>CM022391.1:175657592-176857592 GCA_011833715.1 Carcinoscorpius rotundicauda | reverse complement strand
GTTTGAATTTCGCACAAAGCTACTCAAGGGCTATCTGTGCTAGCCGTCCCTAATTTAGCAGTGTAAGACTAGAGGGAAGGCAGCTAGTCAACACCACCCACCGCCAACTCTTGGGCTACTCTTTTACCAACGAATAGTGGGATTGACTGTAACATTATACACCCCCACGGCTGGGAGGGTGAGCATGTTTAGCGCGACGCGGGCGCGAACCCGCGACCCTCGGATTACGAGTGCACGCCTTAACGCGTGCTAAAATCTACTGACTATAAATATTACATGGTTCTATGTGGTATGCTTTTAACAAAGGCAGAATATCTTAATTTTTCCAGTTATTAGGTTTAACAGGAAATTTGAAAAACATATGTTCAATATTGAACAGTTACGGCTAGCTCGTTAGGCGTTGCTAAGTCCTGAGCCAAGCCAACAAGGCCACTGTTTTGTTACACCAGTTGCTAGGTGCCTTGTTGATGTAACACTAGATGAGGGAAGGGTGGCGCATTAGAAAAGATTTATGACTGTGATAAATAAAACTTCACTTAAATTACACCTTCTCTGTGTGTACCAAGGAAAAGTGTGGTAAAGGTGCGCTGACGCTTGTAACATAAATTACTGTTAGCAGCTTATCCAAAACGTTTCTTGAAATCTATTTGTGATTCATAAACGTTTCAGATATAGGGTAGATAGTAGACGTATAATAGCTACTCAAGCAAAAATAAACATATTCGTATTATTTGCTACCTTACTCAGTTGCGTAGCCAGGTTTTCCACTTGAGTTGAGGGGGGGATAATAACTTAAAAAATTGAAATTTATCTAAATTTTTAATAAATTGGCTATTAAAACAAATAAAATGTTAGTGTTTATTTAAGTTTTATTGTTTATGAAATGATGTGAAACGAGTTTATTATACATAAGAATTGAAAAATAAAATGTGATAAATATCAGTACATATACGTATTTTCCAGGGGAGCGGTCCCACTAGGACCTCCCTTGACCACGCTTCTGACCTTACTCCGTCTCACTTAGCGCTTGCTTTTATGTATTTGATATACCAATAATCTATTAACTCACATCCTGCTAATTTAAGAAAATGCAAGTTGTTTTAATAAGACCAGCCCTTTGGTTTATTTGCTTGTTATAATTTCTTATATATAATTTAGTTACCGAGAAAGCTGCTTGAGTTATGAAATGGATCTTTTAGTAAACAGTGTACCAGAGGGAAGGCAGCTTGTCATCACCACCCACCGCCAACTCTTGGGCTACTCTTCTACCAACGAATGGTGAAATTGACCGTAACATTATAACGCCCCCTACGGCTGAAAGGGCATGTTTGGTGCGACCGGGATTTGAACCCGCGACCCTCGGATTACGAGTCAAACGCCTTAACACACTTGGTTATGCTAGGCCCAAATATATATGTAGAAACGGCTGGTTTTTTTTTGTGAACTTGATGATGACCGAAGAAGGTTGAAACGTTCTTTGTTCGCTCCTCTACATAAACTTTTTTTTTGAAACCCAAACAAGCCGTTTTTACATATAATCCAGACTTTATTTGTAATAACTGAGAAATGAAGTCGAGTTTGGGAATTTTCGAAGTGACCTAATCTTGCTAATGGGCCTCAGTAAGAGAAAAAAATGCCATAACAAACATGAGTATTTGAAAAGCTTGTGTAACTTAAGATTATTATACAGGAAATATGCAGAAAGCGGAATCACCCAAGTGTCGGAATGTTTCAGTAGTTGTATTTAATTACAAATTATATAAGCTGAAATATTACTTTTGTTCTTACATTTTAATCAAAGAGCAGTAAACGTCACGTGGAAGCTAGAAGCCTACATCTAAGTAGGCGAATACCCTAGGCTAAGTTACCTTAAAAACTCCTTAGGCTAGACCGTCAATTCGATAAAGACAAAGTTAGGTCTTCATAAATTATTTTAGAAGGTGCTGCATATACTTACTTTAAAATATGTTAATTGTTGTGTTTTAACTTTAAACTATTAACGTATTTTTCTTGTCCCTTGAGGCCTGTTCATGACAACATACTTGTTGGCATACATAGGCTTAAAACAAAGTCTGCAAATTTTTTAAGCCTGAGGATCCTATCTACTCGTATATAAAGCAGGTTCTACAAGCATACATTTGTAAAACGTGGAATAACTTGTTGAAGAAGCATACGTTTGGCCAATAAATTTAACGTTCATATCCCCAGTTCAGATATTAAGAGCGGTTTTGAATGATTTGGGGTGATTTCACCTTTTACAAATTTCCTATTATAAACAACAAGTGCATGAAGGAATGAGTGTTAACGAATAGGTCCAGCAATTTGTTTGTATATTTTAAAGTTTGTGGTTTTGTTTGTATTTTCCTGATACTTTCTATACTTTTATATACTACTAAAGATAATGAAAATTGCCCAAAATATAATTATCGGGAGATAAAAATGAATATCCTCTTAACATGTACTAAAACTAATAAAACAAATTAAATATTAATATTTAACATTATATATCACGTTTTATGACGTATTTATTAATAAAAGACCCATTATTGTCGCAAGGATTTTAGTAAATTATAATCACTACATGATTTTAAAGTATACACCAGTTTGATTACTAAATTGAAATGAATATTATATAATAGATTATCAGTTAAAAACATTCATCGTTTTATTATGTTTTGGCCGTAAACTGACATAATTACTTAACAAAACATTAAAATTGTGGACGGGAGGACAAAAGCAGCGGTTTGCAACCTGTGTTGCAACTGAATGAAACAATTTCTTTCTAACTTTGATGAAATATAATGGTAACGTTATATTTCTAAATACATTCTACCTTCTTGTAATTATGTAGGAGAGATATGTAACTTGTTTTGTCCATTACGATAAGCTGACATCGCATACACTGACAGGATATAAATTTTGTTTCTTTTATAACAACATTGTCAAACATTAGTAAAAAAGCCATGAACATATGCAAATATGTAAAAATAATGCTCACATTTGATACAAATTATCAGCATATCGACATATTCTATGGCAGATATGGGGATACAAACTTTAGGAATTTACTCTTGGGGCTTTTATTTGTTTGTGTTTATTTTTAGCTGTTATAGTTTTATTAATTTCGATATCTTAAACTTGGAGTTTGTCGGGCTTTACTCTTTTTAATGCTGTCATTAGTGTACTAACGTACCGCGTATTCTCTTAATACTAATTTCGTACGGGAGTAATATCAGAAACAAAACGTTATAGTATTTATGTTAAAGCTTTGTAAAAGCGGTTAATATTTTATATAAAAGTATAAATGTAAACATTTCTCTCACGGATGAAACTCGAAAAAGTACATAATGTAAACGTAAATAACCACTTCTGGTATTTGTGGAAAAATAATAATTAATTTTTATTTTTCTGTTTTTCTTGTACCGAGGGTACATGTGCAGAAATAACACATATGCTGTATTTAACTTTTTTTTTCATGAATGTCGTTTTAACCAGCTAAAGATAACGTAAAATGTTATTTTTTTGATGAATAATTGATTAACTAACCCTATCGGTTAATACTTAATTTTTCACGAATATTGCCCAGTTAAATTCAACGTTTTTCAAAATGTTACATTTTTAGGATGATTTGTTTGTTTTGGAAATTCGCACAAAGCACCTCGAGGGCTATCTGTGCTAGCCGTCCCTAATTTAGCAGTGTAAGACTAGAGGGAAGGCAGCAAGTCATCACCACCCACCGCCAACTCTTGGGCTACTTATTTACCAACGAATAGTGGATTGACCGTATCATTATAACGCCCCACGATGGAAAGGACGAGCATGTTTGGTGTGACGGGGATTCGAACCCGCGACCCTCAGATCACAAAGCGCACGCCTTAACGCGCTAGGCCATGCCACGCCCTTTTAGGATGATAATTGTTTTATTAGTCAATCATAACGATTAAGTATATTCAAATGTCCATAAAGTATATTTTAACAAGCTGTATGTGACGTTAAAGACTGTTTCTTTTATAAAGGGTAAGTACCATATTTATTGTATTTCTCACGTTATTTCCAGAATATGTGCCATAAATGGTAAAAATGAATATTTACAGATAAAGTTTGATAATATGCCGATGAGATTCAGAGATTTAATAAGGTGGTTCATGGAGTTTTAAACATAAAGCTTATATAAACTGCAAATGCCAGCTTGCATGAACTTTTGAAAGGTTATGTATGTAGCAATAACTGTGATTAATATTTAAATAATTTACACATAACTTACGAGCCAATCAAAAATGGCGTGTCGATGCCGTTCACAAAAACTCAGCACTCGACGCCATCTACAATTTTATTCCTTTAGGCTCCTTTTCTTTTTTTTTAGAAGCGCGTTTCGGCTCGTGTAATTATAGCTCTTGAAAGTTTGTTTATTTCTTGTTAGACATTTAAGGTGTAATTGGATATAATGATCTTCCGACTTCTTCCGGTAACTATAGAGTCTGTTAATAGAACATATATCACAAATAATAAAAAAAATTGCAAAATTATTTAAATATAGAGCTGACCCGGCATGGGTAGGTGGGTTAAGGCGTTTGACTCCTAATCCAAGGGTCACGAGTTCGAATCCCCATCGCACCAAACATGCTTGCCCTCTCAGCCGTGGGGGCGTTTTAACGTTACTGTCAATCCCACTATACGTTGGTAAAAGAGTAGCTCAAGAGTTGGTGGTGGGTGGTGATGACCAGCTGGCTTCCTTCTAGCCTTACAGTGCAAAATTAAGAACGGCTAGCACAGATAGCCCTCGTGGAGCTTTGCGCGAAATTTAAAAACAAACAGAAACCTCGCAAAAAGCTTATGTTACCTACCTTTCACTATTGACACTAAAGGAATTGCTGATGTAATATTTGCAGTAAAAAATACCCATATTGCACGTATTTATTGAGATAAAATGACTAGCTGAATAAATATATTGACTAGTTTTATTTATGGCCGTCTGTAAAGGTTTTACACAGAGAAATCCAGCTATCTTTCTCCTTTCTGATTATATCCGACTCGCTACTAATTGCTATAATATAGTTACAAAATATATTAATATTGTCAGTTCTATCGTCGTAGAAAGTATTCCTAACACTTAGTTTGGAAATTTATTACAACTGTTTTTTGTTGTTGTTTTGTTTTGAAGTAAATATTTATTTGTTTTTTAAATTTTACTGAAAAATGGAATTATTGTCTACGTTGGCACCGTGCAAAAATGCAGTAAAAGAACTCTGTCTTATCGCTGTGCAATTGATGAATTTGTGTGGAGGAAAGTAAATCTGGGTAAATATTAAAACGTTTGCACGAACTGAGCGTTTTGTTAAACAGATATTTAAGAATGATAAATTTTAGCGTGGACATATCACCAGCTATTTTATTATGTTATGAAAATTATACGGTCGACAACCGTTATAAGCGTGTAGTCCTCACTCATTAGATTTTAATGCATACTTAACTGGTGTTCTCGTTTTATGAAACATGTTTTGGTTTGTTTTGAATTTCGGACAAAGCTACACAAGGGCTATCTGCGCTAGCCGTTCCTAATTTAACAGTTTAAGACAAGACTAGAGGGAAGGTAACTAGTCGTCATCACCCACCGCCCACTCTTGAGCTACTCTTTTACCAACGAATAGTGGGATTGACCGTTATATTATAATGCCTCCACGGCTGAAAAGACAAGCATGTTTAGTGTGATGAAGATTCGAACCCTCGACCGTCGGATTACGAGTCGAGTGCCTTAACCACCTGACCATGCCTAGCCATATAAGTTGAATGACAGTTCATTTTCACTTATTGTGCGAGCTGAAGAGGACAAATCTGTATATTTAATGTTTTATTCTTGAAACAGTATTGTACAGTGCGTGTCAAAAATCAGTTTGATTGATTTTAAAATCAGACCACTGTTATGACTGACAATCAGGAAAAAAGCAACTGACTAACCAATGAAAACTATATTTGTTAGAAACAAACAAACAAACAAACTTTTATGAAAAGTTTATGATCGCACATTATACACCCCCACGGGTGGGAGGGCGAGCATGTTTAGCGCGACTCGGGCGCGAACCCGCGACCCTCGGATTACGAGTCGCACGCCTTACGCGCTTGGCCATGCCAGGCCCATAAACAAGAAAATAAATAATATATGAATAAAGAGTCCATTAAACAAAGAAGGAAAATTCTTTTATTGTTAGAGAGTAAGTACTTTGCCTTTTTGTTCATTAAGTAGTGTAAACATAGTGTTGTGTGCGGCACGTGCATGGGTTGGTGTTTAGCGTGTTTAAGGATTCATGCTCGCGACCCGTTGCCACAAATAATAACTTCGAACTTTGGGTCAAATCCCTCTGTTAAATCAGACAAGTGTTATTCAAAGAGTTGGATAATCCTGTTTAAATGGTTTTTCTTTGATCCTATCAGCTAGCCATTTTACGTTATCAAACATCTCGCCCTTTCAGTCGTGAGGGGGGGGGCTTCAGAATGGAGGCACTAGTCAACAACACCCACCGCCACATTATAACGCACACATGGCTGAAATGGCGAGCATATTTTATGATGGGATTCGAACCCGACGGTAAGGAGTCAAGCGTCCCAACCATTAATAAATATATAGTAAGAAAAGTTATAAGTAAATAAATTGATAATTTGTATAGTTAAAAGCCTAAATATTAATAATGTGTATACAATATATGTGTACATATATATATTATAGTATATACAGTTTTTCGTACTTTGTAAAAGTCATTGGCTTTGTTGACTTAGTTAGAATCTTCAGAGATGGTTCACGATAACTTTTAAGTTATCCAAGCAACTTCTACTTGTAAGGATGTTAGGGTCGAATTTATCACCATTCGATGTCATAATTACTCTTTTCTTAGGATACCCAACACTGAACGTCCAACCCACAGCCACCGGTGGTGTGTTGCGAAAAGCTGCGTTGTGACCTATTCTAAATAAGGATAAATTGTCACATTTAAGCTATATCGTAGAATTCAAGAATAAATAACACAAGACATCCTAAAATTGTTTAACCAAATAATTTATCTTTACACCGTTAGCAATCAGAAATTATGCTTGAAATAATATACTTTATACAAAGGTGTTAAATTCGTAACCGGGGAGTGCTTAGTCAGTAATTATCCAAGAGAAATGGGCCACTCAGAGTAATAACTCAAGTTTTCAATTAAATTGTAGTTTTGACCTTTTTCTAATTGCACACGCATTCAATATAATATATTTAACTGTTTAATTCCAGTACAAAAATTAGAGTTGGAAGTTTAAAAGAAAGCTTTGTATCGTCCTTTGACTTTGGTCCCCCGCTGTACAGTGATAATTCTACGGATTTACAACGCTAAATTCAAGGCTTCGATTCCCCTCGGTGGATGCAGCAGATAGCCCAATGTGACGTTGCTATAAGAAAAATACACTCATGGATTCTGCCTTAGTTTCTGAGAACAACATTCAAGGAAAAAAAAAAAGAAGTTATTACAGAATTTTTTCTCCCACTTTCTTTTGATGATGTTTTCGTTTGTCTCGTTTGTTCGTTGTCGTGTCAAACATATCTATTTCCTCCATTAAAACTTAATCCCCTCAAGTCAGCCATTCCACGTGAATAACGAACACATATCCAGACGTTGTCACAGCTTATCACCATTTAAAGCCGAAATCGCCACAAGCAAAGAAACCGCCTTAAGTTCCCGTGTTCCGGTTCCGTTTACCATGCTAAAAATCTCATAATTTTTGTCCAGTATCTCCTTACAAACATGACACAACCTCAAGAAAAAAAAGGTAACACGATCTTTTTCGTCTTCGGAATACTATAACCAATAGAAAAGAAGAGCATCCTAGAAGCCATGACCCTAATATTTTACAGTTAATGAGAGACCTCTATGTTCTAATCACCGTCTTCTTATGAACGAGACAACGAAACCTGAAGCCAGATGACATTAAATAAACTCATTGTTACTGCAGCTTTCCTTTAATATAAAATCATTGAAACATTGAGATTGACTGAAATGCTTAAATACTTAATTTATTATTTGAAATGAAAAACAAATTAGTTAAAAGTTGCCAAGGTAAATTAATGATAGGAAAATAAATATTAATATGCAATTTTCAGATAATCAGTAATATCAACATATTTATGTGCTGGTTCGTTGTTTGAGTCCAAATAGACTTTCTAATTGCTCAGCAGATTTCCATATTTATTTAATCCTACTATTACGTTATTCTGTTACACGTTTCGGGTCGTATTGACCAGAAGCAATTTCAAATAAATTACGAAATGGGCTTCAATTAATAAAATATATTTTCTACGCATAGCTTTTATTTTCCTGTAAGAAAACACACACCCAGTTTGCCGAAGACATGTCATTCTCAATACTGACCGATTATTTCTTTCGCAGGCCTCAAGTCCGAGCTGTACTATGTCCGAGATGGAGAAGTGAACCTATATGCTTTGGGATTCGAGGTAGTTGTTCCGAATAATATTTCTGTCCTTCGTATGACCTGGCAAAGTTTGAGTCGTCAAAAGGTAAGAAAAGGTTTAGAAGTTTGGAGGTTTCTTCTCTCCTTCATGTGATGAGGCAATGTCTGAGTCGTCAGAAGGTATTAAAATGTTTGGAAGTTTATTTCACATAGTTGTTTAATTGGTGGTGATTAATTAAGCAGTAGCTTGCAGGGTTTATAACTCTAGAATTTAGAGTTCAATCCCCACAACGAAAGAAAAGTTTTTTTAGTGAACAAAACATTGAGTTATTACTGAGAGCAGTACCGAAAGTGGCTATTACTGTCATTTGTGATGTCGTCCTTGAAAGGCACTTAAATTATATGTCTTTCAATTATCTTTGGTGTCTTATGTTCAAAATGTATAAATATTCACAATAATCTGGTTTGTTTTGAATTTCGCACAAAGCTACTGGAGGGATATCTACGCCAGCCATCACAAATTTAGCAGTGTAAGACTAGAGGGAAGGCAGCTAGTCATCACCACCCACAGCCAGCTCTTGGGCTACTCTTTTACCAACGAGCTGCGGGATTGACCGTAACATTATAATGCCCCCATGGCTGAAAGGGCGAGCATGTTTGGTGTGACGGGGATTCGAACCCGCGACCCTTAACTATCTGGTCATGCCGGGCCATTCACAATAAACTGTTAAAAGTAATTAAGGTAATGGTTTATTTGTCTACGATAAAATACAAATAATGCCTTTAAGCTTTAAATTTTGGAAACTGCTTAAGTAGGTAGTGAGAGAAACTTTATTAGAATTGTACAAAGTTTCGATAACCTTTAGGTCATCATTCAGTAACAAATGCTGACCACTTGAACAGATCTGGGCCTAGCACGGCCTGGTTAGGTCGCTGGACTCGCAATATGTGGATCGTGGATTCGAATCCCTGTCACACCGAACATGATCGCCCTTTTAGTCGTGGAGGCCTCATAATGTTTCGTCCATTTTCATTATTCGTTAGTGAACGAGTAGCCCAAGAATTGGCGGTGGGTGATGATGACTAGCTGCCTTCCCTCTAGTCTTACACTGCTAAATTAGGGACGTCTAGCACAGATAGCCCTAGAGTAGCTTTGTGCGAAATTCAAAACAAACCACAGAATTACTTTTGGTGGAGTTAATAATGTCTCATGTATCTCCGGCCATTTTTTAAATTACTTTTGTACGATTACTGTTTCCCGCCCTTTTTATATATGTTTAAATATGGGCAAAGATATGGTAGCTAACTTTGTATATTGTAATAATAATAAATGTAACTAGTAGCTAGTTGATATGGTTCGTAGTGATTCACTGTAGTTATTGACTATTTGATCACATCAGTTTGAGACGTAAATTCTTAAGCTGCAGCTGGAGATTTGTTTGAGAATATAGTGAGTATTCATGATATCTGTTAAAATAAATTATATAAATATAATGCATAGCAATGGGCATGTTTGTGGCAAGACTAACAAATAATCTCCACTAAGTGCGAATAAAATTGTATCAGTAGAAAAGAAGCCTTTACGAATAAAATATAAACATGTAAAACATCATTTAAGGTATTTTAGGATAATTATTCTAAGAATGTGTGTGGTAAAATTTAATATTATATGAAATGTTGTTTGTTAACTGCTACACTTTATACATAATATAAAGGCTGGCTCCTTACAGACACCGATTGTATTGTGTACAAGGCATTGTTTGTTTTAAGATAAACACAACGCTCTACAATGAGCTAGCTATCTGTGCTCTGCCCACCGTATTGAAATCCGGTTTCTGATGTTGTAAGTTTGCAGACATACCGCTGTATCACTGGGGAGTCCTCCGCTGGTACGGCGGTAAGTCTACGGATTTACAACGCTAAAATCAGGGGTTTGATTTCCCTCGGTGGACTCAGCATACAGCCCGATGTGGCTTTGCTATAAGAAAACATACACACACCACTGGGGATCTAAAAAGATTGAAGTATTTACATGTTAAAGTCACCTTACGTTTATCTATTATTGGCTGATAATTACTGTTTCACTCCGTACTTTAGTTTTTTAGAAGGACACCAGACATATTAAAAAAGAACAAATTTCAAGAGGTGGTAATAACAGTATTTACATTAGAATTATAATATTTTTTGCCTTATATAGAGAAGCAAACCAACTTTTCTATTCCCTTAAAACTTTTGAAGTACCTTATTTAGTGTTTTACAAAAGATCTGAGTGCAATACACTAAACCGTTGTTGTTGTGGACAAGTAAAGATAATAATAACAACAATTACAAATGGGAGGTTTAAGCAGGTTTTACTTTTCTTTGTTTCTTTGTTTTGGAATTTCGCACAAAGCTACTCGAGGGCTATCTGTGCTAGCCGTCCCTAATTTAGCAGTGTAAGACTAGAGGGAAGGCAGCTAGTCATCACCACCAATCGCGAACTCTTGGGCTACTCTTTTCTTTTGATGAACATGCGAAAAAGATGATCGGTTATGTATATGTTAGCATCCAGTGTTCAACAGCAATATTTTAACCCGTTTGACTCTTACTTTTAGCTGATCTGTTAATGATTACATTATATTCAGTTAAAATGAGATGTCAAAATTGTACGTGCGGTGTTTTTATTACACTTAACACTGTGTCTTAAAATAATTCATGTCCTACTATTTATAGCATTGTACAGCGTTTAATGGCGATTATAAATAACGTTCAATAAAAGTCGCTATTTTCGTGTGTAATTTAGATAATTACACAAAATACTACAATAAAATATCTTATTCAGGACCAACGAACTTTTCGTAGTGCTACATTACGTAGTCTGTAATTTTCTAGCACTATGTACTGTTTCATTCTATTTCCATAACCAAACTGACACTTTTTTGCTGTATTATTACCGCTTTGTTTTAATTTGTTGTTAATCACCTGCCTTCCAATTCCTTCAGGTGCACTACGCAATTGCTGTGCTGGTCAATAAAACTGAGGCCTTGGGAACTCCACATCTGGACATCGACAAGCAAGGTTTACTACCAGTAACGCAAGAGGGTGAGTTGGCGTAACCAAGCATCAAAACTATTATTACATATTTCTTTTAAGAATTCTAGCCGATTACTGAATAGAGGTAAACACACATAGATTTTTTTATTTACGATGAAACTAATATCAAGCTTAGTGAGAAATTTTCTTCCTGAGATCACGCAAATAATTGAGCAGAATATCGAAATGTTACTCCAGGTGTTCTTGCTTGCATCTCACTTAGGACTAAATATTTTTGTAACTACTCAAAATATATTTGAATTGAATAAAAGTTATTGAAATTTATTATTCATTGTTAAATGTCTGGAATATTAGAGCGGAGTTAATTATGATGTGTGTATATTTCGTTCACATAATCATACAAAGAAAAACCCTAAAGAGACTAAGCTGTACTTTTTAAGTGTTATTATTCTATATCTAGTATGGTCTTGTTGTATCTTAAATGGCCTGGCATGGCCAAGCGCGTAAGGCGTGCGACTCGCAATCCGAGGGTCGCGGGTTCGCGTCCGAGTCGCGCTAAATATGCTCGCCCTTTCAGCCGTGGGAGCGTTATAATGTTACGGTCAATCCCACTATTCGTTGGTAAAAGAGTAGCCCAAGAGTTGGCGGTGGGTGGTGATGACTAGCTGCCTTCCCTCTAGTCTTACACTGCTAAATTAGGGACGGCTAGCACAGATAGCCCTCGAGTAGCTTTGTGCGAAATTCCAAAAAAACAAACAAACATTATGATGCAAGTTGTTTGATTATGGTATTTTTCTGTTTCTATGTGATATGTCCAGATTTTAATCCACATAATTGGTACCTACAATTTATATCCATAACCGCTAAGTATTAGTATCATGATTAAACATTCATATAATAATTGAATACTTTACGAAAAATAAAAGAGTGCTTTATATAAAGTGTTGTTGTTGTTTTGAATTAAGCACAAAGCTACACAATGGACTATCTGTGCTCTGCCCACCACGAGTATCGAAACCCGGATTTTAGCGTGTAAGTCCGCAGACATACCGCTGAGCCACTGGATGGCTATATAAAGTGAAACTGTACATGCTATCTAACATTGTGAGTTTCGTTTACATTATTGGACATGACCAAAAGAGTAGTGTACTGGACTGTTAATTAGAGAATCCATGGTTCACACCTCATTGCCACAAAACCACACACTGCTCTTATCGGACATGAGTGCACTATAAGAGTAACAGTCAAATCCCACAATTTGAATATCCCAAGAGTTAACAGTAGGTGCTGCTAACTGACTATTCTCTCTGTCTCAGATTGATAATTATATTTTCTTATGTAGATTGGTGCTTAATATACTTTTAACATTTTGTAGTGAGTACAAACACATTGACAAACCAAGAAGCATTATCACTTATTAAAATCTATCTGATAAAAAAAATTCTAAAATATTAAACTATATTGAGTTGTCTTTATTTATTGATATTTTAAGTATTTTTTAATCAATTTGAATCACTTTTTATAGATTGATTTATTATATTTTTAACATTTTTTTAATAAATATAACATAGTTGAAAACATTGTTACAGGTCTTAAAAGTTGCACTTTTTTTTCTTTTGTAGCAGAATAATACTATGAATACTTTATGATAATAATTTATAAACATGAAGTGTCCTTTAAAATCATGATTATGAGATATATTTACCAGTTATTCTTGCTGCAAGGGTGAAGAGAAAATTTGGAAAAATCATTATCTAATTAAAGTTTTCAGTTATCTTTTGATCAACACTGAAAACCTGTGTTCATATAGGTTTGACGAACATGCATCATTGGTGATTTTAGTCTGGATAATGAAATGGTACACTGGATTTTGTATTTATTAATATTTGTTGTACCAACCATAATCAATAAATTGTTATTGTTATTTTGAATTAAGCACAAAGCTACACAATGGGCTATCTGTGCTCTGCCCACCACGGGTATCGAAACCCGGATTTTAGCGTGTAAGCTAAATAAAACTACTGTATAATTTTAGTGAGATGTAAACCACTATTGGTTGAAAGTAGGATACAATTGAACACAAAATATTTTTTTCAAAATATTGTTTCACATGAAATAACATTTTAAAAAGCAGTTTATTTGGAGTAATGCTTCAAGTTGTGATGTGATAATTACTTGTGTGGTGTAAACCTTTCTCCTATTAAAAAGAATATTTTAATTATATATGTCTGTGTTGTAGGTTTAAAGCTTTTCTAATGAATGTCAGTAATTTTGGTTTAAATATGCTGCTGATTGTACACTCGTGAAGTAACATAATCTTGATGTATGGTTAACAACTACTAATGCCTTAGATTTAAGAAAAAAATACAGTTTCCAGTTTTGGTAACTTTAATATCTTCTTGTAGCTTACATATTAATCTTTTACAGATATGACCTTTTTGAAAAGCCAAAAAAATCTAAATGTATCATAATATTTTCCTTCCTCAGATTTTAAAGTGTTCCTACCATGTACAGGTGAAAAGAGCGAAGAAGTTATTATAAGAATCCAGATTAACGTAACTACTGAAGGCTACCCCAATGCCACACATTTGACTTTAAAAAGAAGGAAAGTTTGTCTGGAAAGTAAGTTTAGAGGGAAATGGTACTTATCTCTCATGTCCTGTGTGGGTGGTTTGTTTAGAACATCTTTCACAAAAAGGTCCAATCTGATCAGGTGTATTGTTTCAACTCTTGGTGACCACTAGCTGACTGATTTAGTGTTTAAGAATACTATATTTTTCCTTGTACAAAATCTAAGCTTTTGACTGGTTTTCAAAAACTTTCGGAAGAAAATATTAATTTACTGAGTGTTTCAGTTCTTAAGTGTCTTTTATTGGATTACATGAAATTTTGGTTTTCAGCATTATGGTTTATTAACATGCAGAAGTTACATTTCTACGTGCTTGTAATGAGAATGAATAAGAGTTTGTAAAGATTATAATAAATGTAACTTGAGTCTTATCATAACAACTAATAATCACATTTAAATTATAAGTTTTTAACGTTGCAAATGTTTTTTGTTGCTAATATTTACAACATCTTTATTGACATGAACAAGTTATCAGTGTTTTTAGTCAGGTGGTTGAATGATCATTTTTAAATTTTCAGATCAGAACCAGAACGGAACCATGTTAATGAGTAAGTCTAATAATTAATTTTCTCAAAGTGAATGATACTAAACAAGATTTAACTACTGGAAAAATTCAAAATATTCATTTTCAATTATTTATTATTCTCTAATTTAATTTTATATAACTTATATTTGATCAGTAATTCCCCCTACATTTCAGTTAGGAAATATTTCCAGTATGAACAAAAACATAAACGTGGATTTTGATTGTTTATATGCAGTACTTTTAATGTTACTATTTTTCTTGACTTTGAAGCAGTTATTGAAATATGAAGCCACTGAGCACTTTATAAGCAGATAGTTCACTATTCAATAAGGCCTGGCATTTGACTCGTAATCCGAGGGTCACGGGTTTGAATTCCGGTGGCACCAAACATGCTTGCCCTTTCAGCCGTTTGGGCATTATAATGTGACGGTCAATCCCTCTATTCGTTGGTAAAAGAGAAGCCCAAGAGTTTGCAGTGGGTGATGATGAATAACTGCTTCCCTTTAGTCTTATACTATTAGAGACAGCTAGTGCAGATAGCCCTCAAGTAGCTTTCCATGAAGTTGAAAACAAACAAACAAACACTATTCAATTGAGGTTTAATAAACACCTTAGCAGTCCAAAAACCATGTACATATAATGAATATAAACACAATGATTTACAAGAATAAGATATTGATGACAAAGTATTTTAGATTTTCTTTAATTGTTGCTTTTTGTTCTTCTTGTTTCTTTTAGTATAAATACATTATTTTATTTGCCAAGTTTGGGAAACATTTCTCATATTTTGTTTAAGATATTCCTAAAGATATATTGGAAAAATGTGTTAAAAATGAGCCCACATTAAGAACAATGATTCATAATTCATAGTATATTTACCATTTCACAGATCTATCACCCATGGTTGCTTCAACCAGCTCCTTCTACATTGCTGTTGGATGTGCAAGTGCTTTGGTCATTGTGATCACAGCAGTGGCTACAGCTTGCTATGTAAGAATCCAAAAAACGTGTAGAAGCAACATCATAAAGTACGTTACTGTTTAGAATATTTGAGTTTCTGACCTGTAACTATCAACTACAGCTTTATTATTTGTATGTGTAATAAGACACGTATGTATTGTTAATGCATAACTGTAGAAATTCAGGATTTACAGATGTTGTGGATTATTTTAGTGATACAGTGTTATATAGTATCACTAGATTTTGTTACATACATGGGTATTTGAACTTACGTAATTTGAAGTGTGTAAAATGCTCCTTCTAAAATTTCTTTTATTATCTGTTCATAGATGGCACCACAATTGGTAAAATATTTGCATATTTGTATTTTGTGACCAAATGTGGCTGGGATTTGAAAGCCTGAACAATCAAGTGTGTATAATGTGGAAAGAAAAATATTAATTTTCAAAAACTATATTTATTTACATGTTTTTGTAAAAAATATTTTTGAAGGAAAATAAGTTGCACATAATACAAAGATAAGTTACAAATATTTATGCTAATAAAGTTTCAGTATAAATTTTAAACTGTGTAAATATTAATATTCAGTATTCACTCATAAAAGTATTAAATATCACGTGTGTAATGTTTTAGTTTTAGTGGCTTTTGTCACAGTCGTGAGGATAATGACTTAAGGATTTTTCTTTTACAATCTTAAATACTGTCTGTCAAACATGTCTGATTTGAAGAGCTTAAGTGGGTTTCTAAACCAATTGACATCTTCTATAATAACAAGTAAGACTGTGGATACTATATAATCACTTTATACATAGAATTGTGCATGAAATCACAGTGATGTTTGCCTAGAATATAGTATTTACTTTGACATGTTAAACAACCATGATTGTAGTTACACTCTTCATATGATTTAGTGTTGCAATTTGATGTGTACTTTACCACATTTTTGTGACTTGAGTAAATAATGCTAGGATGGAAAATTAGAGTTTATTCAGTTGACTGAGAAATTTACAGTTGATATTCACCTAGTCTTTTGAAGAATATAACTTATTCATGCAGGATTATAAGCTGCCATAACATTGAAGGAAAGTCCACAGTCCAACAAGTGAAGGACTTAAGTAGTTGAAATATTTAAATAAGGAGAATCATTCCTGTGTAAATGTGGATTTAATTAAAACTCTCCCGTTTTACTGAACAAAGTCAAGCTATAATTGTTTAAGTGACATCACTTTGACTTAAGCACAGTTTATACAGTTTACTAGTTTTTTTTACTGGTAGTAAATGCCATTACCTATATATGTATGTTTTAGATTTCATTTTGCTGTTAAAATAATAGTGGTTTGT
Source organism: Carcinoscorpius rotundicauda (assembly GCA_011833715.1). Taxonomy (NCBI): domain Eukaryota; kingdom Metazoa; phylum Arthropoda; class Merostomata; order Xiphosura; family Limulidae; genus Carcinoscorpius; species Carcinoscorpius rotundicauda. Next base: position 176,840,667 of record CM022391.1, on the reverse strand, counting down.
CCTCATTGTAATTTTTGGTCAGTTACAGAGGAGATCCACCCAGGGATGCATCTACTCAGTCTCAGACCTTCCTGAAAGTAGACACTCCTAACAATGCTAACACAATAGCAGGTGAGCTGATGTGGTTGCTAAGTTCCTAGTAGACCATAGTTAGAAAAATATAAAAGAATGAGGTGTATATTTTATTACCAGGGCATTTTAAAGTTCAAAAGTAAAGATTCTAACTAGATATGGGAATATATAAAAACTATTTGTTCATAATTTAGGCTATTCTGGCTTTAGACGGTTGACTTCTTTACCAACCAGTGCACTTGTACAAGTGAATAATCTGCTAGTGTCTGAACTCACCGAGCAGATCTGTGAGATAGCTGTTGAAAAAAGGAAGATAGTGTTACATGAAAAAATACAAGAAGGTAAGATATTTTTAACATTCTGTTTAGGAGGAAAATGTTTCATTGTGTACTGTATAGAAGTAACGTTTTAATGTTTATTACACGTTTGAACATTCACCATAAGATCAGGTAACATGTTTTGTCAATTACTATACAAAGCTGAGAACTTTTAATACGTACAACTGAAAGATAACATGTTTTTTCATTAATTGCAAGAGGGTAATATGATGAATATATTTACTGATGAGTCGGGTAACACGTCTTTATGGTTACTATGAAAAGGGTTATATGTTTCAATACTTACTACATAAAAGTAATTTTTTTTAAATAAGTTGTCACAAGATTAGGTAACATGTCTTGTCATAAGAAAGAAATACATTTTAATGTATGTGAAAAAATTAGTTTCATTAAACCTCAAACTTTCCCATTTAATTAATATACAGGTTACCTGTACAAAACTAGGTTTCCCAAATACCGAGGTGATCTCTGCAAACTTAAATGTTTCATAGTAAAGAAGATTTGTGCTGTAGCAGATGTAATTGGAAGTTTTTCACTCCCTATTTACAATATGTATACGTAATTAATTAAATTATTAAAAATAAAAAACTACTTTTAGTTAAATTATAAATAAACAAGTTTTGACAAATGTGTAGCTAGTATTTCAACAACTTATCTTAATTATTTTATGGTGTCTTTCAATTTATTTACACTTTTAGCAGTTTTTGTATTTGGTTCTATTTGTTGTTACTTAAACTACTGAACTATTCGTACTGAATTATATAGTTGCTTATCGTCAGGCTCATGTCATTCAAAAACAATTCAAGTATTAACGTTTCTCATATGAAAATGCCTATCAACTTGTCCACTGTTTTATGTATTTCTGTGGTATTCATATAAATATAAAGTCACTAGAATGGTTACTGGTAATTTAAAGGGACTGATAACTAAAATCTGGGGTTAGGTCCCTAAGTGATGAACAAAATGCAGATGGTCCACTGTGTAGATTAGAACTAAGAATATAACATTGAATATCGGGGTTATCTAAATATTGCTGTATACATCTATTTATCAAATTTATATCTTTACACCATCAATTTGCCTTGGTAATAACCATCCTGTAACAGACCTTTCTATAATTTTATGAAATAACAAGACGCGTATTGGCACGCGTTTACATGATACGTTACAACGGATACAATAAACCCTATTTCAATCATGATCAATTAAAGTTTTGGATCTTTGACATATTGCTTTTAATAATGGAAATAAAAACAAAATAAATAGTTGTGATCATACAATGGTTGCCATTTTAATGATGTATCATTGAGAACATTGTACTGTGGTGACAACTGACAAACAGTTTAGGCCTCTCATCTCGATCTAAACAAAAACAGAGATAACTATTTGAAAATCTAGTGAAACATAGAGAGATAACATAAGGCAACTAAATATCATATTATTTACAAAAGATGGAGAAATTAGAAAAAAACACTTTTTCATTAAAAATATTTGAATAACCTATTTCACTTATGATTTAAGATGGCCATATGAGCACAATAGAAAAGTGCTGGCAGTCAAATAACCTAAATATAAGCTGAAACACTTTCTTATTAGTCATTTATAGGAATTTTCTGAACTTTTAGTCAAAGGAGAATTAAGTGGCAACAACTAAACATTTTTGAGCACCTGTCATATGGTCCAGAATGTTATTAGACAAGACAATTATTTGTATATATGAAATGTTACAAAAGTGGCCTAATATCAAAATTTCCTACTACTGGGATTTAGTGTTAACATGCTAAGCCTATCATTACATTATTTACTATCTAAACCAAGTGCACTGCTATTTCTGTGGTAAGTTGCAACTCATATTAAGAACTTTACACATTCATCATTAATGATGACATAGAACTGATCAAAAGTATTACATCAGAAGGTTCACATGCTTTACAACAAACTGTTACTCATGAAGCTAAGCAACAAAGTTTTATTCTCTTATTAATAAATGTCATTCATGATACTTGAAAGGATGCAAGATAAATAGAAAGAAGTTAACACCAGAAGAATGACCCAATAATCCTAATGACTTTAAAAACTAAAGTTTACTTTTCTTCCTTTGGAGTAAACGGTAAATCTCATTTACCTCTGATAAACGAAAGTCCACTCTTTGAAAATGCTCAGATTTTTATAATAATAATGTTATATCTGTGGTTGAGGTGTAACTTAGAAAAGCTGGTTGCATTTTATCTTTTCTAATAATAAACGTTGTATCTGTGGTTGAGGTGTAACTTACAAAAGCTGGTTGCATTTTATCTTCTGAAGATGTTAACTACTTTTGGACATATTTCAACAGCTGCAGGTTTTTATGTTCTAAGACAGAAAATAAAGAGAGTGACCAACTTCACTTCCTCAGTATCTATCCCCTAAAGGTCTTTTTTTAATACTTTTCTTGGTATGATTTATAATATCCTGAGCCAATGTGAAGGATTCATTACAACTTTACCCTTTTATTCTCAACTATTTCTCTTTTTCCATCATATTTCTTCTTGGCCTCTAAATGTTAATTTTTTTTTTGTCTGCAGTTTGTTTTGCTTCCTCTTTAATATTTTTGCCTTGTTCAAGACTTGTCTTTCCTTGTATATGCATTTCGAACCTTGGATTTCTCATGGTACATCTTTGTTTAGTTCTGGCTTGTGGTTTAGATCACATCCTTCCACCCTCCTTAATGCACTGATGATGTGTGCGTGTGTTGATGAACTTAAGATCTTATATTTGAGGCTTGGGTAGGCAGAAGAAGCGTGATGCATCACAGAGATTCTCCTTTAATAATGAGCGATTTGAATATGAATTTTTTTCATCATGTAAATGAATCAACTTTTAACTGTATCCTCCATCAGATAATTTCCATTCAACTCTTATAAGTTCTATCTTCTCTTCTGACATTATGTCTTTCAATACCCATGTTAGATGCCTGACAACTCTCGCACCTGGTTTCTTTTAAAGAACTGATTCACATGAAAAGTTCTTGTTTGCAACATTTGCTTTACTTTACTGGTTCTTATAATCGTATTGTTTGTGATTATTTGACTTCTGTTGTGAGGTTTACTTGTAAGTGATTAATTTGGTTGTAATTTGGGTCCATCATCTATGTACCATTCCACACATTAGAGCCTTTGGTATGTTATGAGAAGGATGGTCAAATTTCGCTATTTTGTGGATCAAGAGTGCAAGATAGATGCTGTTTTACCTCTAGTCTATAAGTTCAAAATTATGGATGGCTAATGCAGATAGCCCATGAGTATTTTGTGCAAATATTAGCAACAAAGAGATCTTAATAAAAATTGAATTTAACTTTAATATATCATTTTTAAACACACATGGGTTTACTCCATACCCTGAAATTTATCTTATCTTGAAGTAACTGCTTTTACTTTTAATTTGGTTTTCAGTTTAACTTTATGCTATGGCAAATCAAAATATGCTTTCTTTCTGTCTTGCTATCACTTTTTGACTTGATGACCTTAAGTCTGCTTAAAACTGCTCAACAACCTAATAAAGAAAATGAACAATGAGAGAAACCACAATTACTCATAATGTGGAACTGGGAAATTTAGTGTCAAAAGAAGCAAAAGCATATAAGTATGTGACCTGTATTATTTATCATTCATTTATGTGGTGAGAATTTAGAAGGAAACTGTCAGTTGTAGGATTTATAGAGAAGATTAGCTATTTCAAACCATAATACAAGATTATAAGGAGAACACAAAAATATATAAATTATTTTATGTTTGTAAGGTTATTTCAAAGTTCTTAAGTGTGTGATTTTATCGATAAAGTTTATCTAATATATTTTGATCAATATTTTGTAGTACCATTTTTTTTAAAGTCTACAACTGGTAAATTAATAGGACAGACAGCTTCTAGTTAAAAAAAAAACAAACTCATCCAAATATTACTTTTGTTTTCAACTCAAAGGAACATTTGGTCATACTTGTCGTGGTGTACTGACAGATGATGGAAATGAAGTGAATATGAAACAGACTGCAATAATAAAAACTGTGTCTGGTAAGTTAGAAACAGTAAGAGGACCAAAACTATATATTAGAAGTGTTTGATAAAATTGAAGATATGTAAAGTGTTAATTTTCTTAAAACATCTGGTAACTTTCTAAAGCATTCCTTTAATTTTTGTACTTGGTTATTTTTAATTTGTTATGTTGATACTACAAAATATAACTTTAAAGTAATATCCTCTAAACAAACAAGTGTATTTTGAACTTCTTTCCAGATCAAAAACTTTTATTTTTCAAATGTCATCAGTTTGTTTGTGGTTTATTTCTGGTATTTCATAAGTTTTGACATTTTATAACATTACTATGACTATTGAGTTAGGTCTTTCTTGATCCATAGAACAGGCATCTAAGGACCAAATTTCAATGCTTTTAGCTGAAGGAATGAAAATGTATGGGATAAACCACAAGAATGTGTTACCAATCATTGCAGTTTGCATGGATAATGTAAAACAACCTCTTCTGGTCTACCCATTCATGAACAAGGGAAACCTGAAGCTGTTTCTTCAGAAGTGCAGGTTTTCAGTTCAAGGTCACTGTCATGTAAGCAAAAAATACTGGCAAAGTGTAACTCTTTCTTCAAAAGTGCAGGTTTTCAGGTAACAATGTGAGTTAACTATGCTGTCAAAGTGTAACTCTTTCTTGAGAAGTGCAGGTTTTCAGGTAACAATGTACGTTAACAATAATGTCAAAGTGTAACTCTTTCTTAAGAAGTGCAAGTTTTCAGGTAACAATGTACGTTAACTATGGTGTTAAAGTGTAACTCTTTCTTGAGAAGTGCAGGTTTTCAGGTAACAATGCACGTTAACTATGCTGTCAAAGTGTAACTCTTTCTTGAGAAGTGCAGGTTTCCAGGTAACAATGTATGTTAACTATGCTGTCAAAGTGTAACTCTTTCTTTAGAAGTGCAGGTTTTTGGATACAGGTTACTGACATGCAAGTTAACACTTTCTTCAGAAATGTCAGTTTTAGTAATTTTATCTAAATAAAAAAATAAGCAGTAACTTTTAATTAACTTTACAGACTCTTCTAACTCAAGATCTTGTTGCCATGGCAATCCAGATAGTCCAAGGAATGAGTCACCTTCACAAGAAGGATATAATTCATAGTGATTTAGCTACTAGGAACTGTGTGTAAGTAACAGACTTTGGAATAAACTACACTCCTTTTCATTCCAAGAACAAAATTAATCAATAACTATTATAATTCATTTAAATAACTAATTACAAAAATTAAGTGAAAAGACAAGAAGTATTGGGCGAAATAAATATTTTAGTTACATTTTAAGTAAGATATCACTTTAACTAGTTTCTTTACTGCACTTTTACCAAGGATATATTTTATTCACCAAATTCTTGTCGGTACTTTGCTGTAGGGTGGATGACAGACTGCACGTGAAGATAACAGATAATGCTTTATCTCGTGATCTATTTCCCGATGATTATCATTGCCTTGGTGACAATGAGAACAGGCCTGTTAAATGGCTTGCATTAGAGAGCTTGCTAAAAAAGGAATTTTCTACAGCTAGTGATGTTGTACGTAGATTCCAACAATTTAAGAAACATTGTTAAAACTCTTGTTAACATTATGTTATCCTTAAAAAGTTTCAATAAAGCATTTTAAATTATCACAGCTCATACAACAGCTACATATACAATATTTATAATAGTCACTTTTAGATTAGATATATTTTAAACTCACAATTTTTTGCATTGAATGAAATCTTTAAATGTAAAATAAAGTTAAATTTTCTGTGAAGTGTCTGTCCATAAATATAATGCGGATTATATTAAATTAATAGCATCTGTATGTAATGAGACGAAATATAAAAGTTAAACATTTGATAAAAAAAAAACTTTGTAGTTATCTTTATATTTGAAGAATTCATTCATCACTTACTATTTCAGTGGTCATTTGGTGTCACACTATGGGAATTAATGACTCTTGGTAACCAACCTTATAAAGAAATTGACCCTTTTGAAATGGGAACTTCTCTTCAAGATGGCTACAGACTGTCTCAGCCAATCAACTGCCCAGATGAGTTGTAAGTAGTCTTCAAGGGCACTATCCTTTCTATGCAATTAAACAGCTATATAATACAACAAATGATGTACCGACTAGCAACCAGAAAAATACACTGTTTGTTATTCAGTGCAAAGTTACACAGTTTGGCTGTGCATATCAAAAGTATCAAAACTCAAACAAACTTGTAATCTGTTTTTTAGAAAATATATCAAATAAATAATAATGAAAGGTAATTATTTTATTTTTGAAAGTGGAAAAAGTACACTTTCTTTACTTGTATGGAACAAATATTTTAATTATAATTTCCTGCTCACTATTATTACAGATACCATTTGATGGCCCTCTGCTGGGTGACGAAACTGGAGAAAAGACCAGCTTTTTCCAAGTTGCTTGCATTTTTCCAAGATTTTTATAATGCATTAGGACTGTACATTTGATATATAAAGTGGGGATACCTGGTTTAGTTTTGTTTTCCAAGAAAGCCATGACAACTTCAGTTTATTATGTTATATGCTCATTTTAAAATGACATGACAAGTCTTATGGTTGGTTTTGTACATTTTATATTTGTTAGGCTCCAGTATTTTAGTTGGAGAGAACCACAAGCTATTTCTGGAGGAAAAAAAAACTTTTTAAATAAACTTTCCCCCTAGTGCCAAGTTGAATAAACAGTATGGAGAATTTTATGAAATAGGTAATAATAATATTGTGCAGTTATTCCATAGAATATGTTGAAGAATATTTTAAAAAATATATCTTTATCTGGCTATTTCCATTAAGGTGTTAGTTGTATTATCTTGTAGACTTTTTATAAAAAAAATACTAACAGTTATTTTACTTATTGAGATTTACTATTCTTAACATGTGAAAATGTATTACGTTTAAAAATTTTTTTATAAGACTAATGAAACTTATTACAATAAAGAAAAAATTAAATGTGTTAAAATTAATTTTTTTTTATTCCCTCATTTACTTATAGAAATATTTTTAGTTCAAGTTTCCAAAATATTAAGTTTCATGACCAGCTCCAGAAATTTGAGAAACAAACAGTTTCAAATGATAAATAAATTCAACTGTATTACTACAAAACTGGCCATTTCATCTGGCAAAATAACTGTCACTGTGAAGATACAGTACATTTAAATGAAAGAGGATGGTGTCATGTGGAGTATTATCCTTGTTAAGGAGTCTCCTATAAGTGACTGATAATACAAATTATCATATTTGTAAGACACTTTAAACTTGTAAAAAACGTGATTGAAAATTTCACTGGCTTGTACTTTATGAACACATTTAGCTAGTGTCATTTCTTTTGTACTTTCATTCAGGAAGCATTTCAGAATAACACGAGTTTCAAGTTTTTAGAAAGTATAGTTGAAGTGTCAATATTTAAATTACTAGCATGTTTCAAGTGAATTTACGTTACATATTTGAACTTCATTATTATATGTCCAACAGTCTGTATATTACTAAAATGTAAATGTAAAAACAAGTATGTCTATCGAGCATTAAACTGTACTTTAAAAAACAGCATCTTGTAAGTAAATTAAAGGTGTTTTTGGAAAACCTTAACAGAGTTTTAATATGTATTTTAAAACGGCAGGTATGAGTACAGAAAGCACCAGTAGAGAAGAAAACGTGTTGACCTTCTTCGGTCAGGTTCACAAAGAAAGAAAGGGTTACACACCAGTAGCTGACCACATGTTTGAAGGCAGTCGTGTAACTGAGTGTAGGAATGTAGAGGGCATGCTTAGATGTTTGAGAAGGTCAGAGCATTGTTCGCTCCTCTACATAAGTGCTTTCTCTATCCATACCAGCCACTTTTAAATATATAATTTTTTCTATAAGTGGATTTTCTCTTCACGGAGAGTTTTAATGTTTTGGCTACTATAAATAAGCACTTGAAGCAGATAATGATTTATTTCTTCACATGTTTAGTTTGTAATAAGACTTTACAAAAGTCTAACCTAGTGGCATTTTAAGTTTTAGTTGCTTTGAGTATAGAAGTGTTGATAATTTAATACATCATGACCGACGCATTTTTTTGAGAAAGATAACTAGTTTCATTTGTTTTTCACTTTCTTTCCTTTACAAATTTATTTTTGTACCTGTGCCAATAATGTACAGATTATTGGTAGTTTATGCTGTTTTATTAACACCAGATGGCTTAGTTTGAAAAAGGTAAATCAAGTTTTAAACAAATCTTGTGGATAAAACTTTTAACTTTTAAAGACGAAATAAGTAAGCATACATTAACTATTTTTTATACATAAACTAATTTTGGTGTGTAAACTAAGCCTATCTCAATTAAATAACTAGCTTTTGTTTGAAAACAAAGTTTAGTTTATCCAACTGAAATAAGAAATTTGGTTTCAAAGCTAGTCAGTGTTTGTTGCTTGTTTATAGGTAGAAAAGTGTGTATATAGTGTACATTTATGGTGCTTCTATGTGTTTTGTTCAAAACATAAAGAAATGCTCAATAAAATAAGTGTTCGATGATTTTTGCATGGGTGGTACAAATACATTAAAAAATAAATATATATCTCTAGAAAATTACTTTATTTTTATACAAAATCTGGTTAATATGGGATATTTGAAACTATAGTGAAAAAGAGAAAATGTTCCGAGTATCAAAACCCAGTTTTAAAATCCTCTCATCACAATAAAATAAAAACTTAGCTATCAAGATTATTCAAAAAATAAATCACTAAAAAGTAAAAATGAACGTAATAATTTTGATTAGTATGGTATGAAAAAATAATATTTTAAATATGTCTAACAGTACTTCTTATAATCATGTATACACGTGAATCTACCTTACACACACACATGCATATATAACCTTTGATAAATGTTCATTCGTTGATTTATCATCTTATTTATGTATTACTTAAGAATTTAAAAATTTGTTGTTTTCAATTAAGCGCAAAGCTACACAATGGACTATCGCTGCTCTGCCCACCACGTGTATCGAAACTCTGATTTTAGTGTTGTAAGTCCGCAGACATACAGGTGAGCCACTGGGTGGGCTTTAAAATTTAAGTTTTGTGTCTGAATTCACCATTTTTCTCCACGTCTATTTATTATAGCTTTTAGTGAAAAAATAAAAAAGTATTTTAATCCTAACAGAAAAAAAACGTTTGCAACTTTTAAAATCAAACATGTCCTTAGGCATTACCTCATTCAAATGGTATAGAATCATCGCTCTATAAGTAGTAATTTGTGTGAAGGAAAGAGGGGCCTTTTTAAGAATAACTGTACAATTCATTTAACTTATGAAATGCGAAAGCGTGTTATTTATTGACTATAAGCAGTCTTAACTAATGTTCGCTGATAACTGGTATTGTGATACACCTAAGATCACACTAATACAAGAGGTGTTAATACAACATTTTCTTTGTGCTAATTTTCTGTCATACGTACAACACATTTTCATATTTCTTACTTTTTCTGTCGAAGCATAAACTCAGTTTTCAATATACTCTGACACACTGACTAATCAATCGATAACTCCATAGAGTCAGCAATATTTTATATCGCTTACATGGTTTCCTCAACCCCTAAAAAAACTCAGATGTCAAGCCAAGGATTCGTCACGTGACGCTAAAAGTCCCTCTAGCCAACAGTAATACCAACACGTAAATTATTCAAAATCATCGCCTACAAAATGATTAATTTTTCCAGTCATTTGAGTTTAAAAATAATTGTATTCAACATTAATAACTTTTATATTGAACTGCGCAGTTTTTTGCGAAAAATTGTTTTAAAAGAAAGCATCTGCTTCTCTTCCGTAGAATTTCAGAAAAAAATCCGTGTTGAATTACTCATTTTAAGAATGTATTACAAATAATAGTATTTATATATAAATGACAGAATTAGGTGAAAATAAATAAGCCATAAGCAGCCAAAGAATAATAAAAGTTTAAGTCAACGAACGAATGGCATGTTCTCTTGTGATGAGTACCTTGTTCCCACGTGTAACAGGTTCGCGGCCGTCCATGATACCAGATACAATACCAATAACGCTTGAGTGAATTAAACATTTATATTTTACGTTCTTACCTACAACTGCATCATTCAGTAAAAGGGAAGATCAAAATTAAGCTAGTAAACTGGATTACTAACGTCACTAATAGTAATGCGTTTGTATATGGAGAGCTACTCTCAAATCGTTTACGTCCAAGTTCACGTTCATAATACGCTCACGAATTATTCTTAAAAAAATAAAAAAATAAAGAAGGCCATTCGTGTCATGTGGGTCGTTCAGCCAATAGGTTGTTTTTTTTTGTTTTTGGAATTTCGCACAAAGCAACTCGAGGGCTATCTGTGCTAGCCGTCCCTAATTTTGCAGTGTAAGACTAGAGGGAAGGCAGCTAGTCATCACCACCCACCGCCAACTCTTGGGCTACTCTTTTACCAACGAATAGTGGGATTGACCGTCACATTATACACCCCCACGGCTGGGAGGGTGAGCATGTTTAGCGCGACGCGGGCGCGAACCCGCGACCCTCGGATTACGAGTGCACGCCTTAACGCGCTCGGCCATGCCAGGCCACAGCCAATAGGATAAAACGAGATGTTGCTGATGTCTTAGAAATTACGAATTAGGAGAGCAGTTAAAAAACAAATACCTTTAATATAATTATGGTGTATCTACGGGGGTGATCTAAATTTATACGTGAACCAAATACCTATGATAGATATTGATTGATTGACTGTATCGCTGCACACTGGACTAATGTACAAGCTCGTCAAGAATCTCTGTGCATCACTAATACGAAAAAAATGCTCTAATATTTACTGCCACTTTTCTTTTATTATTTAGAAAGAGTTAAACCAGAATTCTCTCATTAATATAATGACAGTATTTCACTTTGCGTGTAACAAAAGTACATCGACTAGAATGAAACCGACGCTTTAATTGACCGCTTATAGTAGGATGCACCAGATGTTTTAAATAGACGAACTAAGAAGTAACTGACGCTTTAAGTACACGATCTAAGATATATACAACACTTTTAAATACACGAACAAAAATGCACCTGATGCTTTTAAGCCTACTGACTAAGACGTATTCGATACTTTAAGCCTACAGACTAGAACGTAACAGACGATTTACGTGTCATCGTTTAGCACATGCAAATTCATTAGTATGACGGCGGTATAAATTAAGCTTTGGAAACTGCTAACAGACAAAGAGAATATCAGTTATGGCAAATGTACTATTGGAACTGATATTGGATTGCCTTACTTTTTCTTGTCTCGGTTACAAACATTTTTTAATTCACAGGTACACCACACTTTGTTCAAGTTGCAGAACTAGAGAGTTTGAAATATATATTTTTGTTACTGAATTTGTAGCTTCAAACTCAGAAAAATAAATTCAAGGACGTTACATGTTAAATCATCTATTACTGTTTCTTCATCTTTCAAGTTTTGTCATGTTACATTGTTGAATACTTTATACAAAAAGTATATTTTGAATAAATAAATGAGAAAATTACTTAACAATCTCAACTGATGTGAAGTCGCAGCAAAAAAAAAAAAAAAAATCAGAACTACATTTTAACATTGTTTGGAGTCTTGTAGATTGTGTGGTGGTATCATTGGTAAGTTCATAAATATATGTAGTATAAAAATTATTTCTTAAATAATTAATTGGAAATTTACCCCACGTTAAGAAATGAGGAATTCTGGTGAATAAGACGGCAGGAGGAAAAGATTCAAATCGGGTTCGAGTAATATCATCACTGATTTATTCGATTGTTTAGAAATAAGATTCAGCACTACTTATAAGAATTACTGCCTCTGGTCGAGTCACAAATATACAAAAAATAGCTTATAGCATTATCGTACATATCCTAATGGCAGGCCCTTGGAAATTAGAAATGAAATAAAATAAAATAAAAACATATACAGATAACTTGTTCAAATATGTTCGTCTGTTTAGAATTTTGTTTAAAGCTACACGAGGACTGCCTGCGCTAGCTATCTCTAATTTAGTAGTGGAAGACTATAGGGAAGGTAATTAGTCATCACCATCCATCGCCAAATTTAGGCTACTCTTTTACCAACGAACAGAATGCTTGACAGGCATATTATAACATTCTCACGGCTGAAAGATAAAATACATTTAATTTCACGAGGATCAAAACCCGTGACCCTGAGATTTAGAATCAAGCATCTTAACCATCTGCCCATATCGAGTATGATCAAATGTGCACGAATTTAAATGTTTCAAAAGTGAGCACCTAGAATTTTCCAACCCTTGTAATACCAAAATGTTCAGTTCTCATTCAAAAATGGCCTGGCATGGCCAAGCGCGTAAGGCGTGCGACTCGTAATTCGAGGGTCGCGGGTTCGTGCCCGCGTCGCGCTAAACATGCTCGCCCTCCCAGCCGTGGGGGCCTTTTACGTGACGGTCAATCCCACTATTCGTTGGTAAAAGAGTAGCCCAAGAGTTGGCGGTGGGTGGTGATGACTAGCTGCCTTCCCTCTAGTCTTACGCTGCTAAATTAGGGACGGCTAGCACAGATAGCCCTCGAGTAGCTTTGTGCGAAATTCCAAAACAAACAAACAAAAAAACTCATTCAAAAACCCAGTTACAGTTCATATTTTCTAAGCCGTTCTTTAACCTTTCAATATCTCTTCTGCTTTAATTATATCTGTTTGTTTTGTTTTGAATTTCGCGCAAAGCTGCAAGAGGGCTATCAGCGCTAACCGTCCCTCATTTAGCAGTATAAGACTAAAGGGAGGGTAGCTAGTCATCACCACCCACCGCTAACTCTTGGGCTACTCTTTTACCAATGAATAGTGGGTTTGACTGTAAGATTATAACGCCCCCACGGCTAAAAGGGTGAGCATATTTGGTGCAACGTGGATGCGAACCCTCGACCTTCAGATTACGAGTCGAAAGCCTTAACTCTCCTGGCCATGCCGGGCCCTTAACTATATCAGAAGATATGTTTTGTGCCAGAAAAACAAAAACAAAAAAACATAAGATAAGACATAATTAAACTGGATTTATATTTTTATTCCTATTCTTGCTGAAGTATATTTTTAAATAAGAAGTTTTCTGTTAATATATCAAGTTAGTCAGAGCTGTGCGTAATATATAATAATGATTTGTAGATACGAAAACAGTGGCGTCTAGACAGAACTGCAAACAAAGGTGAGTGTTTACCACCAGTATATTTGGTTCAAGATAAAAAACAAAAAGACATAAAAATGAAGCCTTGGAAACGGAGGAACTCTTACAACAGAATGTTTATGATAGAAATGGGTTCTGAAAACATTTGAATCGAATTCAGTTTACTCTGTCGTCTTTAAACTTAAGGTTACAGTTATGAAAGAAAAATCTACTATCCCTCAAGAAACAAATAAAAAAATTGAAAAAGAACTGAGATTATTTCGTATTAATACTGATATGATTCTGATACTGAAGAAAGTTCATAAAAAGAATTTTTGTCAGCTCTAAATCGGACCTCAAAACCAAAGACTGTTTTCGTGAGAAAAATAACTGAAAAGCCTGAATGACATCAAACCTATTCGACCTCGATACAACTCCTTTGAATTTTTGTGTTTTTGCTCCGCTTGAAAATGTTAGTGAAAGTCAAAGGCCACATTCGGTGGAAGGTCTGTGGAAAGTTTGTCAAGACGGTCTTCACGGAAAAATTGTTAAAGTGGAAACTGTTACGTCAGGCAGTGATGTGGTCATCATTGGGGCATTTTTACGAGACGTGTTAAATTATTCTAGGTAATGACAAAGTTTCTATAGTGTGGTAGAATTTGTTTTATTCAAGTGACATCAATGTTCTACGTTACCTTCGTTAGCTTGGAGTTGAAATAATTGTGTATTTGGAAAAGTCTTTCAGTCTGGCTTACGAAGAAATAATATGGTCTGTAAACGTTTTAATTCTGAAGTCGAGGAATAAGAAAATAATTCGGGATTTATTTTTATCTTGAGGGAAAGAGAAGTAATCTAATAATTTTATAATTTGTTTATTTTCAGCTTGACCTAGAAATGACTTTACAGTTGATAAAGTGAATTAACAGGTAGTAATAATAACAAAAATAACATGATATGTTATAATACGTATCCCTAGCTTGGAGTTCGAAAATATTTTCAATATAAAGTTTATTCATATCTGGTTAAGAAAAATAATGAACTATAGCATAGTTTTCAACCTAAAATCAAAAGTTTCTTATTTGATAGAGAACAGTCTAGCCATCTGGTGTGTTCGTTTGAAGTTAAGCACAAAGCCACACAGTAGGCTGGCTACCTGTGCACTAACCACAACGGAAATGTAAACCCGGTTAATGGTGTCGTAAGTTAGCAGACATGCCACTGTCACACTAGGGGACTTCTATTCATATAGTCTGTCTAAGAAAACTAGTTTATATCTATCGTTACTTGCAAATACAAATAAAATAATTAAACAAACAATATAAAATAATCTGATTATTTTAAATGTTTCAACATTCTGATTCTTCCCTAACGAATGATTTTTATTTGTAAAATTCAAGGCAGAGGTCGTCATTATTTAATTTCAAGATTTTCCCGTCTTGTCTGAAGACGCCTTTGTTCTTTCATAGAACATTGCTACTTGTTTTCTGTTCTTGTCGGTCAGTGTGTTGTTAAATCAACCCTTTGTTTCTTACCGCTCGCGTCAGCAGCACTGTTATTAAGATAAACAATACCACAGCTAGATAATGCAACTTAATACGACATTGTTGTCTGAAGAAGATGAGGTTTCAGTCTGATGGGTCTACCTCCCACACATGTAACTGAAAAAGGCAAGATAACCAGGGATTTTTGTCCTGGGTCCGGACGAATGGTTGCTGGGATACTCGTAAGAAGAACCTGTAGGTTTACAACGTACACAAAGCTGCCAGAGGGCTATCTGCGCTAGTCGTCCCTAACTTAGTAGTATCGGACTAGAGGGAAGGTAACTAGTCATCAACACCCACCGCCAACTCTTGGACTACTCTTTTACCAACGAATAGTGGAATTGACCGTAACTTTATAATACCCCCACGGTTGAAATGGCGAACATGATTGGTGTAACTTGGAATCGAACTTGTGACCTTCAAATTGGGAGGCGATTGCCTTAACCACCTGGTCATTCCAGGACAGATTGAACAGTCATATAATTATTAATCACTATTGATTATTTTTAAATAATAACATAATATATTATATATAGATAGATGAAACAACATTAATTTAGAGCTTAGTCTGAATGTACTACTAGCCTTCTTGGTTTGTTTGAACTTCACACCTAAAACGTACTCACTTAGGAACAATTTGACTTTAGTCTAACCAACTAAGATAGAAGAACTGATGATCAGGGGCGGATACAGGATTTTTTGGTGAGTGGGTGGGTGGGGAGTATGATCGACAAAGTAACAGTGACTTAAACAAGACCCCAAGTAAACTTTATTTTGTTACTGCAACGTAAATCTCATGGAATTAATTTAGAAACAAAGAAAAGAAACACATATGACTATGAACTATCATTTATTGATTTTAACCTAAAACATCAAGTTACAAGTAATCTTACAGCACTATACTGAATCATACAACATAGTACATGTTACAAGTAATCATACAACACTATACTGAATCACATAATACAGTGCATGTGACAATGAACTTTCATATATTCCTAAATAACATGTTACAAGTAAACATACACCACTTAGGCCTATAGCAGTATATCGAATCACGCATACAACATATTAACATGAACTCTTTAACAGCACGGTACACATGATCATGTACTCTTATTTATTCCAAAACATTTCTGAGAGTAAGTAAGTGACGGCCTAGTGGTTTGATCTATAAAGTAACTAGGTCTGAGGTTAATTTAGTAATGATGAGACAGTAGCTCCTTGTTCCTGAGGAAATCCCACTCAGTGGTCTACTTAATTAAAAATATTCTAATTGAGATGATCAGTACTTTATATTTCTGACTTACTCTTGACCTACACAATTTTGGTATGGCCAGTGGGGGATTGCATACCCCCATCTGTATCCATCCCTGCTGATGATTTTATCAATTTGGGTGACACATGAAGATAAAATATTTTTTAGAAAGAACAGAAGAGTTTTCTCTTACGTAGGTTTTACAGGGGCCAGAAAAATAAAAAAAAAAATATACTAGCAGAGGCGTAGATCATGGGGGGATGGATGGTATACATCCACCCCTTCATTTTAGGTGGGGGGTATGGTGTATACAATCATCCTCCCCTACAGTTTGGTCTGTTGAATTGTTTTATTGCATCACAGGCCTACAAATTGTGTGTTTGTTCTTGTGATTCTCGTGTTCTTACCAATCGAATTACATAGTTAGGCCTAGATGTAGGTTTTTTTCAGTAGCCGAAATGTACGTCTTTAATATAGGCGTGCTTCTAAGATTTTCGATCTAAGTGATAGTTCGTAAGTATCAGTCAGTAGGCCTAAGTATACATGCAAGTATCATGGCAACAAGATTATTCTGGGCCTGCATGTTTACAGTTTTCAGGTTCACGTAATCAGAGATTGCCTATTTGCAAATTGAAGAGTCCACATAAATGATTGCAAAAATCATCTCTCCCCATCGGGTGTAAAAAACCTAGTCCCTGTCTATTAGTATTAACTTAAAGTTTCAGCTTAAAATAGTTAATTGTTATACAAAACTAATGTCCTTCTCGACTAACAATATTCCAAGAAGTAGAAATAGGCAGAGAAACGAATCTAATATGAAGTGTGATTTGAATGTGATCGTTTTCGCTAGTGTAAGAAAAAAAAAAGATGTGTTTCCTGCCGATGCAAAAATAAGACCGTAAAATTATGCATTTTTTGCAAGGCTTAAATCCAATCAAAACGTAATTTTTGTTCTGTCTAACAACGGTGTCGCATAATAAAGATTGGAATCATATGCAGTAAATTTTCATTGGTTTAGACTCTGTTCTTGAGAAAAACCGCACGTGTATTGTGAACCAATAGAGTGGTAAATCTTACGTGTCAAACGCAATTTTTTCAACAAATTCAAATTGAAGTAAACCTACATTATAACGCGACGGCCTTACGCACTTGTTAAACCAAAAACAATAGGAGATTACAGACGTCGAAAAACTGAATATTTCAGTGAGGATTTAATTGTACGCACTTATGTTCTTTGCAGGATAACGTAAAACAATATTAACTGTAAATATATTTACCATATCCTATACATTTATACGAAATATCTCCAAGAAACACATACTGAAGCTATTAATTCCATATAAATGAAGATTATAGAGTAACAGAATAAAAGATATCTTTCAACGATGTGCCCCGGCATGGCCAGGTGGTTAAGGCACTCGACTCGTAATCTGAGGGTCACGGGTTTGAATCTCGGTCGCACTAAACATGTTTGCCCTGTTAGCCGTGTGGGCGTTATAACGTGATGGTCAATCCCACTAATGGTTGGTAAAAGAGTAACCCAAGAATTTGCGGTGGGTGGTGATGATTTGCTTCCTTCTTTTTAGTCTTACACTGCTAAATTAGGGACGGCTAGCATAGATACCCCTCTTGTAGCTTTGGGCGAAATTCAAAACAAACCAAACCTCTCAACGATATGTTTGAAGTCTATTTCACACACACGTACAGAGAAACAAACAAACAATGTCGAGTATCTTCTAGTTTTTAAGTGTTTCTCAGAGGAACAAAAAGTTTTAAATACTTTGAACATTTCAACCATGCTTACTGCTGAAAGTGGAACTTTGAAAAGTACAGGTGTATTACAGTTTTTAACGGTAGGTCGGTCCTTACGCGTGTGATAACTGGTTAGTTTTATTAATTAATTATCTGGCATTCTTACAGTTAAGACACTGAAACAAATGTTTACAACAACTTTCGCGATTTGAGTTCATTGACCTCCTACGTTATAGAGAAGAGAAATAAATATACTTAAGAAGCGAACCTAAGGAGCAGTGAAAACTGACAAAGACAAATTTTTTTGTCTCTAATAATGAATATATTTCCATGTGACATCCCAACACCCGTGGCTCCTGAGCTTCAAGTTACACGTGACATCCCAACACCCACGGCTCCTGAGCTTTAAGTTACACGTGACATCCCAACACCCGTGGCTCCTGAGCTTCAAGTTACACGTGACATCCCAACACCCGTGGCTCCTGAGCTTCAAGTTACACGTGACATCCCAACACCCACGGCTCCTGAGCTTTAAGTTACACGTGACATCCCAACACCCGTGGCTCCTGAGCTTCAAGTTACACGTGACATCCCAACACCCGTGGCTCCTGAGCTTCAAGTTACACGTGACATCCCAACACCCGTGGCTCCTGAGCTTCAAGTTACACGTGACATCCCAACACCCGTAGCTCTTGAGCTTCAAGTTACACGTGACATCCCAACACCCGTGGCTCCTGAGCTTTAAGTTACACGTGACATCCCAACACCCAACAACATTTGGGATTCCACAGATAAAGAATTGGGCCAATTTTTCAACAGGATCTTAGAATTTCCATTTTAAGGATTGGTCTTGAGATCTAATTATGTAATGAGAAACCCTCCATATAATGACCCTGTTCTTCGTCTTCCTTCTTTCCTTTATTGCTGGTTTTCAGTCTCGTGTTTTTCAAAAGCAAGACCTTCTCCTGTTAAATTCTGTTCGACGGTGTTTTCTTCAAAGACTGACAGAAACTATATGTTTCTGCTCTTTTATCCTGACATCCGCTACACTTACATCCTTTCTGTTTAAATTAGTAGCAGAAACAAGTCTAAACGGGTGAGTAGGAGAGAGGTAAAAAATGAAACATGGGTAGGAGTGCATGCCACGTGCAGCAGCATTCATAGTCAAATGTTGTGGAACAATCGCTGAAATGGCAGGGTTTGCGAAAGGCAGAAAATAATTACTTGGTACCAGGTAGTTCTCTGGTTTAACTTTAGGGGGCGTGCTGTTGATGCGGGGCACAATACGAGACGATTCAATTTGAGGCCTGGCATAGTCAAGCACGTAAGGCGTGCGACTCGTAATCCGAGAGTCACGGGTTCGCGCCCGCGTCGCGCTAAACATGCTCGCCCTCCCAGCCGTGGGGGTGTATAACGTGACGGTCAATCCCACTATTCGTTGGTAAAAGAGTAGCCCAAGAGTTGGCAGTGGGCGGTGACGACTAGCTGTCTTCCCTCTAGTCTTACACTGCTAAATTAGGGACGGCTAGCACAGATAGCCCTCGAGTAGCTTTGTGCGAAATTCCAAAACAAAAATTAAACCCTTGAACCTTTAAAAGTTTTACACGGTATCATGTCAGTTTTCTCAAAACATTATTTTAAAAGATATCTCTTTTAAAAACTGACAAAGAATCAAAAGTGACACCGTAGATCAGCAGTGAAATTACAAACTGGACACAGTAGTTAGCCCAATGTGGCTTTTGCGCTACAACAAACAAACAGATATTGGTTCATTAAATTGTTTGAAATGTCTGATACGTAAACAAAAACTAAAAATGATCTTGTGCACGTTTTTCTTACAGCAAATCTACATCAGGCTATCTGCTATGTCCACCGAGGAGAATCGAACCACTGCTTTTAGCGTTGTAAATCCGTAGAATTACCGCTGTCCGATGGGAGGACCCTCTATGAAAAGGGCTGCAGAATGTCGTCAGATTGTACTTTTCGTCAGCGAGGGTATAAAGAGGGTTTGTTTACACCTCTATGTGTGTGTTTATCTGAGCACATTTGTTCGTGTGCTTTTTGGCAAGTTTTCTCGAAAACAACAGTAAATTTCGATAAAAGCAGGTAAACATTTAAACCAAAAACTAATCTCTTCTAAGTTTAGTGTTTAAAGGGTCAAGATTGCGAAATTCTATAAAAATTCTATTTTTGCTCTAAAATTCAATCAAAAACGAAACTTTTTTTGAGAGTCGAATATGAGAAACTTTGCATAGCGGTACTCAGCTGAGAGCCCTTTTAGTTGTTGAGTGTATCAAAAACTCTTTGTAAGTTAAGGCTTATCATTCTGCTGTATTCTTGACGTACTTAACTGCCTAACAAATAAAAATGAACTATTAACTAAGCTTGTAGTGGTACCATCTTTGTGAACCATGCATTTGATAAAGTATTCATCCGAATAAAAACGTGACACGTTTGCGTGTTTGGCATAAAAAATTATGTATTCATTTCAAATAGAAATATTTAACGTTTAACTTTGGATAATAATGGTAACTGTGGCACACAGTTCCTGATGGTAGGACATCGCAGGTTGACCCCCCAACGTCTACACAGTTTACAACTGAATTGACTGAAGCTGCTATCAAGTAAAGTACCTTGCCCTAGAACACAAAGGCTAGGAATGAGCGAGCCTCAAACAGCCAATTCTTTCAATTATAAATCGTCTTCGGCCATACTATTCCAACATGGCTAAAACAATTAAAAATTGTGTGAAAACTGATTAATTTAAAATATTTAGTGCCTAATTTGCCCACCCCAGTGGCTCAGCAGTATGTCTGCGGACTTATTCGCTAAAATCCGGGTTTCGATACCCGTGGTGGGCAGAGCACAGATAGCCCATTGTGTAGCTTTGTGCTTAATTAAAAAAAACACAACAATGCTAAATTTATTTATTTATAGATGGCTAGATTTTTATTTCTTATGTTTATGAAATGACACCAAATATTGGTTTTCAATTGTTAAGTAAACATTATTAGTTCTTTCTTTCAGATTATTACTGTTTTAATTTCAAATCACAGTGACTTTTGTATTCGATTTTCTATCGTAGTGATAAAACTGTGAATCAGTATTATAGAAACCTGTACCACAGAATATATTATTAATGTCTGAGTGAGTCAAGAGCTTTTCATTGTTTTTAGTCACGGTATGGCGCATTATAGAATGGTTCTGAGTTATTGTTTTCCAAGTTCAAACTTTTACCTCGTAACTCCATTATCTATTGACTAATTTGAAATCTAATTCCAGTTTTGGACTCAGGAGGTCAAATCCTTCTGATTTTTGTATTTGACCACGCCCAAGATCTAATAAATTAATTTACTTTAATCGTTCTTAAAATATTATAAATTTGAAGATAGGCTGATAGAGACCCTGATGAATAATAAAATCGAATCGGGTGCACGTGATCCCCACACTTGATATTTCTGGCTAATAAAAATAAAGCTAATAAAAAAGGGTGGAGTCTCATAGATCAATTTACCCTAATTCTTTGTTTGTTTGTTTGTTTTGGAATTTCGCACAAAGCTACTCGAGGGCTATCTGTGCTAGCCGTCCCTAATTTAGCAGTGTAAGACTAGAGGGAAGGCAGCTAGTCATAACCACCCACCGCCAACTCTTGGGATACTCTTTTACCAACGAAAAGTGGGATTGACCGTCGCATTATACACCCCCACGGCTAGGAGGGCGAGCATGTTTAGCGCGACGCGGGCGCGAACCCGCGACCCTCGGATTACGAGTCGCACGCCTTACGCGCTTGGCCATGCCAGGCCCTACCCTAATTCTACCTGAAACATTTTCAAGTTCCGAGGCTATTGAGAATTCCCTCTTGCTCTAGATGTAAGTCACTCGGAAAATAATACACATTGTGTCTTTACAAAAGTTTACAAATCGTAGTTGAAAATAACAGGAAATTTCTAAACTAGATATGTAATAGTAAATCCGTTTTACGCTCCAGAAAAAAAACACAGAAGAAACGATTTCATTCGTTTGTTTGTTTGTTTTGAATCTCGCGCAAAGCTACACGAGGGCTATCTGTGCTAGCCGTTAGCAGTATAAGACTACATGGAGCGTAGCTAGTAACCACCACCCATCGCCAACTCTTGGGCTACTCTTTCACCAACGAATAGTGGGATTGACCGTCACATTATAACGCCCAGATGGTGCGACCGACAGATAATTATAACCCGCGACCCTCGAATTACGAGTCGAACGTCTTAACACGCTTGGCTATGGCGGGCCCGATTTCATTCAAACCTAACGTTTCGGCTTACATATTTCTCAGGGATTTAAGACGGAGTGTTATAGTTTATTGTTTTTGTGTCACAATATTTATTCTACATTGATATTTGGGTTGTTGAAAAGAACTGTTGTATTACAATGTTTATTCCCTATTAATTATTGAGGTTAGCATTGTATTAATATATATATATTCTACACTGTTATCTTACTGAGAAACTTACTCTTCTTGAACTATTTAACTGTATAAAGTTTTATTCTTTGTTATTTTAAATATAATGTATACTTTTTCTCACGTTTTCTTCTACGATCATCATGGCCGAGAGTATGAGTCAGTGGAGTTGTAATGACTAATAGAAACTTTGCAGGTAACAAGTGAGGTTGAACTAATCTATCTGTTAAGGTACTGATGTCCCGTAACCTCGGCACGTGGTGGGAGATATGTCTTGTAAAAGGGAGAGTAGTGGTTAAGCAAGGATAAGGAAAGGACTCGGTCCAAGTTGGTCAGTTTACTGGTGAAAATACTTTGGACACGAACTTTGTAAGCTGATGAAATGCCCTCCTATTTAACCAGACAATTGCTTTTAAAACTATTCGAGGTCTTTCGAATAACAAATAAATAACGACACATCTTTGAAAAACGAAAACGCCTGGTTTAAAGTTTCTGAAGTTTATGTTCTTACAGGTTCCAAGAGTTTTGTTATTAATTTGGTTGAACTTGACGCGGACAAGTGACCTCGTTAAAATTGTTAATTACGAAAACCTTTTCCGAGCCATCAGTGAGTTTGACAAAGATGTCGGTTTGTCAAATACGTTCTTTTTTTACCAGAAGACTTTGTCAAGAACTCTGTTGGTGAAATGTGATATAATTCCCTGAGGGATCCAGTTAAGAAGGGTACCACAATAAATCGGTCTAATGAAACCCACACTACCACTGTTACCAAATAATCACATCTGTTAAACAAACCGATCCTCTATTTGCTTATTTCTTTTATAACCAACGACCAACACTGCGCTTCAGAACTTTAAATACCGTTCATAACATTTGTCCATAAACCATAAATAAGTTCACTTCTCGTACTTTTATATTTTGTCTAATATCCCTGTGGGCCTTAAATTCTATCATTTTCCACACATTTTCGTGGATTATAATTTGAGAGGCCAGCCACTAGCGCCGCCAGTGCAGATTTCATTCAACTTACCAGAACATGCCCTCTTCTGAATTGGCCTTAGAAGACCAAGGAAGACATTTTAAATTTTAAAATAAAAGATTTTCATAGCCTCAAGGAAGGTTAAAGAATAGGAAATATTCGAATATTTGAGATATTCCACAAATCCAACTCCAAAAATTAGGGAAATGGATATATTTTACAAATCATTGAGATTAAACACTATAATAAGTTCAATAAAACATCTGAATGAACTGACGTGGTTCTAGGAGTTATTAAATAAGATATCAGTTAATACTGGACTTACGTGGTTCTAGGAGTGATTAAATAAGATAATAAGATATCAGTTGATACTGGACTCACGTAGTTCTAGGAGTTATTAAATAAGATATCAGTTAATACTGGACTTACGTGGTTCTAGGAGTGATTAAATAAGATAATAAGATATCAGTTGATACTGGACTTATGTGGTTCTAGGAGTTATTAAATAAGATATCAGTTGATACTTGATTCACGTGGTTACAAAGTGATTAACTCGATACCAGTTCATACTGAACTCATGTTTTTACAGCAGGAGTTAGAAAATTATATCTCTTGATGTAATGTGACGGGGCCCGGCATGTCCAGGTGGTTAAAGCACTCGACTCGTATTTAGTGGGTCACGGGTTCGAATCCCCCTCACACCAAACATGTTCGCCCTTTCAGCCGTGGGGGCATTATAATGTGGTGGTGAATCCCACTATTCGTTGGTGAAAGAGTAGCCCAATAGTTGGCAGTGGGTGATGAAGACTAGCTGCCTTCCCTCTAGCATTACGCTGCTAAGGATATCCCTCGTGTAGTTTTGCACGAAAGTAAGAAACAAATAAAATGAAGTTTAGCTGTTGTTTGTTTAGCTGTGTTTGACACCGAATACAATAAAAAATAATAACAATATGAAGGCGGTTTTAAACACTTGAAATTACAGACACTAAAAGGACTGCTGGGTAATATATCATTAGGGATAATAACACTTCAAACTGTGAAGAATATCCAACAATATCTCTAACACTTATATCTGTGAAGAATAGCACACAATATATCTAGCTCTTAAATCTGTAAAGAATATCACACATTATCTCTAACACTTCAAACTGTAAAGAACATCATACGATATCTCTGACACTTCAAACTGTGAAGAATATCCAACAATATCTCTAACACTTATATCTGTGAAGAATATCACACAATATCTCTAACACTTAGATCTGCGAAGAATATCACACAATATTTTTAGCGCATAAAGCTGTGAAAAATATCACACAGTATTTTGAACACTTAAAAGCTGGAATGTGTTAGCTATTTCTCATTAGAGATGTGTTGACATCTTATTAATTAACCGCGCATTTTTATATCTCTTTTTTTCCCTTAGCTTTACTGCACAAGTCAGCCATATTTGAATCTTTAATGGTTTAAAATTAATATTTTTACTTTATTTCAAAAGGATTTGATCAGATGCAACCAGATTGGAGAAAATTGATTCGCGAAGCGTTTCCGATCTCTAAAGAATATCACACAATATCTCTAACACTTCAAACTTGTTATAATCCTGCTGGTGATTCGGTGGTAAACTTTAGGGCTTATAAGATTTACAATATTGGTTCGTTACCTGCAGAGGCCACATCAGAGTTAATCCGTTGTTTAGCTTTAATTAAAAATAAACAAAAAATATTTGTTACGAAGCTGTTAGGGTAGATGACACTAAACCTTCCTTGTATGTTATAATTAGTTGCAATTCTTCTATATGTGATTGACAGTAACACGACATGTAACAAAAGCAAAGTAAAAACACTACAGATTTATTATGTGTTATTCATTCCTTATGAGAAGTCAGGAACTCAAAGTACTTTGATTCTATTTTATTAACCACTAGACTTTCACAACAGATGAAAACCATGGTAGAACAAGAAGAAGTTTATATTGTGTAAAGATTTTTGTTTCGTCGTTCAGTTTTGCATTACGTAAAGATTCTACAGATATTTGCATAAATCTAACACTTCTGCATTACAATTGATTAATCCACAACTAACCCTTGCAACGTATTATCTTTTTAGTCTCACTTGGAGATGATAAAGAGTGTAACCTTTCACCTAAAGACAAAGTAAATGTTATAAGCCTTCTTTGCAGAGGGACGTTTACGAAGGTAATGGATTCCATTTGTCCTGGAACTATGATGAGTTTACAAGTACATTTTAAACTCATTTCTAACTTTCATTTGTTTAGAAAAACGACCCGCTCTTCCCTTAACTCTATAGGAAACTCACTGTTTACAGTAATACTTGTTTAATAAGTAGTTATTTATATTTTTTACTCAGTTATACTTTTTATAAACATATATAACAGTTTAATTAGTCATAAAATAACAAAATATAAACAATGTACTTTGAATAAACAAAAGACATTCATTGTTAAGGAAAGAGAAACATCGTGCTACCTCCTGAATCCACCGCGGAGAATCGAACCGGTGATTTCAACGTTGTAAGTCCGTAGACTTACCGCTATACTAGTGGGGGGACATTCATTGTTTGTACTTAAACGCTCATCTTTATTTGTAGTTATGTAATACTATCTATGTAAGCTTACGTACATTACAAAGTTATATCTTCATGTTCACTACAAACGTAACTCAACAACCAAATACTGGTTTATAAACCACTATATCTTACTCCATTATTGGTTCCGTGTTGATAAATAACACACGTTACTCAATAGACAAACTCCTAAAGGTAATTCTACTTGCATTGGCCAACTATAAACTTCTTTTGATAATTACACCTGTACTGATTAACTGTTAAAACAATAGCTGTAAAATTATCTCCTTTGATCAACAATGAAATCATTGTTGTTATATCTACATGCATTGAGAAGTTGATAAATCCTTGAACCTAGGATGTTATGAGCACATTATAAATCTTCGAGTGAAAGCTACGTCGTACATTCATTATCTATTAAAGTCTTGTTCATAAACCCGCATACAAGGTCCAGATTTCAAATCTCTATTTGTAAGTCTAGATCTAATATTCACGATTCAATTACTGTTGAAAAACCTACATCTATTACCCTGATATTTAATTCCTGGGTAAACCTACATATATTACCAATTATTATATCCCTGTTGATATAGATTCGTAGATAGCCTAGTTATTAAATCCCTGTTGATAC
This sequence comes from Carcinoscorpius rotundicauda, assembly GCA_011833715.1. Classification (NCBI taxonomy): domain Eukaryota; kingdom Metazoa; phylum Arthropoda; class Merostomata; order Xiphosura; family Limulidae; genus Carcinoscorpius; species Carcinoscorpius rotundicauda. Next base: position 176,813,866 of record CM022391.1, on the reverse strand, counting down.
AGTTTCACAGATAGCCTAGTTATTAAATCCCTGTTGATACAGTTTCATAGATAGCCTAACTATTAAATTATCCTCATTAGATGTTTAAACTTTTTTGAACAATTAATATCTCGGTATTTGTAAATATGTTGAATTCTCAGATTAACAATGACGAATGTGGGTGTTTATTTACACTCAAGATAACAGCCCGTCAGAGATCCCCCAGATATGTTTATGAATGGTTGAAAGAGACTGTTGTTTGAAGCTGTAATATCAGTGAGACTTTTCTTTTTACTTAGTTACTGTTCTGTTTTGACTCGCTCTGACAGAACAGAGCACTTCCTTTATATTCGTTCACTCTGTCACTGATAAGAGTTTATTCTTGCTAATCTGTGATTTGATAATATAATGTGTTTGTTTTTTAATTTCGCGCAAAGCTACACGAGGGCTATATGGTCTAGTCATCTTTAATATTGTAGTAAAAGACTAGAGAGAAAGCAGTTAGTCATCACCACCCACCGCCAACTCTTGGACTACGCTTTTACCAATGAATAGTGGGATTGACCGTCACATTATAATGCCCCCACTGCTGAAAGAGCGAACATGTTTGGTGTGACGGGAATTCGAACCAGCGACCATCAGATTACGAGTCAAGCGCTCTCAGCTAAGCTTACTACTGAAACAGGGAAATTTTATATGCAAAAACGGCTCGTTTGGGTTGAGAAAATATTTCAACTAGAAGAGCGAACAACGTTTCGACCTTCATCGGTCATCGTCAGGTCGATGAAGGTCGAAACGTTGTTCGCTCTTCTAGTTGAAATATTTTCTCAACCCAAACGAGCCGTTTTTGCATATAAAATTCTCAACAAGTGGGTTTCTCGACATCACTGATTGAAACAGGGAAATGTTAACATCCCCGATGGATTGATGACAAGTATGTGGACTCCTAACACTAAAAAATCAGAGTATTGATATCCACAATAGGCACAGATAATCAGTTCATCGTGTAGCTCTGTGCTTAACAATAAACAAACAGACAGAAGCTAAACAAAGAAAATTTAAATGTATAAAGTTTTCAGTTTTGTGTTTATTACAAAAAGCTTTTCAACTTCTGTAATAAGTGATTTCTTACAGCTGAAACATATTTTCTGGGTCTCTGAATTTTCATTATGATCTGTTCACGGTCCGTGACTTCCAGAAATCACGAGACATGTTAGATGGTGATCGATATCCTACCTTAGAACCACCACCAGAGAGCGCTAGATGTTTGAACGTTGTAAAACAACACCAATTTGAATCTTTCTAGCATGCCGTGCCATCTAGTAGCAACTAGGCAAAGTAGAGAGCAAATAATTTTTTTCCGGAATTAAAAGCTCCCAGGTAGCGCAGTGGTAAGTCAGTTTATACGCTAAAAATCAGGTTTCGATACCTATGTTGCATTATAATCAACAATAAATAAGCAAACCGCAATTACGAAAACAACAGTAAGTCAAAATACTTCACCATTTGCAGGAATATTAAGTAATTTATACATAAGATGTTTCTTTTGGAGGTTGAATATTTTCCCACTGGTACAGCGGAACGTACACAGATTTACAAAGCGGTTTCGATATCCCCGGTGGGTACAGCATAGGAAACCTATTTACAGCTTCGTGTTTTATCATAAACTTAAATGTATTGTTCTTAGGAACACAATTATTAAAGTTTTACGTTTTATGAATAAGAAAGACAAACAACTTTTTCTTTTTAAGTCAGTAATTTTTCAAAATGGTATTTTTGTATTATAGTTATGCTAACTGGGTTTGTGCCAAGACCATAAAATTAGACGATTAAATTTTTATTTAGAGGTATTTATTTATATTTGAAAAATCGTACTGCTTACTGATACGAAATAGATACATAATTATAACAGTTCTATCTGTTAATATATCATTTGATTATGTTAAATAATTACAAAGTGTTCCTAAACAAAAACTGTTTAGGAATTAGTCCTAAAAAAAGTAAAGAAATTAAATGATAAATAACTTGTAAGTAGAAGCCAGAAACAAGTTTCCAGTTGCTCTTTCTAATAGCAGTTGAGAACAAACCTTAATATACATTCTACATGGATTGTGACGTTTATAACTGTTCTATCAGATAGCACTTAAATATGCTGCGCAGGGATGTCTACAACCTTGTAGAAAGTTTTCGGATTTACAACGCTAAAATCAGGGGTTTGACTCCTCTCGGTGGACAGAACATTTATATAACTCAAGGCGGCTTTGCATTAAAACAAACATACAAAAATACAAACACATACAGTGGGTTACCTCTTCTCTTTCCACCACAGGTACACTGCTGGCCAAAATATTTAGGCCAATGAACACGAAGAAAAAATATACATTTTGCGTTGTTAGACTCAACCACTTATTTGATTAGAGCTTCGAAAGATGAAAATAAGAAAAAGGGAAAATAAAAATAAAAAACTTTTTAGTATTTAATGTGAAAAATGTGAACATTATTAAATTAGCCTAAATACTAGCTGGTCAAAAACTTAAGACCATACTGAAACGAAGCGTTAATCGGTAAACACGTAACGAGATTTAATCATTTGTGTTCAAGCATTAGCGTTGTCAACATCTCCTGTGTTACATTGGGTAAAAACATGGCAAAGGTTGAAAAGTTGACAGAGTTTGAACGTGGCTGAACTGTCGAGCTGCAAAAGCAAGGCCTCTCTCAACGTGCAATCGCTGGTGAGATTGGGCGTAGTAAAACTGCTATTGCAAATTTCTTAAAAGATCCTGAGGGATACGAAACGAGAATTTCAAGTGGTCGACCCAAGGAAATTTCGTCGGCGTTGAGCAGTAGGATTCGACGGGTTGTCCGGAAAGACATCAGCCAATCTTCGAACCAGATTAAGGCCCTTACGGACGCAGAATGCAGCTCAAGAACAATAAGACGGCATCTACGAGAGAAAGACTTTAAAAAACGTAAACTTCTTCAAAGGCCACGCCTCCTTCCACACCTCGAAACAACTTGGTTAAACTTTGCTGAGAAGCACCAAACATGGGATGTAGAAAAGTGTACGAAGGTTTTGTTTTCTGCTGAGAAAAAGTTTAACTTGGATGGTCCAGATGGCTTCCAACGTTACTGGCACGATAAGGATATCCAACCCCAAACATTTACTACATGACACAGTGGAAAAGGTTCCATCATGATCTGGGGTGCTTTCTCCTTCCATGGAACAATGAAGCTTCAGGTTATATAGGGGCGTCAAACAGTGGCTGGTTACATTGGCAAGTTGGAAAGAGCATCTTTATTGATTGAAAGCCCTCGCTTGTGTGGAAATGACTGGATCTTTCAACAGGACAACGCTGCAATCCACAATGCCCGCAGGACAAAGGACGACTTTTTCATGGCGAATAACGTGTTCTTTTGGACCATCCAGTGTGTTCGCCTGAACTGAACCCCGTTGAAAATATTTGTGGGTGGATGGCAAGGAAAGTCTTTAGAAATGGACGTCAATTCCAAACAGTGTATGATCTTCGTGAAGCCATCTTCACCACTTGGAATAACATTTCAGCCAGCCTTCTGCAAACGTTTATATCGACCATGCCAAAGCGAAATTTTGAAGTTATTCGCAGTGACGGCTGTGCAACTCGCTAGTGAGACCTCTTGTTGGGCATTTCCTACCCTGTTTAGAACTTCTTTTTGGTATGGTCTTAAACTTAAGGCCAACTAGTATCTAGGCTAATTTCATACATGTAGTGCTCACATTTCCCCTAATAAATGCTAAAAACGTTTTTAATTTTTATTTTCCCTTTTCTAATTTTCATCTTTCGAAGCTCTACTCAAATAAGTGGTTGAGTCTAACAACGCAAAATGAATATGTTTTTCTCCATGTTCATTGGCCTTAAGGTTTTGGCCAATAGTGTATCTACATTTTACGTTTAGCGTAATAAGCCCTCAAATTTATGGCTCAGCTGCGAGTTGGGAAGGGCTACAGCTTGTGACCAACACACGAGAAAAAAAACAGCTAAAGAAAACGAGCACATTAGAGTCGAAATAGGATTTCGACAACACAATTCTGTTTGTTTGGATTGTCGAAAAGAAAATAGACAGGTGGGAAAATGTTTAAACCAAAAATTAAAATTAAACTCGAAGAACATATTGTTTTTGTATCCATAAATAAAAAAAAAAAACTTTTAGGTCTGTAAATAAGAATTTTACTTTAAATTCCTTCAGTGTCTGCTGTTGTTTTCTTGGTTTATCAGAAGATTGGAAGGCTCTACTGCCGTAACTTTTCTATGTTTATTTCATTCATAGCAAGTAAAATAAACCAACATATTGGTCTGTAATAAAACTTCAGATGTAGGCGTCTTTCAATTAGGCGACAGAGAAACAAAAAAGGCCAAACAAAGATGTTTACGGATCTTTCTTTACTCTCTATTCCTCACGAGGTTATTACAAGAATACTAGCATGCATAGTGATTCTATGATTAGTGTTAATCCAGAAACGTTTCGTTATTTAACTTCACGAAAGTGTGATAAAATTACAAAAACGCAACAACTCCCACGTACTTCCTGGCTTTATCACAAACTCAACTCCTACGTACATCCTGACTGTCACTTGAAGACAGTTGGAAAAACAAATTCTTACGAGAAATCTACTTGAAATAAAAATGTATCAGATGGTCTAAAGATGACCTAGGAAATTCGAAACGTTGTTCTCTGCTTATCAATAAAAGTGTTAGTACCCATACCAGTCGTTTTGAGATACGAAAGCAAAACAAAAAACTTATATTTTTTTATGATTTTATCTGGAAATTTTGTGCCGACTGACTGAATAAACCCACGTAAGGTTCAACAGAGATCAAAATAATATCTCTCTTGTTATCTATTGTCATGATTAATGTAAGTCCTTTCCAAATCTCAAGTGGTCAGCAGGGCAACCACGAAGGCTCTTCACTGCTTTCAGACGTCTGCCCGTGTTTCAACCTTTTTCTGGCTCAGGTCTTTATTTCTCACATATCTTTCAGTTGTTCTACGTCAAGATTCATTCGGCCTTCCCCTGCCTCTTCTACCTGACCTGCAGCCTATAGCTTGTCTTGGCAGTTTATTATGTTCCTTATTATACTTAAACAAGCCCCTGTTCCCCCGAAGAGTCTGAAATATATATAACATCTCGACAATATGGTCTTCTAACGTTTCAGACTTTTTAACAACGACGAACGTTTTTGGTATTGAATTATTCAGAACACTTAACACCGTGTCTCACGTTGTCTTACTTTATGACAAGCATTCTTCTAAACTGATTTTGTATTTTGTTAAAAATCGTAATTTCAAACTTATTAGCATCATTTGGTTTAAAGTTTTTGTATTATTTTAAGTTTTAGATATATTTCGTCTAATGCTATTGATATCATTACATGCGATGTTAAAAACAAAACAAAACTCGCGTGTTTGTTTTACTTATGAAAAGGTATCGATATAAGAAGTCATTCATTTGATATTTTTTCTAAACTCGAATGAATGCCTGTTTATATATTCGCAACTTTTGTAGAAATATTTTACAAGTAACCACTAGATGGCAGGGCACCCGCAGATTTTGATAAACGATTGAAAGAAAGACAAAGTCCAAGGTAAAACATTATTTTTAATGCGAAAGCGGAAATGAAATAAAGATTTAGACATACTTTTTTGTTCGGCGAACGAACAGATTATTTTTTACTGCCTCTAATGAGACCCAGGGTATCAGTCGTCAAATGCTAACTCTTATACAATCTATTAATTGCAATCACATAGTATATAATATCGAGCACTAAACTTACGGTAAGCCGGACAGTTCTTATTCTCGCTTGCAAGTGAAGGTTTATTAAGCTCATATCAAAATTATAAATAGGTAAAAATTGTAATATTAGCCACATCTTAGTGCGAGACCAATAGAAAATTAAAAGAAGGTCGTGCGTTTAAACGACTAGATTCTCATTAGAATAGGCCTGGCATGGCCAAGCGTGTGAGGCGTGCGACTCGTAATCTGAGGGCCGCGAGTTTGCGCCCGCGTCACGCCAAACATGCTCGCCCTCCCAGCCGTGGGGGCGTTATAATGATACGGTCAATCCCACCATCCGTTGGTATATTCGTTGATAAAAGAGTAGCCCAAGAGTTGGCGGTGGATGATGATGACTAGCTGCCTTCCCTCTAGTTTTACACTGTTAAATTAGGGACGGCTAGCACAGATAGCCCTCGAGTAGCTTTGTGTGAAGTTCCAAAACAAACAAATAAAACTCATTAGAATACAAACACAAGAGAATCCTCAATAGTCGTGGCTGTAACTAGATCTCAAATCGGTCTGAAGATGGAGCTATGGGCAGAACGTTCGAATTAAAAAACAGCAACAGAACCATTCTATGAGCCGTTATACCGCGGCTAAAAACTATCAAGAAATGTCGATTTTATCATTCGTCAATCGGCTGATTTCTTAATGGAAATCCTTGTGTTTCTCAGTTCCTAGCGTGCCCGGACTGTGATGAATTCGAGGGTTCAGTTGTTCCAAAAACATACTCCGCATTTTGTGGCCGTGAGTGCGATATAGAATTCGCTTTCGTTTACTTTGTCCTGAGAATCAAAATGAGTTGAGTAATTCTAATAAGTGTCACAAACACTACAGTAGACAGCTTGTCAGAAGATATAATTCAGTGGGTTTTTACTTTCTATTATACGTCAACAATGGTGATGTCCATCAAACGTATCATTTGTCCTCGGAATCTTGTTTGTTTCGAATATTTGCACAACCATACACAAAGGTTACTTGTGTATTGCCAAATATAATTTTTAACTGACAAACCAGAAGGAAGAGAGTTAGTTATTCAATAGTATCCATTTCTTACTCTTGAGCCGCTTTTATTTGACCATACAGTGGTCATCACTGACCATTATTATTATAAGTGTACCCACAACCGCAAAGTGAAGCTGTGTTTGTTTGTAGTTACTCGATATGAACCATGAACCCTCGAAATCACAGTCCTGGGAAATTAACCATTACGTTCAATATACACAACTGTATGAAACAGCCATTGAGCTGACAGTTTTATTTGTACGTATCTTTCTTTCCTTTTTCAAAGATGCTTTCAACTTTATATATTTGTGCTTTGTTTGTTAGACATTATATGTTCATGAGAAAAGGGTCGGAAAACTGGAATGTTTGGACTAAATTAATATCAAACACCTCGTGGCTTTACACCCAATGTGTTTATATCAATATAGAGAGCAACACGTGTACTCAACAAAAGAAAGAAAGAAAAAGGCTATTATAGACAACACCAAATTAACACACAGGCTACCCAAGTAACAACAACAACAAAAAAAAAACAATTAAAAAATATGTAAAACCGAGTTTTTATTATTCCTAAATATTACATAAGCCCCAATAAATAAAGTGTAAGGTGTAATTAAAGATGAGAAACGCGTCGAATTCTTTAAAATAATCGAAGTTGCAAATCCTATCCGAGTTGTAATTAACGTATTACAGAACTCCAGTTCACGAAACAGTATTACAGAATTTTTCACACCGACGTGAAGCGTTATTACATGAGACAACCCATGCATGTTAATTGCAGTAGCCGGAAGTGTTTATTCACCGACTTATTAACGATCGTAAAGTTTAGTAACAGCAACTATTTTGTTAATTACTGCTCATGCGCATAAACAATATTTTTGTCTTTTTTTTTTTTTTTCTGTTCACGTGTCTGCTTTTCCGACAGCGTGCAGTGAAGAATGGCTTCGGTTGCGATTCTACGTCAGAAAGCTTCACGCTTCTGATAAATGTGAGGCTTTGCAGTTGCCAAGACAGAATTCTGTTACTAAGCTGTGACGTCACTTTGCATTAGTGAGGTTCATTTGCTTTTTTTTTTCTTTTAATTTCGCGCAAAGCAACACGAGGGCTATCTGCGCTAGCCGTCCCTAATTTAGCAGTAAAAAGTTAGAGCGAAAGCAGTTGGTCATCAACGCCCTCCGCCAACTTTAGGGCTACTCTTTTACCAATGAATAGTGGGATTGACTGTGACACTATAACACCTCCACGACTGAAAGTGTAAGCATGTTTGATGTGACGGGGATTTGAACCCGCTACCCTCAGATTGCGAGTCGAGCGCCCTAGATATTGTTATTAACAATATACACTTTCCAATCATAACATTTAGGCTTCGTCTTGTATAATCTACTTAACCTCAATCCTTCACTTTTCCGTCAACTAACTGCTCTCTCTAACCCTAACTCTTAGATTCATAGATTCTACTACCAATAAACCACTCTCTATCTACAACCATGGATTCTCTTCTGCAAATGAGCCTCAACGTAATCAAAGATGTCTCAGAAATTAATGGAATGTTTTAATTTTATTTTCAGGTTCATTACAACGGATGGCAAAATAAGAAATACCTGAAAGGACTGAAACAATATTCTTGTACGGGGATAATCATAAGACCTTAAGCGAAGTTAATAATGAATACCATGTTAATCTCCCTAATTTGTCTAAAGTCACTTGCAACTTGATGCAGAGGCTTAAATACACTTGAACTTTTCTTGGTAGTAAACGCTTTTAGAGACGAATGACGCTGCAAACTTTGGACAAGTGTAAATAAGCAGTCGGAACAGTTTACTGAAAACCTCAGGTAATTAATTTATCAGAAGATAAAGTTGTTTATTCATATTATTCAGTGAGTTCTGTAACATTCCACGATACGTTAATAGTTTCTATGATTTGTTTTTGAATTTCGCGCAGAGTTTGTTTTGGAATTTCGCACAAAGCAACTCGAGGGCTATCTGTGCTAGCCGTCCCTAATTTGGCAGTGTAAGACTAGAGGGAAGGCAGCTAGTCATCACCACCCACCGCCAAATCTTGGGCTACTCTTTTACCAACGAATAGTGGGATTGACCGTAACATTATAACGCCCCCATGGCTGGGAGGGCGAGCATGTTTGGCGCGACTCGGGCGCGAACCCGCGACCCTCAGATAACGAAGCGCACGCCTTAACGCGCTAGGCCATGCCAGGCCTTCGCGCAGAGCTACGCGAGAGTTGTCTGCGCTAGCCGTTTCAAATTTTGCAGTGCAATACCAGAGGAAAGGCAGCTAGTCATCAACACCCACCGCCAACTGTTGAGCTACTCTTTTACCAACGAATAGTAAGATTGGCCATCATATTATAACGCCCCCATGGCTGCAAAGACGAACTTGTTTGGTACGACGGGGATTCGAACCCTTGATTCTCGGATTACCTGGCCATGCCGAGCCTACCGCTAATACTCTTGTTATGCTGAGGATCAAATACGAACTTCCAGAACTAGGGGGAGGGTATTGTTGTTATGTTGAGGGGACAGTGGACAAAGAAGATAACTGCCCTGGCTTTCTTCTTCAAGACGATCCCAAGCAAAACTTTTCCCTCCGAAATGACTACGGTTGGCATTCGTGAAAAACCGGAGAAAAAAGTATTATAGTAAAACTGGGTTTGAACCAGCTTCGGCTCCTTGAATGAAAAAAACATTTGGTTGTTTGCTAGTTATGCCAGAAAATTTTCAGATATCTGAGTTAGTGACCTATAGATGAAGAGAACTAGGGGTTACCTTAGTTATTTACCTCTGAAGCCCCACATAAGCGTGTTCCAGTTGTGGATATATAGCAAGTTAAAGGAATGAGGGGAGTACTCAAGATAACTAAGTTGTGGTTGAACCAAAGTTTAACGTTTTGTATTTTCAGCTCACCAGATAAGATGTAGACCGAGTAACACGAGAAGATATTTTTTTTATATATTTAAAGAGACGTGTGTGTACATAATAGTCGATAACAGAAAATTCAGTAGCTAGCCTACTATTCTCAACATCAAAGCGGTACATACAGTTTGATAATACGCTACACGTGTAGGTTTCTCATCTCGCGGGAATTTGTGGGCTTTCCTTCCTTCGCTAAGACTAAGAGAACGTTTGTTCTAGTCACGCTTCCAAACGGAAAACTAGAACTGATATTACATAGAACTTCATTTTCCGCTCCCACAACACGCGCTGTTTCATTCGGGAATGAAATGATGGGGGGGAAGCTTTGTAGGTCGTGGAAACGAAATTTTGAGGGTAGTTTAATTTGAAACGTGAGCTCGTGAGTGTTTGTTAAAATACGGAAAAGAACAGTTATTAGTTTAATTGTCTTAAATTATTTTGTGACGAATTAATTAATCATCTACACTGAAACAAAAAAACATTTAGTTGAAGTTTTTGGATATTTATTTTCACTTAAATAATGACAGTGAATTTTTACAATTTCTTTTCACGTTGACAGTTGCACGGAGAAATTAAACTGTTCACTTTAATTCCATTACGCGATCTCAAAATATAAGGATAAGTAATAATAATTAAAAATATGACGAGATTTTGAACCTTTTAATAGCATTACACACACGTCCTGATTAGAACAGTAACCAGCTTCACAGCCACTGACAGAGAGACGTAAACCACATTTTTACCATACGTACCAACAGCTGAATTTTGAGCTAACTGCAACTCGTGTTTAAGGCTACACTTCCACAACTGTAATCTGGAATAGAGTATAAATCAGGGGGCCAAAGAGATGGTGGGGGGGTCTAGTGAGAAGGAATACAAGGCGTGCGTTCACTTTGGATGAAACTGCGTGCTAGCAAGTTTACCGGTCGTCAAACACGCGTAACCTGGATGCGTTATATCTGCTGCAGGTAGTCACGTGACTCTATTTCCTGAAAGAAACTAAGGGTTTGTGTCACGTTTGAAACACGTAAGTTATTTGCGCTGGTCCGAAATGACGTTTAGCTTTAAAGAGAAACCATATAGCACTACCGGTTCTCAAACGAGACCCAAAACTCGAGTTCCTTTGAATAATTCACTATTTTCCTTCTTTTATTCTCCTGAAGAACAGTGAATCGTTTCTTTCGCGCTCGAGTTTCGGGTCTCGTTTGAGAACCGTAACAACTTTTGTATCTGTTCCTAAGAACTGACTTCTTTAGAATGTATATTGAGCTACCATTTGAGCGTTGAACTGAAAGTTTATATCGGATACAACAAAAAGGTGTTCTTTCCAGTTAAAGTCAACAATAATAACTCGTGGTATTATTAAAGAAACAGAGTTACATAATTTTCAAGTTATTTATCATTGTCATGTTGCTAAGCAATATATTTCCTTGGCAAGCACATATGGAGTTTCTTCACATGTAAAGTAACAGAAGCAATATCTTTTACACAGTACATAAAGATTTGAATAACTAAACTTAATACTTCAAAACAAAACATTAAACTTTGTGAAACTTCATAAAACTTAGATTCGACACTCGTATTTATTTTAACACGACCACACGTGTTAACCCTGAGCTAAAAAAGTAACAGCCAGTTGATCGTTTACTGAGCTGTCAGAGGAAATATGCGACCACCAAGTTTATTGTAAAGTACATTAGATCCTGTCAGTAACAATTAATGTTTCCACAGATGAATGAATAGTGAGTGAAGTAGGCCTAACAGTGACCACAGTCGTCTCGTGTGTTAGAAATGCAAAAAAGTACTAAACGTTCTATCAAAAACGTTCGAAAATGAAATGCAAACTATTTTTCTTTTTGCTGTTAACTACGAACTGTGAAATATCATAAGAAATAGAAAATGTTGTTTGTTTTTTATTTTTATAGAAACTAGTTGTAAAATATAAAATACATTTATGAAAGCTGCGATACGAATGTTGATGAATAAGGAGTGACTATTGCTTTAAGATTCTCTTTACTGAAAAACAAAACGAATATCGATTTTTTTCTTAAAATGTACGAAGATTTAAAAGCAACAAGCAGTTCATCGTTCCAATATTTTTTGTAACTATTAAAATGCAGTTAAACCAGAATGTCTTCAACCAACAGAAGAACAACTTCTGGAAATATCTTTTTTACGTTTCTGTGAAGAAGCAGCTAAAATAGGTGACATTGTTTCTCGAATAACAACTACAACCAATAATAGGTGACATTGTTTCTCTAAGAATATCTACAACCAATAATAGGTGACATTGTTTCTCTAAGAATATCGACAACCAATAATAGGTGACATTGTTTCTCTAAGAATATCGACAACCAATAATAATTTCCATCGTTTCTCTAAGAATATCTACAACCAATAATTAGTTGCATTGTGTCAATTAGAATATCTTCAACCAATAATAGGTGACATTGTTTCTCTAAGAATATCTACAACCAATAATAGGTGACATTGTTTCTTTAAGAATATCTACGACCAATAATAACTGTTGACAAACAGTTTATTTCTCATGCAAACGTGATGAACTGGTGGAACAAAATACATTATTTTTTTATTGAATCTATAACTAGCAATAACTACTAACAAACATACACTCTTGCGCAAATTAATTGAAATCAGGACGGAAAAATTACAATTTTTTCAATTTTTTGTTTTATTTCTAAGAATCCAAAAATTACTCACAAATTAATACATGATATGACCGTTTTTACTTTTCAGAAGATCATTAATCCGTTTTGGCATCGAGTCCACGAGTTAACTGCAATCTTTACTAATTTTTGGATCGTGGTACCACATCACAATTATGGCCTCAATTAGCTTATCTATCGTAGTACAGTCTTTCCCCGAAGTATTTCTCTAGAAATCGACCAAACATTTTCAACAGGATTTAAGTCCGGAGAGTTTCCAGGCCAATCCAGCACCTTTATTCGCGTTGTAGTCATAAAATTCTTCACAAGTTTTGATGTGTAGCACAGAGCCAGATCTTACTGAAAAATGCCAGATCCATCTGGAAATCTCTTTTTCAATTCTGGAATAACTCTTCTCTGCAAACTTCGATGTACTGTGATCCTCACATCACACCTTCTACGATATGTAAGCTACCTATGCCATAGTACCTGAAAAAGCCCCAAAACATCTTCAAGGGATGTTTTACGCACTGATTGTTGTGAGATTCTCGAAGTTTCGCACCTGGAGATCTGCGAACATGCAAGCTTCTTTGACCCTGCACGAAGAAATGAGTCTCGTCACTGAATAACACCTTCCTCCATTGTTCTTGCATCCAGTTCTTGTATTTCAAACCCCATTTATACCGTTTTTTCTTCATTGAGTTGGTAAGAAGTTGTTTTTTGACTGGTCTCCTTGCCCTTCTAAAGCAATTTCTAATGACGTAATATTTCTCAAAATTTCGTCATATATCCGAAAAATAGATCAACCCTGCTGCAAAACACAGCTAGTGACGCCGTCTGTGTAGAAAAATGACTATTAAAGGAAATCAGCGGGTCCAGCGAGCTTACACCGGCCGCCATGCTGAAAATATTGTAAAATGACCATTTGTTTCAATTAATTTACTCAAGGGTGTAAGTGTAACCGTGACATAGCAACTGGAATTTTAAATCAATACTATCCCAGGGGGATTTTCTGAGAAAGAGTGTTAAGAAATGATAGAGATTTTAAACAGAGGAATTTAAAACAAATCATGGTAAGCTGGGCACCTTGCACTTTTAGTTTTATAAATAGTCTATGTATGAGTGGTAAACTGTTAATTCAACACGATACATCGTCAATAAACTTTACTAGAACGTTTGAGTGAAAATTAAAGGTTTATCATACAATTCTTGTGTACAATTACTTAAGTAAAAACTCAGCAGGTGGCCTTCCAAAAACAGTATCACGCCCTCATTGAAACTAATGCTTATAATTTCCGTTTTAGTAGTTTTTAGTACAGGCCTTTAGAAGGCGTTGTGATGATTTAATCACTCATTTGTATCGCTGCTACCTATATGCGAAGTCAAAATTTAAGGTTTAGCAAATTATTTCTGACTGCTTCTTTTATCCCTACTAAATTCAACCATGAAATTTTTTCTCTATCCATCTTTCTATCTTTACTGGGGTGATAGTTTAATTCGCAGTCGTTTTTATTTTTGCCCAGCCACACACACAAGCGTACATATATATATATATCGTTTTACAAACACCGTGAAGGCTAATCATTACATCGGCAGTAAGTTCTCCCAATCTCGGTTGCGGAAAATTGGGTTATGGAACTATCGATTTTGTCCCGCGAGACATTAATTAAGCCTACATCGCGGTTTTAGTGCGCTCTATAGCATCATAAAGACTGAAAATTCGAAAAGCTACGGTTTTTGGACCGTGAGGTTGTACTAATGCACATCAATATACTTATCAACTGAGCCTTCTTAGTCCTACACTGAAAAAAAAACCTACGAAAAACAACAAAAATGAAAGTAAATATGAGGTTATTCGTTATGCTTTATAACGTTACCGGAGTCACATTTATCGTCCCCTTCGTGAGCGCACAGCAACTCGAAAAAGACGACAAGGAATTACGGACGACGAAGATAACGTGACCACAGCACGTGGATTAAAATTAGAAATGCCACAAAATAAACCCATAGTTCATCTTGTAACAAAACGTTGAAATCGCATATTCTGATGGACAAAAGAAATAATATATTTCTCGAACGTTCTCTGGTTTCGTGTATTTCTTAAATCTTCAACAGAGCTAATTAGCTTCATGAGTTATGATTTATTTATTGGGGACTTGGATGGGGAGATGCCACATTTGAATGATTATTTAGATAGCTCTTTAAATGGATCTCATTGGATTATCGACATGCTGTTCGCGTTTGGAGACAAAGATGTTAGGGTGGGCGTGTTTTCTTTTAGCAAAGCCACACTGGGCTATCTGCTGAGCCCCCCTGAGGGGAATCGAGCCCCTGATTGTAGTGTTGTAAAACCGGAGACATACTGCGGTACTACGTTAAGGGACTCTGGTTTACTTTTTAACTTAATAAACTTTGCTTAATGATATGGGTGACGTGGAATAATAGGAGTTGTAGCGAAGTCCAGGTATTGTAATATAATTCTAGGAGCTTTAGTAAAGTCCAGGTATTGTAATATAATTATAGATGCTATAGTAAAGTCCAGGATTTGCAATATAATTATAGGTGCTATAGTAAAGTCCAGGATTCGTAATATAATTCTAGAAGCTAGAGTAAAGTCCAGGATATGTAATATAATTCTAGGAGCTACAGTAAAGTCCAGGTTTGTAATATAATTCTAGGAGCTACAGTAAAGTCCAGGTTTGTAATATAACTCTACTAAAGTAAGAATTTCAAATTTGTCTTAGTTCTTATTTCGTTTTTTGTGTAATTGTTTTTCTGTGTTAAACGACGCGTGTGTTTCATATGTGTTGCTGATCACGTTATAAACAGATATTTCTCGGCAATTGTTGGGCCCAGCATGGCCAGGTGGGTTAGGGCGTGGGACTCGTAATCTGAGGGTCGCGGGTTCGGATCCACGTCGCGCCAAACATGCTCGCCATTTCAGCCGTGGGGGCGTTTTAATGTGACGGTAAATCCCACTATTCGTTGGTAAAAGAGTAACCCAAGAGTTGACGGTGGGTGGTGATGACTAGCTGCCTTCCCTCTAGTCTTACACTACTAAATTAGGGACGGCTAGCGCAGATAACCCTCGAGTAGCTTTGTGCGAAATTCAAAAACAAACAAACAAACTGTAATGGTTACATTGTAGAAGAGCGTTTTATCAAACTTTATACAAACAACATTAAACTATTCATGTTGTTTTTGTTATAATAAATGGTCTTAGTCAAAATTCAAAAATATTTGTGGTGAATTAAAGATAAAATTTGCGGAAATTAGACAAAACACTATTTGACAAATAGTAAATATCTGTACAGTTCTTGTAACAAAACACTATTTGACAAATAGTGAATATCTGTACAGTTCTTGTAACAAAACGCTATTTGATAAATAGTAAATATCTGTACAGCCCTTGTAACAAAACACTATTTGACAAATAGTGAATATCATTACAGTCCTTGTAACAAAACGCTATTTGACAAATAGTAAATATCTGTACAGTTCTTGTAACAAAACGCTATTTGATAAATAGTAAATATCATTACAGTCCTTGTAACAAAACACTATTTGACAAATAGTAAATATCTGTACAGTTCTTGTAACAAAACGCTATTTGATAAATAGTAAATATCATTACAGTCCTTGTAACAAAACGCTATTTGACAAATAGTAAATATCTGTACAGTTCTTGTAACAAAACGCTATTTGATAAATAGTAAATATCTGTACAGTTCTTGTAACAAAACACAATTTGACAAATAGTGAATATCATTACAGTCCTTGTAACAAAACGCTATTTGACAAATAGTAAATATCTGTACAGTTCTTGTAACAAAACGCTATTTGACAAATAGTAAATATCATTACAGTCCTTGTAACAAAACGCTATTTGACAAATAGTAAATATCTGTACAGTTCTTGTAACAAAACGCTATTTGACAAATAGTAAATATCATTACAGTCCTTGTAACAAAACACTATTTGATAAATAGTAAATATCATTACAGTTCTTGTAACAAAACGCTATTTGACAAATAGTAAATATCATTACAGTTCTTGTAACAAAACGCTATTTGATAAATAGTAAATATCATTACAGTCCTTGTAACAAAACGCTATTTGACAAATAGTAAATATCTGTACAGTTCTTGTAACAAAACGCTATTTGACAAATAGTAAATATCATTACAGTCCTTGTAACAAAACGCTATTTGATAAATAGTAAATATCATTACAGTCCTTGTAACAAAACGCTATTTGATAAATAGTAAATATCTGTACAGTTCTTGTAACAAAACACAATTTGACAAATAGTGAATATCATTACAGTCCTTGTAACAAAACGCTATTTGACAAATAGTAAATATCTGTACAGTTCTTGTAACAAAACGCTATTTGATAAATAGTAAATATCATTACAGTCCTTGTAACAAAACGCTATTTGACAAATAGTAAATATCTGTACAGTTCTTGTAACAAAACGCTATTTGACAAATAGTAAATATCTGTACAGTTCTTGTAACAAAACGCTATTTGATAAATAGTAAATATCATTACAGTCCTTGTAACAAAACGCTATTTGATAAATAGTAAATATCTGTACAATTATAGGCAAGTTAACTTAAATTATACAACAATAAATATGAATATTTTTTATTTTTAACGAAATTATTTCGCTCAATGGTAGTTTTCTCTAGTTTCGTGTTTTATTAGACAGACTCATTATAACCTGGAAAGCATGGAAGACAAGGTAGCTCTCGTTCCCAGTCGCCGGTCTGTAGCGTTCTGGACTCACTTAGTGAACGAGAGTAACAGAACATTGATTTAGGACTAGGGTCGCAATACGTGCCGTTATTTTGCTAGAGAAATTAATGTTATCCTAAAAAAAAGTGTGACAAAGGTCCACCGGAACAAAGTGTTTTCGTTTTCTGCGAGCAATATTTTGTTTACCCATCAACTGATTGGAAGAATTACTTCTTGTTACTTAGAGCACCTAAAAAAAATATTATTTTATGAGCGATGTTACGTTGCTCACCTAAAATCTGTTGAGCAGGGAATGTTCTCTGGAAATCTTTACCCTTGGTTCATCTAAATATTCCTACTATTTGAAACAATCCAGGGGATTTTCTTTTGTTAGCTAGTTTTGTAAAATAACATTAGTTTTTTAAAACAGGAATAATTTCCATTTCTGTTCTTAACATTTAAAGTCACTCACTAAAACACTTGCAGAATTCTTCAGTGAAACTATTTATATTTCATTGTTTTTGTCAGCTAATTACACTGTAATATTTGTAAACATCTGCTTCTTGTTAAGCACGAGCATGCGCACTGGGAAATCAGTATTCTGCCCACTACATGAATCCAAACCCGATTTTTACCATTAAAAGAAATCAGATTTATCGTTGAACAATGAGGGAAGAGGGAAGTGTTTATTGTTGTTGCTGTTTTGAATTAAGCACAAAGCTACACAATGGGCTATCTGTGCTCTGCCCACCACGGGTATCGAAACCCGGATTTTAGCGTGTAAGTCCGCAGACATACCGCTGAGCCACTGATGGGGGCAAAGTGTTTATAAATGACACGGACAAAATTGATAATGGTACATTTTACCAACTCAGTCGAGAGCCACATTGTATTGGTTGTTGTTCCAGCAAGTTGTTGATATAAAGTTTAAGCCACACTGTATTTGTCGCATTCCAGCCGGCCTCATGTACCCTAGTATTAGGGTTTTAGTAATAATCTAGAGGTTTATATATATTTTAGTGAAATCTTACGTGTCTATGGTTGTGTGTGATTTTAATCTAGAGGTCTATATATTTAAGTGAAATATTAAGCGTTTGTGGTTGTGTGGGATTTTTTTTGCTGTTGCTAAAGTTATTTTAAAATATATAATTATACTTTTAGAAGGAAATGGAATTAGCTAGTCACCGGGCACCTTTTAAGAAATGCAACTTCAGAAATCTGAAAGGCGGAAAAAGTCACCAGAAATCAACCGAATTATCACGTGATTATGAGCAACATACTTTGTCACGGCGTCTTGCTGTATTACACACGAAGTACAACACACTTTGTCACGGCGCCTTGCTGTATTACACACGAAGTACAACTTTGATGTTTACCACTTCCTTTCTAGCGTAAGAACGAATAGGAGAGTGGCACGTAAATCCTGCTCGCGTATTTACTGTGAGCTTAAAAACGAATATTTAAAGTTAAAGAATGATCATGTTCACGTATTTATTGTTTTGTCATAAGATGAGAGAGAAAGCTGTTATGCTGTTTCTCAGCTACTGAGGTTACAGTTTCCATCATGTGTAAAATAAAAGCTCGGTCATTCAATGATTTTGTGTTTAAATCCAGAGCTGAAAATTCACATTCACATCACTCTTAAAATTATATGTTCCAATAATTCTTGTAACAACAGGCTATCTTTATATTTGATAACGTTTGATAGAAAACAAACAAACAAAATAAGGGCACGATTTACAACGCTAAAATTGGGGGTTTGATTCCTCTCGAACACAGCAGATAGCCCAATGCATATCGTTAAATACAGTGTACATATTTACTTGTAATTCGTTTGTGTGTCTGCATTAAGCACAAAGCTACACAATGGGCTATGTGTGCTCTGCTCACCGCGGATATCGAAACCCGATTTCTGGGGATGGGAGACCGTAGACATACCACTCAGTCACTGAGAGATTTATATTTTGCACTAATATAGACTGAAAAGAGAGCATTAGCTGATAATGTAAAGTTAAATGAATAAACAACAAATTAACGTAATTCAAATTCGAGTAAATAATGTACTATTAGGGTTACTTTAGCCAGTAATAAAATATTACCGTATTCGTCATATTTTCTCTGGAAATTATGATAAAACATTTATGCTTTAACATACTACCACTATGCTCCTATTTTTGTTACCTTTGTTTCTGTTCAAGTTTCCGCTGTTTATAAAGATAACTCAACAGTGCAGAAGAAAAAGTTAACACTGGAAAAAAAAATCATGTAAATATTACTACGTTAATGTCGATAGTAGAAAAGGTACCAAACTGATGTATACATTATAAGTAAAACAGTTTATCAAATTAACTGTATTTATTATCGGGTTAATTTTTAGTTCTCTCTTTCTATTTAAATCCAATTTTTTAAACCTGTTTTCGAGCCATTGAAGGGAAGATACTCGATCAATAGCACCCCTCCATCCACGCTAACAAATTAACTGCTATTCTTATAACGCGTCTGCAACTTAAATTACGAGTCTCAGAAACTGGCTCACTAGTTCCGAAGTCCACCGCTGTTACACGAGGCCAGCGCGTGACTCTTCCAGTTGCGATCTACGTAGAAAGTTATTTCGATCAGAAGCTAATGATGATATCAGTAAATTTAGAAGAATTTAAAATATCAACGAGTGCTTACTATTGCATTACATTTGTTATATAGCATGTTAAGTGCTTACTATTGCGGTATGCTAGTCTGTGACTTTTGTTTTGTTATATAGCATGTTAAGTGCTTACTATTGCGGTATGCTAGTCTGTGACTTTTGTTTTGTTATATAGCATGTTAAGTGCTTACTATCGCAGTATTCTAGTCTGTGACTTTTATTTTGTTATATAGCATGTTAAGTGCTTACTATTGCGGTATGCTAGTCTGTGACTTTTGTTTTGTTATATAGCATGTTAAGTGCTTACTATCGCAGTATTCTAGTCTGTGACTTTTGTTTTGTTATATAGCATGTTAAGTGCTTACTATTGCGGTATGCTAGTCTGTGACTTTTGTTTTGTTATATAGCATGTTAAGTGCTTACTATCGCAACATGCTAGTTTGTGATTTTTGTTTTGTTAATTGGCATGCTAAGTGCTTACTATTGCGATATGCTAGTTTGTGATTTTTGTTTTGTTACATGGCATGTTAAGTAAGTGCTTACTTATGGAGCTGTCTTTCGCAGCCCCTAACTCCGCAGCTGTCACGTTTTTGTGATGAATCTTCTTTAAAAAAACAAAATAGAAACTTAATAACAATTGTAAAACACGAAAGCGAATAAGATGTAATCGATTAAGGTGTTTCTGTCATACGTCCTCTCCATACTGATTAGTCCAAACTAAATGTATTACAGCCAGTCATCGATTATTCGATCGTATCGCTGGACTCTACGTCAGTAATTGGAACCGCTGATTTTACTTCTAGAGTCTACCAAGATGGTCTTCAGGCTGTGTATATATATATATATATATATCTTGTTAATTTTGTTCATAGAATTACTGCTTATTTGCAAAATTCATATCTAATTGGTATTACTCGAAAAACGAAAGAAAACCAGCTGAAACGCGAGCTACAGTACATAATAGAAGGGTTTGTAACATTATATATAAATATTTATTTATATATAGAAGTAGAAAACGTTCTGGTACTACATACAACCCAAGAACCCTGAGAAAGCCAGAAGTATGTTATCATTACTACATCCTTTAACAGGTTCCTCAACAAACACCCACACACCATGCTCACGTGATACGTAACTCGCACTGTACTCAAGCGTGGAATAGACCTCGGCGCATGCTCGGGACCAGCAATTTTCAGCACGATCGGCCTTCCAAAAGAGTACATCACATCTCTGCTTCTTTCTCTCTATCTTACTGTGAGATGGTCTGATACGCGACTGGCTTTACATGCTGTGGATGATCGGCTAAATTTGAATGAATTTCACAGTTTGTTTTTATCTACTGGAACGAACGCGTGATGTCAGAAGCGCATTCTTTATTCAAAAAGAAAAAAATATATAACTAAAGTCCTTTAGAAATATCACGTTAAAGAAGTGAGTAAACGTCATCTATGGACTTCAACTCTTAAAAGTCTTGGACAAAGTTTAATAGCGATAATCATATGTACTGTTATTTAGGGTTTATTTAAACTGGGTTTTAAATGGTACTGTTATTTAGGGTTTATTTAAACTGGGTTTTAAATGGTACTGTTATTTAGGGTTTATTTCAACTGGATTTTGAATGGTACTGTTTGTTAGGGTTTATTTAAAATGGGTTTTAAATGGTACTGTTAGTTAGGGTTTATTTAAATTGGGTTTTAAATGGTACTGTTATTTAGGGTTTATTTCAACTGGATTTTGAATGGTACTGTTTGTTAGGGTTTATTTAAACTGGGTTTTAAATGTTGATTGCTTGATACTGATAAATATATTAAGTTTAATTTTTCACCATAGCCTCTAGCCTAATCTCCTTATTCAGTTTACAAACAAAAAATGGAGTTTACGTTTCATATAATACCGCTTCGGGGTCAAAGATTTGTTTTATCCGATCTTTGTTTACATTACTTCGTCTTACCCTTGACTCGTCAGGAGCGCTGCAATCAGCAAAACAAATGGTACCAAAACTGTGGGCATAAAACGTTTAGAAGAAATGTAAGTGAGATAGTCCTCAGGGTTGTTTTGTTTTTGAATTTCGAGAAAAACATTCGAGGACTATCTTCGCTAGCCGTCCCGAATTTAGCAGTGTAAGACTAGAGGGAAGGTAACTAGTCATCACTACCCACTGCCAACTCTTTGACTGCTCTTTTACCAGCGAATAGTGGGATTGACTGTCAAATTATAACGCCCCCACGGCTGCGAGGGCAAGCATGTTTAGTGCGACCTGGATTCGAACCCGCGACCCTTGGAAACGTTGAGTTGCAAACTCTCTTTTTATTAACCTGAAGATGACCTTACAAGGCCGAAACATTGTTCTGTGCTTATCAGTAAGAGTGTTAATACCCATACTAGCCGTTCTGAGATACATTTTACTTCAAACGTGTTTGTTACTTGTCATCAAGAATCATGATCATTAGTACATCTCTCGTATCCCAGCCGTCCTATTTAGTCAGGGTATTCTATGAAAAGCCTCGTCGGCAGTGCACATAGCACATCTATTGTGATGTGGTTGACACTTTATTATACGTTATTCTTTGCTTTCACTCATGAGTTCTAAAGTCCACTGAGATATAGTAGAACAATATTTCCCTCTTTGTTGAGCATGAGCACAAGAAAATGACCTGGCTAAAAACTTCAGGCTTATTCCAATTCTAGACACACAAACACGTATGTATATATATATATATGAACTGTGTAGTAATTATCAAAATGCTGTAATAACTCAATAAATAATTATCCTAATAATTTCTGAAATGCGGCCCGGCATGGCCAGGTGGCTAAGGCACTCGACTCGTAATCAAAAGGTTGCGTGTTCGAATCCCCGTCACACCAAACATGCTCGACCCTTTCAGCTGTGAGGGTGATAAAATGTCACGGTCAATTCCATTATTGGTTGGTAAAAATGTAGCTCAAGAGTTGACGGTGGTTGTTGATGATTAGCTGCTAAATTAGGGACGGCGAGCTCAGGAAGCCCTCGTGTAGCTTTGTGCGAAATTAAAAAAACAACAACAAATTTCTCAAATACGTATAATATTTATAAGGTTGCCATTAAAAAGGTATTTGACAACCGTCTTAATCAGAAATATCTTTGTCTTGTTATCGCTGTTTATTTATTTTCAACAAATGAAGAAAAAACTAATTATACATATTTATTACTTAAGCCAAACGTTTAGCGCTTGGGATTTTTATTTTTTCCATTCTTTTTGACGTAAAAAATACATAAGTCTGAGAACAGGATTTTTCAATCATATATACTTGAAAACATGTAAGCAATGTAAGCAAAACAAGGTAAATTTCTAAGTTAAACTCTGCTTGCTGAGCGCTGTGGCTAAATTCAGTGAATTAGCTCTACTCATTCGGAGGAGACATCTCATTAAAGGGTAGAGTACTGCGCGTGCGTTACTTGTTAATCTGCTTCGATGCCGATAACAAACTTTGGGTCTAGTGTCAGTAATATACGGCACGAAGAGCTTGCTTGAGTTCGGGGAATATGTGACACACTAATGTGGTGACGCCCGTGAGCCTAAGAGAAGCCATCAATCGATAGGGCGTTTGGGAAAGAGCGCGCGCCATCCTAAGTACATCCTAGAAGTTGCGGCTCGAAGATAAACTAATTTTCCTGTTCATAGCTTAGTTTGGCCAGAATCTGTTGGCATAGCACGAAACTTCTGTGCCGTCAGGGTCTTAAAAGCGAATATATTACGAAGCACGTTAATGAAAGTGAAATTGTTCTGGCGTGAAGTTTTACAAGCCAAGAAATGGTCGAAGTCACGTACGTTGGACAGAATGATAGAAGTAAAAAAATGACATTAAGCGAGTTGTTATCTCGATAGACAGACAGACAGTCAGAAAGTTAATTGGACAAGAGATAGTTCAGGGTTGTAGATCAAATTAATATAAAAGAACTATTACAACACAATGGCACCAACAACTTGTAATTTTCGATTTCTCCACTTTAGTAAAATCTAATGCAAGCGTTGCGAATTGTGTAACAAAAAACGGCATATTTCCATTATTGCGTCATTCAGTATTAAAGCAAAAAAAACATCGTATCTTGTTCAGATCGCGGCAAGTTTACGGAATCACGACGCTAAAATTCAGGGTTCGTTTTTGAATTTTGCGCAAAATTCAAGGGCTATCTGCACTTGCCGTCTCTAATTTAGCAGTGAAGGACTAGCCACCACCACCCACCGCCAACTCTTGGACTACTCTTTTACCAACGAATAGTGGGATTGACCGTAACATTATAACGCCCCCACGGCTGTAAGGACAAGCATGTTTGGTGTGACGGGGTTTAGAACCCACGACCTTCAGATTACGAGTGGAACGCCTTAACATACTTGGCCATACAGGGTCAAAATTATCAACAACACTCACACAGGTTCGAATAGTTGCTTTAAAAAAATAACGTTTATCCAGTGTTCGATAACCCAAACTGGTTCTGGTTCTGGTATAAAACTGAACAAAAAATCTAGACATTGCTCTATTTATCAGAATTTCACACAAATAAATTAGATCCACAACGAAAAAATATTTATCTGCATATTTGGATGTAAATAATACAGTCTTTCATAAACTTCACAAACGTTGTTCTGTTTTTAGTAAAGGATTTCTATGATCCAACCAGGCTGATTTCGAATATATTTTTCCCATCACGTATTTTTATAAATTAAGTCAAAATTTTATTTCATTTACTACTATTAACATTTCTGTTATTTTGTTTTGGTTCTAGAATGGTCCATAAGATTCTTACGTCGCGATTGGTCTAGAGAAATCTATAGTCAGTGGTTGTCAACATTTTAAATAACAAAGTGTGACTCGATTTCAGTGAAATTGATTCACTGATGTAAAGCATGGCCAAGCGTATCAAGGCGTTCGACTTGTAATCCGAGGGTTGCGTGTTCAAATCCCGGTCGCACCAAACATGTTCGTCCTCCCAGCCGTGGGGGCGTTATAATGTGACAGTCAATCCCATTATTCGTTGGTAAAAGTGTAGCCCAAGAGTTGGCGGTGAGTAGCGATGACTAGCTGTCATCCTTCTAGTCTTACACCGCTAAATTAGGGACGGTTAGCGCAGATAACCCTCGTGTAGCTTTGCGAAAAATTCAAAACAAAACAAACCACTGATGTAAAAGTAGATATGACGTTTTTGTAGAAAACATGTTCGTGATGGAGAAAATGGATATCACTTTTGGACTCAGCGTACAGGAATAACTGTGGAACATGAAACATAAACGTCAAGACAACAACACCATCGCAGGCCTGTGTAATAAAATTTCGAAACACACCTATTATTGATTAGTGACAAGTGTTTTCTTATAGCAAAGTCACATTGGGCTATCTGCTGAGTCTATGGAATGGATATCGAACCCCTAATTTTAGCGTTGTAAAACCGTAGACTTACCGGTGTACTAGCGGGGAACAATCGGCGACAAACCGAACAATGTTTTGAAGATTATAAGAACCTCGAGAAATCTGCAACCAGTACGATTAGACCATTCAACTGCAGACTTTGCTCAAAACAAGAGAGTAAAGAAAGAATGTTGATTCACACGTTCGTTTTGGCGAGTACATTTTGTGTGTATATGTGTGTGTATTTTCACAATTACAATCCTGAACGGGATCTATCAACAATATCTCTCAAAAATTTAACATTTAATAAATATTTAAAAGTGTTGTCTGTTAAGTTTATATAACGTGTTATTTAACCCGCAATCTGGATTTGTTCTAGAAAGTAACGCATAACGATAGTTCACCGTCTAAGCACCGTAGAATTTACAGTGTCTGTCTACACACAATACGCAGCTGTGTAGTAAACTATTCCACCCGAACCCTGAGAATATGTGGTAATCTGCACGTGCAAGGCACACTACCAACTCTACGCTCGTTGAGCGATAAAACGCAGTACAATCGTAAAGTCTGGTGGAAAGGTCAAAGTTTCTCTTCTTGGAAAGTGGTCGCCAAGTGATGGCCAATCGTAACTCTTATCAGCGCGACGTTGATGGTAGTGCTGCACTCTGGGAATTGTTAAGTTTCCACACAATTATTTTCTCAATAATTCTTTTTATTATTATTTTAATTATTTATCGCTTTTGGTTATACAACTTATTACGTCAGCCGGTTACATTTTTAGACATATCTTAAAGTAAAGGCGTCATAAAAAATGCTTCATTTTTGCCCTCTAACATCTAAACCATCCAACCCCCTCCCTCTGGTAGTCTCAATACCTGTGTGTACAGGCTCATGCTTAAGAACAAACAAACACTACTTCGTACGTCTGTTTAATGTACCATTTTTAGAATATTATTACCTTCCGGTGGTAGCACAAGGATATGTCTACGGAGATACAATGCTATTTATATAATCCGTGATTGGCAGAGCACAGATAGCCAATGTTTTACTTCGTGGGTGGGTTTGGTGTTTTATGGTGCAAAGCAACTAGGCTATCCGCGCCGTTTTACTTCTTACTTGACTTCAAACGAACAAGTTTGTTTTGTTTTGTTTGTTTTGGAATTTCGCACAAAGCTACTCGAGGGCTATCTGTGCTAGCCGTCCCTAATTTAGCAGTGTAAGACTAGAGGGAAGGCAGCTAGTCATCACCACCCACCGCCAACTCTTGGGCTACTCTTTTATCAACGAATAGTGGGATTGACCGTCACATTATACGCCCCCACGGCTGGGAGGGCGAGCATGTTTAGCGCGACTCGGGCGCGAACCCGCGACCCTCGGATTACGAGCGCACGCCTTAACGCGTTCGGCCATGCTCAAACGAACAAACAGAACACTATAAACAGCTCCAAATATATACTGAAAATCGAAAAACCAAGGAAGAAGAAATGGTTTTCGTAGCTGGTTCAGATATTACAAAGCACAAGAGGGGTCGGCAGAAAATAATACGTGACAAAGAAGGATTGTGTTAATAATACAGAAATAAACTGTAGAGTAAAATGGGTGGTTGAAAACTAGTTTCCTTGTTTTTCTTTTCACTTTCACTACTAGAACTTAACGCTAATGTTTGTTTTGTGATAAAGCACAGATAGTAACGTAAATAAAAGTAACATTACTTTAAACATATAAATTTTCTCATAGGTGTTTTTCTCTCCAATCTTGTCCCAGATTTATTAAAAATGGAATATCGCAATGTTAATTCAACTTAAACTCATAGGGCTGTATTCTACACTTAGATTACACCTACATCAACCATAATTGTCATTGTACACTGATGACGGGATAAACTCCCCTGGTTAATAATAAATTTTATTTTCTCTTCAGCTTCAATATGACTCACACCCTGGTTGAGTAATGACATATGCAGAAATAGGATGAAATAACTTTGGAAAGTCGTCGTGGTACGTAACTATTATCCAAGGTTGATGATTACCACGAGCTTACGATTTTTTGCATCGTTAACTGAACTAATTGCTCGCAGCGCACGTGCGCCACAATTTACCTGAATACATGTAAAAAAAATATATTTCTAGATCACGAAATGGGAAAAATATGGACATTTTTTGCTGTGTCTGTTTAGTAGCGTAATGAATTACGATGAAAACAATTAGTGGTGATTATTTCTGAATTTCGCGCACAGCTACTCGAGAGCTATCTGTGCTAGCCGTCCCTAATTTAGCAGTGTAAGACTAGACAGAAGGCAGCTAGTCATAACCACCCACCGCCAACTCTTGGGCTACTCTTTTACCAACGAATAGTGGGATTGATCATAACTTTATAACGCCCCCACGGCTGAAAGGGTGAGCATGTTTGGCGCGAGCGGGATGCGAACCCGCGACCCTCAGATTAGGAGTCCCACGCCTTAACACGCTTGGCTATACCGGGTCAAGTAGTGGTGAAGTAAGGTGGTAAATAATATACTTTTTTTTTACCTATCTTACCAACAAGTAAGATTAATATTGAAATATTCTATGCCTATCTTACCAGACAAAGGCAATTACGAATTAAAATGGTTTGAGTCTTTCTTGTGTGTGTGTTTTTTTTGTTTTTTTTATCTTGGCAAAAAGATAAAATTCTTAAATAGTTTCAACTCAAGCCGGAACCAATATTTCGGACAGAGAAGAGAAGAAATATGCCTAGAAAAATGCGCTTTCTTCCCAAGCAAATAAATAAAGTTGAATTTTTCGGACAAGTTTATAATTGACATTTTATGTACAATCCCTTTCTGGAAAAATTAACTATGATTTTTTTTAGCAATTTCGACAAGCAAACCTCATTGCAAAAATACTTTAGAATACAATATAGTATAATATAAAATTTGAAAAATATATGTGCAACATGACACATATATAATAAAGTATATAATATATCTAGAGATAGATACTACATACTTTAGAAAACTTGCCTTTGCTACAACTGTTTCCCTCAATCGCCTCTCTTTCTCTTTCGTCTGCTGGTGAGACAACGATAAGTCTTCGGATTTACAACACTAAGATTATGGGTTCGATTCCCTTCGATGGACACAGTAGATAGACCATTGTGGCTTTGTTATGACAAAAACACACACATTTTACAATACTTATTGCCCCCCAATGGCATAGCGGTATGCCTGTGGACTTACAAGGTTATTATTCGGGTTTCAAGAGCCGTGGTGGGCAGAGCACAGATAGCCCACGATGTTACTTTGTGCTTAACTTCAAACAAAATTTCTCTTCACCTACGTCTTTTTTGTCGGGATGGAAGAAATTTAGAGGGTTATGCCCCCAAACCCCTCTCCCTCTTTACAGCTGTAGCTTCGTCTTAGGGATTTTGCCCTAATATTGTATTGGATAAAATAACTAAAGATAAGACTATTCTGGTAAAAGGATATTTTTCATTTCATACACCAGAGTTGCATGCCACTCCAATAGGTAAGTTCCATTTTTATTGGCGATCAATACTTGAGTTCTCGAAAATAATGCCTAACTGTTAAGCCTAGGCACAATTTAAAACGTGTGTGTATGTTATTTTAAAACGATTGGAAATGTGTAGAAGGTTTGTACGTTAATTAAAACTTAGTTTATGCACTTTTGTTTTGAAGTGTCAATCACCAAGTGTACTGCGTCATTTATGTGTGTTGATTCACATTTAAACCAACCATCAACTCTATTTACACATTTGTAGCCACCAGAGGGCACTAAGCAAAGGGTAAATAACGAATAAAGACTGTAAGGACTCTGTTTTTATAAATACAATTGATTAAGCAAGCACAGTCAGACAGATTCATAAAACCGGCCTAATATCGTAATTACAAATTTTGAACAGAGAAAGACACACGCACAGACAGCCCATTGTGTAGTTTTGTGCTGAATTACAAATATATCAACAAAACTGCATGACCGCAGACTCTGATCACACGTACTTTATCGAGAGCGAACCTAGAATCTTCTGTCTTCTCTTGTTTTGACTTTAAAAGTATACAAACTGCTGGAAACAACCAAGACCAACCGAAGAGGTTAATAACCTCAAAAAACGTGTTAAAAAGCAGAAGTATCACACGGTAGAGATCTACAACGAGGTTACAAGACTAGAGTAAAGCCCAATAAAAATTCACGTATCATTCAGCAGCAACACCGAGGTTAATTCAGTTTATCGTTTTGGAATTTTGAAAAAAAAATAGTTCCTGCAATTAAAAACTACAGAAGTATCTACTTAATACAGTTGCAACAATACTGGATGTTTAAATTTTTGTGTGTGAATGAATGTTTCGTGAGTTAATGTGTCTGAAGATGTGATACACAGCACAGCATCATTTAAAAAGGTTTCCTTTGATCTTGGAGTTAAAGAGCGCAGATGTGTTATTGTAATGTTGCGGAGGTTTACTGCACAACATTTGTAGATGAAATCAGATCAGACTACGTTTTGTGCAGGATGATTGTGTGTTTTGAATTTCGCGAAAAGCTTCGCCACGAGGGCTATTTGCGCTATTCGTCCCCAATTTAGCAGTGTGAGGCAAGAGGAAAGGCAGCTAGTCATCGCCACCTACTGCTAACTCTTATGCTACTCTTTTACTAACAAATAGTGGGATTGACCGTCACAGTATATTGCCCCATGGCTGAAAGGGCCAATATATTTGGTGTGAAAGAGATTCGAACCCATGACCCTTGGATTATGAGTCGAATGCCTTAACCACCTGGCCATGCCACGTCACATGATATCAATACATATAATTTTATATCTCCTGCTGTAAAAACATGAGTTCAATATGAATTGGTATCGAGTTAATCATTTTGTAACCACGGGAGTCCAGTATCAACTGATATTATATTGAATCACTCCTGGAACCACGTGAGTGTCCAGTATCAACTGGTATTATATTTAATTACTCCTGGAACCACGTGAGTCCAGTATCAACTGGTATAATATTTAATTACTCCTGGAATTACGTGAGTTCAATATCAACTGGTATTATATTTAATTACTCCTGGAACCACGTGAGTCCAGTATCAACTGGTATAATATTTAATTACTCCTGGAATTACGTGAGTTCAATATCAACTGATATTATATTTAATTACTCCTGGAACCATGTGAGTCCAGTATCAAATGATATTATATTTAATTACTTCTGGAACCACGTGAGTGTCCAGTATCAACTGATATTATATTTAATTACTCCTGGAACCACGTGAGTCCAGTATCAACTGACATTATATTTAATCACTCGAGTCGAGTTCCTTAACCAACTGGGCATGCAGGGACCTTCCGCATAGGACAAAGACAAGGAGAATTCTATTTCAGGTCTACACGGGATAAAAGTTCCAATTTATTGCCAAAATTTGTAAAAAACGCTTAAAATTCCGCTATATCAGAATATCTGAGTACACGTCACCGACTATTCCAAGTGGCATTTATGTGGAACAAAACTCCTAATTCATGTCGATCGGTAAAATATCGGAATTACTTCTTCAGGTGGATTTACATATCTTAAAATGAAGAGGGAAAGAGTCAGACGCAGAATTGTAACGACAGAAGTTTCTCTCGCTGTCAGAGTTTGGAACTTTACCTGAACAAATGAATCAATACCTGTTTACATTCTTTCCACATCCGTTTAACAAAAATATACACGACATGCAGTGTCCATCATCTAAATAATTTATATATTGTTATTATTATATAATACATGTTAATATAGGTATATTCTATGTTAACCAAGGTTGAAATTCATAACTATTTTTGTCGTTATAGGACAACACTTGACATAATCCTGCAGGGCCCGACATGGCCAGGTGGTTACGGCACTCGACTCGTAATTCGAGGGTCACGGGTTCGAATCCCCGTCACACCAAACACGCTGGTCCTTTCAGCCGTGGGCGTGTTAAAATTACGATCAATCCCACTATTCCTTGGTAAAAGAGTAGCCCAATACTTGGCGGTGGGTGGTGATGACTAGCTGCCTTCCCTCTTGTCTTACACTGCTAAATTAAGGACGGCTAGCACAGATAGCCCTCGAGTACCTTTGTGCAAAATTCAAAACCAAACAAACAATCTTTGGATATCACGCGTGAGAACCTCTTCCGTGATTTATCTGAGACAACTATACGTTTCATTACCTGAGATAGTTCTACGTTTCCAAAAGAGCAAAAGAAACCTGTCCCTAGTTAATTCGAGCAAACTATTTCTTGTTATACTTTTAATTACGTGTCTAAATTTATCAGGCTCTAATGTATTCAGATAAGCTCTCAAAAAACGAAATTGAAGAAATCGCCAATTTCTGGTTAACTGAGACAAATGTAGAGACTGTGTCAGAAATACTTATTACTCGATATTTCTTGTAGAAAATTTGATTTAAGCAAATCCTGATTTTGAGTAAAGATTATAAAGTTTCTTTGTTTTAAGTTTTAGAACCTCTATATAAAGTTGTAGTTTTCCAGATTTCTGCAGTCATCTTTCCCTAAAACGCAATACACACGATCTCTAACCCCACATTAATTTCTTGAAATAATAAATAGTACCTTTCTTTATCTCTGTGCCATTTCTTCACCGTAAGCTTTCTTTTGTATTCAGTTTCACCCACATTTCAGGAGCCTACAGGGTGGCCCGTAAGTCCCTACCCATCCATATGTTGTGTCTAAACAGCGTTATAATACTACTAATAAGTTGAAGACAGCTGTTACCGTGGCATTTGGAACAATAGCCCCTGCTATGCTGAGGAAAATGATCACAGAACATGGCGTCGCATAATATTATTCAGTGAGAATGAGGGACAGCACACAGATGCACTGGATACATAAGATGTATGGATGGATAGGGACTTACGGGCCACCCTGTACAATATAAACTAGCTGTCCCTACTTTCTTTCAAGCTCTTCCATTAAGTGCTTTTGGACTCTTAATTCCATATTATGTTTAGTAACCAGTAAAAAAAAATCCAGTGGCTTCTCAGTGGCACAGAAGAACGTTTTCGGACTTAATGCTAGAAGTCAAGTTTCGATACCCGTGGTGGGCAGACCAGAGATAGCCTATTGTCTGCTTTTGTGTCTAATTTCAAACAAACTTATTCGTGCTTCATCGTATTTCCCTTTCGGTATCAAATAACGAAACCCGTGGTATTTTAGCAATCTTCAATTCACTTTCACTCCAGTACCCGATAATAGGACCTGTGATACTATAGCACACTTGAATCCATCTTCGCTTTAATGATAGATGTGGAGTCTGTAGTCATTTTCCATTCAGTAATGGAATCTGTTATACTAATATTGAAATGTTCGTTCTTTATCGACTTCAGTGTTTGTTAAAGGAATCTCAACTCTCCAAAACCAAGCCTGTGTTTCACATGTGTGATAATTAGCTGGTAAAGCGACTCGGCTGTGAATGTAGTTTAACTGAACGAGAGTAACATTAGATTTAGGTAGAGGTCGTTACGTATTATCATTGGTGTTTAGAAGTTAATTAAATGACAATACGTTTCAAATTTACGATATTTGCCAACAAGATTGATACACACGATGTTCTTTTTTAACACAAATATATTTCAAGAAACATACACCAATACAATTTATAATGATAGTTTTTAGAAATATAATAATTTATATATAAAAATGTTTTACAAACTTACAAACAATACTGAGTCGGTTATCTAGTCTGGAACTGAATTTTTTCGATGGTTCACGATGATTGAATTAATTCTACGCTGATACACAGATAGAATTCACAAGCTACCTAACTTTATTCTTGGCTGGACTCACGCGGTTTACAGACTAGCTTTTCATCGAGGAAGATATCTAATATTTCGTAGAAATACCAACGTCCGAAATTAATTCACTGAGGTTAAAAGGTTTGTAATGTTCGAAATGTATAAGTGTCTCTTGTCAATTAAAAACATTTATATATACGCATAATAAAGTATTATCAGACATCGTTTTAAATTATTTTCCCATAATTATGTTTTCCCAACTTACTGTAGGAGAAGGCATATTTAAACACTGAGCGATTTTAGTGGCAACCAATGTCACCTAGAAACGCGTTCTTTCAACACGAGTTTCCTCCTCAAGGCGTTAGGCATGAAGACAGTTTTACCATACGTAAAAAAAAATATAATCTGGTCGCATGTATAGAGATAACTTAGAAACAAACAAAAATTGTATTAAACTTCTTTTTTTGTTTTTGCGACTGCATTTTAGGTTCAACATTCTCAGTAATTATATACGACAACTGCATTAACTGCAGCAATAAAGTCCACCTGGTGCAGTAAAACAAACGGACATAGTTTGTTCTCCTTACTTCGAATAAACATGGATATATTAAACACTTCACTGCTGTGGGCAGCCATTATTCTTGACTTAAAAACGACGATCAGTTCGTTATGCGCTTCTCGGAATAGATTCTTTTGTCCTCCGTCCTTATTACCGACCCAGTTCAGAGTAATTTATGTTGGAAAGCTTGCGCGCTCCTGGGCACCGACCCAATATTGAACTGCGGCACGAGAAAAACTCTTAAGCCACGGCGAAATTGACGAGCTCCCCGACGAGCCTGTAAGACTGCGAGCCCACTTGTGCGTTAGGAGAAGTATTATTGATCACGAGTGCGCTCGGCCGGCAATTCGCCGCCTTCACGCACCATTGACAGGTGCAGCCTGTGCTTGAGCTTTCAAGCGCGTTTCACGCGGCTGCCCCGCGGGGAAAGAACACACATGCGCACTGTATAACAGAAATCAAGAGAGAGAGAAAAGAAAAAGAAAAAGAGAAAAGACATTGTTAGCTCTCGTGGTAGTATTTCGGTCGGTCTGCCGTGCGGTGAAATTACCGATTGGTTTCTAGCAGTAAAGACTGGGGAGGCTTCGCAGAACAATTCAGCGGAAGGAAAACATCGGAATGGAAGACAAACGCATACAAAGTCTGTCTGCTAATGAAGTTCGTGACTGGATCACGATTGAAAAGAAAAACACCAGAAAAGTCGATGTTCCCGTTTTCTCGGAGTTTAGTTTAAAAAAATCGATTGAGCTACTTTATTTTACTTACAAATTATTAGAGACTTGCGTATGTTAAATACTCAGAACGATGTGCGTTTACGTTATTCACCGGTAATAAAGTAAGAGCCTTACAGTGGCACAGCAGTATTGTCTACAGACTTACAACGTTCGAAATCGAGTTTCAATACCCGTGGTAGGCAGAACACAGATAGCCCATCGTGTAGCTTTATACTTAATTCCAAACAACAACTAAATCATGAGGGAAGGTTTATTTGAAGTTTGTTTGAATTTCGAGCAAAGCTACACGAGGGCTATGTGCGCTAGCCATCCCTAATTTAGCAGTGTAAGACTAGAGGGAAGGCAGTTAGTCATCATCACACACCGCCAACTCTTGGACTACTCTGTTACTAACGAATAGGGGAATTGACCGTCTCATTATAATGCCCCCACGACTGAAAGGGCGAGCATGTTTGGTGTGACGAGGATTCGAACCTGCGACTCTTTGATTACGAGTCGAACGTCTTAACCCACTTTGCCATGCCGGGCCAAAACATTTATTTAATTGCCGAAAATGTGTGAAAAATTAACAAAAGTGAGGGGTTTTAGAATTCTTCTGGGGTATACCCACAGACCCCTAAAGTTTCATGACGATCATACTTGGTAAATTGAAGAATTTTAGTTACTGACAACTCAACAGAGATAGAGACACAAGCCACTTTCTAGTTAGGTAATAAATAACCATGGTTATATAGTAACATACACAATACGGCCAGAATTAATACTCCTGTTTTATGAATACATTTACACATCGCGACTGCTTAAAGACGGTCATACAAGTTTGTTTGTTTGTTTTTTAATTTTGCACAAAGCTACTCCAAGGCTATCTGCTCTAGCCGTCCCTATTTTAGAAGTATGAGACTAGAGGGAAGGCAGTAATCTATTACTTGTGTATGTTAATCAATATGTATGTGTACTCACGTCTCTACTTTGAATACATAAAAAAATAAATACAGTAACCCAGGAAGGTATTTGATAAATGTTATGAGTGTATTGATAAGTAAATACACTCGAATATGCAACAATTAAAAACTAATAGTAAACTTTACAAAGTTCAGAAAATTCCAGCTAATACTACTGAATGCACTAACCCTTTAACAGCCCCTGACACATTTATCAAGGTATTTTATTTTAGGATATTACGTTTTACGTACATTTATGCCCGCCAGTGGCTCAGCGGTATGTCTTCGGACTTACAGCGCAAAAAATCAGGTTTTGTTACCCATGATGGGCAGAGCACAGATATCCCATTGTTTAGCTTTGTGCTTAATTCAAAACAACAATATACATTTATATTGTGATCGACGTCCCGTGACTAAAAGGAAACTCGAAGACTTTATAGCGCTAAAAACTGGATTTCAATACCCGTAGTGGCTTCAGCGCAGGTAGCCCTTTGTGTGCCCATCTGACTGAAATATTCTTTGGGGAAGTTGAGTTGAAATAATTTTGTAAAAAAATAGGAATTACATTTGTTGCCTGGCAATCTGAGGATCGCGGGTTCGACGTATCGTTCGGCCATATATGTTCGTCCTTTCAGCTTTTGGGACGTTATAATGTAACGGTGAATTCTACTATTAGTCGGTAAAAGGGAAGTCTAAGATTTGGCGGTGTGTGGTGATGACTAGCTAACTTCCTTCTAGTCTTTCACTGTTAAATTAAGGACGGCCACCAGAGATAGCCACGGTGTAGCTTTGAGCGAAATTCAAAACAAACAAAGCATTATTGGAACAAATAACATTTTTCTGTTTACGCGGTAAATGGTTCAGGTTTCTGGAATACAGGTACTAGCTTAGTTTAGATGGTAGACAATCTCTGTTCTGCATCTGACCCTATTCTTCAAAGGCCATGAGGTAAACATCTGTTGTTTCCTTTTTTTTGAGAAAACTAAATTATTAAATTCGAGTTTAATTACAAAAAAACAACTTATTTTTCATCATTTTATTAAAACGTGATATCTCATTATCACGTGCAATACAAACTACCGAACTACGTGAAGTAGCCACAGTTTGTTAGTACCATTAGATCAAATGAACGAGTCTATTAGTGCAATAATTCCAACATATTAAACTATAGAATTATTAGATTGGTGGATGTCGAGGGCTATCTATTGGCGCAAGCCGTCCCTAATTCCTGAGTGATAGATTAAGAGTTAGCATTACCCGATCGCCAACCCTTGGGGTATAATACTAATAAAAAAAACAGTGAGATTTTCTGTAACATTATACTTACTGTATAGCGTTCAGAAAGGAAGAACGTCGTTGGTGGCGGGATTCTAAACGGGGCCCTCAAATTGTGAGTCGCGTGCTCTAATCACGAGGCTAACTGAAGCCAAAATCCAGAACAGGAAAATATATATTAGTAAAGCGTTTTTGTTTAAATTTATATCTTTAAGAAAGGTGTAGAGGGTAATTATAGTTATGGATAACTTTAATCACAATAATTATACTTATCCATAAAGTTAGTTATCTAGAGATAATTTTGTTTATCGAATCCATTGTCCAACTATTTGTCTTTTGCAATTTACACTTCGTTTGTTTATCACTAAGATTCATTTACTTTTATAAATATTTTATTTTTAAAATAAATAGTTCATATTTTCAAATGGAATGAAATTCTTTCGACAAAAATCTATTAGCCTTCGAACACTGTTTGCACGATGCATCCATCACCTTGTTTATTGTGTCACTCATATATCTTTGTTTTTTTTTCCAGTTTTGAACTGAGTGCCGGTTCTATCAAGCAAAGTAAGTTCGGATTACTAACACGCACGTTTACGTGCGCCGTCTCATCAGCTCACTTGAAGGGAGGGGTGAGACCACCCTCGCGAACTGTAGCGACCACACACACGTACACGTACCGTGTTGTGGGTTCCAGAGTTGAACCTTCTCTAGCTGTTTATTTGTTTTATGCCTTAGAGGTTTCTACATCTATATATATATATATATATGCATTCTGGGATTTTTTTTATGTTTCGCTTGTTATTATTAAATCTATAACCTTCGTAAACTTAATTTACAATTTTGTTCGAATGCACATTGGTACATCGAACATATAATCTTGCAAAATACTAATCACCTCTGACTTTATCACCACCTATCGGGGATGTTATATATGTCGTAGTTTCCAAGTGTAGGAAGAGAAAAAATGTCTTATAACATGTTAATCAAACAGAAACTGACATTTCCTTTGACCAAGGTTTATATCCAAACATAGTTTATATATTTCTATCGTTTAAAACGGTATGACGAAAATTTTTACGTAACGAAACCGACTGGAAATGCCATTTACTATCTTTTTCGGCCCGGCATGGCCAGGTGATTAAGGCGTTTGGCTCGTAATCTGAGGGTCGCGGGTTT
This sequence comes from Carcinoscorpius rotundicauda, assembly GCA_011833715.1. Lineage (NCBI taxonomy): Eukaryota > Metazoa > Arthropoda > Merostomata > Xiphosura > Limulidae > Carcinoscorpius > Carcinoscorpius rotundicauda. Next base: position 176,776,249 of record CM022391.1, on the reverse strand, counting down.
GAATCCCCTTCACACGAAACATGCTCGTCCTTTCAGTCACGGGGTTGTTATAATGTTGGTAAAAGAGTAGCTCAAGAGTTGGCGGATGGTATTGGTGACTAGCTGCCTTCCCTCTAGCCTTACACTACTAAATTAGAGTCAGCTAACGCAGATAGCCCTGGTGCAGCTTTGCTCGAAATTCGCAACCAACAAACACCATATTTTGTCTCTTGTGAAATGGAAATTTATGTATTATAGTTTAACATTTATGAACAAGATCCATATTTCATTTAAGTGGTTTGTTTTTTATTTGTTTGTTGTAAACGTTCATGAAAAGTTACTGTTAAACTATTTGTTCTCTACTGGTAAACGCAAACACCCAAATATTCGTCCCAGATTTTTCCGTAAACTTCATTTTATGATTGATATAATTAGTTTTTTTAAATTAAGAAACAAACAAAAGAAGAAAAACACTCGCGCTACTCTTTTCGTTAACCAAGTTATATCTTAAAACATTTTAATCTAAAAGCGTGAATCATGAAAGACAGAAGCCGTCATATCGTCATGACACGATTCTACCAACCGTAACAGTACATGTCTTGCACGTGCACTTGAGCGCGCGACATCTTGACATACTCAGTTTTTTTGTTGTTTTTTTTCTACGACGAGACTTTAGTCGTCGGAACCCATTCAAAGACCCTACGTCACGCTTTGTGATTTTAAATGCGATTAGCGTTGGGGTGTTTAACGAAACGCTATAACCTGCTGACAGCTGCAAAGGCACTTCTGGAAGAAAAAATACAGTGTCTCAACAACTCAGGACCTGTGTTAACAAATAGGAGTTCTGACGAGAAGAGAGGTATGTAAATCATGCTTTTAATTAGAGTAATTCGCATCGTTTAAAACCGCTGTACAGCGGCGATGTGTAACAATTGTGCAAATTAGAAGCTTCCACGTTTCGGAACGAATTTTTTTAAAAAGAGGTTCATTTTCTTTTTCGATATCTGTCACCTAATCCTCATGACGTCATTGATGACAATTCGGGATTAGCCAGATTAGTTATAGTTATATTAAAACTGTAATAACTTACAGCATAAGGCATAAATTCAATCCATGTTAAAGTACGTGTGCTATACGACTATGGCAAGTACATCTAAACCACACAAATACACAGCTAGTGCTTATTTAACTTCTGATAAATAACACGTGGGGAGAAAAGGAGAGGCTTGCTTAAAATAAACCACATGTGTAGCTGGGAAGCGTTTAGAGCATTAGAACTAAATGTCCTTACAGACAGCGTATACTTCGTTCGCCACGTCTGTCTTGGGTATGGTTATGTTGTGAAAACGGGGTGAATTTTTTAGTGATACATTTTATGTCAGAGGATTAAATGAAAACATGGGAAATCTACGTATAAATAAATAAAAAAACTGGTTTTAACACTTACGCGACAGGTGTCTTGAAGGTCATGAAACACTTTTAAAGGTGGTTGTGACAGGTAATCATCTAGTTCAGATAGAAAATGTTCCAGATGGTGATTGCCGTAGCTTGAGTTTTAGTATTATGCAACAGGAAAGAGTCGAGTACCAGTAACGTTCTGCAATGATGCTCAGTGTTCTGGTTGAACAGTGATGGAAATGACCAGAAAATATAACCAGTAAAAGAAGTGATTTGATTTTTATGATCAGACGAATCAAACCAGTAACTCCTGGAACATCTGGTGGAAAACTTAATACAAGAAACGGAGACGAACATTTTCGGCTCAATTATCGAAAACCTTTGTAAGATAGTAGCCTGGTCAAAATACTAATTTATCAACGCGAACCTCACAACAGATGTCTGTTCGATTATGTGGGTCTTTATTCCTTTTAGAGCTTGGTGGAGCACAAGTTCTAAAAAGGAGGAAAATTCTGGTTTTCGTGTGAGAAACCACTATTCTGCAAGACCCACCAAGAATAAATTGCTAAAGAAGAGGATATAAATATGGCTGACCTGATGTGTAAGTTAAAACGTATATATCGTGCAACGAGCTGATTTTTGGTCAGGCACATTGTCAACCAGACAAAGTTGTTTCCATCTGGTGTGCTTCCAGTCTCCAAGTTTACCTAATATCAACCTGAAGACATATTTCATTTCGTAAAACTGACAATGCTACTGTATTTTCTTAAGTCTGAGATGAATTGGGGAGGCGGTGGAGTCTTATTTATCAATAAGTAATTAATTTCAGAGAAACTAGCGTAATACAATCAAAATATCTGCTGCCTGTAGATACTATCTAAGAAACATAATTTTTACTCTTAGAATGCACCAGCATTATTATGGTGAATGGTTACGTTCCAGGACCTATGGGATTTAACTAAGATAGCTATATTTTTAAGATATTAATGTCGAGAATAACCCGAAAGACACCACAAACGTGTCATTAGATATTCCTGGCTATCAGTTGCATTAAAACATGACACTTTCTAAACTATTAGCTGGGTTCCGGTATGGTCAGGTGGTTAAGGCGCTCGACTCGTAATCTAAGGGTCGCGGGTTCGAATTCCAGTCACACCAAACATGCTCACCCTTTCAGCCGTGGGGGCGTTATAATGGCACGGTCAATCCCACTATTCACTGGTAATAGTTGGCGGTTATCACTATCTGACTTTTCTTTTGTCTTACACTGCTAAATTAAGGACGGCTAGCGTAAGCAGCTCCCATGTAACTTTGCGCGAAATTCAAAAATAAGCAAACAATCAAACCACCAGCTAGGACTGAATAAACGCCTGGTTGAGATTTTTTACTAAAATTCACCAGACTCAAGTTCTTTTGCTTGGATGATATATCTGAAGAAATGTTAAATGCAATATTTTACTTCCAGTTAATTGGAAGAGGAGAGTAGTAAATTTTATATTTTGTAGCTGAGTGAGTAGTAAAACAGCGAGATCATAAGGCAGATTCTACAATAACGGGGTGGTTGGCGAGTTCTCAAGGTGTTTGATGAGAACCAAACGAATGTTAGATTCTACAAACAACAAATTCACATTTGTTTTGCATTGCATGCAAACGAAGTAAAACAAAAGTTGAAGAAAACAATGTGACACACACACCCAAACAGTAATGAAATTGTTAAACATATATAAATCTAGATCAGACTAAAAGAAAAATACCTTTCTCTTTGAATTTCGCGCAAAGCTATACGAGTGCTATCTGCTCTAGCTGTCCCTAATTTAGCAGTATAAGAGCGCCGACTCTTGGGTTACTCTTTTGACAATGAAAAAAACTGCTGAAAGAGCGAGCATGTTTGATTTGACTGGGATTTGAACCTGCGACCCTTAGATTACGAATTGAGCATCCTAACCACCTGGCCATGTCGGACTGAAAGTAAAATATCCAGAAAAACGTATAGAATTATCCGCTAGTTAGACTCGGTTTCCCCTTTCGAAGTCGAAGGGTGATCTAACTTCGAAGGCCCGAAGAACAAAAGCGAAAAATACAAACCTTGTTGTTTTGAATTAAGCACAAAGCTACACAATGGGCTATCTGTGCTCTGCTCACCACGGGTATCGAAACACGGATTTTAGCGTGTAAGTCCGCAGACATACCGCTGAGCCACTGGGGAGGTCAAATACAAACCTATCCTCTAAGTTACATATATGAGTGTTAAATATACACAACCGTTTTAGATTAAGTTTAATGCAAGCGTTATGATTTAGGTTGTTTATGTAGCTTCGGTGTTATATTAAGTTATTTTTAAAAGCGATATTTTATGGTAACTTTGTTTACATAACTCTTTACGAACTCTACGATGTCCAGTTCAATTGCTATAAATTAGCGATTGCGATTGTTTACAATAGTGAGACAGTTGTGTCATGCTGCTAGACTTTTGAGTTTCTAGTTGATATAACTGAGTATTTTTGCATCAGAATGTCTAATGTTCCATAATATGCATTAAATTTTTACTGGATAATCGGTACTCGTCAAAAAATCATTATTTAGTTCTAAACTGCTTGATCTAAATTTAGTGATAAAGAGAGTACAGCGAAGATTTAAAAAATTATCACAGAATGTATTGTAATAACAGAGTAGAGAAGAAGAATTCGTCTTGTCAATTATGTTTTAAAGTAGCTAAACCTATCTGTTTGGGCTTAGACAAAAGAAAAAAAAAGGGACAGTTATTTAAAGCTCTGGATACAATTGTAGTATCCAAGAGAGTAATGAACATTTGTATATATACCACCAACCACTATAAACTCTTGGGATACTCTTTTACCAGAAAATAGTGGGATAAACCATAACATTATAACGCCCACACAGATGAAACGGTGAGCGTATATGATGGGAAGAAGTTTCGAACTTGTAAACCTCAGATTACGAGTCAAGTGCTGTAATCGCCTGATGAATTCGTCACTATGTTCGAGTGTTGGTGGAAACACAAAGGAAGCAATAACACTGCAGTCCCGCTTCCAGAGACAAACATAAAATACATTTAAAATTGTATTGATGGGTGACATTAACCTTTTAGAGATAACAATATTTCAGGGGAGCAGCCTCCTAGCGTTAGTTTTGTAACAGAAATATTCTTGCTCATATACCAGGAAAACTCTTTAGTTCAATATACTGGTGGAAAGAAACGTAATGATATTGAAGAGAAGTTTGTGACACAGCCCATCAACAGTAGATAAATAAGTGAAATGATTGCCTGATGGCATGACATGTAACGTTCATAAACAACTTAAAATCAAGACATAAGTAATAGTTAACCAAACATCATAACGCTGAAGAAAGAGCTTCAGTAATGGAATTACATTTTGCAATTCAGTTTCCAACCCTTGCATTCATCAAGTGCCTTCGTTAACCCTTAAACAGCGGGAATGTTGTAAGTAGCAGCATCACTCGATGATGGCCAATCTTTAAGGGTTAAACTATTTTCGAATATGACAGGAAAAAAAAATGTTGTAATAAATTCGGGAGAGGGCAGGATGCCCAAGGTTACAGAAACTTTTATTTAGGGATTGAACTGCAGGGGCTTAAGCAGAAAATCACAAAAATGGACGCTATTTTTGAACGAAGGTGGAAGTTAGTAGAGAAGCCATACTAGGATTTGAGGCATCCACCATCAGGTTTAGTTTATTTTGAATTTCGCGCAAAGCTAGAAGAGGGCTATCAGCACTAGTGCCCCTAATTTTGTAGTGTAAGACTAGAGGGAAGGCCAACTTTTGGGCTACTCTTTTTATCAACGAATATGGGATTGACTGTGACAATTTAACACCATCACAGCTGAAAGGGAAAGCATGTTTGATGTGACGGGGATTCAAACCCTTGACTCTTAAATTACGAGTCGAGTGCCTTAGCCACTTGGCCATGCCGAGCCCATTCGCCATCAGAAGAGTTTTTTTCATTTTCACTCAAAATGGTCCCGTTTCTATGGTCTGAGGCCGTTTGTACACCTTTTAAAGATATTTTTGTTTGCATTTTTATACATATATGAATGTAATTTAGGGGCGCCATTGCTCTCTTCACGTTCCTACACGCATGGACTGATTTTTACTTGTTCGTCATGCATATTTTTCCATTTAAAACTTTTGGATGGAGCACAGGGACCCAGCAGCTTTTTGTATACCACAGCTGATGTGGTGAAGATCTATTCCATTACACCAGTAGTGCCTCAACATATTGACCTAATTAAGCGTGTGGTATAATTTGTACAATGCGGGGGACACGAATCAGCTACTGTACTGATAGCGTTTATTTGACGAGTAAACAAAACACACGTCGGTTTTGACGAGGTATGATGAAGGTGCTTAAAAACCCATCTTTATGCCTTAAAATCATTTTATGTTAACTTATTCGAAAAATGTCGTAACTGAAAGTAAACTTTATGGAACGTCAGTTGTGAGAAAAATTCTGCAAAGTATAAGAGATGCTTTGAAAAGCCATTTAACATATTTTAGGATTTCATAGAATCATCAACTCGGTTTCACTAATAGATGTTGTCTTATAGATCATGGTGGGCAGAGCTTCAACAGCCCATTGTGTAATTTTGTGCTTAATTCTAAACAAATAAATACAAAATTACATAATGGGCTATTTGTGCTCTGCCCACCATGGGTATCGAAACCTGGTTTTTAGCGATGTGAGTCCGCCGATGTACCACTGTGCCATGTAGATAATGTTAAAGGTGTAGATTTCGTGTATCTGGATTTTCAGAAGGAATTTTACAGTATTAAGGTTATTTCAAATTATGAAAACCCACATGCATTATCTTGCATTTGTTATAATCAAAATCCACTCTATTTATTCTCCCATGTCACTAAATGATCTAAATCCTTTTGTAAAGCAGCGTCGTTTTCTTCACAGCCAGCAACACTCAATATCCTTATCTTATCAATAAACTTAGGTGACCTATTTATCTCTTTTTCATGTCTGTCATTGATATAAATAAAAAATAACAGAAGTCCTAAGACTGAGACATGAGGTACTTCATTTGTAACATTAATCAAGTTTGATTTAACTCAATGTTTAATGATTCTCTGCTTTCTTCCATCCACCCATTCTCTTATATCTAATCTGTTAACTTATTTTCCACACCAAAAGAGACATTTTACTGTGTTTTCATATGGCATTTTCTCAAATGCTTTCTGAAAATCCAGATAAGGGTAAAAATGTAGAATAGATGTATTAGGATTTTCAAAAAGCATTTGACATAATGCCACATAAAAACATAGTAAAATGTCTCTTATATCTAATCTGTTAACTTATTTCCCACACCAAAAGAGACATTTTACTATGTTTTTATGTGGCATTCTGTCAAATGATTTCTGAAAATCCAAATACATCTACTGTACATCCTTACTTTTATTTGCATAAACAGTAACCTTTTGTTATGTTTGTATTTTATCCTGTTATAAGTCTTAGTATTGTAAATATTAGGTTGTCCAGAAATTAGTGTCCGCATTCTCACGATAAAATTTAGAAACTGAATAGTGAGTGACTTATCGTTGGTTGGTTGTTTTAATTCAATGTTTGTCGCTTAAAAGGTGTCTTAATTGACTGCTGTTTTGGCAGTGTTGACAAGAAGGACTTTCGTCTGATTTTTCTCTACGACTTCAAACTTGGACGAAAAGCTACTGAAACTATACGGATTCGTCAAACAGTCGCTTGGCCTTGGATCTGTTACTGAACGTACAGTTTGGCGTTGGTTGAAAAGGGTTCGACATGGAGATGAAAGTCTTGAAGACCACAAGAGTCGTAGAAGGAAGCCATCCTGAGATGAAAACACATTAAGGGAAGCAGTTGATACAGACCATCACACAACAGTACACAGTACACGAGCTTGAAGAAAAGCTGGGCACAAGCAAATCAATTATTGCAGAGTGCGGTTGGAAAGAAAAAAGTTGGATAAGTGGGTTCCACATAAGCTGACTGAAGATCATCAAAATTGGCGTTATGAGACCTGTCAAGGATGACGCTCCAAAAATTGAACGAATTGGAAATCGAGATTCTGTCTCATCTACCTTATTCCCCAGACCTTTTTCCTACAGATTTTCATTTTTCCAAGCAATTTGACAACTTTTTGAACAATAAACGCTTTCAAAACCAGATAGCTGCAGAAGAAGCTTCCACAGAGTTCATTGACCACAGAAACTCTGATTTCTACAGCACGGACACAAACAACATTGTTACACATTGGTAAAAGTGTGTTGAAGCAAATGGTGCTTACTTTAATTGAAGAATTTTTTCCAATACTGGTTGGTATATTTCCAAACTTCGCAGTTCCAAAACGACATTCATTTCTGGACAACCTAATAAATATATCATGAAACATATACATCAGAGTATAATGAGAAGAGACAGCTAAAAGTTGTATAGAATGGGTTTATTCATATGCAGCCAGAACTGGTTCTTAACTATAAAATAAGCCTAAAAAGTTTTATTATTGCCCCTGGAGCTGTAATCGTCCCAGTTATTTTTCTCTTAAAAGACACAAGCGCACCATTAAACCTTACCTTGAAATGAGTGAGGTTTGATGACATACTTTTGTGTATGTATTTGTATATTTAACCGCCTGATGACTCATGTAATGGTTGTAATTAGGGGTAGAATGAATGAAAAGAATCTGCTTTGTTTACTCGTCAAAATATTCAACCTCGTTTTCGCAACGACCTTGACACACCAAATAAGGAAAACCACGTCCCATGTATTAGCTGGAGGACGTGTAATGAAGATTTGGACTAGTATCATGTGATTGAAAACTACGTAATAATTTCCTTGTTTGGCTACGTTTATGTGAATGTGTTACGACCGAGATGGCTTGCATAGATTTGTTTGTTTTAAGACAGTCATATTAGATTAATTGTTATGTCTGCCGGGTAATAGAACCACGAAGTTTAACATTATATTTGTAAAAAAGGCTCGTTTGGAATGAGATTTTTTTTTTTTTACTTAGGGAGCAATCAACGTTTCGACCTTCTTCGGTCATCGAAAAAGGTGAAATGTTGTTCGTTCCTATACGTAAAAAAAATTCTCAACCAAAACGAGCCGTTTTTGCATGTATATTTTTCTCTACAAGTGGGTTTTCTCGACATCACTGAAGTTTAACATTGTAATTCCTCAATCTTACCGCTGTCACACCGAGGGATCTTTAAATAGTTCTAACTTGTATAAGGGTCCGTCCAACGAATCAGTTTGGTTTTGGTTTCTTTGGAATTTCGCGCAAAGATACACCAGGGCTATCTGCACTGGCTTACACTAATTTAGTAGTGAAGGATTAGAGGGAAAGCAGCTAATAATCACCACCCACCGCCAACTCTTGGAATACTCTTTTACCAACGAATAGTTGGATTGCCCGTAATAGTATAACACTCATACTGCTGAAGAGGCAAACATATTTGATGAAAAAGGGATTCGAACCCACGACTTTGAAACTGCGAGTCCAGCGCCTTAACCAACTGGCCATGCCGGGTTCGAAAGAAGCAGATCGAAAAACAATAATTTGTAGGCGATAGACAGATGGGTTACATGAGTTTGATTCTGAAACGAAAGCTATACATTCAGGCAGCAAGTCAACAGCGCCCACTGACAACTCTTTGGCTAACTAAATCGAATAATGAGATTTGACCTTTAACTCTCATATCGCATCCGTATACAGGGAAGTGAGACTTTTTTGGCAACAAGACATGAACTCTGAACCTTTCGAATTTACAGTCCAATACGCTAACCGGCAAATGACACCTAGTTCCTGAAAAGAAGGAAAAACGTAGAATATTTCTAGAGGCCAAAACCCCTGATGGTGACGTCATAGGTCAAAGATTATCATTGTAGTATGAACTATTTCCTGTTTGTTAGTTAGAGAGCACTTACTGAGCGTCGAGATTTATAGTCTGATAATTATATAATTAAGCAAGTTCTATCTAGGACAACGAATAAATATATATAAATATTAATCTTTTTATGGTCAAACCTAATCTCTAACAACTGGTAATAACAGAAAAGGAAATGATCGAATGTTTATGATAAAACTCCAGGTGACCATGTAACTGAAAAAGGTTACGAAATTTCATATTGATTTTATATCCTAAAGCATCAAAACATTAGTAGGCAATTGATATTATGTTTTCTTTTGATTTTTAATAAATCTATCCGGAAATAAACAGTATGACTGAAAAGTGCTCGTGCTGAAGAAAGAAAAACGTTCTAGGGTAAATAGCCCGGCATGGCCAGGTGGATTAAAACGTTCGACTCGTAATCTGAGGGTTGCGGGTTTGAATCCCTGTCGCACCAAATATGCTCGCCCTTTCAGCCGTGGGGGCGTTATAATGTTCGCTCAATCGCACTATTCGTTGGTAAAAGAGTAGCCCAAGAGTTGGCGGTGGGTAGTGATGACTAGCTGCCTTCCCTCTAGTCTTACACTGCTAAATTAGGGACGGCTGGCGCAGATAGCCCTCATGTAGCTTTACGCGTAATTAAAAAACAAGCAAACTCCAGGGTAAATATGAATCTTAATCATTGGGGCAGTGTTTTAACGCTTTTGTTCAAACCCTCAAGCTTAGTGGCCTTGCAGAGACACAGCAGGGCGAGTTAACGAACAAGAAGTTCTCTGTTTTAACACATCCTAATCGTCCAATTCATTAAGTCGACAAGTACAGCCTTTTAAGAACTAGTGAGTGGCAAGGTGTCTAATATGACTGGATTCTAAAACATCCCGACCAGAAGCCTGAAATAATCGTAACGACCAGCAGGAAGAGATGAAGTAAGTTTATGATTAACTTTCTTTTAACTAACGATCGTTTTAATTACTGCCTACTCCACTAAACTTTACAGATTAAGCCAAAGAAACATAATTGAGATACGTGTAAGAAGACGGTTGCTAGAGATTAAAGTATAGTTGTAAAACACACTGAACATTTATCTTTCCTTTGACCACACATACAAGAAAGCATAAGTACATCGTTTAAAACGCTTGACTCGCATTATGAGGGTCGCGGGATCGAATCTCCTTTTCAGCCGTAAGGACGTTATAATGTTCGATCAATCCAATTATTCGTTGGTAAAAGTATTGGTGGTAGGTAATGTTGACTAGTTGCCTTCCATCGAGTCCTTAGCTATTAAATAAGAAAATGGCGCAGATAGTCCTTGAGTTGCTTCGCGCAAAATTCTAAGCAAACTAAGCAATCGACAAATGCTCCATCAAAGAATTACTGTAGGCGTCATATAACACTCACAAACCGAAACAACAGGTAAGGAGAGAGTACAGGTCCAGATGTACCTGATCATACGACCGAACATCAACAGAATCGATGAAAATATTAAATGACTCTTTGTCTGTTTGTTTTGAATTTCGCGCAAAGGTAATCGAGGGCTATCTGCGCTAGCCGACCCTAATTTAGCAGTGTAACACTAGAGGGAAGGCAGCTAGTAATTATCACCACCCATTGCCAACTCTTGGGCTACTCTTTTATCAACGTATAGTGGGATTGACCGTCACGTTATAATGCCCCCACGGCTGAAAGTTCAACTCGGATGACGAGTCGAACGCCTTAACACGCTTGGCCATGCCGGGCCCATTAAATGACTCCAATAATGGTAGATTGTGGAACCTTTGACCATGAACTATACTAATTTTTGACTTACTCATTCTACTTTTACAAAATTTACAGACAAAAATATCAAATAAATGTAGCAGTGAGTACACTTAGTAATGGAGGCACTAAATATGTGGCTAATTAATATCATTGTGGTGATGGGTAGGGCTGGAGTTGTTGCTGAATTTTAGCTATCGATTACACAGTAGTAGCTCTATTAAAATCGATTTAATCGAATGGTCGGCAAAAGAGCAGAACAGCTCGTGAGATGGATATTTATAATATCTGTTATGAAACATCTGATGTTCTGGTTCAACTGAAACACGTTCCCGTGCTCAAAGCACGTGCTAGCACCACGTCAGAAGGTTGAAACACTTACCAACTGTCAGATTTGTTTAGGCTACTTTCCTTTATTTCTGTTTGTTTGTTTGTTTGATTTGGAATTTCGCACAAAGCTACTCGAGGGCTATCTGTGCTAGCCCTCCCTAATTTAGCAGTGTAAGACTAGAGAGAAGGTAGCTAGTCATCACCACCCACTGCCAACTCTTGGGCTACTCTTTTACCAACGAATAGTGGGATTGACCGTCACATTATACACCCCCACGGCTGGGAGGGCGAGCGTGTTTAGCGCGACCCTCGGATTACGAGCGCACGCCTTAACGCGCTCGGCCATGCCAGGCCTGCCTTTATTTCTGTTTGCTCCAGGAACAAGGCCCGCTCGTTGGCGCGCTAGTGCTTCTTAATGATGTTAAATTTGGTTTAGTAAATTAATTAAAAGTGGTATCAATTATAAATAAACAATAACCTGTTCTATTGCTAATATGTCTCCTAATTGTGATTTGTAAAAGCTTTAAGTAATATTGATAATAATTACACTACACTAACTAATCTTGTTTAGACTTGTTATTCATGCAGCTGGTGGTGCCCCCCAGTGGCTCAGCGGTATGTCTACGGACTTACACGCTAAAATCCGGGTTTCGATACCCGTGGTGGGCAGAGCACAGATAGCCCTTTGTGTTGCTTTGTGCTTAATTCTAAACAACAACAGCAGCTGGTGGTATAAAGGGCACCTATACCAGTAAATATCTCTCGTATCATAGATGAGGTGATGACATCTGGTATTGCCAAAAGGCTTCGTCGGCAGTAGTGTGGTTGACATACTTATGCATACTATTCTTTGCTTTTACTCTTAAGTTCTTAAATTACAAGGGTTAAGTACATGTACAACACGTAATTAGATACTGTAATCCATATATCGTGCAGTTGTGTATAATGAGACAGAACTTCTGTGAGGTTCTCTAATTAAATACGCGAAAACTATTGTGCCTCATAGATCAGAAACACGAACACGTGTTTGGCGTCTTTCTGTTGACTTCACCGTATCAGTCAGAATACACAAAATTCTTTTCAGCCTTGGGGAATGTTATAAACTTACAATCAATCTCACCATTCCTGTCGCTTTACGCTTTGTTTGTAGTTTATCTTTTTGTTTGGTTTGTTTTTGAATTTCGCGCAAAGCTACTCGAGGGCTGTTTGCGCTAGCCGTCCCTAATTTAGCAGGTTAAGACTAGAGGGAAGGCAGATAGTCATCACCACCCACCGCCAACTCTTGGACTACTCTTTTACCAACAAATAGTGGGATTGACCGTCACATTATATCGTTCTCACGGCTGAAAGAGCGAGCATGTTTGGTGTGACGGAGATTCGAACCCGTAACCCTCGGATTACAAGTCGAGTGCCTTAACCACCTGGCCATGCCGAGCCTTATTTATAGTTGCCGACTAGTTATTTTAGCAATAGTGAATTGACCGTCACATTATATCGTCCTCACGGCTGAAAGAGCGAGCATGTTTGGTGTGACGGAGATTCGAACCCGTAACCCTCGGATTACAAGTCAAGTGCCTTAACCACCTGGCCATGCCGGGCCTTATTTATAGTTGCCGACTAGTTATTTTAGCAATAGTGAATTGACCGTCACATTATATCGTCCTCACGGCTGAAAGAGCGAGCATGTTTGGTGTGACGGAGATTCGAACCCGTAACCCTCGGATTACAAGTCGAGTGCCTTAACCACCTGGCCATGCCGGGCCTTATTTATAGTTGCCGACTAGTTATTTTAGCAATAGTGAAGGCACCACTACAACTCTAATGGAGCTAAAAAAGTGCCAAACCCGGGAAAAGTGTCTGTAGGCTTAACATTTAATACATGTGGATTAACATTGATTTTTTTTGTGTGCGTGTGTCCATATTAGATGCCGTTCAAGCGCAAGTTTTTAACGTTACAGTAAGACACGTTGAAATATTCACCAGGTGACAAAAGTGCGTAGGCTACGCGAAAGTACATTCGCGTTGGAGATGTAAAAATTGACAAGTAGTTTGGGATACCACAACACTGTAGCTAGCGCAATAACAACACCCATCGCCGCCTACGAAGAAACTTGAAGATAATTTAGTGACTTACTTGACTGATGTAAAATGAAAGTTAAGATTGTAGATCTATGTTTAAATTCAATTATAGCTCTAAAAAACATTGATCAGGAATCAAACAACATGTCATGCTATGCTCCCCACGTTACATCTGCCAAATCTAGTGTCGATGAGGCCTCTCGCTAAATACCAGTACTAATCAAGCTGGCTAGGATTTGATAAACAGTAGTCTTCGATATTTACACCATCAATTATGTGATAAACAACTATGTCTGTGGGAACTAGATGAAGTAAGTGAACTGAATGTATAATAAGTTTTAATTAAACAATTTGGAGTTCATATTTAGAGTAAGGAATCACAACACAATATTATTTATTTATTAGTTCTAAACACCGATATCCTACCTATTGTGATTATTGTAATGATATAGAACAATGGTTCTTAACCTTGTTGGAGGTATTGAACCCCGGAAGTTTCGTACTTGCATTCACTGAAATCTTCGTAATTGGAAAAATAAAATAAGATATATTTTTTTCAAATTCAAAACATAAGTAGCTATTTTATTAGTGCAAAAAATGAACCATGCATCAGTTGCACACAATATCACTATGTTCAAAGAACAAAACATGAATTTTACACGAAAACAAAAACATAACTCAATGAATGTTTACTGCAAATTAATGTGACTTATGCTGTTGGCTTTCAGAGACAAGTTCAGAAATGCGCGGCTTCACCTTGGCAAGTGCCACTCTCATATCATTTTGACAAGAAAGTATGTTTCTTTCCTTCGTTTTTATTGAAAGATTAGGAAAAAAATCACAAATGACGCACGATTACTACAGTTACAAGTCGGCTGCTAAGCGCACGAAGTTCCCTGCAGCACAGATATTTTGGCCAAGTTATGTGTTGTGGTCAGCCGCAGCCAGTGATGGCCAAGTGGAGCATGACGTCACCAATCATACGAGTGGGGTGTACAGAATGGACATACACACAGTACGTGTGTCTTGACTTCCGCCGACCACCTGAGACTGACTCATTGAACCCAGTTTAAGAACTATTGATGTAGAAAAAAATTATTACTTTTCCTTATTTTATTTCTCACGTGCGGTAATACATTTATAGGATTATTTTTTTTGTCTTATTTTTCTTGCTGACCTTGTAACATAAAAACTTGAAATAAAACACAACAATAAAACCGACCTTACCTTCGTGAATAAAATGGAACATAGTGTTGTTTTCAAACAATGCAGCTCGGCGGTTAGCTAAGCAGTTATGATTTTCTTCGTAACTTAAATCTACAGGTAACTTAAATATCAATACTGATTGGAAGTCGGTGGAACTCGTTCTGGAACGTCGATTGATTATTTAATCTCGTTCACGATGCTTTTGAGCCAGTGAAAAGTTTAATAATCGAGCTCATCATTTTTATATTGCTTCGTTTTTACAGGTAATCAAATTCAAAGAATAACGAGGCCCAACCAGTGTTCGAGTTCCCCCCCCCACTAAAAAGTGCCTGAAAGCTTTATATTAATTTAATAACGGTTAAGAATTAACTAAAAACAACGAATTTCAACCAGTATTAATTATAATAAAACGAAACTTTCCAAAACAACAAAAACTGTTGATATTGAAAAATCTATAGTTTCTGTTTGGAAGACATTTTGTCATATTTTATCCATTGTTAGTATCCCAAACTAATCAACTGATTACAGTATTCTGTGGATACATGTAACTGGGTCTTAATAATATAGACCCAATGAATACGCCTGCAATGTAACACTTCACCGATGGAGTGTATTGATTAATTTTAAACAATACATTTTTTATTTATTTCGTGATGATGAGAAATCAGATTGAACTTTTATTAAACACAACGCCCCCCGCTAGTACAGCGGTATGTCTCCGGATTTACAATGCTAAAATCAGGGGTTCGATTCCCCTCGGTGGGCTCAGCAGATAGCCTGATGTGGCTTTGCTATAAGAAAACACCATTTAACTAAAGTGAAAAGGTCAAAACGTTGTTCTATGATTTACTTTAATACCAGACATCTTGAAAATACACGTTTATTTATTTCACATTCAATGTCATCTAGCATGAAAGAAAATGTAGACACTATAAATCAACAACGAGACTTAACGTTTCGTTCCGTTTTATGTTTGTTTTTGAATTTCTCGCAAAGCTACACGAGGGCTTTCTGCGCTAGTTGTCCCTAATATAGCAGCGTAAGACTAGAGGAAAGACAGCTGGTCATCACCACTCACACATAGCCAACTATTGGGCTACTTACTCTTTTACCATCGAATATTGGGACTGATCGTCACATAGTAACACCCCAATGACTGAAAGGACGAGCATGTTTGGTGTGACGGGGATTCGAACCCGCGACCCCCGGATTACGAGTCGAGTGTCTTATCTACCTGGCCAGGGAAGACAGCAAGTCATAACCACCCACCACCAACTCTTGGGCTACTCTTTTTATCAAAGAGTAGTGGGATTGACCGTAACATTATAACGTCCCCACGGCGGAAAGGGCGAGCATGTTTTATATAAGCGCGATTCGAATCCGCAATCCTCACATTACGAGTCGAACGCCTTAACCCACCTTGCTATGCCAGACCTTATATTATATGATTTTTCTTGTTCTTGGTCGCGGTTTGGAGCGATTGCTTAATTATATAATCATACAAAAATGATTTATTATTATTTATCGGAATTATGATTTTTTGTATAGGTATATTGGTATAATATTCATTTTGGAGCATAAGAAAAGCGATGGGGCTGGGTGGGTCCAGTAAAACCGTAAGGGAAACAAAGTGGTTTTTAGTTGAGATATTCTTCCTTGCTGACCCCCGACAACCAAGATGAACTGAAATTATATTTTCGCTCCTGTGTGTTTGTCAGAATGATTATGGCCTCACATAACTCGTAATCTAAGGGTCGCAGGTTTGAATCCCTGTTACAGATGGACTGAAATTATATTTTCGCTCTTATGTCTTTGTCAGAAAGATTTTGGCTTCACATAACTGGTAATCTAAGGGTCGCAGGTTCGAATCCCTGTCACACCAAACATACTTGCCCTTTCAGCTGTGATGACGTTATAATGTGGCGGCCAATTCCACTATTCGTTAGTAAAAGAGTAGCCCAAAAGTTGGTCGTGGGTGGTGATGACTAGCTGCCTTCCCTTTAGTTTTACACTGCTAAGTTAGGGACGGCTAGCGCAGATAGCTCTCATGTAGTTTTGCGCGATATTAAAACAACAAAACACAAACAGCAAAATTTTTCAAAAACGGATGAATGGATCTGGCCAAAACAGTTGAAATTAAAAAGTCAAGATAAATAATAAATTTCAAGGTCACGATAAAAAACAACACAGCCTTATCAGTTATCTAGAGGACCGTTTTTCACTCTATTTTTGCTCTATAATTTAGTCAAAAATGATCGAATTTTGATGAAACTTCGCGAGGACATATATAGAATATTATTATTTATTGTTATGCAAGAAATGGTGCGTGACCGTTGATAATGACGAACATACGGATACATTTTGAACGCTACTTGGAGAGGTAAATAAACGCTCCACTGCGTTTCATGTACTTTGTTACCATGGAATATCCCACTTAAGTCATACATAGAGCTCTTGTCTTACCATGTTTTACACGGATTGTACAAGGAAGAAAAACACAGTAGTTGGACCAACGAAACTATCAAATTACTTCAGAATTGAGCTGTAAAGTGTTAAAAACTTCGTGTGTAGTCAAATTGGAACATAGCTTAGTGTATATATTGTCAAGAAGGTTTTAATCACGTGCCGGAATGGCGTTCCGGATACCAAAATATTTGTTTTTTATATGTTTCTGAATTTCGCAAAAATTTACACGAGGGCTATTTGCGCTAGCTGTCCCTTATTTAGCAGTGTAAGACTAGAGGGAGGGCAACTAGTCATCATCACCCACATCCAAATCTTGGGCTACTCTTTTACCAACGAATAGTGGGATTTACCGCCATATTATAACGCCCCTCACGTCTGGAAGAACGAGTATGTTCGGTGCGACAGGGATTCGAGCTCGCGATCCTCAGAGCACGATTCGAGTGCTTTAACCACATGTCCAGGCCAGGCTGCTCCCAAAATGAATACTGTGATAGCTTAACTCTACAATTCGAGCTCCGGGCTTAACAGTGATGTTCAGCCCTAATTAAGAACTGATTAGAATTTGTTTTAAGGCAAAGCTACATAATAGGCTATCTTCGTTGTGTCAACCGGAGTTATAGAACTTATAGTTTGAGCCTCATGAGTACTCGAGTTTCTCAATGAGTCACTGAAGTTCTACGGTCAATTTATATCACACTGTCACAGATGATTAATGTTTTTGTATATATTCCTCCAGCTATTATTATTCTTATGTGGCCGGCGTGGCCAGATTGTTGGGCGCTCGTCTTGTAATCTAATGGTCGAGGGTTCGAATCTCCGTCACACCAAACATGCTTGCTCTTTCAGTCGTGGGGGCGTTATATGTCACGATCAATCCCACTATTCATTGGTAAAAGAGTAGCCCAAGCGTTGGCGGTGGGTGTTGATGACTAGCTGCCTTTCCTCTAGTCTTACACTGCTAAATTAAGGACGGCTAACTCAGATAGCCTTCGCGTCGATTTGCACGAAATTCAAAAACAAACAAAGTAACTACTCTCTCGATACAGACGTTCGAATCTATCAGAAAGTGAAATACTCTAAGCCTATATTTTGGAATAGCGTCTACATAGAAAGTTTTAAATTTTCTCTGAGCCCTATTAATTCTGAAACTAGGTTTCAGTCTAAACTGGAGGTACCACGTACCAAGCAGTTTGGATTTTACGATAACGCGAGTTTGCTGCATTTTGTTGTTTTACAAATTCCGGGAAAAAGTGTAACATCTAAAGAATGGGAAACTGTACCTTCTCTACTATATGTGTACACCAAATTTATAGAAATGAAAACACATTTGGTTTTACTTTTCGTCTTTAAAATGTTTTTATTTCTCACTGTCATTGGAATAAATCGTGCCTGGATAGTCGCGCCTTGCGGTTAAAATCGAAAACAAACAACTACGTTGAATATTCAATGCGCCACCTAACTTGTAACATGACTAGCATACTTTGATAGTTTCCTGTTTTTCCCAAAATGAAAATAGCAACAAAAAGTTCATACCAAGCACCGTGTTATAGCGTAGCAAATAAACTACATTCGGCTTTCATTTTTGCGTTTTCTAGATGATTTTGCATTTGTTTACAAGTGTGCTGTCAGAGCATTTTAAACGAGGTCTCAAGTCGTAAGTAAACGTCATATAAACAACGTGCCTGTAGAAAACGGTGTAAGGCAAGGACACCATCTTACATTAGCAACTGCAACCGTATCATGAAACAATGATATCTTCTTACATTTGATAACTGTAACCGTATCATAAAACAAGGACAACCGTCTGACATTTACAACTGTAACCGTGTCATGAAACAATGATACCTTCTTGCATTTGATAACTGTAACTGTATCATAAAACAAGGACAACTTCTTACATTTGACTAATGTATTGTTTTGTTTGTTTTTTAGAATTTCGCACAAAGCTACTCGAGGGCTATCTATGCTAGCCGTCCCTAATTTAGCAGTGTAGGACTAGAGGGAAGGCAGCTAGTCATCACCACTCACCGCCAACTCTTGGCCTACTCTTTTACCAACGAATAGCGGGATTGACCGTCACATTATAACGCCCCCACGGCTGGGAGGGCGAGCATGCTTGGCGTGACTCGGGCGCGAACCCGCGACCCTCAGATTACAAAGCGCACGCCTTAACGCGCTCGGTCATGCCGGGCCTTGACAACTGTAACACCATGTAACAAAACAAGAACAGCTTCTTACATTTGACAACTGTAACACCATATCACAAAACAAGAACAGCTTACATTTGACAACTGTAACACTGTATCATAAAAAAAGGAGAGCTTCTTACGTTTTACAACTGTAATCGTATCATAAAACAAGAACACCTTCTTACATTTGACAACTGTAACCGTATCATAAAACAAGGATAGCTTTTTACATTTGAAAACTGTAACCGTATCATAAAACAAGAACACCTTACATTTGACAACTGTAACCGTATCACAAAACAAGGACACCTTCTTACATTTGACAACTGTAACCGTATCACAAAACAAGAACACCTTCTTACATTTGACAACTGTAACCGTATCACAAAACAAGGACACCTTCTTACATTTGACAACTGTAACCGTATCACAAAACAAGAACACCTTCTTACATTTGACAACTGTAACCGTATCACAAAACAAGGACACCTTCTTACATTTGACAACTGTAACCGTATCACAAAGCAAGGACACCTTCTTACATTTGACAACTGTAACCGTATCACAAAACAAGGACACCTTCTTACATTTAACAACTGTAACCGTATCACAAAACAAGAACACCTTCTTACATTTGACAACTGTAACCGTATCACAAAACAAGGACACCTTCTTACATTTGACAACTGTAACCGTATCACAAAACAAGAACACCTTCTTACATTTGACAACTGTAACCGTATCACAAAACAAGGACACTTTCTTACATTTGACAACTGTAACCGTATCACAAAACAAGAACACCTTCTTACATTTGACAACTGTAACCGTATCACAAAACAAGGACACCTTCTTACATTTGACAACTGTAACCGTATCACAAAGCAAGGACACCTTCTTACATTTGACAACTGTAACCGTATCACAAAACAAGGACACCTTCTTACATTTAACAACTGTAACCGTATCACAAAACAAGAACACCTTCTTACATTTGACAACTGTAACCGTATCACAAAACAAGGACACCTTCTTACATTTGACAACTGTAACCGTATCACAAAACAAGGACACCTTCTTACATTTGACAACTGTAACCGTATCACAAAACAAGGACACCTTCTTACATTTGACAACTGTAACCGTATCACAAAGCAAGGACACCTTCTTACATTTGACAACTGTAACCGTATCACAAAACAAGGACACCTTCTTACATTTGACAACTGTAACCGTATCACAAAACAAGGACACCTTCTTACATTTAACAACTGTAACCGTATCACAAAACAAGAACACCTTCTTACATTTGACAACTGTAACCGTATCACAAAACAAGGACACCTTCTTACATTTGACAACTGTAACCGTATCACAAAGCAAGGACACCTTCTTACATTTGACAACTGTAACCGTATCACAAAACAAGGACACCTTCTTACATTTGACAACTGTAACCGTATCACAAAACAAGGACACCTTCTTACATTTGACAACTGTAACCGTATCACAAAACAAGGACACCTTCTTACATTTGACAACTGTAACCGTATCACAAAGCAAGGACACCTTCTTACATTTGACAACTGTAACCGTATCACAAAACAAGGACACCTTCTTACATTTGACAACTGTAACCGTATCACAAAACAAGGACACCTTTTTACATTTGACAACTGTAACCGTATCACAAAACAAGGACACCTTCTTACATTTGACAACTGTAACCGTATCACAAAACAAGGACACCTTCTTACATTTGACAACTGTAACCGTATCACAAAACAAGGACACCTTCTTACATTTGACAACTGTAACCGTATCACAAAACAAGAACACCTTCTTACATTTGACAACTGTAACCGTATCACAAAACAAGGACACCTTCTTACATTTGACAACTGTAACCGTATCACAAAGCAAGGACACCTTCTTACATTTGACAACTGTAACCGTATCACAAAACAAGGATACCTTCTTACATTTGACAACTGTAACCGTATCACAAAACAAGGACACCTTCTTACATTTAACAACTGTAACCGTATCACAAAACAAGAACACCTTCTTACATTTGACAACTGTAACCGTATCACAAAACAAGGACACCTTCTTACATTTGACAACTGTAACCGTATCACAAAACAAGAACACCTTCTTACATTTGATAACTGTAACCGTATCACAAAACAAGGACACCTTCTTACATTTAACAACTGTAACCGTATCACAAAACAAGAACACCTTCTTACATTTGACAACTGTAACCGTATCACAAAACAAGGACACCTTCTTACATTTAACAACTGTAACCGTATCACAAAGCAAGGACACCTTCTTACATTTGACAATTGTAACCGTATAGTTGAACTTGTTTCTAGAGGCAAATTAAACAGCATTTTTTGATGATTAATCAAACAAACTGCACTTGAAGACTGGCTTTAGAACACTTGACTGTATGAGTGATTAAAACGTGACTTGAAGTGTCTTAAGGATATCATCTAATTACAAACCAAGGCTTCAGTAGGTAATCATACTAAATCCTACACCTAATTAACGCTATGTAAGAGTCAAGATTCAGCCGTAAGGTATTGTCTCCTACAATTAAAACAACTTCCTGCTCAGCTGAGGATTAAATTAACGTTTAAAAACTCCAAAGTAAATATCACAAGCAAGCGACATTTGTCAATATCGATGGTACTGCAGACTTACGAGTTTTCCAAATATTTTACCAACAGTCACAATTTATGACACGAGACTTTGCACGCAGTTACAAATGGGT
Organism: Carcinoscorpius rotundicauda; assembly: GCA_011833715.1. Taxonomy (NCBI): domain Eukaryota; kingdom Metazoa; phylum Arthropoda; class Merostomata; order Xiphosura; family Limulidae; genus Carcinoscorpius; species Carcinoscorpius rotundicauda. The sequence continues at coordinate 176,754,155 of CM022391.1, read as the reverse complement.
CTTTTACTTTAATATATGTTGCTTTAAAACTGTGCATTTTAGATTAAACACTTTGTGTGTGTACGTATATGTGAATTCAATATCTAGAACGCATAAAAATCCCCGATAAACACGATTAATACTAAACTACGTTCAGGGTCTGGTGCTGCCACCTTGGAATGTTTTCTCCGTCTTCGATCGTTCTCAGTTAATGACCACGATTACGCACCATTACCCAATACTGCAATTTCCCCGTAACGAGAATGTGCGAGGGACAGCGAGGTCAGTCTCAGAATATACATCTTAACAATTTTCCCCGACTGTCTATATCCAAGATTACGTTTGAAGTAGACCAAAGGCACATCGTCTATTAAAGCTGCGCCGGAGAACTCGACAGCTATATAGTCCAAAGATATCACTGCAATTGCAGTTTCCTCGGTCATCTTTCTCGTAAAAACAGAAGATTATATTGAGATGTAGCTGGAACCTTATGAGGCTTAGCCAACTTAAAAAAATTATCCCGCGTTACCTTGTTGACGCTACCAGATGACACGCCCAGCTTCACTTTTATCTTGATTAGAGGATTTTCTTTTGTAAGTTAAGCCTTTACTTTGGAGATGAGTAAGTTGTTCCGGTTTGGCTTATGCCAAATTTATCTGCTTCCTTGGAGAACGATGACGAGTCCTTTCTTCGAAATGTCACGTTCTTTGGCTTTGTATCGTGGCCCCCGCTAGTACAGCAGTATGTCTTTAGATTTACAATGCTAAAATTAGGGGTTCGATTCTCCTCGGTGGGCTCAGCAGATGTGGCTTTGATATAAGAAAACACACACGCTTTGCATCGTTTTACAATTTCACTACACGAATCCCCTTCCTTAAAAGGCTGTGGTGTATGCATCCAGTAATAAATTTATTCGTGGTCATATTGAATTGTCGAATGGTTAGGTACTCCTCTCGAATCAAAATAAAGATTCAGTCATCCGAGGAACCACGTTTGCAGCGACATTCAAATGTACTAAAATCATTCGTATGATACGCAATTATATCATCATATTAGCTGTTGGTGCTTTGAAGCTGTTATATATGGGCCTGGCTAGGCCAAGCATGCTAAGGCGTTCGACTCTTAATCCGAGGGTCGCGGGTTTGAATCCCGGTCGCACCAAACATGCTCGCCCTCCCAGCCGTGGGAGCGTTATAATGTTACGATCAATCCAACTATTCATTGGTAAAAGAGTAGCCCAAGAGTTGGCGGTGGGTGGTGATGACTAGCAACCTTCTCTCTAGTCTTACACTGCTAAATTAGGAAGGGCTAGCGCAGATAGCCCTCGAGTAACTTTGCGCAAAATTAAAAACAAACTTATTGTATTACTAATTATTGTATCTTAATTTCAAACTAATCACATCCTTACAGCTTACATTTTTTATGACGATAATAATGGTTACCGTGATGTTGTAACCCTAACCACCTTCATATATGTATTTTGTATTTGTCGTCTTATTCTAATATGTATTACGTTATCTGTACCTGTTCTGGAACATTAAAAAATCATAATGTTCTTCCACAAGAACTGCTCTGTTCTATCCTAACAAATTACGTCGTTATAAATTTATTTTTTTCAGTGACGTTGTACAATTGTGGTGATAACATTAAGGGTTAAGCATAGAAAATTAAATCGAAATTTTAGAGAAACTGTAAGTCGCACCATATATTAATTTTCGCTTTATTTCAGTTTACCTTTGCTATACAACGTAAACTACAGAGCATATTTAGTTTCTCATTTATCTACCTTTGACTCTCCTAGTCGAATGTAGAACAAAGACTTGTGTTTAAGTCTCAGAGCAGCTTGTTTGCTTGGTTGGGAATTTCGCGCATAGCTACGCGAGGGCTATCTACGCTAGCCGTTCCTAACTTAGCAGTGTAAGAAAGATTAGAGAGAAGGCAACTAGTCATCACCACCCACCGCCAGCTCGTGGGGTATTCTTTTACCAACGAATAGTGGGATTGACGTCAATTTATAACGCCCCCACGACTGAAAGGGCGAGCATGTTTGGTGTGACGGGGATTCGAACCTATGACCCTCGGATTACGAGTGGAGTGCCTTAACCCACCTAGCCATGCCAGGCCGAATTTGTAAAAGAAACGTTATCCATAAAATCTTTTTTCCCGTACCTAAACAATGCACTAGTTTTAAATTTTAACTATTTCATCAATGCCACGTTATATAATTTTTTTGTGTTATATTTCTATATTAACATTTTTTTTACTTTTTACGTATATATTTGTATTGTACCTCTAGATTACTTATAATAGAATTCCGAAACGTTTGATAAACGTTTCCTATTTCACGTTCGTGTTGTGCTTGATTTTTATCGTTTGTCTGGATCTATACGAAGAAACATTTCCTAACAAATCAACTCTGAGAGGCCCTGCATGGCCTGGTGGTTAAGGCACTCGACTCGTAATCTGAGGATCGCGGGTTCGAATCCTCATTGCACCAAACATACTCGCCCTTTCAGCCATGGGGGCGTTAGAATATGATGGTCAATCACACTATTCGTTGGTAAAAGAGTATCTCAAGAGTTGGTGGTGGGTGGTGATGACTAGCTGCCTTCTCCCTAGTCTAACACTGCAAAATTAGGGACGGCTAACGCAGATAGCCCTCGAGTAGCTTTGCGCGAAAATCAAAACGAACGAAAAATAAGATTGAAGTGGCTTGATTACCGAATCTACGCAAGAAATTTTAGTTTCTCAGAAACTCAAGTCAAACTGTTGTGAAAGAAAATCAAAATCAATACAGGACTTACACACACACAGAAATTAATTACTTAGACAATTTAATTAAATCTGAGGGAAGTTGGCGTTACTTTACACATTTGTATACCATGTATGAAAAACACTTATAGAAAAGAAATAGACAAGAGGCATCACAGAATGTCAGAAAGCTGTATCAGTGTGTCATGACAATGCATTATGTGACATAGCATCGTATACCTTCCAGCTCAGATTGTGCGCTAAAAGGAAATTCATGACTCAAATCTGACAACGCTAGTTTTAGAGGTATGAACAATAATAAACTTGGATTATCAAGAAAACTTTATCTTTATTTGAATCGTCACTCTTGTTTTGAATCATTCTCACCTTTTTCTATTTGTCATGCTTTTTAAAAAACCTTTTTATCTAATCTTAATACTTGTTTTTACTATTTTTACCCTTTTCTCTCTCTCGTTACGCTTAATTAATACTTTCTCTCTCTCGTCAAGCTTGATTGATACTTTCTCTCTCTTTTCACGCTTAATTAATACTTTCTATCTCTCGCCACGCTTGATTAATACTTCCTTTCTCTTCTCGCTTGATTAATACTTCCTTTCTCTTCTCGCTTGATTAATACTTCCTCTCTCTCGTTACGCTTGATTAATACTTCCTCTCTCTTCTCGCTTGATTAATACTTCCTCTCTATCGTTACGCTTGATTAATACTTCCTCTCTCTTCTCGCTTGATTAATACTTCCTCTCTATCGTTACGCTTGATTAATACTTCCTCTCTCTTCTCGCTTGATTAATACTTCCTCTCTATCGTTACGCTTGATTAATACTTCCTCTCTCTTCTCGCTTGATTAATACTTCCTCTCTCTCGTTACGCTTGATTAATACTTCCTCTCTCTCGTCACGCTTGATTGATACTTTCTCTCTCTTCTCGCTTGATTAATACTTTTTCTCTACTTGCCACGCTTATTTTTCGTCTTTTTTGTTTCTTTCATTGATTGGTTATTTATTCTACTTGTTGTTCTTACTTTAATAGCCTGCCTTGACCCGTTATGGCCAGGTGGATTAAAACGTTCGACTCGTAATCCGGGGATTGCGGGTTCGAAGCCCCGTCGCACCAAACATGCTCGCTTTTTCAGTTGTGGGGGCGTTATAATTTGGGCCTGGCATGGCCGAGCGGGTTAAGGCGTGCGCTCGTAATTCGAGGGTCGCGGGTTTGCGCCCGCGTCGCGCTAAACATGCTCGCCCTCCCAGCCGTGGGGGTATATAATGTGACGGTCAATCCCACTTTTCGTTGGTAAAAGAGTAGCCCAAGAGTTGGCGGTGGATGGTGATGACTAGCTGCTAAATTAGGGATGGCTAGCACAGATAGTCCTCGAGTAGCTTTGTGCGAAATTCCAAAACAAACAAACAAAGTTATAATTTGACGGTCAATCCCAATCTTCGTTGGCAAAAGAGTAGCCCAAGAGTTGGCGGTGGGTGGTAATGACTAGCTGCCTTTCCTCTAGTCTTACACTGCTAAATTTGGTATGGCTAGCGCAGATAGCTCGAGTAGCTTTGCGCGAAACTCAAAACAAACAATAATAGCCTGCCCTAATTTTCTTTTCACCATATTTCTCTTCTCTTGTTTTTTATCTTTTGACCGTTATAAATCAATTTGCATGAAATTAAAAAAAACAAACAATGAAACCAATGAGTCCAATATTTTATACAACCCGAGCATGTGAATATGTTTCTTACCTTTGATGTTTGTTTTCATACGCACACATATACGTGACTAACTTTCGAGACAAATACTTAAAAGAAATGCATGTCGTGATGGTTAGAACACTCGAGACGCAAACCTGCGAGTTCGAATCTCAATACCGAACATGCTTGCCGTTTCTTTCGTGGAGCATTATAATTCGACGATAAATCTCATTTTTGTTGCTGTTGACAAAGAGCAGTCCAAGAGTTGGCAGCGGTGTCGTTGGCTAGCTGCCATCTGTCTAGTTTAACACTTCTAAATTAGGGAAGGCTAACACAGATAGTCTTCGAGTAGCTTTTGTGCGAAATTCAACCACCAAAACGAAGAAAATGTTTAAGACGGCTCTTCTATTTTTAGAACTATTTTTTCTTACAGTAAGAAAGTTTTCTTTGCAGTTTTTAGAACACACGATGTCGTTAGTCAATGAGGTGTTTTCGTTTTGACGGTGTAAGAAAAAAACCAGTTCGCTATACAAATGGTTACTGATGACTAAAATTAGTAAAGACTTTTTTAAATATTTTGCTACAATACGATTTTTTTTAGAATCAGTCATTTGAATGGTTACACAAGTTCAACCCTGGTGATACCAACGAATTAAACGGTCACATATTAAATCCTGTTTAAAGTGCTACTCAGTAAGCGAATTCACACAAGTTAAGTCCTTTCGAAATAGGTGCTACCTACTGAGAAAACGGTTACATTTTAAATGCATTTAAAGTGTAATCTACTAATGGAATTCACGCCACCAAACAAATGTTTTCCTCGTATTTAAATATATATAATGCTAATATGACGAATATGTAGTTTCATGACATGCACTAAGAATATTGTTCTTATTAAACAAATATAACCCATACCAAATGCTGTTCTTCAACTAGGCTTAAGCAAACTGAATCAGCGAAGTGTGATACCGCCAGACTCCTGAAAATAATGACAGGGCGATCACATCTCAACTTGTATGGACTGAGTGAGAGTGTTCATAATTTCCACCACACAAATCAGTCATTTGTTCCGATACGTCATTCCTTCCCTTGGGATACTGAACGATTTTGACGAGATAGGCTCTTTTGGCGTCTGGCGATATGCAGATGATGGAGTTAGAGTTTAGTTAGAGAGCTAGTGTGCTCAAAGCGTAAAAACAGCAGGTGAGGAGTGTTGAGAAGGGGCGTGCTGTGGTCCCCTCCACAAACCGGCAAACCGGTTCTGATCGTGGGCGGAAGTCGACTCTAAAAACGACTTCCGTATGTTTTTCTTCCGTTCACTTCATCGTATACACTGTTATGAATCATGCCAAATTCTTTGTTGTTGTTGCTGTTAAACGCAAAAAAAAATTAGGTTAAAGTAATAAAACCAAAAACACATTAACGTTAAAATATATATAAACCCATTTACCCTGAAATCGTAAAAGAAGCAATAGAAATTGCGATCATTGCTGAGATCGTTAAGTCTACGCATGCGTATACCTTATTTTGTGATAGATTTATCATCATAGCTATGTATCTATGTGTTTAAATTTATATTTAAAAATGTACATAACTTATACTATTAAATCTGTTTTGCGAAATTCCTGCCTATTCACTAAAGTTGTAGAAGATTCTCGAATGTAAAAATAAAAAAATATATGCGTGAACGTAAACGCAAGTGTATCGTCAGTATTGTTGTGCAGGCTGAAATTTCAAGGAAACCTTCTCACGACTAGAAATGTAACCAACGTGACGTGCCAAGAAACGATATGTATTATTGGTTTGCTGTAGTTGGGATACTACACATCTCAGAAGCTGTAATTGTGATTAACGTTTATTAATCGAGAACTCCAGATAATTGACTAAAACATTTATAAATTTCGAACATTAAAATGGTTCAATTTCAACTGATTCACATTAGAATTAGTACTTTTACGAAGACGTAATTTCAGCGGAGCCTAGGTATTCTCTTAATGGTTGCTATAGAAATAATATAATAAGTATATTCTTTTTGTTTGTTTTGAATTAAGCACAAAGCTACACAATGGGCTATCTGTGCTCTGCCCACCACGGGTATCGAAACCCGGATTTTAGCGTGCAAGTCCGCAGACATACCGCTGAGCCACTGGGGGGCAAGTATATTCAAACAGACAGAGGATGTAACAAGGAAAGAAGATAGTGTGCAGTTCATATTTGTCTGACTTCGTGTCTGACTCGAGTAGTTTTTGTGTGTGTGTGTGATATAAACCTTTTTGTTGGTTGTTTATAATCACGAATTTATTGTGTGTACATAGAACCCATCCAAACCAAGGAAGATGAAGTTTATCAGTCTCTCTGTCTATCTCTCCTACAAAGTCATAGGTAATCGATGACGTCAATGTTGACCTAGGAATAAAACAGTTCATTACTCGAAGCTTACAAATATCTCATCATGTCTGCGTTCCTTTTCTATTCGCCTGCTTTAATTAAACAAGCTGATAAGGCCTCGAGAGTCTTGAATGACGTATTGTGCAGTTTGCGGCGTTCACCAGTGGTTTGGACAAGTTGACGTGACTTGAAATCAACTACCAACAGAAGACCAGTTATGATTATGATACTAGACGCCTGCATCCTTTGTAGACGCTTATATAATCGAGTTGGATGATGGTGGAGAAAATTCAAAAATGTTTTGGTTTTGATTACTGTAAAAAAACAAATTCAATAAACGCACTATGTTTTATAGTAGTTTATAATACTTGCATGTTTTTATTCTCACGTGAAAATTGAAAGAGTGACACAAACCCTTTTTCTTGATGTTTACGATTAAAATGTAGTTCTTAGTAAAACGCTAGAAACTGCATAAAGCGTGAATGAAAATCGATGTTATTATAATTAGTGACATTAATTTTCTAGAGAGAAGGGAAATAGATGAATATAGTACGTAGGAAATGTCTTACAAATATTTATTAGGTTCTGCGATCTTTACAAGTATTTGTCAGTTATCGGTAATGACATTCCTACCGTTAGAAACTGCAGCTTTATAAGATTTTGAGAATTTATTTATTTGAATGCTATAGATATTCATTTATCGCTGAATTATGAAAATAAATCAAGACCTGGAACTAATTTTTCCACTCAGAAACGGCCTGACATGACCAGGTGATTAGAACGCTCGACTCGCAAGCTGAGGGTCAGCAGTTCGAATATCCATCACATCAGACATGCTCGCTCTTTTAGCCATGGGTGGTTATAATGTGACAGTCAATCCAACTATTTTTTGGTAAAAAAAAGCAACCCAAGGGTTAGCGGTGAGTAGTGATGACTAGCTGCCTTCTCTCTAAGTCTGCCCTCCAGTGGCTCAGCGGTGTGTCTCCGGACTCACAACGCTAAAAACCGGGTTTCGATACCCGTGGTGGACAGAGCACAGATAGCCCATTGAGTAGCTTTGTGCTTAATTCAACAACAACAACAACTCTCTAAGTCTTACACTGTCACATTAGGGATGGATTGCGCAGATAGCCCTCGTGTAACTTTGTGCAGAATTCAAAAACAAAAACAAACTTTGCGTGAAATTGAAAAAAAAATTAAACATTTCCAAAATGTTCATTATGTACAGAGCACATCTCGTTTAATTAGTATTGATGGGTTAGTGATTACATCTTGTCTCTTACGTCTTGTTTCCTTGAAGATGCGCCAACGGGTATTTTAATGTCTTACCTGTTGAAACGAGTATCATTTTGTAATGTAAATAATATGTTTATTTCTTAAAACAGACCATACAATAACTAAGACGTATCTGAGAAAGTAATCCTAAAACAGGTGAAAACAAAATGGTGGAAAGCATTTTAAATAAGAGAACAAAACGAAAACGATTCCGCTGAAACAAAAACAAACTTTACTGGCGCCATGCTTGTTATATTTATGAATATCAACCACATAATAAGCGTTTCTTTACCTTTCAGTTTAAATAGGTAAGCACCTTATGTTAATCGAATTTTTTTTCTCATAACATTTAATGCTTTTCTTGGTCTGGTGCACGTGTAGATTTAACACAACTAGGTCTGGAGTGTGGCTTACTTGCTGTTTTCCTTGTTACACATTCATGTACGGTGTTGATGAACTCTCTCATGGAAAATGTCTCTGTGTAAATATGTGGTTTAATGGCACGTGTGGTTTCTAATGAGATCAATAGAAGGTTACGAACAACTTAAGCACGCGTCCTTCCTATTTTAACTTGTGAAATAATCCAAGGAAATTGATGACAAGTGTACTCTGGGATAGATTAATCTTCTGTGGTCTTTATTTTGTGGCTAACTCTCTCAGTGCTGCACAAATTACCTGATGAATTGTCTGTGTCCATCTGTTTCATGATAAAGAACTGTTTGTCTAATACTGGGACTTTGTGTCTAACTATTTCTTCAGTACTATCAAATAGAATGCTCGGTTTATCTCTGCATGACACACGCTTGCCCCCCAGTGGCTCAGCAGTATGTCTGCGGACTTACACGCTAAAATCCGGGTTTCGATACCCGTGGTGGGCAGAGCACAGATAGCCCATTGTGCAGCTTTGTGCTTAATTCTAAACAACAACAACGACACACGCTATCCTGTAATTTATTAATCCTATTAGTTATTACTTTCACCGAACCTAAGATTACCAGAAAGTAAGGCAGTAGAGTGACATATGAGTACCATGCTTCTGGACTTTTGCTCTTTTGTGTTTTCTAACTTTATTTGTTCCTGTCTGCTCTCGTTATGTTATAATATTATAATTTTCTAGATGAGGGACTTATGTGCGAGGGGACGAATTAGTTGCCAAAGGTGATTCGTTATCAAATAACGAATCACACTCGTTGATGCAAGTATACTGCTATTAATGCGAATATTCGTGTCTGTGGTGTTGGCCCTGTAATGTGACTTTGTGTTTCTTTCACAGTGAAGTAACTGTATGAGACAGATAAACTTCATTCTCCTGTATATAAAACTCACAACTAACTATAGATTTTATTTTGGCCTTCAAATAATGCAAGCTACGTAAAATCAAACATAAGATTTTATTATAGCAATAACTGTTTGTTCTACTGATTAAAAATAGAAACTATTGCACGTGTATGTGTTTTCTTTTAATCCTCAATAGATCTCTGCTGATTAAATCAAGCAAACGCAAACAACCTCTTCCCAGCTCAACATTCAAAGGTTTTACTAAAAATGGCTTCTGCTGAAGTCTCAGCAAGATAGTTTCCTTAACTCAGTTGTAATGGTTGATACCAAGACTGGGTAATCATTTGACAACTTGAAAGTCATAGTTCAAAGATCAGTTGATAAAACACAGCCAGAGCTAAGTGTGCCAAAATTTTTGACATAGTTTAAAATTCAGTTATTTAACAGGCATTAGTTCATGACCTTTAAGTAAGGTGGTTAATGAATACGAGGTCATTTTTATTAAGATTACAACACAGCTTTACACGTCGATCGTGCTTATTCGTAATTATCAAAAGCTTGTTGTTGTTGTTTTACGCAGCCAAATAAGTTATCCGTCGGAGCTCACTCCAGAAAAATAAGTTTTTATTTCCAACTAAAACCGAAGCAAGTCATCTGGATTCAAATACGAACATCATTCATTAAACACTTAAGATCAGAGTTTTCACCTCGACGGATACTTTCCAGTTACAGATTGTTACAATGTTTACTACTCACAGTTGATATTAGATTCGATATAATTTATTCAACATAAAAACACTTCTTAAGTAGAGAAAGCTTTAAACCCGCTCGTATGTTTTTAGAAACAATATTTATCCTGTTGCATTCTAAATAAAATCCAGTTAGTTTAGTTGTAGATTATACAATATTCTTGTTTTTGATTAAATGTTTAGACGTTTTACGCGCGATACAACAACAAAACTCTCACGTTTAGATTTTTACACTTCTAGAATTTGTTTACGAAAACAGTGAACCGCTCTATTCTATCGATGTTTTAACTTCACCTTGATTTCAAGCTCTTATTACGCATGTGTGTTTTCGTATAGCAAAGTCACATCGCGCTATCTACTGAGCCTACCGAGTGGTATCGAACATCTTATTTTAGCGTTGTAAATCCGTAGACTTACCACTGTACTGGAACCTCTTTTCAACTTATTACGTCTGTTTAAAACTATTTATGTAACAGATCCATATGTGGTATGACATTAAGTCACTAGATAATTTATGTCAGTGTTTGCTGGTTGCTTTCTTTGCAATATTTATTATATATAGCTTCTCTTTCCAAGTCTTATTATTATTATAGAACTTTCTCGAGTCTTAACGCATTTACTTTTCGGCCTTTTTAGAAGGTTTCATCTGAGTTATTACTTCCTGTCTCGAGCTCCACGTGTTTTGTTACGTGACAGACGTTAATTTAAAAAGAGAGTTGTTGTGTTAGAGACACTTCGTATTGTTTTTCTCTGTACTACATTTGACATTGTGATATGTATTTATATAACTGATATTCTAACTATTTATTGCAGGATATATTTAATTTATCTAATATCTTATATCTACATGAACGTTAATGTTTGATTGCACTCTGGGTCTCTGCGTGTTTGAAGTTATGCAGTGGTTTGTACAATGAACCATCTGTGCTATGCCCTGCTCACCTAGTTTTGAAACCCAGTTTTGAGCTTGTTTTCTTGGTAATGTCCTGCTACTGGACTCCACATTTAAACAGTTACACGTGCTACAGAAATTTATATAAGATCCCAATCTCAACTAAAGTGGTCGTTTTAAGGGGTGTTCACTGGTTATAAGACGCTTTAAAGAAAGGTTCGAGATATTTTTGTTTATACACGGTTATATCAGGCGTATTAACGTGATGTTATTCAATTAATGTTAAATTTACGATAGTACTTGAAGCCAACGGCTAATGTGTGTGTGCGTTCTTTAAGAAAAGTATGTTCTATTTTGTAACAATTGTCACTTTCGTTACTACTGGCTAGAATGTTTAAGCCCATTTTCTTAGAGCGGCACAACGATATGTCTGTATACTTACAACGTTAGAAACCGAGTCTTGATACCCGAGGCGAAAAGAGCGCAGATAGCCAGCCCAGTGTGTAGTTTTCTTTCTAACTTCAAATACGTTTCTTAACTATATTAATATAGAAGTTAGCTCTAATAAACATATTTGCCCTGGTAGCTCTATCATCTAGAGTTAGTGAAGAAATCGCTGTGTTAGATAAATAAGAAAAATAACTAAGACAAAAGTCTATCAGGGTTTACACATTTTGGTTAATTTCTGTTTGTTATTTTTTTAAATTTTAAAGCTACTCGAGAGCTATCTGCGCTAGCCGTTTATAATTTAGTAGTGTAAGACTAGAGGGAAGGCAGCTAGTCATCACTACCCACCGCTAACTCTTGGGCTACTCTTTTACCAACGAATAGTGGGATTGACCGTAAATTATAACGCCCCCAACGGCTGAAAGGGCGAGCATGTTTGACGCGACAGGGATGCGAACCCGCGACCCTCAGATTACGAGTAGCACGCCTTAACACATTTGGCCATGTCGGGCCGAGGTTCATTTCAACAGCGTGTGTTACCTTTCCATGCAGTATTAGAGCATTACTCTTTTATTGTATAATAACACCACGTAAGTTACACTGAGGAAATTTCTACTAGCTACTTTCGTCATCTGCATCAAGCTACTTTCGTCATCCGCACCAAACATTTCTATACAAACCGCTTCTGTAAAAGAAGACTTGTTCTTCGGACCAATGTGGTTTAGCATCAATCTGATCAGTTGGCCCTCTATAAGCTTGTTTATGTGAAATATCTCATTTTTCGATATTTGGGGAATGTGTAATAGAATGCCTCCTCGTGCCATCTCCTTAAATCATCTGTTTAAAGTGGTCACGTTTTCGTGGAGCTCTCGCCGCGGAACTTTGAAATGTTCCCTACGAATTGCTCTGTTTTACAAATTGTCTGATTGGCGGTCCAACGTAATGACAACAGCGTCCTAGTCAAATTATGATTTTTTTCAATTTTTTGCGTTTTATTTCTGAGAATTCAAAAATTACTCACAAATTAGTACGTAATATGATCGCCTTTATTTTTCAAAAGATCATTAATCCGCTTTGGCATCGAGTCCACGAGTTGACTGCAATCTTTACTAACTTTTGGATCGCGGTACCACACCTCAAATTATGACCTCAATTGGCTTATTTTTGTAGTACAGTTTTTTTCCCCGAAGTCTTTCTTTACAAATCGCCCAAAGATTTTCGAAAGGATTTAAGTCCAGAGAGTTATCAGGCCAGTCCAGCACCTTTATTCGCGTTGTATTCATACAATTTTCACAAGTTTAGATGTGTGGCACGGAACCAGATCTTGCTGAAAAATGCCAGATCCATCTAGAAATCTCTTTTTCAATTCTGAAATAACTCTTCTCTGCAAACTTCAATGTACTGTGGTCCTCGCATTACACTTTCTACGATATTTAAGCCTCCGACACCATAGTACCTGAAAAAGCACCAAAACATCCTCCTTAAGAAATGTTTTACGAACTGATTGATGTGAGATTCTCGAAGTTTCGCACCTGGAGATCTGCGAACATGCAGGCTTCTTTGACCCTGTACGAAGAAATGAGTCTCGTCACTGAATAACACCTTCCTCCATTGTTCTTGCATCCAGTTCTTGTATTTCAAACCCCATTTATACCGTTTTTTCTTCATTGAGTTGGTAAGAAGTTGTTTTTTGACTGGTCTCCTTGCCCTTCTAAAGCAATTTCTAATGACGTAATATTCCTCAAAATTTCGTCATATATCCGAAAATAGATCAACTTTACTGCAAAATACAGCTAATGACGCCGTCTGTGTAGAAAAATGACTATTAAAGGAAATCAGCGGGTCCAGCGAGCTTAAACCGGCCGCCATGCTGAAAATATTGTGAAATGACCATTCATTTCAATTAATTTGCCCAAGGGTGTATGTTATGAGCAATTAACGGAGGATAAAATTATCAGTTACTTAAACTGTGACAACATTAATGCACGGATATTAAAAAGGAATTTCAGTTACATATTCTATTAGGGAATTCAAAAGATTTAATGATGCGTGCTATTATTATTATTATTTAAAAAAAGAAATCGTGCGGGAAAGATTATAATGTAACTGGACAAAAAATATTTATAACACACTATCTAAATAAATCAGAGTATTTTGTAATCAAATTCAATTGCATATAGTTGGTGAATTACATGTTTCCGTGTTGTGAATTTGAAATAAATAAATGAAAAAGACGAGAAGAAATGAAACATGGCGTTTATATTGTGGAATAATTATAAACACAGTTACGACGTCACGGCCATTGAACTTAGAAATCAGGACACTCTGACAGTTCCGTCTCGTGCAATCCGCGTGAGTCTCTGCTGGGTACTTCTAACCCCTACAACTCCGTAAACACATCTTCTGAATAACTGACAACAGAGGAAAAGCTCCGAAAACTGCGGCTGTAGGGAGCGTAGCGTGCCACGAGGAAGTGTGGAGACCTCACAAGTTTCATGTAAAGATTTTTGAGAGCTAAAAGTGTTCTTTTTTAACATACAGTGTGCAGAAAAACTTGTAAAAACGGAACGTGTTTCTCCTTGAAAAAAAAAGAAAGACATTCCATCACGAAACGTGCTCTGAACAGAAGGCTTCGTGAAAACGGAACGTATTCGGTGCTAAACGCGCGGTGTTTTAGAATCGAATATTATGCCATACGACACGATATGTGAGAATGAAACATATTTTGTGTTTAAATATGTTCATATTTAGAACGTGATATCTATATAAAGGACAAAAGCAAGTCACACAAGTAATAATGAAGATAGATGAAAACAAAGCATGCTTTGTATGAAAACAAAATAACGAAACGTATTTATGCAGAAAAATAACCAAGAACATAACACCCTCAGCACAAAAAAAACATGTGAGAACGAACCAGGATATACTCGGATAGCGTACAAGAATGAAACAGTCCGGCATGGCCAGGTGGTTAAGGCACTCAACTCGTATCTCTGAGGGTCGCGGGTTCAAACCTCCGTCACACCAAACATGCTCGCCTTTTCAGCTGTGATAACGTTATAATGTGACGGTCAATCCCACTATTCGTTGCTAAAAGAGTAGCCCAAGAGTTGGCTGTGGGTAGTGATGACTAGCTGCCTTCCCTCTAGTCTTACACTGCTAAATTAGGGACGGCTAGCTCAGATAGCTCTCGAGTGGCTTTGCTCGAAATTCAAACCAAACCAAGAACGAGACGCGTTTCGATCGGGAGATGTGTCAAATTAAAACGTGCGCAGTACATAAAGTTTTCCAAGAACGAAACGTTTTTTTTTCTTACAGAACGTGTTTCGTATACAAGAATCTACTATGCTTTTCACAAAAGAACACATTTGAGTTTCAAATGCATTAGAGTTCTAAGAAAATATTACAAAAAAGCACGTTGTTGACAGAGAGACGTGCGAGAACAAAATATCTTTGCACTGCGTAACTTAAGGGATTAGAGATGCGTACTAGAACGTATCGTGAGAAATTAGAGCTTGATTTGTTTAACACAAGAAACTATACAAGAACTAAAGTAACTCCTCACAGAAATACATTTTAAACCTGAATGCGTTCTTTGTTACAGAAGATACGAAAACGTTATCTATGCAAAACGAAATGCAAGAACCTAATGTGTTAAAATCGTATAAGATGCGTAAAAGGTTTCCCGGATAATAATGTTTGAACATTAAGCATGTTTCGAGTAAAAAAAAAAGACATGTAATTAAAAATAGTAGGTTTTCGAACTTTAATGGACGACAACTGTCAGTTGACTGAAAAGGGAACAACGTTTCGGCTTTTATATAAAACCGAGGCCTTCTTCTGGAAGTAGGCTCTCAGTATATGGAAACCGAAGTGTCGTTCGTTCCCTTGTCATTCAACGCGTGATTGCGATCGTGTTTAGTTCCAAATCTGCTACATCTGTTCTGCGTTTAGCTCAACAGAAACACAAAGTACTAAGCAACCTATTTGGTGTTAAAAGGTTTTCTAAGATGGATTATGTATGAAACATGCCCGAAAGTAGCATACCAAGTGCATAACGACACACACAAACCAAAGTGCTCTCTTCAAGGAGATATGCAAGGATCCACCGTCATATATATGCTCAAATATTTTTGAGAACAGAGTGTGTCTGTGTGCCAAACGTCTTGCGCTTACTCACTCTTATAATATACCAAAAGTTGGATTCATATTTTGGTTTGGTTTGTTTGGAATTTCACGCAAAGCCATACGAGGGCTATCTGTGCTCCATATTTTGGAAGAATAACTTAGTGAGTCTCCCGCTGGGATAGCGGTAAGTCTTCGGGTTTACGTTGCTAAAATCAGAGGTTCCATTCACCTCGGTGGACACAGCAGATAACCCAATTTGGCTTTTTATAAGAAATCACATATACACATTTAGTACTACACACATCAGTACCCCTTCTAGCTCAACAGTGACCATGAGGAATCATAACATCAAAAGTCTAGTTTTTACTATCGTGAACAACAAAGAAAACTATAGAAGAAACGCTTTCTAATTTTTGTCTAATCTCTCATCAAGCATCATCGTAATATGGCTACCAGTTATGGAAGTTGTTGTTTTTCGGATTATTAATAATGCACTTCATCGTTAGCGATATTGTTTTATGTTTTTATAACCCTTGTATGATAGATGACATTACACTCAGAACGATACACATAAATATTGGAAAGAACAACTATACTGTTGCGAAAGAAACTAACTTTCAGACTACCTTGACTAGCTTATGAAGAAGCGATTTTTATGAAGACACAATCTTGATTCTTAAGTTCTGGTATAAAACTAGAATCAGTCTTACTTTTTCAGTTCTTGTTAACCCTGGCCAGACTCATTTTTTAATAAAATTCGTTCATAAAATTACCAATTTTTCTTTAATGAATTATTATTTCTGCCGAAATAGATGATCAAAATATGAAAACAAGATAATTTATTTTTTAATGAAAATTCAAACTAACTTTCAATTAAACGCTCAGAAATGAATAAATAAAAAAGATATAATAATTTAACACACAAAGATTGCTGATTGAGATGAGGAAAGCCCAAAAATAATTAAAAATAAGAAAACCTGGGATGTTAAAAAACACGACAAGAAAGAAACAGCAGAAGTCACCGAAACATGTATTTTGTTTTACCAGATTTAGCAGATCAGTTACAATTGTAAGAAAATTCATTTGACGGAGAGGAAAATTACTTTTTGGTGGAGAAATTTGAAGGAAAGAAAATTAAATAATTTATAAGTTTAGAAAAAAAAACTGTACCTCACCCCACATCGTAAGTTTATAATACAAATTAACTATTTTATATCTTCTAAAGAACAGTGTGATATACAGACTGAAATTAGAAAGAACGTGTCACGAATTAAAACCTTTTTCTAGCTTGATGTTAAACTTAAACGACCCTAAGCACAGAAAAAGGAAAAAAACACAACAAAAAGAGACAAACAAACATTGTGATGAAACAAGACAAACATTGTAATGAAACAATGAAAAAAGAAATGTATATAAAAGGGAAAAATAAAAACGTTGTATCTGTACAGATAGAAGATGGGTTTTATTGTAAACACATGTGTGGAAGATTGAATGAAGCTGTAAAAATGAGGTGAGACTCAGTAAATGAACAAAATCAGAACGTGTAAGTAAGGACTTTCTTTTTCGAATTTCGCGCAAAGCTACTCGAGGGCTATCTGGGCTAGCCTTCCCTAATTTAGCAGTGTAAGACTAGAGGGAAGACAGCTAGTCATCACCATCCACCGCCAACTGTTGGGCTACTCTTTTAACAACGAATAGTGGGATTGACCGTGACATTATAACGCCCCCACGACTGAAAGGGCGAGCATGTTTGGCGCGACCGGGATTCAAACCCGCGAGAACACAACTGAGGTTGAATGACTTGGAATTAAAAGAGGATCTCTGTGATACTTCTTCTCAAAATTAATACAAATATAACACTAAAACATAACACTAAAAATCAGGCTTAAATACTTACGGTAGGCACAACACAGACAGCCAACCTAGTGTGTCGCTTTCTTCTTGACAACAAAGAGACAAAAGTTATTCATACACAGAGTATTATGCATTAGTTGATGAAAGTTTAAAAGAAAAATTTAGATAAAAGTACCACCAGTATCTTCATTATCAATTCCATTAATTACACAGGTCAACAAAGTTTTTGTTGTATTTATATCAAACACCTGGTATTACATAATTTCTTGCCCTGATTTCAGATCTGAAGTTAGTTTTTTCCTCAGTGCTCTACTTTTTTGTAATCAAGGTATTTGAAAATCTCAAAATTTCGTCATCATCACATTGACGTCGTAGTCTATCATGAAAAATATGTGATAAAATATGTTATAAAACTCTTTAATATAGCTGGGTAATAAAAAAGAAAATGCAAGATAGTATAAATGTATTCAAGTTATTTATATAAATTCAATTTTATATCAAGTTATAATTCAATTTATTTATATAAAACTGATTAGTAGATAAGACATTTGCTACTATGAGGAGGCAAAGCTCAATTGCAGTCTACTCAGGCATGAATTTCCGCTTGTAGCTCTTGGGTTTGTGAACTGTCTTAGGGCATTCTCGTTTAATGCTCCAGCAGTAATCTGCCATCATATGTTTGTCCCATCTCCCTTGATAACGCTCTTCCATGGTCTTGAGGTCCTGATGGAACCGCTCGCCTTGCTCGTCACTTACAGCTCCTGGGTTCTCAGGGAATCTATCAAGATGACTGTACAGGTAATGAAGTTTGACATTCACGTTACATCCAAGATCGCGAAAAACTGACAACATATTCGCTACAAGGGTTTCATAGTTGTCAGCTTTTTTATTACCGAAAAAGTTTGCTATCATCGCCACAAATGAAAGCCATGCAGTCCTTTCCTTGTCGTTCATCTTTCTGGCAAATTCTTGATCACGTACAAGTGTACGAATCTGTGGTCCATCAAAAATACCTGCTTTGATCTTCTCGAAGGACAAACCAGGGAGCACAGAAAATGTGTAGGAAGCATTCACCGTCAGTATTCAACGTCTTCATAAACTGTTTCATCAAGCCCAGCTTGATATGAAGAGGAGGAAATATGGTCTTTTCTCTACTAACAATTGGATCGTTGACAATATTTGGCATACCTGCCTTTAGAGTCTCATGTATGGGCCACTCCTTCTGGTTCCGGTGCTTTTCTCGAGCTCGGCTGTCCCACATGCAAAGATAGCAGGGGTACTTTGTAAATCCTCTTTGTTTACCTGGGAGGAAATTAACCATTTTGAGGTCCACACAAATTGTCCAGCTGTGCTCGTGGTATTTTAGTAGGTCAGTCACAGTCTTAATGTCATTATATTCCTCTCGTAAATACACAGAGTGTCCAATTGGAACAGCTGCATAGATATTGCCATTATGAAGTAGAACGCACTTCAAACTTTGCTCAGAACAATCTAGAAATAATCGCCAGTGATTTGGATGGTATACTGGCATCCCCAATTTTTGGAGAAGACCTGAGATATTATGACAATAGACAAAAACATTCTCCTCTGTAAAAAATGGCACGAAAACCTGCTTCCGATTTCGGAAGTATAACACTTTTCTTGCATCCTGGAAGCTAACACTTCAGCTGCATTTTTGGAGAGACCCAAATCACGTACAAGGTCATTCAACTCTGGCTGGCTAAACTGTTGAGGAGTTAATGACTGTGGGGTCTCATAAGAAGGATCGCCAGAGGCTAGAGACAAGTGTAACGACAACCTCACTTTATCATAGCTCATGCAGCACTGAAGCTGTCAGATGTACAAGAGTATCGCAGCAGTTGCCGGTTTGCCAATATGGGCATCGCAGGAAACGTGTTAATTTGACCACAAACGGCTAGAATGAAAAACTTAAAATTACATTAAAACTAGAGCATTTAGAGCTTAATCGTTTTTATATTCGAATTTAGCAGGTCACAACGGGTAAGAATGAGTAAAAAATCTTATGCAACTGAGATTTCGAAAAAAATTGTTGACCAGTGTTATTGGCGACTTTCTCTACCTTTCAGTGTTTGTTTTTGTTAGTTCTTCACAATATTGATTGTTTATTTGTACTTAAGCGCAGAGCGACCCAACAGGCTATCCGCACTTTCCTTATAACGGGTATCGAAATCCGATTTGTAACATATAAACTCTCAACCTTACCGCTGAGCCACTGAAAAGGCGAGGTAAACATGTTTATAATGAATGTTGTAACGCGCAGAAACAAAATTACACAGTTTGGTGCAATACGTGGGCCCTATCGGTACTGAACGACATAAAAAGTCAGTTATTTAAGGATGTACCTCATGATGGCTGGGTTAAATATTCGTTTAGACTTTTAAATATAGGGATTAATTGACTGTATTGTTTGTTTATACTTGAGTTTTTTTGTTTTTTTTACCACAGACCTACAAAATATGTTACCTATGATTGGTCAACTGAGTTGCCTCGAATCTCTAACTTTTGCGTTGTGAAACTCACTTCCGACCAAGCGGGGAAGGCCCGGCATGACCAGGCGGTTAGGGTACTCGACTCGTAATTT
Organism: Carcinoscorpius rotundicauda; assembly: GCA_011833715.1. Lineage (NCBI taxonomy): Eukaryota > Metazoa > Arthropoda > Merostomata > Xiphosura > Limulidae > Carcinoscorpius > Carcinoscorpius rotundicauda. The sequence continues at coordinate 176,734,112 of CM022391.1, read as the reverse complement.
TAGGGTCACAGGTTCGAATCCCTGTCACACCAAACGTGCCCACCCTTTCAGCCGGGGGGGCGTTATAATGTGACGGTCAATCCCACTATTCATTAGTAAAAGAATAGCCCAAGAGTTGGCGGTGGGTTATGATGACTAGCTGCCTTCCCTGTAGACTTACACTGCTAAATTAGGGACGGCTAGCGTATATAGCCCTCGAGTAGCTTTACGAGAAATTCAAAACAAACAAACTGTTAGAACATTCGTTTTCCTCCCATTTGAAAAGCTGTGCACGCAGACCAAACTCAACATTCACTTTTGAAATGACGGGAGAACAGACATGAATAATGTTCATATGAAAGGTGATAAAAAACCTTTTAAATAAATAAAAATGTCGTTACGAAAATGTGAAATAGTTTTAAAAGTTTGTAACACGGAATTTTTTTTAATTGTGAGCCCCTCATAGCAGCACAGCGGTATGTCTGCAGACTGACAATGCTAGAATCCGAGTTTCGATACCCGTGGAGGACAGAGCACAGATAGTCCATTGTATAACTCTGTGATCAATGACAAACATCAACCGCGACCAACTGTGAGAATTGTTTGTTTTTGAATTTCGCACAAATCTACTCGAGGGCTATCTGCGCTAGCCGTTTCTAATTTAGCAGTGTAAGACTAGAGGGAAGGCAGCTAGTCATCACCACCCACCGCCAACTCTTGGGCTACTCTTTTACCAACGAATAGTGGGATTGATTGTCACATTATAACGCCCCCACGGCTGAAAGGGCGATTATGTTTGGCGCGACAGGGATGCGAACCCGCGACCCTCAGATTACGATTCGCACGCCTTAACACGCTTGGCCAACTGTGAGAATAAAATATTATTGTTGTGGTTCTAACTTACCGGCTGTAGACTTGTAGTGACGATAATGTTATCCGAGAGTAACCAGAAAGGAATGTCAATTAACAATTTATATATTTGGAACTTACAACAAGAAGACACTTTATTCATCATTCATTTTTTTCCTTGAGAAGTTACTTTTCATTTAGCGCACAGCTAGCTACACAATGGGATATACGGAGAATCAGCCCATCGGAGGATACCCGTAAAGCTACACAAATGGCTGTATAAAAATAGCCGCTCCTATTTTCCTTGTGATAGACTAGTAAGAAGGTGGCTGGTTAAAATCTTTCACCATCATCGCTTCTTTGATCGAATAGTGGGATTTCTGGTTGTGTGTTGCGAGCCTAAACTTATGAATTTAAAATCTGAGAATAGAAATTTCTGGGCCACACTGTCACATAACAAAGAAGACAAAAATATGATTAAGTTATATTTTTCTTGCTATGTTAATGAAAATTATAAAAATATTTTAATTCTATTAAGAATGATTTATTTAATACATATGTAAAATCAGATTTTTTTTTAAATTTCGCTCAAAACTACTCGAGGGCTATCTGCGCTAGCCGTCCCTAATTTAGCAGTGTAAGACTAGAGGAAAAGTAGCTAGTCATCACCACCCACCGCCAACTTTTGGGCTACTCTTTTACCAACGAATAGTGGGATTGACCATCATATTATAACGACCCCACGACTGAAAGGGTGAGCATGTTTGATGTGACAGCGATTCAAACCAGTGATTCTCAGATTACGAGTTGAGTGTTTTAACTATCTGGCCATACCGGGCCTAAAATCAGATTTTGTTTATAATTAGGATATAAAAATAATTTACTCTTTTATTGCTTGTTGATGCATTTATGTCGATAAAACAAGTTGTTTGAGATTGAAAATAAATTTATATCAAGGTGGCATGAAATATTCAGAAACAATATTCTCGACTCTAGCTGTTAAACGTGTTAAGATTCTTTGTGTGTGGGGGTCCATCATGCAATTTTCAAACGAGACACTAAAACAGTTCAGTTAGGTTAGTCCCGAAGCTTTGAACTGGTCACTAAAGATCCTGGACGTCCACCATCTTAAGTTCCTGATGAGCAGATATGTAGTTTTGTGTGAGACGAGGAGGAAATGTTACACCTGATTATATTTCATTAATTCATGCAGCACAGTACTGTCCAGAACAAGAAACCAATAGTGTAGCCACTGGTGTATCTGAGCGGATCACGGCCTGTCCGGTCAGCACCCTGGCCCACCCCATTCAGAGTATCCATGGTTTTCGCGTCCAAATACATCATACTTCGTTGTTGTTTTTCAAGCTTCTGTTAACTTATCTTCAAAGGCTTGTACACCTTCTCTCTGCCCTTCGTAACACGGAACCCACTCAGAAGTCATACATGATTATGCAACTGAGATAATCTATTCAGTTTCCAAAACTGATACCATTGGATCAATGATCAAATCGTACGAAACAGGCCTGAAACAACAATCATATCCATAACATTCTACCAGTTATTATGAATCCAACCTCTGTCCGTTTATCAAAAACAAAGCGAACACAAATTGGCGGGATTCAGAGCTTCAAGTATTTGTTACTCTATTGTTCTCACGTCTTGCAATCAGTGGTTAAGTTTCTCTTTTTCTGAGATTTGAACTTGTTTAGGATTTTTTTTTCTAACCTAAAGGGGGAAACACTGTAATCAATTCTAAAAGTGCCTCGATTGTTTGTGGATTGATACTTGATTGATGTAAGTAATATTACTTCCTTCCAGTACCATCTCAAATGGTACTTTAAGTAACGTGTGTAATTTTAGAAAACACAATAGGACTTGGTATATTATTTTTATTGTTTCTTTTTAGAGCCCTCATTAGCTCCCCGCTGGTACGGTGGTAAGTCTACGGATTTACAGTGCTAAAATCAGGGGTTCAATTCCCCTCGGTAGATTCAGCAGATAGCTCAATGTAGATTTGCTATAATAAAAACACACACACACAGTCCTCATTAGTGGTAAGAGATTCATTGTACAAGTAGTTGGGAGGGGAGATCACAAAGAAGGTAGAATCTATTTTTGTTAACAAGGGGACACGAAAAATAAATACGCAGGTTCAAAGTCTAGTACGCTGGGTCAAATTCGATCCAATGATAAATAAATCAAGGTCATGCACAATAACCATAGCCCAGTGGTAAAAGTACTCGGCTCATAATCTGAGGGTTGCGGGTTTGAATCCTCCTTACACCAAACATGCTCGCCCTTTTAGCCGTGGGGGCGTTATGATATATTGGTCAATCCCACTATTAGTTGGTAAAAGAGTTGGTGGTGACTAGGTGTTTTCCCTCTAGTCTATACTGCTAAATTAGAGACAGCTGGTACAGATAGCAACCCCTCTTGTAACTTTGCGCGAAATTCAAAACAAATCAAACCAAACCATACATGATAAAGGTTAATAAATGTCAGTAAAATGACTGCTTATTATTTACATTACATACAATAATGATGAATTTCGCGAAAAGCTAAACGAGGGATATCTGCGCTAGCCGTCCCTAATTTAGTAGTGAAAGACCAGAAGCAAGGCTAGTTATCACCACCCACAGCAATCTCTTGGGCTACTCTTTTACCAACGAATAGCGTAAGTAACCGTTACATTATTACGCTTTCACGGCTAAAAGGGCAAACATATTTGGTGGGAAGGGATCTGAACTTACGACCATCAGATTGCGGGTCAAACGTCCTAACCACCAAGTCATGCCAGGCAGTACAGGTATCTTCTGTGACTGGAAGAAGATAGGAGTACATAACCTCAACCATATTGCCTTTGCCATATCCAACTCTCGTCACTATGGCAATATCATATTTTGTTTTACATCGTGTACAAAGTGAGACATAAATGGATGGCATCGTAGAACAAACGTTTTCTGTAAAATAAAATGCAATACCAGGACATTAGGTATTTACTAATCTCCACAAGCGAGCGTCCACTGTGTGCAAGGCACTTCAAATCTCTAATTACATAGCCACCAGAATTTCTTATCTATGCTATTAAAATAGGCAGTTTTTTTTTTCTCTCTCGTTAAGGCCAACTCCAGCACGTGGCGTTCTATACGAATTCACGTAGACTCTACTGCATAAGTAATAGTCGGTTTGCCACAGGCCACAGCTTTCACGATCAATATGAAAGAACTGTTTTCTCAACATCGTAGGAAAGGGCCATATTCGTAGTGACACCGTCATTAAACTTGAAACTAATTCTAATACATTTTGATATCCCGCAAACTTGTCGGTTGTCAGATACGGAAAGACGTAACTTTCGCTCAAAATATACAGTAATGTAATAAAGTATGAAACAGAAATAGACATGCATATCAACCACTGAAGACACTAACACAGGGCAGTGTAAGAAACGCATGCTCCATTTTTCTGGTCACAAGCGCGGCCACTGACTGACTAAACGGTCATGAAATCCTGCAGCCAAAATAGACCGTTAACACGTTTCGGAAATTTAATTTAAAATAACAGTTGAAATTATATTGTTCCACAAAAATGCTGATTTTGTATTTTGTATGATTTACCTTCACGTGGTTTTTTTTCAGTGCGTTGTTGTTTTTACGTCTCGATCCTTCATTTTTTAAACTAGACGTAGAATATATTAAAAATTCGGAAACATTTACGTAGCACGTTTTTGTGTGTAGTCAACCAGAAAAATACACAAAGAGTTTATCTGTGTTCTGCCCGCGACGGGTATCGAAACCCGGTTATTAGCACTGCAAGTCCGCAGACATACCGCTATGAGTCTTGGTAGTAAGGAAATGAACATCGAAGTAGTTCTCAGAATATTGCACACAATTAATATCAAAGCTGTTAAACAATCCTACAGTAACACTTGCAATGTAATACATATATATACAAATAAACGGTAAGATCTGTTTTGTCAGCATTATTAGTATTGTAGTATGAGCTGTTCCTAAACCTTGAATCGAAAAAAAACAACAGGGAGGGGAAACAAACCAAACTTAAGACCACCACCACCACCATGGTGATTTTAAAACTTTATATCTTAAGTATATATTGTTAGTCGGTGGTGACATTCTGAGTACTGGTTTTATATATTGTCAGTCGGTAGTGACGTTCTGAGTACTTGTTTTATATATTGTTAGTCGGTAGTGACGTTCTGAGTACTTGTTTTATATATTGTTAGTCGGTGGTGACGTTCTGAGTACTTGTTTTATATATTGTTAGTCGGTGGTGACGTTCTGAGTACTTGTTTTATATATTGTTAGTCGGTGGTGACGTTCTGAGTAGTTGTTTTATATATTGTTAGTCGGTGGTGACGTTCTGAGTAGTTGTTTTATATATTGTTAGTCGGTGGTGACGTTCTGAGTACTTGTTTTATATATTGTTAGTCGGTAGTGACGTTCTGAGTACTTGTTTTATATATTGTTAGTCGGTAGTGACGTTCTGAGTACTTGTTTTATATATTGTTAGTCGGTAGTGACGTTCTGAGTACTTGTTTTATATATTGTTAGTCGGTGGTGACGTTCTGAGTACTTGTTTTATATATTGTTAGTCGGTGGTGACGTTCTGAGTACTTGTTTTATTTCATGAAACTGATACTTTCTTAATGAACTTTGGATAATAGGAAAAGCGACCGTTTGTGAAGTGTTTGTAAAGTGTAGCGACTGTTTGTTTTACTTTGTTTCATGTGAAGTGTTTGTAAAGTGTAGCGACTGTTTGTTTTACTTTGTTTCATGTGAAGTGTTTGTAAAGCGTAGAGACTGTTTGTTTTACTTTGTTTTATGTGAAGTGTTTGTAAAGCGTAGAGACTGTTTGTTTTATGTGAAGTGTTTGTAAAGCGTAGCGACTGTTTGTTTTACTTTGTTTCATGTGAAATGTTTGTAAAGTGTAGCGACTGTTTGTTTTACTTTGTTTTATGTGAAGTGTTTGTAAAGCGTAGCGACTGTTTGTTTTACTTTGTTTCATGTGAAATGTTTGTAAAGTGTAGCGACTGTTTGTTTTACTTTGTTTTATGTGAAGTGTTTGTAAAGCGTAGCGACTGTTTTACTTTGTTTCATGTGAAGTGTTTGTAAAGCGTATTTACCTGTGAATCGACCATTAAGTAGGATATCACGTGACCACGCAAGCATTTAAACATTAAGACAATCCAACAAAAAATGTGTACTATAAGAAAGCAGTAGGATCCTAAATTTGTCAAGATAACTGATGAATTTTAAGTCTGACTGGATTCAAAATTAAAAAAAAAGAATCCAAATGAAATATAATGTTTCATTTATAGCAGCATAGAAGCCTAAATAAAGTTGTCATAATCAGGAAAATAATGATCATAATAAACTTGTTCACGACGTTAGAGAAACATGTACGTTCAAGAAGTCTTGACAGAAATAAAAACCCGATAACCCGAGCGCTTTCCAAAGGTGGACATTTTTTCTTCAAGGACAACCTGGGAATGTTTCTGTAGTGTATCAAGAAAAACCCCAGTGTCAACGGTAGAAAACTGTATTAATAATTCTGAGAACTTAGGAGTGAAATAAAAAAAACAACAGTATTTTATGTGAAACACATTACATTTACTTTATCAGTGCCAACGAAACCTATCATCCAATACAGGACTCATCAGAATAACTACAACACAACAGATGCAGTTGTGGTCTAGGTGCTGGACGTCAACGCGTACTTACTTCTGAGATAGTGAGAGATGCTTGTTGCTTTAAAAAAAAAGGTTTATCAAACATCACTGGTTTTGTTTTTACAACTGACTACGAAATCAGTTAACGTACTTTATTATTATAATATTGATCAGGAAACGAGTAATGGGAACGTGTGATCTGAAACTAAACATTCGAGTAAAATCGGTTACCCTAGAAATATGCTATTTTGTTTATTCAAGTTGCATGTGTAAGGTAACAACTACTTGATCAGAGTTAATAAAATATTTGTTTGTTGCAATGAAGTTATATAAATAGAACTACAAAGAGCGTTTTGTTTGTAAAGAAATATATTTTATAGAGAAAATTATATTAGCTAAGAAGAACTAGAAACTGAGATATAACAGTTTCTAATAAAAGATTTTTAATTAATTAATATTTTGAAGAATGATGACCAGAGCAGACTGAAGGATGAAATAGGCACTGTTACGTCACCACACGTTCATCACATTATCTACATATTTACATCACAAGGATGCAACACCTATAAACGTCAAACTTCACAATAGCTGATAATATGTGTTCGTTTTTTTACTAAATTTTTTCTCTGATAAACAACATTTACATAATATATTAATAAAAACACAGAAGCGTAACAAATATGGTGTCACATCCTTCATCCTTTTGTAAGTTTTTTTTCCCCACCTTACAATTCGACTGAAAGTAATAAACAACATACTGACAATCGCAGGCTGTAGAGACTACGCCTTCTCATTTTACGATCTTCTCAGATTTATCACTGAATGTTTCGAACGAGTCAAATCGTTCGCGAAAAGAAATCACATAAAAACACCTTTGTTAGATTTACATACGCCTTGCTTAACAATGGCTTATCGACACAAACCTAATTTAAAGTTCTCACGTAATTTCTACAATGTGGGCGTCCCGTGATTCCTTACATAACTTTGTCCGTCACATATTAAGTATCACGATTACGTCACTCAATTATCTTAGAGTTACAGTTTCGATACCCAAGATATCTCTGATGTTGTTATCCAGTCGTACCACGTCAATGGTTGTGCTTCCATCATTGGTTGCATCTGCTAAAAGACTGTCCAATCTTGTGCCAGTCAAAAGCTGACTACAGGTGGCGCTTGTTTCAATTTCATGCTTGGGGATTGGAAATATTTCAGGATAACTGTACATTGAGAGAAACTGTTCTTTTGTCAGACCAGTGTTATTTAGAACATCAACAAGTCGAAGACAGTTACACATCCTGTAAATAAAAAGAAAAGAATTCATATGCATATGTACATTGTACCGTTACTTAAACCTATTTTGAAAATTAAGTTCACAATGCCCGATTCAAACTTACCACTAGACAACGACGACAGTTTTGTTACGGCGATTGAGCACGAGTTATATATTATCTAAAAAACAATGTTTTATAAATAGTTAATGTTACGAAATAGAAACAAAACTGGACAACCATCCACACTTTGATTAGTTTAAATGAAATATAAATCCGTTACGCATTAAGTACAGTGGTGTGTTAACACTGATAGACATCGTTACGGCTATTTCAGTGAATTCTAAGCACTCCAAACGCATCACACGGACACATAACATTTACCGATATTATACAATTTTAGTACAAAATAGGTAGCAAGGTTATATATTGAAGTACAGCTGGTTGGTTTACATAGCAAGTTTATATATTGAAGTACAGCTAGTTGGTTTACATAGCAAGGTTATATATTGTAGTACAGCTGGTTGGTTTACATAGCAAGGTTATATATTGAAGTACAGCTAGTTGGTTTACATAGCAAGGTTATATATTGTAGTACAGCTAGTTGGTTTACATAGCAAGGTTATATATTGTAATACAGCTAGTTGGTTTACCTAGCAAGGTTATATATTGAAGTACAGCTAGTTGGTTTACATAGCAAGGTTATATATTGAAGTACAGCTAGTTGGTTTACATAGCAAGGTTATATATTGTAGTACAGCTAGTTGGTTTACATAGCAAGGTTATATATTGAAGTACAGCTAGTTGGTTTACATAGCAAGGTTATATATTGTAGTACAGCTAGTTGGTTTACATAACAAGGTTATATATTGAAGTACAGCTAGTTGGTTTACATAGCAAGGTTATATATTGCAGTACAGCTAGTTGGTTAACATAGCAAGGCTATATATTGAAGTACAGCTAGTTGGTTTACATAGCAAGGTTATATATTGTAGTACAGCTAGTTGGTTTACATAGCAAGGTTATATATTGAAGTACAGCTAGTTGGTTTACATAGCAAGGTTATATATTGAAGTACAGCTAGTTGGTTAACATAGCAAGGCTATATATTGAAGTACAGCTAGTTGGTTTACATAGCAAGGTTATATATTGAAGTACAGCTAGTTGGTTTACATAGCAAGGTTATATATTGAAGTACAGCTAGTTGGTTTATTGCCAGACTAAGGAACAGCAACCAAAGCATTGTGGCGTACTTACGCCTTGCTGTTGTTGCCAGGCAACTGCAGGCGAAAAGTCGACAGGTGAGGAGTGTCGCTCACCTCGAACAGGAAGTCGTCTTTGTCCTCGTCCTCGTTTTCCAAGTCCAAAGGGAGTCCGCCCCACACGTCGTAACCTGTTTCCTCTGCATCTGAAAAGTAAAAGGACCATTAGTCACGACACTCATTGTGAAGAAACGCTTAAAATATTTCAAACGAACCAATAAAGTTTACCCTGAGTGAAGTGCATACCATAGTCTGTTCTATTTTCGTAAGTACATTAACTAACTACTCAGCTATGTTATACATGTACGTATAAAAAAATCGAAAAAAAAACAGCGCTTTATGTAATGTCGAATGATATTATTATTGAATAATACGAGGCGTGTAAATATTTTGTTGATTGATGAAGAAGTGAACGTTTGAATATAAAAAGACAAATATTAAGACGATGTTATGGATTATATTTTATTGTACGTCGTAAGCGGTTTATAGAGAGAATACATTGTAAAAATTGTATGCATTTGTTGTTCAATAGATGCAACTGTCAAATTTAGCAATTAGTAAGAGTTCTCTACTTTCTTCGAAAATTTTAGGGGGAGTTTCAATCGATATTACTGACGGGCATACACATTCCATGTTGTTGAGTGCAGATATCAGGTAAACTGTTAAATATTTAGATACGAAGTAACCGCTAGACGTGATTACAATTAATGAAACTGATATATTACAATTGATTTTTGTCTTGGATATTCAAACATGCTTTCATAACTTCCGTTAGGCCTTAAATCCCAACAGCGCTGCTAGATGACGGGTCGTACGTACACCAACCACTGTGTAAATTTCTTTCTTTTACTGCAAACAAATAGTATTTCCTGCTGTAGGTAAAACGCATCTGGTAAGGTCTGCTGTTAAACGAGAGACCTTGTAGCAAACAAAATAAACATGACAAAACTTATTTTTTACACAAACCTTTGATTCATATACGGTAGTGAACAATTTATGTAAAAGGAGTGTGGGGAAAAAATATCATTTCTAGTGAAACGTAATTTTAATAATTTCTACTAGGCCTAAAGGAAAAAGTTTCTGTGCTTTGCTTGTTTAGACACAATAACGCCACTTTTCTTGCACTACATAAACATACAATTACTGATAGTTTTTGGTGTCATAGGTCTATACTATCTTATGACCTTTGGCACTGATTGAGGGGTCTCTTGGGCAATGACTTACAGAAAGTAGGAAGCTAATCTTAAACTTTGATTGAAATAGGAAACAAGTCTAATTAAGAGGAACACGAGGAGATAAAATATGCGCAGTCGAGCGTAATTTCAATTAAGTTTGTTAGGCCTAAAAAATCCTCATTGCTTCGTTAAATTGAAATTGCCCATTTCTCCACACACTGACAGAGACCTGACAATTAATTTGTGCTGAATTTATAAACATTCTGTCGCTACAAAATGCTAGAGGCAACAATAATTATTTTTTCTATACATTTTCTTAAAACTTACATATATATATATTAGTACAACATATGAGGAAAATACTTACTTACCAGCACATATTGTACTTAATAAAAACAAAATGTAATTAATATTATATGCAACAATATATATATATCGTAGTGTCGTGCAGTATGTAAAACATAACGAGAACATGAAGAGCTATGAACCGCCAAAGGAAGGCATACAGCTTAAACTGGAGGCATTTTATTTGTAATTTTCAGCCATGGTTGAAGCTGCTTCATTTTAAATTACACAGCTTGTCAATGAATTCAAAACTTCAGAGAATTATTTATAAGTCCAAGTGCAAAAACGTTCATACAGGGAAACTTTTTAATATTAATCTATTTATCTGTAAATTATTCAAATAATTGACTTTACTCGAAGAAGTAAATCCGACTTAATTAGTCAAGAAAGTTTACCTAGACAACTGGCAGAGCCAAGGAATTTCCAGGGAAGAACCACGTTCATGTTGTTATCCCCGACTGTGTCGGCAAAAAAACCTACGACACGAAGTATATGTGTGAACATCAGATATAATAATAGAATACACGCTGCCTCTAATCTCTGAGAAAAGTTTAGAAAATTACAACAATGATTATCGTATTTTACGCCTTGTAAGACACTACATCGTGGAAGACGCACCCTAATTTTGGAAAGACAATTCTAAGAAAAAGTATTCTGACTCAGTAACCAACACCTTGATGCAGCCTTGACATTTTCAACCTACTGACTAAATACAGTTAAATACGTCATATTCTTCACAATATACCGACAATATTAGTTACATTGAATATTTTATGTTGTTGAAAATATTTGTAATTAGTAAGTAAGGATATTACGACCTGTATGAGAGGCCGTTTTCAGTAGACCCTAAGCTAACCTCTTGTCTTAACCCATCATTTTGTCTTGGAAGACGCGTGGAGATTTTTCAAGGGATTTTTAAAGAAAAAGTGCGTCTTACAAGGCGTAAAATACGGTATCTTTTGGAGATAATTTAAAGGTACAATTTTGTCACGAACTTGTAAAGTAAATAAATGTATACATTCTTTCTGAGTCCCGACATGGCCAGGTAGTTAGGACCCTCGACTTGTAATCTGAGGGTCGTGGGTTCTAATCCTCGTTGCACCAAACATGTTCGCCCTTTCAGCCTTGGGGGCGATAAAATGTGAGGGTCATTCCCACTATTCGTTGGTAAAAGAGTAACCCAAGAGTTGGTGGTGGATTGTGATGACTAACCGCCTTCCTTCTAGTCTTACACTGCATAATTAGGGACGGCTAGCGCAGATAGCCCTCGTGTAGCTTTGCGCAAAATTAAAACCAAACAAACATTTCTTCCTGTATTTACAGCAGGAATCGAAGGCTGTTACTCATATATCATTTTGTTCACCCACACCCAATTGGTTATGTAGGACAGCGTGTTTTCTTCTTGTGTGTGCGAGCTCTCTTAAGACGTCCAATGAATATATGGCCAGTTTTTAGACAAAGATTCGTAATATTGTGGAATGTTTGTAGTTAAGCGCAAAACTACGCAAAAGGCTCTGTCCACCACGGATATCGAAACCCGGTTTATAGCGTTGTAAGTCCCAAGAAATATCGTTGTGCTACTGGGGAACCGTTGAATTCGGTCTATTGAATGATGAACCAGAAATATTTTTCCATTGGTGTGAACAGTCGTATCTTTGTATGAAACGTCTCCCACTAACGAGGGCTTTCTTGATTTCCTGACTCGGCTTAGGGCGGTCGACTCGTAATCTGAGGGTCGCGGGTTCGAATCCCCATCACATCATACATGCTTGTCATTTCAGCCGTGTTGGTGTTATAATGTGCTATCAATCCCACTTTACGTGAAATTGAAAAACAAACAAATTCTTGCTATCTTATATAACGTATGCATATTTTCAAAACTAATATGCTCTGTTCACTTTTACTTGGATGCAACCTTCCATTTTCTATGAATTATTTCATTTTACTCTAATTTGCGCGTTTTATGTTAAACATCTGGTTTATTCCATCGAATTAATCACTTACACAGCTCAATTCGTTCTCGTCAATTTGAAGATATTTAATACCCACCCAGAACTGTTAACAGTTCTTGGCCAATATTACTACACCTGTTCTCACTGGTTTCTCAAAACAAATTTATTTTTATCAGCCATTTAAAACTAAAGTAAATAGAAAAGTAAGTGTCAAAAATAGTAAAATCAACATTATTGTATACAAACACGGAATAACATACATTAGACTAGGTGCAGCTTAAACAGGTACACGTTTTTACTGTGCTGTGTCGTTACGTGTCACCAGATAAATAAAATATATACATGTACATTTTCCTTCCTAAGACTCTGACACGGTATAAAAATCTAAAGGTCTTACTGTGGCATCAGTACCAAAGATAACTTTAAATAGTTCATAACACTTTAAAAGAGCGTAGAGCTTAGATGCCCATTATCTGAATCGATAGCTGTGTCTCGCAAGATGTTTCAACATTTATTTTCTCAGGTTGGAATCCGAGACAGATATATACGTCGTCTGTGTTAACGAAAACTTTGTACGAAGCCACATTCTTACCACGTAGGAACTCGGCCATGATGGAGGACTTCGCCAGCTTGAGTGGAGTAAGACCAGAGTAGGTAGCAATGGTCGGATCGGCGCCATAAGACAGCAACAAGCGAACAATTTGAACATGGTCGTTTTCTACGGCGTCGTGAAGAGGTCTAAAATGGTGGGGGAAAAATAGTTGAACGTGGTACTACGTATGACTTTGATAATCAATCGAATCATAATACATTATGCACAAGAACTAAACAGCACAAGTAACTTAACATTCTGACGTTTATTTCGGTGATTAGATTCATCATATCGCACGCTAATATATTATTCGTAACTATTTATTATTAAATACAATTTATTTTAGTGCTTTTGCTTTTCATTATTATTTCGAACCTGTGTTGTTACAAATAAACATGATGATGTACATACAATTTACATTAGCTTGTATGAGGCTGTTGAAGAATTTGATAACGGAAATATTTAGATACGTGTGTGCGTGTGGATATGTGCATCTGTTTGTAGGTGTGAAAATAAGAGCACTGTTTGTGTTGTAATTATATCCAATCATAAATAAGTTTATAATTCCAAGTAGTTTTGATCTCTTCGCGTCATACATTCATTCTAATGCTATCAATTACTATTTCAAATTTTATCTTCTTGTATTTCTATTATATCCCACCAGTCTTATGTAAGCTTAAAATATATAGTTCTAAAACAGTTAGCTTAAAAAATAAAACAGAAACGTTTGACAAGAAAAACTACTCCTGATAAAATTAGAATACTAACCACAGTCACTACAAACTTAAGAAATTCAAGAATCCGGCTTGTATTGTTAGTAGTTATATACATGCTTCAATACATTACTTATTAAGTAGTTCAAGTTTTAAAATAATCATTTTAACAAGTTAGTATTAAAAAAGAAAATATTAAATATCAAACCTAATTCCTCCTGCTGCACTCGCATTAACGTCACCACCATACTGCACGAGAGCGCTTGCTATCTCGAGATTTCCTCGTGAACATGATTCATGTAGCGGAGTGTAACTGGCGTTGTCTCGTGAATTGACGTCACAGTAATTAGTTTCTAGGCAATACAAAACCACTTCCTACAGAAACAGAGGGGATACTTATAAGCTAAATATATCTACTATAAGAGAAGAATAGAGAATTTTAAACCAAATACATGATAAAACGTTTTAAAATTTAGGAAAATGCAACCAACATTGTTTTGTCTTAACAATCTTGCTTAGAAATAACTCTTAAATAAAAAATTAATTAATTAATTGTAACACTTGGACAATGCATAATTTTTACTTGAAGAGAACCAATAATTTAATGAAATGCTTTTATAGTTATGCTTCTTCTTGTACTTGTTTTTTGTTGTTGTTTTGATTTAAGCACAAAGCTACACAATGGGCTATCTGTGCTCTGCCCACCACGGGTATCAAAACCCGGATTTTAGCATGTAAGTCCGCAGACATACCGCTGAACCACTGGGGGGCTTCCTCTTGTACAATGACGTAGCATTGGCTACCTCTTAACGATGAAGCACCGACCAAAAACTATTTCTATTAGCAGAGAAAGATGTTCAGAAATTAGCTGGTTGTCACGCGTGTGGTTTAGGTTACCAATATATTGTTTCAATGATATATATATTTTTAAAACATAAAATGAAGGTCAGTGTATAATAAATAACTACAATCAAGTTGTACTTTCGGCACACACGTCTAATCCACGTGGTGATTTTTACAAGTACCCTGTAACATGACTAGTTTTACTAAACACAGACTGTACGATTCCGTTTCGGCACTAACTAAAAGAACAAAAGAAATAACTGTTACTTCTTGGAAGCGAAACGGTAGTACTCGAGCAGCTTTGACTTCTATACTCACTTTGTACCCCATCCTGGCGGCACGATGAAGAATGGTTTCGCCTAAGGCCTTGTTTACCATGATACGTTTCATCTCCGGTGGTGCCCCCTGGGTAAAGTCAAACGACAGCTGCTGTAAAGAGCAGTGTTCGGAAAATATATTCGTTTTTTCAAGACCACAAATGAAGACGTATCTTATACATACAGCAAACATTTCTACGTGAAAATACTTTATTAATACTAATAATTTCAATTTATTCCACTCTGACTTGATTCTTACTTACATGCTTAACAACTGTATTCGAATGTGGGACGTGTTAATAATTACTTCCTCTTCTATTTAAAATTCCGTCGTTAAAAGTTCCCACAATACTATATGGTTGTATATTAATATCAAAGTTTATTTCTGCTACTTATTATAATTTTTTTTTTAATTTCGTAACAACATACAGTTCTTTCCGGCTGAGACTTCTGGCACTCAAACCAACAGTAACAGTATCCGTACATGCCAGCTCTGGTTAATGTTAGTTTAATTTATTAACTACTACGTTGTACGGGCACGGAATGGCCAGGTGGTTAAGGCGCTCGACTCGTAATCTGAGGGTCGCGGGTTCGAATCCCCGTCACACCAAACATGCTCGCCCTTTCAGCCGTGGGGTCGTTATAATGTGATGATCAATCTCACTATTCGTTGGTATAAGAGTAGCCCAAGAGTTGGCGGTGGGTTGTGATGGCTACCTGCCTTCCCTCTAGTCGTACGCTGCTAAATTAGGAACGGCCAGCGCAGACAGCCCTCGTGTAGCTTTATTTGCGCCAAATTCAAAAAGCAACAAATATGTTGTACAAATGACATTTAAAGTCGAATTTTTTTATACCAGTTTGTTTTGTCAATGTACTGATATCTAGCCCACCTCTTGCTATCGTTGCCTCATATTCCGTGTCACAGGTGCCTCAATGCCATTTTAAATTATCTATTGTAATATAAGCATTTTTTTGTTTTCTACCGATCTCTTCGCCTCGGAAAAATTTGTGCGCTACTGGTTCGAGGAAATAAAGTCTGCTCAGAGAACGTCAGTTTCTTCGCTGTACGCTTAGCTAGGCTCTCGATTTAACAAGATTAGTGGGCCCGCGGCAAAGCTGGTCTTCCAGGGAGCTTTTCTGTATCACGCCAGACATACGACAGCTCCACCATATATAATAAAGGAACTTGTCTCCTGTTGTTAGCGCGTTTGGGGAGTGACAGGACGTCGCGTGACCACGTGATAACAGACGTCTCGATGGGTTCTTAAAGATAAATTGACCCTGACTGCAGTTCTCTCGCTACTTGAAGAAAGTACAGCTCACATTTTATTATTTCAGATATTTATCAACATATAAATGGACATATTTACGTAACGATGGGCACCAAAACAAGCAAACAAATGAAGGGTGGACACAGGGTCTACTGTGTACTTAAATATATTCAGTTTTGTTTTTCTCCCTTCTCAAAAATAAATAATTCAGCTTTGAATACCTATGTTATTTAGCAAGATATGACATATAAAGACTATTTTAACAGATGTTAATTACACTGAAACAAGTAATATTCTGAGAAAATAAATTTTTCTGTTTCAAGTTAAGCACAAAGCTACACAATGGGCTGACTGTGTTCTGTCCCAAACGGATATCGAAACCTGGTTTCTTGCATGGTAAGTCCGTAGACATTCTACTGTATTACTGACGGAAAGTGGGAGGGGGGAAGGGGGTATAAAATCGATAACTTTAAATTAGGTATGGGCATTGCAGGCTTCATCGATTCCTTGTAGGTGGAAAAACAAACTTAACTCATTGTAATCCAGCAGAGCAATCTTGGTCAGCAAACAGTAATTCATCACAAGAAACTTGGTCAACGAAAGGCTATTTGTTTCATAAAAGTGTTAGAAAACAAAAACAAATGTAGATAACCGAGTAGTTTTAGTTAGTTGAATCCCAAAATAATTCCTTACTAATTATAAGAAGAAAAACGTTCAAGTAAAGAAATTAAAATATATATATATATCAAAAACAGTTTTTCAGTGGTATATGATCTAGTTTATTCCATTATCTTATTGTTACAGATGCTTCAGCCAGTGGAGACTCACTTTTTCCTCAATAACTTCAAAAGCGCCTTCTAAAGGAATTGATACGTCTTGTTCCTTTAGCAGTCCCTTCTCCAAAAGTTTTCGCAACGTTAGTGTTTTCGACTTCTTTTTGCGATTAGGCTTAGCAATCATGTCTAAGCCTGATTTCAGTCGACGTCTTTTTACTGTCTGGCAGCTGTTCAACAATCGACGTTGTCGCCATATTAGGCTTAACTGAGAAATGGCTTGATTCGAGTGCTGTATTTTCTTTTCTGTTTCTTTATTCAACTGCTTTCCAGTTTCTCTTTCTGGTTCAGGTTCTCTACGGTCTTCACAAAGTCTTGCTAGCAGTCGTTTCCTGAGTTTCTTTTTAGCTTTGGCACACACTCTTTTCGCTTCTTTACGGTATCCTTCTTCAAATTCAATGTTCTTTAATTTCTTTCTAAAGGATTTCTCTTTAGAACCTAGACGGAATAATGACGACATACCCTATTATAAAAGCTTATAAAGAACGCTAAGTACTGTGCTCTTTTATACATATATATATTTACAAACATGGACTTGTAGTATTCATATTGAATTTCGTAGTAGTACTTTATTGGCTGGTAAATCATGTATTATTGTAGACATTATTGTTGTTTAATACAATAACAGCATAAATTAATCAGTGATTTACTGCTTGACGGAAGATCTTCCCGCAAGTTAATTAGCATAAGAACAAATCTTAAATCATAGCAAATACCAATGTTACTTCAAAAACAACTCTTTCACGATGACGTAAGAAATACTGACTTGAAATATTTCGGTGTTTCGAACGAACGAGTTCTGGTTTCAAGCATTTTACAGCATTATCATTTTCTTCGGAAAGAATTTCTTTCGATACAATTTTTTCTGTAAATAAAGAACAGAATAAAGAAAAACAAACAAATAAAACAGAAGTATCTCGAGGTATCTCGAGAGACTAAAGTCATGAACGCGAGAAAAAGAGGTTACAGTTTAAAAATGTAAAGCAGATGTTCGACGCTTCGCAAACGTTGTTCGTGATGAAGAAAATGCCACTGTTTGCGAAACGTCGAACATCTCTCTTTCTTTCTTTATTAACTGACATTATTTTAAGTTTCCATGAATTTTACGGAACATAAATAAACTGGTTAACATTTATTTTAATATTATAAACGGCTTTGTAGTTTTTACGTGTTTTTAAGGAAAATTAAAAAAAAAAACGAACAGTGTATTTATATTTTCGACTTGACCTTCTACTGTTTGAATTTTGCACAAAGCTACTCAAAGGCCTACGTACTTTGTAGTGATTCTCATGAAGGGCCAGGTGGGTTAAGACGTTCGACTCGAAATCTGAGGGTCGCCGGTTCGAATCCTCGTCGAACAAAACATGCTCGCCCTTTCAGCCGTGGGGGCGTTATAAGTCACGGTCAATCACACTTCGTTGGTGAGAGAGTAACACAAAAGTTGGCGGTGAGTGATAACTAGCTGCCTTTCTTCTAGTCTTACATTGCTAAATTAGGGACGGCTAGCGCAGATATCCCTTGTGTAGCTTTGTGCGAAATTCAAAACAAACAAAAACATAACGTATGTATGTAAATCATTCATGAGAAACATCTTAACGATTGTACGTACATTATTTGTTCGCACATATACACATGTTTAAATTAAATGAAGGTTACATAGATTTCTGGGTTAATTCGTACACGTTAATTGTGAACCAAGTTAATGTGAAATTTACAGACATTTAGAACATCCCAGACGTCTGCCCGCAAATGCATTCGAACCTTCTTTAAAGTTAAGATCGTGCGATGATGAGCATAAACAAGAAGGAATTCTCAATAGCCGCGTAATTTGAAATTCTTCGGGCAGGATTAAAGTAAATTAATCTATGAAGGCTTTTTTCCCTTTTTTATTAGCTATACTTTTGTGGTGGGCCCGGCATGGTCTAGCGCGTTAAGGCGTGCGCTTCGTAATCTGAGGGTCGCGAGTTCGCGCCCGAGTCGCGCCAAACATGCTCGCCCTCCCAGCCGTGGGGGCGTTATAAAGTGACAGTCAATCCCACTATTCGTTGGTAAAAGAGTAGCCCAACAGTTGGCGGTGAGTGGTGATGACTAGCTGGCTTCCCTCTAGTCTTACACTGCTAAATTAGGGACGGCTAGCACAGATAGCCCTTGAGTAGCTTTGTGCGAAATTCCAAAAAACAATGAATTTTTTTTTCAGGCAGGATTACAGTAAATTAATCCGTGAGACCTTGGGCGTAGCCAATTACATCAATCGAAATGGTTGGACCTCCTGAGCCGAAAACTGTAATTAGAACTAAAACCGTTAAAGAGATAACGAAGCTGTGAGATAAAAAATTTTTTTACTTGGAAAAAACAAATTCAGAGCCGTTTTACGAGCCGCTGTGCCGCGGCTAAGAAATAAATTAGCTTAGCCTCATAACCATTTTTTTTTTCGTCTTGTGATATGTTCACTGGAGTCTTGGCTGTAGCTTGGAATTTCATCTAGTCTGTCATCAAATTTAATCGATGATCTGTAGTTAAAGTATACTCATTCCCTACCACCGTACTGACTAATAAATAACAAGTATTCATATCTTCCGTGTGGCGTATAAATAGTGATAACACATAGAAATGCCATCTGAACGGAAGTCTAGTTCAAACTAAAACAGGTTCCGCAGAAAAAAAAAGTACCCTATCTCCAGCCTAATTAAAGTTTGCTTCTTAAAGATTCCGAATGGCGGTGCTATTGTGATCTGTGACCTGTAAAGCAGTCTTTTTTTCTCTCCTCTCTTTCATATGATAAAACGGCTCAAGACGAACAACTAAAAGTTTTCAAAGAGAGTCACATTTATTACAAATCTGGAAGTGTCACGACCGAATCTTGTGTCTTCTGATTCGAAGACCGGAAAGTTAACTACAAGGACACATCTGGCCACCTGTGTATGACGTTACGACACACAAAATACACGTTCATAAGTAACAGAAAACAGGCGGTTTAATTACCGGAAACTATGAAGACTTAACATTACATGTTAGACATTACATGTTAAGATTTTTAAATTAACTATATCAGAAGAACGGTTGAATTTTGAACTCGATTATAAGAGTGATAGTGAGAAAATATCACTTGTTTTTTTAACTGGCTGACAAAAATGATATATATATATATATATATGACAAAAGAACAATTAATAAGAACATATAAACTGCAACAAAACAAAAAGAAACCATCATCCATCTCATTTGTCGTCAGATGGCGCTTCGAGAAGAACACCCAGCAACACTGTTAAAAATGGTATTACTTTCTACGGGATGATCGAGACCGAAAGGTAAAATTGCATAATTTTAAAAGATAATACTGGACTTACCCTGAGAACTACTTGGAGAAATACCATCAACAGACTTCGTAGACATGAACTGTAAATAATATCAAGGATACTTAAAAAATACAACAGTTCAAGAACACAGGTACATACATGTATAATAGAGTTACATTCCAAGTTGCTAAATACGATTTTACGTTTATAAAGCTGTACCAAGAAATAGGGTTACAAAGTTATGATAAAGATAAAAATAACGAAGTAGTCCTTAAAGTAATTTATAATCACCTTTTCCCTCTTTATTATAATTACTGGAATTTTCAACTTGAATGGGACCTTATCACTTACATGTGAACTAAAGGGACTTCGTCAGAAATCCCTTGGATTCCTTAACTTTGAATTACTGACCAGAGGGAAGTCAGCCAGTAACAACAGCTTTCAATCGAATAAAGGAACCGACTGGTACTTTTCTAACGTGCCCACAAGAAAATGTGTGGAGTATGTTCAGTGGTATATCTCAAACCTTGGACTTTCTTTGCAGCCCAGTACGATGGCTACTAGGCCATTCACATCCCTTAATTTTTGTTGTTTATGTGTAATAACCGAACACGTACTTAATTTTCGAAAGATTAGAAACTCAAATTTTCTCGTGAGCGAAACTTGTGCAACAAAATACAGGTTAAACCAGACATGAATAATTAGATAAATTGCACTCTGCATTCATGATTGATTCAACAAAACTTAAATATTTTGTGTTTTAGTAAAAATTAACTTCGAAGGAGTTTCTTTTTTTTAATTTTGCGCAATGATACACGAGGACTATCTGCGCTGGCCATCCCTAATTTAGCAGTGTAAGACTAGAGGGAAGGTAGTCATCACCACCCACACACAGCCAACTCTTAGGCTACTCTTTTGCCAACGAATAGTGGGATTGATCGTAACATTATAACGCACCCACGACTGAAAGGGCAAGCATGTTTAGAATGACGGGGATTCGAACCCGTGACCCTCATATTACGAGTCGAACGCCTTAACTCACCTGGCCATGCCAGATATTGCTTCGAAAGAGATTATACACGTGCTATTTCACACGGAATGTATGATTCACGAAACTTGATAAGTACGCATTCTGTTAAATCAGTTATTTAGACAGGGATAAGTGTCTTTTTGTTCAAAAGTTTGGCGGAAGGCTAAACAAAGGACTGTCGTCCATAACTTTGAACTAATAAACTGGAAGGAAGGCAACTAGTGAACAGCACCGACCTCCAATTCACTGGCTATTCTTATGTTACCGAAAGGTGGAATTTGACTTTTACTATTAGAAACGTGACGCGTTCTACGAGTTTTCAAGTTCAAAGCCCAGGCACGTGGATCGGTTGGCTTCTACTCTTTATGATTATCAATAGTTTAACATATTTGTGTTAGTGTGAAGAGAAGGTATTTAAGAGTGTTGAAATCACAGACATATAGATACACAGACTTTTAGTTAAATATGCAGCAATCCAATACAGATATAATTTATTCAAAAATCTCATTAAGTTTTGAAGTAGGCTTATCAGTATATCCAAATATTAACTGTTGAAGTAAGTGTATCAGTGTATTCAAATATTAAATTTAAGTAGGTGTACTCAAATATTAAATTTTGAGGTGTATCAGTGTATTCAAATATTAAATGTTGAAGTAGGTGTGTCAGTGCATTTAATTATTTAATTTAAGTAGGTGTATTAGTGTATTCAAATATTAGATGTTGAATTAAGTGTATCAGTGTATACAAATATTAAATTTAAGTCGGTGTATCAGTGTACTCAAGTATTAAATTTTGAGGTGTATCAGTGTGTTCAAATATTAAATGTTAAAGTAGGTGTATCAGTGTATTCAAATGTTAAATGTTGAAGTGTATCAGTGTATTCAAATGTTAAATTTAAGTTGGTGTATCAATGTATTCAAATATTAAATGTTGATAGGTTGTAGCAATGTATTTAAATATTAAATTTAAGTAGATCTATCAATGTATTCAAAAATTAAATTTTGAAGTAGGTGTAACAGTGTATTCAAGTACTGTTTTCACAGTAAAATGAAATACATCTTTTCTCTCATTAAAAATGCGTACACAATTTTGGTGTATTTTATGCTGTTATTTGTTTAAAACACTTCATAAAATAAACACTTTAAATGAACTGAAGCATTAGATTAAAAACAAAATACATAAATCTGAAGATAAATTTAACAATCATAACGTTAAACTTATTTTTTGTATGTAAGGTGACGAAAAATGAAACAATAAAACCACTTGTATTCTTCTTTTTTTTACTTAATGAAATAAAATCATAAAATAAATGAAGGAAACCAGGTTATTAGTTTAATAACGATGGCAAACAATTCACTCTTTCATCGCCAGGTGGTTAAGGAGCTCGCAGGTTCGAAACCCGTCACATCAAACATGCTCGTCCTTTCAGTCGTGGGGGCGTTATAATGTGATGGTCAATCCTGCTGTTCGTTGATAAAAGAGTAGCCCAAGAGTTGGCTGTAGGTGGTGATGCCTAGCCTTCTAGCTTTATACTGCTATGTTAGAGGCGGCTAGCACAGATAGCCCTCATGTAGCTTTTCGCAAAAATTCAAAACAAACATTCTTTTGTGCAGAATGGTTTAGTCACGGAAATATGAATAATAAAGTAAGGGCTCCAACACTGAATTAGATTCTGTTATATATACAAGTGATTTAATGAATAACATTATCTTTTACAGCCACACTCATTCTACAAACAATATACAACCGCTGCAGTTCCGTGCTAATAATATTAATAAAAACAGGTAGGAACACATACAAAACAAACAAACAACAAAACACACGATAAAACCCCAGCGCGTTTGACAGGCATACCTGTCTCTTAGAGAGATGTGTTCATTCCGGATTATAAATGATGTATTTTATAGATACAGTTCGTTTATTCAGCGAATGGTGCATAGAAACTTCCAACATTTCGAGTCACGCCCTACAATGAGTCTCTTTATCATAGAGAAGGCAGCATTTTTTAGCAACTGTCGAGTGGAACTCTGGGAAATATGCAGGCCGTTCTTCCTCTTCTATCTGTCAATATCTCATAACTCAAATTACCAGTCGGTACTATAATTTTAACATCTTATCGTTATTTTTAACCCTTTCCTGAGTTATAACTAACCCGAAGGTTAAAATCTCAATAACAATAATAACCCTCGCTTCACTTACTACTGGTAAAAGTTAGTAAAGAAATTCATCCAATAGCATTAAAATATCTATGTATTGCCACCAGTATGTTAATATTTAATTCGTTTGGGGCGCAATTTTAACGCGTAACACGTTGCACGTGATTAATTTTTATATATATATTTATCAACCTCGTTTATTTATGCCATCTGTCGGCGATGCGACGTGGAGAGAAACATGGAGAAAATATTCGTGTGATTTGCACAAAACTTCCTGTTTTTGTCATGCTGTGTGTTTAATTCTCTCTAACTGCACAAAATGTTAACTGGTAATTTATCAAACGAAACTAACCATAAAAGCAGATTGATCGCTGATACCCAGCACCTCTCACGAACCCGTAACTAAAGGCACTTTTAACATAAAACAATTACATTTTTCCCCTCTCGCAAATATTGTTGTTGTTTTGAATTGAGCACAAAGCTACACAATGGGCTATCTGTGCTCTGCCCACCACGGGTATCGAAACCCGGATTTTAGCGTGTAAGTCCGCAGACATACCGCTGAGCCACTGGGGGGCCTTTCGCAAATAACAAACGTCCACAAGTCGTAGGCTCGGCATGGTCAGATGGTTAAGGCATTCGACTCGTGATCCGAAGATCGTGGGTTCCAATCCCCGTCACTCCAAACATGCTCGCCCTTTCAGCCGTGGGGGCTTTATAATATGACGGTAAATCCCTCTATTCGTTGTTAAAAGAGTAGCTCAAGAGTTGGCGGCAGGTGGTGATGGCTAGCTAGCTGCCTTCCCTCTAGTTTTACACTGCTAAATTCAGGACGGTTAGCGCAGATAGCTCTCGTGTAGCTTTGCGCGAAATTCAAAATAAACCAAACCACAAATCGTACTATATTATTTTTGTTTATGTTGTAGTGCTCCCCAACAAGCCCTGCCGTCTGATAAACAGGACTGACTCAGAGCATCTGTTAATGAGACACTTTTTAACAACCCAATTACGTCACATTTGTTTACATGAAAAATAAAGCTAACGAAAGGAAGTCAAATGTATTGAGAAAAATCCGCGAAAATAAAATAACTCTATGTAGGTTTTAACGAAACAGGTGACATAAACATGTTTTCAAATTTTTTGTGACATGGTAGTTCAGATTCACGAGTCCAATGGATTGCTAACAAAAAAAAAGTATGAAATCGTAGTATGCCAGAGAAAATAAAAGTACAATTACTTCATTTTTTTTCTATTCGTTTTTTCTTTCACTTTTCGAAACTTTCGTCAACATCGCGCTCTCGTTATATTCGTTTCAAATGATTCGGTTTCAGGTCGAACAACGGTTACAGATACGCGAGCAGACTGTGGTAGAGTTGGTTTGCTTCCTTATCCAGCACGCGCAAGCCGTATCTGTACGCCATCGATTTCCAATGTTCGATCAAGACTTCCTTCTTCAAAATCACGGAACAGGCTGAGTAAGTATGGCTTTGGCAAGAGCGGTCGTCACAGAGATCAGTATAGTGTTTGTAAGTATGCTAGTAACACCTCTGTTTACCTATTTCAATATCGAATGTAGACAAACGCCAATAAAAAAAAAGTAGATAAGCAACTCCAGAACAGTTTCATTGAATTCAAGATGCCTGTTGTAAGATTTGAAACATTAATTTAGCGATAAGAGATAATTTTTAACGAATCGTGGGTTGTATGTTTTATTACAAAGGATTGTTTTGAATTTCGCACAAAGCTAGTCGAGGGCTATCTGTGCTAGCCGTCCCTAATTTAGCAGTGTAAGACGAGAGGGAAGGCAGCTAGTCATCACCACCCACCGCCAACTCTTGGGCTACTCTTTTACTAGAGAATAGTGGAATTGATCGTAACATTATAACGCCCCCACGGCTGAAAGGACGAGCATGTTTGGCGCGACGGGAATGTGAACCTGCGACCTTCAGATTACGAGTCGCACGCCTTAACACGCTTGGCCATGCCGGGCCAGTATAATAGAGGATAACATCATGATTTAAAACTAATTTTTTTTAAAAGAACAACTACTACAACAACGACAACAAAAGCCATAAAACAAAACTTTATAGATTTAACATGTTAAAGTTGTATTCCGTTAGAAGAAACTTACTTGAAATTCGGTTTTTGTATTGCCAAGGTTTGGTTGATTAGAAGTTGAATCCGTGTAACTGATTTTTTTCTTCTTCAAAGTGATACAATCCTCAGAATTAGTTACGTAATGTAACACTGATGTTTTGCGACTTTTTTTCAGCCCGCTCACATCGAGTGGTGACACAACGCCCTCAGAGTCATTGAAAGTATATTCGGATTTGTCTTGGGTGAAACAGTAAGGATCATAAGGCGGTGCTGACTTCGGGGATATCTCATCAGCCTTTTGGTATTCTTTTTGAGGCGATGGATAATTTGACCCTTCTTTTGTGTGATTAATATCAACTTGTTTTACCCGATGGCAGTGACCAAGGTCAGTTTGATGACGATATTTTTCAACACGTGAACACCCAGGTTCTTCCATGTCCAAAACCGCGGGCTTTATATCGTGAGTGAGATTTCTGATGCTGTGTGGAAGTGATGATGCAACATTTTGATTGAGCTGATGACTGTTGGGAAATGTGGTCTGGGGCTTACAAATATCCACGTCTACATTTTTAGGCTTCTTAGTGTACGAAGTATTTAACGACTGGTGATAAGTTGGTGCTGTCACAGATGTATGGGTATTTATCGAGAAAGAAGTCAAATTTGTCGCTGGTTCATGAGGTGTCCAGAGGGAAGAAGGACACACAGAGTATGTGGTACTCGCTTGACTCAAGGCAGTGACATTTGTTGCTATCGTAAGTGGTGGAGGATCCGAATATTTTTTTTCGTGTCCCTGAGTGTTATCTGCAGAATTTGCGGGTCTAGTGACTGCCTCCAACTGTGGCATCTTGAACCTAATATCTGAAGGATCAACTCCTTTAATTGACTGAGATGAAATATCATGAGCGCCAGTTTGTTTCTGAGCGTCTTTGGTTTTAGTTTTTTGTTCTAATAGTTGAAGGTTCGGCTTAGACGAATGCCGTTTGACGCATTTGCTCGTGGGTCCATCTTCAATAACAATTACTTCGTCGGATTCTTTTTTCAAAGTCTCTACACTCGGTCGAGAAGTTGGGTGGGGACGATGTTTTATCACAACGTCTCGATGTTCGGCCGGAATTGAAGAACCTGGAAAATCTTTGGCAACATGCGGACTTTCTTTTAGCCCGCAGCTTGAACTGTCTTTTCTTTTGAGTGCTGGAGAGGCAGCTGGGACTACAGCTTTACTGATTGGGGCTGCGATTGATCCTGGACCCCATAGATTTGCATTTGAAAAAAACATCGAACCGAAAGATTCTTCTCTTCTTCCAGGTTCTGCAAAACTGGGGTAGTAGGGGTTCATTGCCAAATGAACGTCGCTTGTGGCCGGATGCTGACCCAAGTAAGACAGAGAAGGGTTGAAGTATCCGCAAGTATTATTACATATCTTTTCACAAGGGTGTTCCTTTCCTAAGCAACCTATTGGACCACGACCACAGAAAGTCGTTTGTGGAGACAAGCAACACGAGCAGGAACTGGGAGGTTGACCCAAGCTACCAAAAGACTGTGTGTAGCATGCACCTATACATTTCTTCTGCTGCACATAATGTTCTCCCAGACGTTGAAGGTGCTCAGAATAGCTTGTTGCGTCGAGTGGAGTGCCATTCAATACGCTCTTTTCAGCACCAGGCCTCAGAGCCACAAAAGCCCCCTTTTCTTCATTTCGTTCGGGGTATAACGAGAAACTTGGTAATCCAAAAGAGCTTGGATTGTTATGTCCGTAGAAACTTCTTGGTCCCAAATTAGGATTCGCTTCAGATATGCTACTGTTGGTAGGTCGAAGAGATACAGATAATGGTGAAGATTCGAAAAATGGTGATAAATGTTGCGTGGGGGGTCGCACCGCTCCACATATACCACCATGCTGATCCAAACATCGTTCCCGTTGATGGTAAACACTATTCATCAAATGGTGAGCTCCGAAAGTTGGTGTTGATGATGAAACTGGTGTTCTATCCATACAAAATGGTGATGACATATTGGTGCCCAACATGGCATCTGTTCTATAGCCCAATCTTAGAAGGGTTGGATCCACTAAGGTTCCAGATGATCCTCCTATACTCGAAATGTGCCTATGTAGTCCTGGTGGAAGTCCTTGGGATCCATCCAATCCAGAAAATTTCCGCTGCTCGAGATAAAACATTTCTTCAGCTTCCTCAATGATGTTTGGTGTCGGAATTGGTCTGAAAGAAAGGTCCAATGGATTTTCTTTCTCAAAAACCCTCGGAAAACAAGCCTCTTCAGTGTGTCCTCCTGTGTTAGCTGAGTGTGTTCCAAACGTTGGATCAGAAAGATAGCATCTAGTATAGAGCATTACTTGTTGGCCCCTAGATTTGGAAAAGAGAAGCAGATGGTGAAGTGCTTTGATAAATAAGAACAGATGAACTCCTAAAACAGAATATCACATAGAATAAACTTTAGATCAAATTAAAGATGCCGCTTATGTGTTTTACTTTGTATAAGCCTTTTACACACACGAATTGGAAAATAAACACACCTAAAATTAAATTACTCGCTTGTTTTTACACTTTTCCATTTTCTATGTAAGATATATAGGGAATTAAACAGGTAATTAATTATATTAACTGTAATAATTAATGAAATTTTATTTTCTATTTTGTGTAGTTCAAAAAAGTAATTATAGACCCAATGTACTGAGTAACACAATAATATGATACATGCGTAAAATATCGTATTGTATGACATGACTGTTTTTGCAAAGAAGTTATTATATAACACTGTAATGTGCTGTGTAATGCACCTTAAAGTTTTGTGACGAAATACACACCTACATGAACAATCTAAACATATAAATTACATGTATATCATACTTCCGAAATAAAGCGAAAATTTCTATGATCTCCATGTATAAAATAATTACGTTCTTGTTACGCAAGTGTAAGTCGTTTAATACATGTGACATAATTTGTTACAAGTTTGTTTGTTTTGGAATTTCGCACAAAGCTACTCGAGGGCTATCTGTGCTAGCCGTCCCTAATTTAGCAGTGTAAGACTAGAGGGAAGGCAGCTAGTCATCACCACCCACCGCCAACTCTTGGGCTACTCTTTTACCAACGAATAGTGGGATTGACCGTAACATTATAACGCTCCCACGGCTGAAAGGGCGAGCATGTTTGGCGCGACGCAGGCACTCGGATTACGAGTCACGCGCCTTACGCGCTTGGCCATGCCGGGCCCGAGAAAATACACGTACTCCCCGGCGGGGAATAGAACCCCGGTTGTTACAAGAGAAAGAAAAAAGCAAAGAACATCAGATTATTAATATTGCTCAAAGTGTGCTATAAATGCTTTGATTAAAATTCAAGCACCTGTAATATACCAGTAAATCATTTATCGAATTATGAACACAGTATTTTCACTTGTTGTTAAGAATTCGTCACATAGTGGTAACTTCGATCCGGTGTTCAGGGTACTGCGGA
The DNA here is from genome assembly GCA_011833715.1 of Carcinoscorpius rotundicauda. NCBI lineage: Eukaryota > Metazoa > Arthropoda > Merostomata > Xiphosura > Limulidae > Carcinoscorpius > Carcinoscorpius rotundicauda. The sequence goes on along the minus strand of CM022391.1, from coordinate 176,704,975 downwards.
TCATTGCACATTAATGCACACACAGATCTGTATCAGTTATTTTATTACCGGGCTATTTCACTTACAGCTTTATTTGTTGCTTTGGGTGTGAGTTTTTAATGTCATTGACCGATTTAAATAACGTGTTATCATTGAACCATGAAAACGAAAGACGTATCGCAAGTCAACCAAAAAATAAAACGTGAATTATGACGGCAGACAGTGACAGATAAACGGAAAATGATACAGCTGTTCCTTTTGAAGAAAATACAGATTAAAAACTAAGAGCTAGGTGGGAAGAAAGAGAGAACATCACAGGTAATATTAATACTGCAGAAGTTAAATAGCCTAAATAGTAAAAATAAAGAAATAAATACATTAAATAATTTAATGAAATAATTTTGCACTGCGAAAAAAACTCATAAAAACATTCAGTAAAAATAGAATAGGTTGAAAATGTGAAAGATTCAAAACAAACTCATTACACTGTATCTGAATATTTATTGTTTTTATCTGGCTGGGCCGGGTGCAGTTAGGTTATCGATTTGAAAATATGAAGATTCATGGTTCGCGTCTCGTTGACGAAAATAACACATACCATGTAATTGGTGTTACATAACGGGTGTGTTATGAGACTGATTGTCTATTTCTGTTTATAACAGCTACTTAGGTTATATGCTGCTGTCTCTGATTTTCAGAGAAAAAGTCAGTCAGACAACAACGCCCTCAGGGAGACGCATTTGCCCGTTTACATTTTACAAAAACAAAACAAAATCGTACGTATTATAATAGATATTTAATATAGTACGTAGGCTAAATGTTTTCAGAAATTTGTATTTAAAAAAATGTAAATTTCTGCTTGCGTTTAAGCCCACACAACACACGTTAAGTATGTTGACTTGCACGATAAAAGTTGATCCAACTCATAGTGTTTTGCCTCCTGTTGAAAATATTTCTATTTCTGTTGACACACTTGCCTGCCACTTAGACTAAAAAAATCACTCTCTTTATAAATAATTTGTAATACCGCACGGATTCAAACGAGGCTTGTTTTCTGTGAAATCAAGAACTCTACAACAGGGTTAACTCATGTTTGTGACGGTCAAGCTTCCTTTTGCGATATGAGTAGCCCAAGGTACCGTTGACCAGCTTCAACTTTCCCTGCATTTAGCTTCTCAATTTACTTGATGAAAGACAATCGGTTAATGTAAACATCAAGACAAATGTCGTCATTTTTGCTTTGTTTTCGAGCGTATCGCCCAGTCTTGCCCCAACAAGCGCTATTTTATTATGCACTTTCCAACTTTTCCATGTTACAGTTCAAAAAAGCAGACCTCATGGGCTCCATAAGACGAATTTCCTTCCGAAGCTCCTTTTATTCTACCGCTAATTGCATCAGAATATTCTGTCTAACGCAGTTCAGGCGTCGCCCGCCACACAGCATGAATCAGCCGACTATCTTATTCCCGCGGGCCCCCAGATCGGCACACCGATTAGCAGTACCAGAGAGGTAATTCCCTACTGGGAAAGAGACCTAACTCTCCGCGTAAGAAACCAAAACCACAGTACAACTTAAATGGACAGAACTCAGCTGAATCTCTATCCTGTTGTATTGAACCTTGAAGTAGTATAGAAGGAAAATAATGCTTACAAGCACATAGCTACACATTAACCTTACACCTTCCTAAAAATAATACTGAATATGCTTACCCGTTTGAGATCAACAAATTTCACCTCTGCTTCTGAAAAGAATGAGATAGTATTTTATATGCAAAAACGGCTCGTTTGGGTTCAGAAAATATTTTAAATGGAAGAGCGAACAACGTTTCGAAACGAGCCGTTTTTGCATATAAAATTCTCAACAAGTGGGTTTCTCGACATCACTGACTGAGAATGAGATAGAGTTTCCGGTTTTGTACCATCATTATTAAGTCGGTCACAATACTGGCATTATTTTAACAGCTCAGCCTTCTATACCACATCTCCGATACTAAACTCTGACGTGCACGAACACGGGACTCGTTACTATATATTCAACATCAAGCTAGGATGTGAAGGAAAACAGAACCTCTGGCTGCCCGTATTACAATAGCAGACTTGAACGTACGTACACACAAAACCCCTGAATGTTCATGTCACATCCCCAATACTAGCCTAGGAAGTACAGAATTCTACAACGAACTTTTGTGCAGGTTTTCACACGAAAGTGACCAAATGAATGAACGTAGTTTTCGGAGACAAGAACCCTAGTTTAGAGCAGTAACTTCTAACAGAAAAACAACAACAACAAACTTTCCTATTGGTCACATTTAAAATTCGAGACATATTTATAACGAACGTGTTTTGGTTTGTTTACAAAAATGATATATCTGATTTTTACGAAATGAAAAAAAACAACAAAACGTATGAACATTTTATTTTACAGCAAGGAAAAGTGCAATGTTAAATATTTCAAAAAATATACAGGACAAGTAGGATAAACACAGGTATACTGACGTTTCAATTTGTATAAAGAACATTAAAAATACAATAACGAAATTGGTGTCCATTGTTTCCATAACTTTTCCCCCAAACAAACCACATAATGTCAACTATATTAACCATATGGTGATGTTTGTCTCGCATATTGTGTTCCATAGGAACCATATGGTGATGTTTACCTCGCCCTGTATATAAATATACGTAATGTACTCCATAGGAATAAAGGCAGGTTGTTGTAACGTAGTAACGGTTAGTGACTGACAAAAAGGGTGGATAAAACAATGACTTTCGAGTCATGTCATTTACCTGTAACACACATTGTTGATGCTCACAAGATGTCTAGCTCCAACGTTGGTGACGTCACATGCAAACGTAAAAATATCTGAGCATAGAGCATATCTGTTCCTATTTAAGAAATAACTTTACAATTACCTACTTATTCTGAAGTTTTTATCAACTGGAAATGAATTACTTAGCCATTTCAACACGTATTTACGGTAAGTTACTCATCTCTTAAAATGCGTTGTGTTATAAGATAAACTGTAAAATGTTAAACAACGCCACCGCAGTGTAACACCACGTAAAACATTACTCGACAACACAATAGTGTAATACTAAGTGAAATGTTATATAGTTTCGTATGGTTAATCATTAATTAACAATATGCTGAGTTTTCTGACTCCAGTGTAAAAGGACAATAATTAAGATACAATGGAAAACAACCTAGAATGGTTATTGAGTGAAATATGAGAAGGTCGAAACCTACAAGTGTCTGAATTCGCTCCTTGGTTTCTTACAACAACGTTGATTTACTGCATGGAAAACAAAAACTGTTTCAGGAAAAAGCGTGCGTTGTTCAGATTAATTTGATAACTTTCAATAAGTAACTTTAAAACCCGTGTATCATTTTCAAATAATAGATTCTACCTGACCTGTTTCTCAACTTGAGTGTCGACTTTTTAAGTCTATACAGTTGTATAATCGACAGTCACCCTTCCCATCTTAAAACATAAATTATCACACACACAACTTATGAAAGCATTTGGGTAAACACGACTTTCTGCCAGTTAAATTAAAGCCCTTACACATTCCATTTTAAGAAACACAACACACGTTTCTTGAGCTTGAAAAAAAAGAAAAGAAAGAAGCATATTTGTTGGAGTTTCATTAATAACACTTTGTGTTGTTAACAACACTTTGAATAGTACCGTTAATAATACATAATATTTTGTGTAGTACTGTTAATAGTACTATGTACAGTGTTAATAGTATTTTGTGTTGTACTGTTCATAATACCTTGTACAGTGTTATTTGTATTTTGTGTTGTACTGTTAATAATACTTTGTACAGTGTTATTAGTATTTTGTGTAATAATGTTAATAATACTTTGTGCAGTGTTATTAGAATTTTGTGTAATAATGTTAATAATACTGTGTACAGTGTTATTAGTATTTTGTGTAGTACTGTGAATAATACTTTGTACAGTGTTAATAGTATTTTGTGTAGTACTGTGAATAATACCTTGTACAGTGTTATTTGTATTTTGTGTTGTACTGTTCATAATACTTTGTACAGTGTTATTAGTATTTTGTGTAATAATGTTAATAATACTTTGTGCAGTGTTATTAGAATTTTGTGTAATAATGTTAATAATACTGTGTACAGTGTTATTAGTATTTTGTGTAGTACTGTGAATAATACTTTGTACAGTGTTAATAGTATTTTGTGTAGTACTGTGAATGATACCTTGTACAGTGTTATTTGTATTTTGTGTTGTACTGTTCATAATACTTTGTACAGTGTTATTAGAATTTTGTGTAATAATGTTAATCATACTTTGTACAGAGAAGAACCGTTATACAGTTCGTAGGTAAAACGTAATTATAAGTTGGGAAGAGGCGTTATTAGAGTTTGGATAGGACTGCCAGACATAGCGTGACGTAAAACGTTTAATTATAGTTTGAACTGCTTTGTGTTTAAAAATATTACGTTACAATTTAAAGAGAAATGTTGTTCGGTTCAAGGATTAACAAAAAGTAATGTCTAGTTTTGACATGGACATCAACCTCAAGTGACCAGAGCCCAACTTCTAGTTTTGACATGGACATCAACCTCAAGTGACCAGAGCCTATTTTCTAGTTTTGACATAGACATCAACCTCAAGTGACCAGAGCCCAACTTCTAGTTTTGACATAGACATCAACCTCAAGTGACCAGAGCCCAACTTCTAGTTTTGACATAGACATCAACCTCAAGTGACCAGAACCCAACTTCTAGTTTTGACATAGACATCAACCTCAAGTGACCAGAGCCCAACTTCTAGTTTTGACATGGACATCAACCTCAAGTGACCAAATCCCAACTTCTAGTTTTGACATGGACATTAACCTCAATTGACCAGAGCCCAACTTCTAGTTTTGACATAGACATTAACCTCAATTGACCAGAGCCCAACTTCTAGTTTTGACATGGACATCAACCTCAAGTGACCAGAGCCTAACTTCTAGTTTTGACATAGACATCAACCTCAAGTGACCAGAGCCCAACTTCTAGTTTTGATATGGACATCAACCTCAAGTGACCAGATCCCAACTTCTAGTTTTGACATGGACATCAACCTCAAGTGACCAGTTGTGAAAAAACACAACTTTGTTATACTCATTCAAGTCAAGAACACACTATATTTTAACAACAACAAAGAAGAGCCTAGTTGTAGGTTTAACTTAGGGTACGTTAACGTTTACAACGATAACCTAAGGAAAGCCAGAATCAGTAAGCGTACACAAAACTTACTTAATAATAATTCACGAGTTATATAGCTATGACCATTATCAGCAAAGCGAGGTTTTAGTCTTAAGGTTAAACAAGAAAATGTAATTTTTCTCACCTATGTTAAGCCTCATTTATTCACCTGTGTATGACATCTCATTTCAAAAGTACATTAAACGTAATCACACAATGTTGATTTTCTTAAACGAAGTGCAGTTTCCTTTGGTTTTAAAATCGGCTCTTGTGTTTTCTAGAGCAGTCGAAAAATCCTTCCTGAATTTGCACACCAAAAATAAGGAATTATTTTCGTCCTTGGCGAAGGCAAATTAAAATATTAATAAACTTAAAATTGTAGAAAGAAAACACAGTACCCCGTAATCTTCCAATGCACAGCTGGTAGTAAAAACATAGTCACAGTCAAACCTTGAAATTTTGGAAGAAACAAAGTCACGGCTTTCTTTAAAAACAAGGCCTAAAGTTTGGCCGAAGCGACAAACGTCAATCAAAAAAACTTACATAGATCGCCCCGTCAACATTTCCGACAGAACGCGTCGCGCGGAATCTGCAAAAACGTTGGAGCTACATTAACATAAACCTCTCTCTTTAACTGTCCACGGATAAACTACGTCGTTGGTTGACGGTCGGCTGCCTTTCAGGCTAGCTGCCGCCAGTGGGAGATTACTTTCATTACGGCTCCAACAACGGTGCGCGATTCTTAGACGCGTCTATTTATCCTGGGGGTGTATTTAAGCCAGTTGCTTTTGGGATGGGCGCGGGCCTCGTTAGGGCAAGCCATGTAATCGTATACCTTCAATCTCCACGCGCGATTTTTACAGTAGTAATTTAAGCACTTTATCAACGTTCTCTGGAGGTTTTATGCGCGTGAGAGTTTCAACGATCATGTATTAATGGTATCACGCCGTTAATCTGGGTGATTAGAACGCTGTTTTGTTTTATAATAAATCATTTTGCAAAATTCTTTTATTTTTGGCAGAAACAGAAGTAGATTAAGTGTTCAGCGATCACAAAAGCCAAACATATAATTCATTTGCCTATTTGTCCATGGTAGTCGAGATGGTTGGTAGCAATTGGTAGGTTAACATGGATTAAAACAGGAACTTGTGAAATATGTTTGAAACAAGTTCTCTTATTAGGTTCAGACGAAAACGTTTGAACAGAAAGTTAAGAACGGTATTAAACCAAGATGGGGGAAAACTTCAAATGTTTCATTTTACCTGATGATTTGTAACAATAAATAAAGAACATATTAACGCATTCGGATGTGGCTTTAGTGTGACGTGGCACATATGGAAAGTGAAACGGATCTCTCTCTCTCTCTCTCTGGTGCTTGTGTATATTTATCTGTATACCCAGGGGGGTCAGGTACTCTAGACCTCTTCCTCCTTCCATAACTTTGTTGGAGTGGCAAGATTTATATATTACAAGTAAATACTGAATGGCTGGAATAATATGATAACTTTAGTCTGGTCCTATTCAGGACAATGTCCATTTATATTGTTCTTTCATATATTTTTATTAATTTTTTTAATAAGTCTAGAACGAAGGTGGCGTGTTTTATTTTAGCACTATTTTATTGTTATTATTTTAAATTTTATTTTATTTTAAAGATCTGATGTACAAGTTTAACGGGGAGAGGTGTTTAAGTCTCTCTTCATAATGTATAAAATACCTGCCTAGTTCGCATAACAGTTCATTTTTTCGCCAATTTTTATCAAAATATTTTATTTTACTATCTGGTATTGTTTGAGTAATTATGCATGAACTTTGATGAAGTGGTTTTAGGTACTCTGTATGCTGATGTAATTAGTGTATTCTGTAATGTTTGGAGTTTGGTTTGAATTTGTTTTTCACTTATATTGATGTTGTTGTTGTTTTGAATTAAGCACAAAGCTACACAATGGGCTATCTGTGCTCTGCCCACCACGGGTATCGAAACCCGGATTTTAGCGTGTAAGTCCGCAGACATACCGCTGAGCCACTGGGGGGCCACTTATATTGATCCACGCAGGAGTTGCATAGTTTATTACAGGTCTAACGAATGTCTTGTATATTTTAATGATATTTTCTGGTGTTGTTCCGTAGTTTTTACCAGTTAGACAGACTCTTACCATGGTTTATTTTTCGCCAAATTTTTGTTTTTATGTTATTTACATGCTTTATCCATGTAAGTTTCGAATCATATGTTAACCCTAAAATCTTGCAGATGTAGCAGTTTGGAGAAGCTCTCCGTTCGTGTATATCTGATGTTGAACTTTTTGATGTTTCGTAGATTTTGAAAATATTACTAACTGTATCTTCGCTGCATTTATTTTAATTTATATTTTTCACAATATTCACATAATCTATTCAGTTGTGGGTGTAAGTTAATGGCTGCTACTTCTGGTGTAGGGGCACATTACCAAATTGCTACATCACAAGCGAACTGAGACGCGTATCCATGGTTTGGATGTTTGAGTGGCATATTATTTACATACATGATGAAGAGAATAGGACTAACCACCCCTCCTTGAGGGACTCCAGCTTCTGGAGTGAAGAACTCCGAGAAAGTTCCCTCTATGTCTACATTTTCTATTTTCCAAAAAGTTAACAACCAGCGAATAATTCCACGCGGTAGTCCCATTTCATACATACAGAACCGAAGACCATCGTGCCATACAGTGTCGAATGCTTTCTCGATATCGAGGAAACAGGCGACAGTGCATTCTTTATAATTAAAGCTGTTTCAGTTAACCTAATTAAGTGATCTGTTGTTTGTCTATATTTTCTATCCCGTTTTGTTCTTCCGGTAATTTTGAATTAATCTCCAAAAACATGGAGAATCTGTTGTTTATTATTCTTTCCAGAATTTTTCCTACACAGCTGGTCAGGATGATCGGTCGATAACTGTTTGGTTTATTGGCTGGTTTTCCTTATTTGTGGAACATTAAAATATCAGCTTCCTTCCAAGAGACTGGGATGTATCCAGAGGGTAAAGATAAGTTAAATATTGCTAACAGGTGGTCAGATAATTTTTAGTGCCTTTTTTGAAAAGAATTGTTTGTATTCCATCATTTCCCGGCGCTTTATTTTTTGTATTTTTGATTGCTTGTTCAAGTTCATTTGGTTTGATTGTTTTGGTGGGTAGTTGGGTGTTGTAGTCATTTGTATTGTTGGTGTTGCTGGTTTTAATGTTAACTGGAAAGTGTGGTTTATATAATTCTGTGTTATTTGTTACGTGGTTGTTTATTTTATTCTAGTAATAGTTGTTCATGTCCGAGTCATTTTGTGTTTTAAATGTGTTTTGTGATTGATGTTTGAAGGTTTCTGCTTTTTCTTTGTTGGTTTGTACTAAGGTGTTGTTATATTCCAGTGTTGGATATTTTCTTGTCGTGGGTTCATTTGTGAATCTTTTTTAAGTATAGCCAGAACCTACTATGGTCGGTTTGTTCGTTTAGTTGGAAGCAGAAGTTGAACCATTGTTCTTGTTTTTGCTGTTTAATTTCTGCTCTAAACTTATTTCTAATGTTGTTAATTTGTTTTATTTCTTGTTCTCTTGTTGTTATAAATAGTCTTTTCAATTGTCTTTGTTGTCAAACGAATTAAACATTTCTTGTTTGTTTTTTAATTTCGCGCTAAATTACTCGAGAGCTATCTGCGCTAGCCGTCCCTAATTTAGTGGTGCAAGACTATAGGGAAGGCAGCTAGTTATCGCCTCCCCCGCCAACTCTTGGGCTACTCTTTTAATAACAAATAATGGGATTGACCGTCAACTTATAACGCCCCATGGTTGAAAGGGTGGGCATATTCGGCGTGACGGGGATTCGAACCCACGACTCTCAGATTACGAGTCGAACGCTTTAACCCACCTGACCATATTGAGCCACGGCTAGCGCAGATTGCCCTCTTGTAGCTTTTCGCGAAAATTAAAAACCAAAAAAGATGAATCAATATATATTTAAAAACGGCTGCTTTTGGCTGAGAAAATTTTTACATAGAGGATCGAACCAAACCAGCCGTTTTTACGTATATATTTTTCTCTACAAGTGAGTTTTTTCGTCATCACTGATTAAAGATGACTCAAGCGTGAAAAGTTGTTTATGATATTTTTTTTACTGATTTTTTGCATTGTAAAAATTTGTTAAGAATTATAAAGTTTTATTTAAGTTTAGGCTATTTTTTCCCTCCACACGTTTTCGCGAGAAAAATAAGAGAATACACTGAAAGCTGAAATGAAAATGAATAGTATGAATGATTTATCACCGTTTATTGCAACAGTTATATGTTACTCTGCCAGTTATAAGTAAATAATAGCTTTTATTTTTGTTATTTTTTCTAATCAATAAACTTTGAGTTCAAGCCGTGTGCGAGTGTAAACTCATACCTTGGTTAACATATAGAGCAACACACTAACACCTGTGTTTTTGAAGTCGCTTGCTTAGGTACGTGTTGAAGCTGGAAACGTGTTCGGAATTTTAACTTTCTTAGAAAGCTAGCAAATGTCTCAACTGATCATTTATTTCACTAATTGGATATGTTTATGAGCTAACGTGATAAACCCCTCTGTGCGGTTTTACACCGTTGAACTAACCGTCAGCACGTGACTTCATACCTTGAAAAGTTTCTCGAAGTAAATATTGTGAGTTGAAGGTAATAGTAAATCGGTGTGATATATCATTCCGCGACGTTTTCGAATTATTTTTGTAATCATTCCTATCTCAGTATACAATCTTGCTTTAGGCACTCCGTGATTCAGAATATAAGCATGCTTTAGGCATTACGTGATTTAGGATATATTCTTGCTTTAGGCATTCCTATCTTAGTATGTGATCTTGCTTTAGGCATTCTTATCTCAGGATATAATCATGCTTTAGGCATTCCTATCTCACGGTACAATCTTGCTTTACGCATTCCTATCTTAGGATATAATCTTGTCTCAGGCATTATGTGATTCAGGATATAATCTTGCTTTAGGCATTCCTATCTTTGGATATAATCTTGCTTTAGGCATTCCGTTATTCAGGATATAATCTTGATTTAGGCATTCCGTGATTCAGGACATAATCTTGATTTAGGCATTCCGTGATTCAGGATATAATCTTACTTTAGACATTACGTGATTCAGGATATAATTTTGCTTTAGGCATTTCGTGATTCAGGATATAATCTTGATTTAGGCATTTCGTGATTTAGGATATAATCTTGCTTTAGACATTACGTGATTCAGGATATAATTTTGCTTTAGGCATTCCGCGATTCAGGATATAATCTTGATTTAGGCATTCCGTGATCACGGCCTTCAACACTTTTCTTTCATTTTTCTGGAAGTAATACGATAATTACTGGTTTTGCTTGAACTTGTAGCAAAAGAAAGTCTTTTATCTAAAACAAATGCTGTAATGCTATTGGGTAAATTTTCATATAAGTATTGAATAGATTTAGTTTTTCTACTTTACCATGCAACCTTTAATCCTGCTATTCGCTTGGAGTTTTCCAAAACTTGGCAATGGATGGTGTTGATTAACACCTGCCTTACCTCTAGTCTATCGCTCTAAATTAGGAACGTTTAACACAGATAGTCTTCATGGAGCTTTTTGTGACATACAATAATAAAAAAAAAGATTGAAGACGTTGGAACGTTTCTGTTTAAGAATATATAAATATGTCGGGGTTTGAAAATAAATTATTAACTGCTGGATTATCATAAACCACAGTGGTGTTAATCAGGGAGCATGGCTCCGACTGCAATGCGAAGTAATTAATAAAAAAATTACTTCCTCCAGTTTCTTGACGAGGACTTTATGAAAGGCCCACATACTTCTCTAAGAGTCTCTCTTGACATAACGAATTCTTTCAGCTCTTACAGTATAATATCAACATGGACTCTTCACATTCTGATGCTTCTGTAACCAGTAAAACCCTTCAATGTCATGCAAGATCAAGAAATCTCTTGTCTCAGAGACTGATGGACCATTAGCTACATTATAGGTTATGCCCTGCACTTACATGAGTCATGGCAGTGATAAAGCATGCCATTTCATATATCCAACTGGCCATCTAATGCATCTAGATATTCACCTGCTCATGACAACAGAAATATATCAACTCACAATGCAATGGTTTTCCACCACAAATCAATAAAGATGCTAAGCCTCCTTTTTCTATTCTTGACAATCACCACAGGTTATGCTAAAAAAAATCCTGGTAACTGCATGACACTACCCATAGTTCTTGACCACTACTGTGTTGAACCAACAGTAATAAATGTTGCACTTATTTAATTAGTTGCTCGTTATTGATGACGTATGATGATGAGTCAAACTAGACCTCCCCAGGATTTCGTGTGGTGTCACAAATAGGTTTGGCAAACAACTAATAGCTTCCTGAGCTCCTTATGTTAAGCTTATTAAAGATTATTTTTACACCAACGGGGAGTTAAGTATTACAAGTATTTGAGACTATGCGAGCTCTTGAGCTTGTTTCAGCTTGTCATGCTAACAACAGTTGCTTCAGGTATTTTCTTAAACATTTTTCAACGAACATTGCTATCATTTTCCCTGCAAACGAAATCATAGCTTAAGATAGTGCAATATTGTATTTGGCAGAAGGCAATGTATTTCGCAATGTATATCAGATCAATGAGTGATAATGTTTGGCACGTAGTTTCAGTTCGTGACTGTATCTGTGTACATCAGGAACCCTGCATCATGTCCCAACTTATGCACAACCATATACCAAACTGGTTCAGTTGTGTGACAGGGACATGCTAACTACAATTACTTCTCAGGCGATGAGCATACTAGATTTATGGTTCTCTAGTTTGCAGCCAAAAATAGTTGTAACATTAATTATTTTTTCCTCTATTTGTTGAATACTTGTGTTATCGACATGAAGCTTACACCCTCTTTGTTATACATGGGGTATAGACATTTTCTTAGCCAATGACCAGTCAGTCCACGGATGACTAAAATATTATATTACCAATATTTAGACTGTTATTGGAGTTGGAATAGTCTCATGAGAATCAAACTCAACTGGGATAAACACGCATTTCTGATGTTCTTAATGATAATGATGGATAATATTCTGGATTGGTTCTTGGCTCGTATTCATACAACAGTCTCCATGTTTTTGTGAAGACAACATAATTTTTTTTTTATAAATAATGTTGCTTTTATTACCCTGTTAGTTGGTTCAGAATAACCGTTTCCAGACAAATAGACATGGATGTGGCTTCCATCATGACTACTAAATCCCTGATGCATATATCAAGTCTTTTCTCTTTTTTTGTTTTGTTTTCTTGGTGACGAGAAACCCACTTGAAATAAAAATGTATCTCAGAACAGCTGGTTTGGGTATTCCTAGGAAAGCCGAAACTTGTTCTTGATTTATCAATAAAAGTGTTAATATCCATATCAGCCGTTCTGAGATGTGCGTGCGCTTTTCTTATAGAAAAGCCACATCGGGTTATCTGCTAAGCCCACCGAGGGGAATCGAACGCCTGATTTTAACGTTGTAAATCTACAGACATACCGCTATATTAACAAGTGGTTCCTTCTGAGATACATTTTGTTTTGTTTTTTAGCTGATTCTCCACAGGGATATCCTAGTGGTTTGTAAGAATCGTGCAAGGATAGGCCTTTCCGTCGAAGTAATGTAAGTCGTCCAAGTAGGTGGCCATGTTTTAATTCATTCTGCATCAACATTCCGCAACTTAGTAATGATAAATAGCATACTTCTTCATTCTATCAAATCATCATCTCAAAACTTCTGCTATAATGTCCCAGTATAAAGTTGGTCGTCATTTAAATAATTAACAGAGTAAAGAGTAAGATTATAAGCATCGACTAACAAAGTAACGTCTTTCTTTTTAACTATTATAGACAGTTTCTGTCTTGAAGCACTTTAAAAAAGAAGTTCACGTTTTATTTCGCTTTCCTTCTTAATACCTCATGCAGGTGGCAACGAGTCTGGAAAGTTTGCAGCTGACATCATTAGTTCAAGATTAAAAATAGAGGCAGAGATTTATTAAATTTATTTTCTGTAACCATAAAGTATATTTGGATATGCACATGTGAACTGAATCAAACATTGTTACGATATAATGGGGTCTTAAGACGTTCGCTGCCACGTGAACCACTGGTGAATCGCGTAACACACCGGTGGGTTACACATTACAAGAGGCTGCAATGAGCTATTTAAAAATAATATAGTTACTTACATAAATATTAGACACTTGGGTTAAGTAAAAAAAAAAGAAAAATGTGGCGGGGAATTTTTATACTGTTGTTGTTGTTTTCAATTTAACACAAAGCTATAAAAAAGGTTATCTGTGCTCTGCCCACTACGGGTATCAAAACCCGGATTTTAGCGTTGTAAGACCGTAGACAAACCGCTGAGCCACTGAAGGGCATTATTAATACTCCTGGTGGCAGGGAACATGTTAAAGTCCTTTTCATTCATCAATAAAGCAACCTAACATAATTTAGGTATTTGAATAGCGTTAGGTTATTGTTTCACATTATATAATGGTTACGTTTACATTTACGTTTAGTTTTTTCTTTGGTAAAATTGAAAAGAAAATTTGTGACGAAGGTATAGGCCTAACGTTTTCTTTAAATGACCATACCCTCCGCTGTAGACTGCAGTTTCGCCTGTTGAAGGCTCATTAGTATAGCTTGGGAGGCAAATCAAAGAAATACAGTTTCGTGACTCATAAAAGTGATTTGTATACAATATAAATGGGAGTTTTAAATGCTTTTCAAACACAAATAAAGCAACCTAAAATATTTTAGGCATTTCAAAGAAAACATTAGATCTTAACACATTATCATTTTAATTTCACTTTTAAATTCTTTATTTAACTTACATTAAATTTACCTACTTACTTATTTACTTACATTAAATTTACTTACGTTAAATTTTTCAAATGTCTTTAAAATATCTTGACGTTCGGTACTATTGACTACAAGCTATGTTGGCACAACTATCAATCCACGACAGCATGTGGTTACACCAGTTATCTATCACATTTTACTGGAAGTTGAGTTTCCTATCTGACAGTGACTTCTTTCTGGTTACTACTGGTTGACTACCATCTGTATCCTTTATTAGCATTTTATAAACATGCCCCTTCTGCATGAGGATTTATACGTTATGCAGAAAGCTGATAGCCTGTACAGCCATGTGAAAAAATTAGGACACCCTATGAAAGCCTGTGTATTTTTGTAACATTTTTGGATATATAGATATTTAATCTCAATTTCGACAATACTGAGAGATTATAGGAATATAGCTAAACAATTACAACTGAAGAAAAGACTTTTCAAGATCTTCTGTGAATATAATTCTATAAAAATGCATATTTCAACTGAGGAAAAAGTTAGGACACCCTGCCCCCTAATAGCTAGTGTTACCCCCTTTGGCTGAAATAACTGCAGTGAGACGCTTCTTGTAGCCATCTATCAGTTTCTGATATCGGTATGAAGTGTGTTTCCCCACTCCTCAATGCAGAATTCTTTCAGCTGTGAGATATTTGAGGGGTTTCTTACATGTACAGCCCGTTTCAAGTCACGCCACAGCATCTCAATGGAATTAAGATCTGGGCTTTGACTCAGCCATTCCAGGACCCTCCATTTCTTGAGGGTCATTGTCGTGTTGCAGGATCCAGTTCTGCTTAAGCTTTAATTTTCGTACAGATGATCTCATATGATCCTCAAGCACCCTGTGGTACACTGTAGAATTCATGTTTGATTCTATGGTTGTGAACTGTCCAGGTCCTGCTGCAGCAAAGCAGCCTCAAACCATGACACTTTCATCTCCATGGTTCACAGTTGGTATGAGATTCTTTTCCTGGAATGCTGTATTTGGTTTACGCCAAACATGTTCTCTGTTCTGGTGCCAAAATAATTCAATTTTGGACTCATCTGCCCAAAAAACACTA
The DNA here is from genome assembly GCA_011833715.1 of Carcinoscorpius rotundicauda. Classification (NCBI taxonomy): domain Eukaryota; kingdom Metazoa; phylum Arthropoda; class Merostomata; order Xiphosura; family Limulidae; genus Carcinoscorpius; species Carcinoscorpius rotundicauda. The sequence goes on along the minus strand of CM022391.1, from coordinate 176,689,806 downwards.
TTACAAAAGTCCTGGTCTTTGCCTACATTCTTTCTGGCAAACTTCAATCTGGCTTTGATGTTTCTCTTAGAGAGGAAAGGTTTCCTCTTTGCACATCTCCCATGCAAGTTAAACTTGAGCAGTCTCTTTCTGATTGTAGAAACATGCACTTTCACAGAGATTGCTGTAGGTCCTGTGATAACATGTTAGGGTGTTTGGAAACCTCTTTTAGCATCTTGCATTCTGCTATCGGGGTGAACTTACTTGGACAACCAGACCTGGGCATGTTGGCAGTTGTTTTAAAAGCCCTTCTCTTGTTGACTATTTTCCTGACAGTTGAATGGTTGATTTTAAAATCTTTTGGGATCTTTTTTAAATCCCTTACCAGACTCATAAGCTGCTATAATTTTCTTTCTGAAGGCCTCAAACAGCTCTTTTACACTCACCATGGTGCTCACACTCACTTCAACAATCAGGAGCAAACCAAACTAAATGTCTGAGGTTTAAATAGGGCAAGCCTCATTCAAAATGCTGAGTAACGATCTTCTAATCGTGTGCACCTGGAGTGATACACCTGTGTGTAAGTTCAGCCATTTTAAATGGGAATAAATCTGGGAGTGTCCTAACTTTTTCCTCTGTTAGAATACGCATTTTTGTAGAATTACATTTACAAAAGATTTTGAAAAGTCTTTTCTTCAGTTTTAATTTTTTTAGTTTCTTCCTATAATCTCTCAGTATCGTTAAAATTGAGATTAAATATCTATATATCGAAAAATGTTATAAAAATACACAGGCTTTCATAGGGTGTCTTAACTTTTTCACATGACTGTATTTGCTAAAGAGAGCTTCAGTTTAAGGCTTAACGTAATAAAAACTTTTCACTTCATGTTAACAGATGAGCAGTGACATTATTAATTCTCCATCAGTGTTTTTAAAAAAAACAACAATGGTAACTGTTAGTCTGAATAATCTGAATAGCCGCTTAGACTCATAAATTGCTCTTCATATGGCTATACGTTGGAGGGGCTGACAGGTTTCAAAAGAGGGCTCTTCTAGCTTATGTTGAATTCTCGAACCCCGGGTTGGTCCTATCCTGCAGCTAATGCAAATCATCCTTACAGATCCTTTTGTTTGCCTGAAATATTGATGTGATAAGAAGAGAAAATCACAACATTGTGTACAAACTGAATCCTAGTCATGACACAAATTTTTTTATCGAAGTCTTCTCTGTAATATTCGTGACAAAGAGATATTGTTACAGCTTCTACCAGAAAACAGAATATCTAAATGATTTGGTTTGTAGTAATTAATATAATGATTACTGAAAAATGGAGAGACACGTAGTCATTTATATAGCAAACAAACATAAAGTTTATTGTCCGTCGTTGAAAGAAACAAATTTATTAAAATAAAATATCTTAATAGAACAAAGCAAGTGCTGTGGTATTTTTATCGCAATACATTTCCTCGTCTCGGATTTGAACGTTAGATTTCTTCTACACCAGGTTCGTGCTCTCCTGATTGTGATAAAGTACTTGCTTGTAAAGCACTTTTTATTTAACAGCTAACTACTACACTTTGGCCTCTCCTGTAAACAGTGCCCATCCTTGGTTCCAACTTTAAGGTCATGGGATGGTTTCCTAGTTTGGCACTAATGTGGTATTTTTCACAAGATGTTTTATCGCCTCGAATTTAACACAGACTATTCTGTCGACTGAACCAATAGACTGAAGCACCAGTGTTTGCTAGAGCGATTTTGTTTAATATCTCAAGGTGGTACCGTAGTAAAACTGTAGTTAATGACAACCGAGTTTCGAACTAATTTTGAATTAAATACAGCTAAACTTGTAGACGGGGCCAGGCATGGCCAAGCGTGTTAAGATGTGCGACTCGTAATCTGAGGTTCGCGGGTTCGCATCCCCGTCGCGCCAAACATGCTCGCCCTTTCAGCCGTGGAGGCGTTATAATGTGAAAATCAATCCCACTCTTCGTTGGTAAAAGAGTAGCCCAAGAGTTGGCTGTGGGTGGTGATGACTAGCTGCCTTTCCTATATTCTTACACTGCTAAATTAGGGATGGCTAGCACAGATAGCCCTCGAGTAGCTTTGTGCGAAATTCAAACACAAAAAAAGACTTGTAGACTCAAAAGTAGCAGATAAGACCGTCAAGAGAGCTGTTCCGACTCGCTCTAGTTTTTGTATTATGTGGGGTTGAAACGCTTTTAAAACAAAATAGCAAAACAGCAACAACAAAAATTTGGAAAATGTTGTTATTCATACTGTCTAAATTGATGTATAAAATTTTATCACATTCGCTTTCTGAACTCATGTACAAAGTTTTGTTACTTGTGCTGTTTGAACTGATGCGCAAGTTGTTGTCACTTGTCCTTCTTTTTGTTCGCTAATTGTAATAAGATATAAGAAACTATAACAGGTAGACAACACTTTTTTGAGTAAGTGTAACTAAAATAATGAATGCTCAGGTATTTACAAAAGCCAGTATTAAAATTAAGATTTGAGATCATATTTGAACAGATCTCGTTGAGTGCATTTTAAAAACATAGAGGTTTACATATTTTTCTATTGTTTGATAAAATATATAACAAATTAACAACATTTTCAAAGGGCACTTTTTTGTCCACTTGCTGTAAGTAAAAAAAATTAAGAGAGGATCTAACTTAGAATCACAGAAAGAATCAGTTTATGACGTAAGAATACCAGATGCTTGTTACAGCGCATGCGTGCAAGTAATCAAATAGGTAGTTGAATACTGCAATGATGGTTTCGATCAGTGGCAACAACTATTGTGTTGTTTTGAGTTGAAACGTTAAGACTCGATATCGAATCCCAACACGTGCTGGTGATGAGATCACGTGGATTGTCACAACAGTGGATTAATCGCTGACGATCATGTAGGAGAAACAATAGCAAATACTAACGAAAACCCTGCATATGTTGGACTTCATTATTCTGTTCGTTAAGGAACTGATGGAAACATCAATGTCTAAGACTAATTAAATTCACGGATCTTTCACAGAATCTGTTGACTGATGAAAATACTGAGAACCAGTAGCCACGTGAGATTTATTAAAAATATAATTAAACAACTCACTTCAAGCCAAAAATCACACACGTAGTTTAAGTTCGTATGATAAATCGATTAAAGTACACTTTCTAACAAACGTTATTGTAAAAGCAAAAGCCGACAAGTGAAAATAAACTCTGGGGCTTGAATTCACAATCTTTGGTTAACAGGACCATATTTCAGAACTGTGAAACTTCGTCCTACTTTATGTTGTTGTGGTCAGGTGATTATTGAGTTAATTTCCCGTTATCCAATAAAGGTATTATTTAAAAAAAAGCATGGTCCTATTTCCCACTGGTCCTGTGTTCAAACTTTAGTTCCACAGTTTAATTTCAATTATCGGCTTTTACGCTTATGATGATTTGCGAAATATGGAATAAATGTGATCATTGACTAACTCACACTCTCGTTGCTGTGAGTTAGCAAAATTTTACACATTATTATGTGGGCATTTATTAATTTCATTTATATGAATCTTTCTCTCAGTATTGTCCTCAGTGGCTCAGCAGTAGATTTGGTGGCTAACGTTCCTAATATTAGGTTTCGATACCCGAAGTGGGCAAAGCACAAATAGCTTTTTGTTTAACATCAAACATTCACTACTTACTGGTAATGGCGCCGTCTTTGTTGTAATCAAACCCTGCACTGTAATATTTGTCACAAAGAGATATTGAAATATAATACAGTTTCCACCAAAACGCAATATCTTTAAAAGAACTGGTTTGCGGAAATTAATACGATAATTAGTGATACAAGAGAGACACGGCCACTTTTATAGTAAACAAAAGCAATATTTGTTGTCAGTCCTTTAAAATAACTAATCCATGGTAATAAAAATATCTTGATGAGACCGAGAATGTTGTGGGGATTGAACCAGATTATTCTCCCACAGTAGGTCAATATATATATTTTAAGAGAGTGTGTTTTTCGTATAGCAAAGCCACGAAGGGCCATCTGCTCAGCCCACCGAGGGGAATCAAACCGCTGATTTTAGCGTTGCAAATCCGGAGACTTACCTCTGTACTAGCGGGGGGCATTTTTTTAAGTGAGACTTCCCCCTACGTACACTTATATACGCACACATGTGTATTTCTATCACCCTTGTGCCAACTTGAAATATCCATTCTATCAGAAATGTGTTACATTATATATCAGAGTGAATGTTGTCCGGGTTCTATTAACTTATGAGAGGTCCTCGAGACTCTCCAAAATAATAACGCACTATGATGAATTATTAAGAAAATCTCACAAACTGAACGTCAATATACGCACATTTTAGTGCTTTATCATCGTAGGTATTTGTGAAGGTTTTATACGTTTTTAACTTGTCTTCTCTAATTCATATGAACATAAATTATACACGTGTATGTGTGTTTTCTTAAAGCAAAGCCACATCACGCTATCTGCTAAGTCCACCGATGGGAATCGAACCCCTGATTTTAGCATAGTAAATCCGTAGACTTATCGCTCTACCAGCGGGAACAATTATAAAGACTTATAACTCTTTTACAAGAGTAAATTTCATTAATATGTTTTTGTAAATACCCCCAAAAAAGTTTTATATTTTCCATCTTCCGTACCATTTTCGTTAACTAACCGCATGCATCTACAGACGACAAGCTTTAACGTCGTTTGTACACATTTCGCATCCTTCGATGTATGTTTTGTATGTTTGATAAGTCCAAATTATTTCCTCTTGATTTTAACAGCCTATTTTGTATTTATATATGTCTGTTTCGAACTTTAACTAAGGATAATTTTCAAGCACATGTGATACAAAGTATTTTATTACGATTGATTTACAACTGACGAGCGAGTAACCGTCGAAATATCTAATCTTAAAACCACAAATAAAATAACAAGACAGATGTCCACAGACGTCTGTATCCTTAGTGGCATTTATCTATCCCTGCATGATTTCTAGGTTAGAGTCTACCACCTCTTAAGAGACAAGTAGCAACTGCTAAGCAGAACGTTTAGTTAACAGTTTGAATACATTTCCACTATGCCTTCATTATGCCTTAAAATAAACGAATGTATATTGAACACCTGGTGTTAAATACGTATCACATATTAACACTGTACAGCACAAATCACGTTTATCAATATATTTATTTGTCGTTATTCATGATATAAGAATCGTAAAGATAACTTACCAGCTGCCTTTCCAGAATAAGTGAACTTGTACGACATGTTTTAGCCACCAATGTTAAGATTTGTGGGCAGATGCTAACGCTCATACTTTCTGGTATCTACATAGATCTCCAAGGCAGATGTTTAATACACGCTGGGTTGATATTCCGGTAGCAAAAACCAGTTACGAATATGCAGATTTTACACTTATTCAGCTGCAACTAAGGTAAATGTTTTACCAATAGCTTGTATCGATAAACATTGTGTGTTTACAATACCTGCTCACATTGTAGGATAACTCTCTCTCTCTCTCTCTACATATATATATTATTTCTGTAAACCCCATTCAAGTTATAGATAAAGTTTGTGCTTTTGTAGCTACCTGTTAGCTTTTAAAATGTTTTACTGCCCTAATTGTAGACGTGTCATCAGATGTACCTATTGCAATTATAAAAAAAACGAGTCTTTCGTTATTAAAATGTAAATAGCAGTTTATTGTATACACTTTACCATATACTGATTATTACTTTAATACTGATCCTTATGTGACAGGTATAAGTTTACTGTATGGACATTAACATGCTTTAATACTGATCCTTATGTAACAGGTAAAGGTTTACTGTATATAAATTGACATGCTTTAATACTGATCCTTATGTAACAGGTAAAGGTTTACAGTATATACATTGACATGCTTTAATACTGATCCTTATGTAACAGGTAAAGGTTTACTGTATAGACTTATACATGCTTTAATACTTATTCTTAGGTGACAGGTTTAGTTTACTGTACAGACTTTAACAAGCTATAATACTAATCCTTACGTAATAGGTATACGTTTAATGTATAGAATTTAACATACTTAGATAATGATCCTTATGTAACAGGTGTAAATTTACTCTATAGACTTTAAAATGCTCTAAAACTGATCCTTACGTGATGGCATAAGTTTAATGTATAGACTTTAACATGCTTTAATACTAATCCTCATGTAAGAGGTATAAGTTTACTGCACAGTCTTTAATATTCTTTAATGCTGATCCTTATGCAAAGGGTACAAGTATACTGTATAGGATTTAACATGATTTAATACTGCTCCTTAAGTAACGGTTATCAGTTTACTGTACAGACTTTAACCTACTTTAATACTGATCCTAATGTGACAGGTATATGTTTAGTGTACAAACTTTAACATGTTTATACTGACCCTTATGTAACAGGTATAAGTTTACTGTATATGTTTTAACATGTTTCAATGGTGATTTTTATGCAACATGTATAAGTTGACTGTATAGGCTTAAACATGCTTTAATACTGATTCTTACGTAACAGGTATAAGGCTACTGTATAGACTTTAAAATGCTTTGAAACGGATCCTTAAGTAACAAGTATAAGTTTAATGTATAGATTTTAACATGCATTAAAACTGTCTTATGTAAAGCACGATGTTTTCCGTATAGACTTTAACTGACCTTATGTAACAGGTTTACGTTTCCTGTATAGGTTTAACATGCCTTAAAACTGATCCTTTTGTGACAGGTTTATGTTTACAAAATGGGCTTTAAGATACTTTGATACTGTTCCCTATGTAACAGTTGTAACTTTACTGCATAGACCTTAACATGTTTCCATGTTGATCCTTATGTAACAGGTATAAGTTTATTGTATAGACATTAACATGCTTTAAAACTGATCCTCATATAATAGGTATAAGTTTACTGTATAGATTTTAACGTGCTGTAATATTGATCCTTACGTAATAGGTGCAAGTTTACTGTTTAGAATTTAACGTTCTTTAATACTGATCCTTAAGTAACAGGTATAAGTTTACTGTTTTGATGTTAACATGTTTTAATCCTGACTCTTATGTAACAGGTATCAGTTTACTGCAAAGACTATAAAATGCTTTAATACTAATCTTATGTAACAGGTATAAGTTTACTCTATAGACTTTAACATGATTTAATGCTAACCCTTATGTGACAGTTATAAGTTTACTGTAGAGGCTTTAACATACTTTGATACTGATCCTTATGTAACAGGTGTACGCTTATTGTAAACACTGTAGCATGCTTTAAAACTGATTCTTATCTGCGAGGTATAAGTTTAATGCATAGACTTTAACATGTTTTAATATTATTCCTTAAGTGATAGGTATAAGTTTATTGTATAGACTTTAACATGTTTAATACTGATCCTTGTGCAACAAGTATAAGTTTAATTTATAGGCTTTAGCATGCTTTAATGGTGATTCTTATGTAACATATATAAGTTGAATATATAGATTTAACATGCTTTAAAACTGATCCTTGCATGACAGGTATAAGTTTAAGATATAGATTTTAACATACACTAAAGCTGATCATTTTGTAAAAGTCGAAGAGTTTCGTATAGATTTTAACATGATTTAAAAGTTATCCTTATGTAACAGGTATACGTTTACTGTGTAAATTTTAACATGCTTTATTACTGATCCTAATGTAACAGGTATAAGTTTAGTGTATAGACTTTATCCTGTTTTAACACTGATTTTTAGGTAACAGGTATACGTTTACTACATAGACTTTAACATGGTTTAATGCTTATCCTTTTATAACATGTATAAATTACTGTACAGGCTTTTTTTATATACTTTGATATTGATCCTTAGGTAACAGGTATAGTTTTAATGTATAGGCTTTAACATGCTTTGTAACTGATCCTTACGTGACGGTGTAAGTTTAACGTCATTCTTTCACACTGATCCTTATGTAACAGGTATATATTTACTGTACAGACATTAACATATTTTGATACTGATCCTTATGTAAAATGTATAGTTTTAATGTATAGATCTTATCATGCTTTAAAACTGATCTTAACGTGACGGTATAAGTTTACTGTATAGACTTTAACATGCTTTAAAAGTGATCCTTATTTAACAGATATAAGTTAAATGCATAGATTTTAACATGTTTTTACGGTGATCCATATGTAAGAGGTATGAGTTTAATGTATAAACTTTAACATGCTTTAATGCTTATCCTTTTATAACATGGATAGGTTTACTGTACAGGCTTTAACATACTTTGATACTGATCTTTATGTAACAGGTGTAAGTTTACTGTATAGATTTTAACATGCTTTTATACTGACTTTATGTAACAGGTAAAAGTTTACTCTATAGACTATAACATGCTTTAAAAGTGATACTTACGTGATGGTATAAGTTTAATGTATATGCTTTAACATGCTTCAAATTGATCCTTACGTAAAAGGTACAAGTTTAATGTATTGCTTTAACGTGTTTTAATATTATTCCTTACATGATAGGTATAAGTTTACTGTGTAGACTTTAACATGCTTTAAAACTGATCCCAGTGTAACAGGTGTAAGTTTACAGCATAGACTTTTGCATGCTTTTAAACTGATCTTTACGTGACAGGTATAAGTTTGATGTGTGAACTTCAATATTATTTAAAATTTATCCTTACGTGAAAGCTATAGGTTTAATGTACAGACTTTAACATGCTTTAAAACTGATCCTTATTGTAAGAGGCATAAGTATAATGTATAGATTTTAACTTGCTTTAAAATTGATCTTCACGTGACAGGTATAAGTTTAATGTATGGACTTTAACATGAGTTAATACTGATCCTTATGTAACAGGTATAAGTTTACTGTTTCGAATTTAATATACTTTAAAACTGATACTTACCTTATAGGTATAAGTTAAATGTATAGACTTTATCATGCTTTAATACTGATTCCAATGTGAGAGGTGTAAGATAACTGTATAGACTTTAACGTGCTTAAATACTGATTCTTATGTAAAAAGCATAAGGTAACTGTATAGAATATAATATGCTTTAAAACTGATCCTTACGTGACGGTATAAGTTTAATGTATGGACTTTAACATGAGTTAATACTGATCCTTATGTAACAGGTATAAGTTTACTGTTTCGAATTTAATATACTTTAAAACTGATACTTACCTTATAGGTATAAGTTAAATGTATAGACTTTATCATGCTTTAATACTGATTCCAATGTGAGAGGTGTAAGATAACTGTATAGACTTTAACGTGCTTAAATACTGATTCTTATGTAAAAAGCATAAGGTAACTGTATAGAATATAATATGCTTTAAAACTGATCCTTACGTGACGGTATAAGTTTAATGTATGGACTTTAACATGAGTTAATACTGATCCTTATGTAACAGGTATAAGTTTACTGTTTCGAATTTAATATACTTTAAAACTGATACTTACCTTATAGGTATAAGTTAAATGTATAGACTTTATCATGCTTTAATACTGATTCCTATGTGCGAGGTGTAAGATAACTGTATAGACTTTAACGTGCTTAAATACTGATTCTTATGTAAAAAGCATAAGGTAACTGTATAAAATATAATATGCTTTAAAACTGATCCTTACGTGACGGTATAAGATTAATGTATTGATTTTAACATGAGTTAATACTGATCCTTATGTAACAGGTATATGTTTACGGTAGAGAATATAATATGCTTTAATGTTGATACCTATTTAACAGGTATTAGTTTACTGTATAGTCTTCAACATACTTTAAAACTAATCATTATTGTGAGAGGTATAACTTTAATGTATAAACTTTAACATGCTTTAAAACTGATCCTTGTGTAACTGGTATACGTTTACAGTATAGATTTTAACATGATTTAATAGTGATATTTATTAAACAGGCACAAGATTAATGTAAAGGCTTTAACATTCTTTGATTTTGATCCTTATGTAACTAACAGGCGTACGTTCACTGTACAGACTTTAACTTCTTTTAATACTAATCGTAATGTAACAGGTATAAGTTTGCTGAATAGACCTTTATATGCTTTAATACTGATGCTTTTGTTACAGGTATACGGTTATTTTATAGACTTTAACATGCTTTAAAACTGATCCTTACGTGACGGTATAAGTTTAATGTATAGCCTTTAACATGCTCTAATATTATTCCTTACGTGACAGGTACAAGTTTAATATAAAGAGTTTAACATGATTTAAAACTGATCCTTACGTAACAGATGTAAATTTACTTATACACTTTAACATGCCTTTATATTGATACTTATGTAATAGGTGCAAGTTTATTGTTTAGACATTAACATGCTTTAAAATTGATCCTTATGTTACAGATATAAGTTTACTGTATAAACTTTTATATGCTTTAATACTGCTGCTTATGTTACAGGTATATGTTTATTGTATAGACTTTAACATGGTTTAAAATTGATCCTTACGTGACGATCTAAGCTTAATGCATAGACTTTAACATGATTTAATACTGATCCTTATGTCACAGGTATAAGTTTACAGCATAGATCTTAACATGCTTTAAAACTAACACTCAGCTGTCAGGTATAAGTTTAATGTATAGACTTTAAAATGCTTTAAAATTGATCCTTACATGACAGGTATAAGTTAAATGTACAGACTTTAAGACGCTTTAAATTGATCCTTACATGACAGGTATAGGTTTACTGCATAGACTTTAACATTCTTTAAAACTGATCCTAACGTGATGGTATAAGTTTAATGTATAAACTTTAACATACATTAAAACTGATCATTATGTAACAGGTGTAAGTATACAGTATAGACTTTAATATGGTTTAATAGTGATACTTATGTAACAGTTATAAGTTTAATGTAGAGGCTTTAACATACTTTAATATTGATCCTTATGTAACAGTTATTAATTTACTTTATAGACTTTAATGTATTAAAGCTAATCGTTATGTTACAGGTATAAGTTTACTGTAGAGCCTTTAACATGCTTTAATAATGATCCTTATGTAACAGGTATATGTTTTCTGTATTATAGACTTTAATATGCTCTAAAACTAATCCTTACATTGACTGGTAAAAGTTTAATGTATAGACTTTAATATGATTTAAAACTGTTTATTATGTAACAAGTGTAAGTTTCCTGCATAGACTTTAACATGCTTTAATACTGATCCTTATGTAATAGGATTAAGTTTACGGTACAGACTTTAACAATCTTTAAAACTGATTTTTATGTAACATGTATTAGTTTACTGAATGGACTTTAGCATGCTTAAATTTTGATCCTTATGTTAGAGATATAAGTTTTCTCTAAAGTCTTTAACACGCTTTGATACTGATCATTACGAAACAGGTGTACGTTTACCGTATAAGCTTTAACATGCTTTAATACTAATCCTAATGTAACAGGTATATGTTTAATGCATAGACTTTAACATGCTTTAATGCTGCTACATATGTAAATGGTGTAAGTTTACTTTATAGACCTTAACATCCTTTAAAAGTGATCCTTACGTGATAGGTACAAGTTTACTGCAAAAGCTTTAACATGCTTTAATGCTGATCCTTATGTAACAGGTATAGGTTTACTGTATATACTTTAACATGCTCTGAAACTAATTCTTAGCTGATTGGTATAAGTATAATGTGCATATTTTTACATGCTTTAAAACTGATCCTTATGTAACAGGTAGACTTTTACTGTATAGACTTTAACATGCTTTAATAGTGGTTTTTATGTAACATGTATTAGTTTACTGTATAGGCTTTAACATGATTTATTACTGATCCTTAAGTGACAGGTATAAATTTACTGTAGACGCTTTAACATACTTTGATATTTATCCATATGTAACAGGCATAAGTTTACTTTGTAGACATTAACATGCTTTAATACTGATCCTTATGTGACAAGTATAAGTTAACTGTATAGACTTTAACATGCTTTAAAAGTGATCCTTATGTTATAGGTACAAGTTTAGTGTGTAGATTTCAGCGTACTTTAAAAGTAATCTTTTGTACCAAAATGACAGGTTGTCAAAAGATGTTCTTATGTATCCTGGGTTTTATAAGAGCGTTGCTGAAACAGCAGTATAATTTACAATACATTGGAAGACAGGAACTTTGAATCAACAGTGTGGGTTGTTTTTATTACCATTATACTAAGAAACATATCACAACAAAGTAGATTGGAAGTAAGAGAAGTTATCAGTTCTCGAGTTTCAACGGGTTCATTATGTTATTTTGAAACTTTCTTAGTCTAGACTGAATTGGGCCCAGCATGGTCAAGCGCGCTAAGGCGTGGACTCGTAATCTGAGGATCGCGGGTTCGCATCCGCGTCGCGCCAAACATGCTCGCTCTCCCAGCCGTGGGGGCGTTATAATGTGACGGTCAATCCCGCTATTCGTTGGTAAAAGAGTAGCCCAAGAGTTGGCGGTGGGTGGTGATGACTAGTTGCCTTCCCTCTAGTCTTACACTGCTAAATTAGGGACGGCTAACACAGATAGCCCTCGAGTAGCTTTGTGCGAAATTCTAAAACAAACAAACAAACTAGACTGAATTAAAAAGGAAATCTATATATCGGTCTCAGTCTGTCTTTTCTCTATAACATCAAAAGAAAAGTGTAGCCTAAATTGAAAAGAAAAGCCTCGAAACCACGTGCAGAGTTTTGTATCTCTTATAACGTTTGTGATAAAATAAGAACAATCTTGAACGTCTTACATGGTATTTCTGCGAATAATAATATAAAGAACAAACATCAGTAGTCGCTGATACTTCTGGAATGTCAATATATTTGTAGTCGGTAATTGATTATTTATAAAATAATTTGAATGAGAGAAATAGGTATTAATTTTCCCAACAGATAGACGTGTAAAATGCGCGCGCACACACATAGATCGATATTTTATAACTATCAAGAGACTTCACAACACACACACAAAATAATTTTTGTAATACTCAGTGGCTCAAAGATAAGATTTAGACCTTAAATCGTTAAAAAAAATGTTTCACCACGGCGGTGAGCACAGAGCAGATTGTTTATTGTGCAGATTTGTGCTTATTTAACAAAAACAAATGAAACCTCTAAAGGAACACAGAGTATATTTAATTATTAGTTTGGCTGCAAAGAATAATGAGTTACTAGTAGCACACAAACGGAAACGTATTTAACAAATCGATGTGTTGCATTTTAATAATTTTGTGTGATATAAAAAATGATGTTTTGTCTGCTAACAGAGAAAGCTACTGAAAATGTCTGGTTCGTTTTAACAGAGCTGTTTGTGATACAGGTGGTTTTGATATTCAAATATATAACATGCTACGTAGCGCTGTTATTTTTCATTATAAAGAAGTCTTCTGTTACTGAAATTGATACTTTGGGGCTTTTTGCTCGGCTAACGTATAACTCTGAATATTAATAAGTAACTGGAGTACCCGTTTCCTGGACAGGAGTTACGTAAGTTCATGATTAATGAAAGGTTAACTTAGGACATGAGAAGTTACTTCCCATTAAATAATTCAAGACGAAAAATATGTTTGTACTTCCCCAAGGACCCATTGTACCTCCATACCCAATTTGGTGAGGATTTTTCTACAAAGAGCAAACTACTGATAAAAAACGTCTATAAAAATCACAAAACGCAAAACTGAAAATTTGTATATACCCTCGCATGGACTTGATGGACCTCCATACCAGCTTTGGTGAAGATACATTCACACCCTTCGAAGTAGTTACATGGACTTACAACAAACACTACTGTTATATTCATATAGATAAGTAGCTACATGGACATACAACAGACAGTGTTGTTACATTTATATAGATAAGTAGTTACATGGACATGAAACAGACAATACTGTTATATTCATATAGATAAGTTGTTTCATGGACATACAGCATACAACATGCAGTACTGTTATATTCATATAGGTAAGTAGTTACATGGACATACAATATACAGCAGGCAGTACTGTTATATTCATATAGATAAGGAGTTTCATGGACATATAATATACAAGCAGTACTGATTATATTCATATAGATTAGGAGTTACATGGACATTCAATATACAAGCAGTACTGTTATGTTCATATAGATAAGGAGTTACATGGACATATAATATACAAGCAGTACTGATATATTCATATAGATAAGGAGTTACATGGACATACAACAGGCATTGTTGTTATATTTACTTAGATTTATTATTAATAGGATACTTCATAAACAGAGTAAATTATTTTTACATCAAACATTTTTTTGTCTTGTAAGAATTCATTTACACGCATGCGCTGAAGGTGATAATTTAATTAGCACGAGTTAATAAATTTGACAAATGTCTACACTTTTTTTTAATGTTAATCAGTGTGTACTTAAGACTGAACTTCACAATAACATTTATCGCGAGAACGGTGAAAATGGCTCGGACGTAAAAGTGCACGTGACATCCATTAGGCGATGACGTGAAATCCCTGACAAGTGACGAACCAGCAGACCAAAGAAGAACAGCAAAGAAAGAACAAAGTTACCACTTCTACTTCGTAAGCAACGAGCGGTTTTTCCCAAACTACAAACCAGAGGGAGAATTGTTTTCTTAAACTTGTTTGTTTGTTCAGCACAAAGCTGCACAAAGGGCTATCTTTGATGTGGCCACTACGTTTCTCCTTTATGTAGAAAAATAATTTATTGTTTATAGAAGGAAGCGAAACCCGTATCAATATAAATTTAAATATGAAACTTCTGTGATTAACCGCTAGGAGTAGTTTTTGACTGATTGGTGAGTGTGTTATACTGATAGATTGTTACTGAGTTTGTTTGTCGGCTTATGTATGCCAAACGAGAAAGAACTAAAAATAGAAGGAAGTGAAGAATGCACATGAGAAAATTAACACGTAAATTTGTGGTACCTTGAACAGGTCAGTGACATTTAGTAAAACTAACATTTAGAACTCGGTCTTCAAGAAATAAAACCATTACAATTATTTTTAGGTTTGTGCCGTCTGTCGAAAGTTTCTTTGTATTATAGTTACTAACCAGACAGTAAAACTCTGAAAACTTCGGCACGACATCAACATTACGTACCGGAAAGTTTTGCTCCACCTGGCTCAAGAAAAGAAGAGATTCAGAGATTGAACAAATCCAGGAACATTATTAAAACCGAAATAGTAAACGTGTGTTAAAAAAATAAAAAAGTTTCATAATTAGTCGAGAAAACATTAATTATTCTGATGAGGCCCGAAATATTGATGCTACTCATAAATTGGCCCGGCATGGCCACGTGGTTAAGGCGCTCAACTCGTAATCTGAGGGTCGCGGGTTCGGATCCCCGTCACACCAAACATGCTCGCTCTTTTAAGCGTGGGGGCGTTATAATGGTACGGTCAATCCCAGTATTCGTTGGTAGCCTAAGAGTTGGCGGTGGGTGGCGATGACTAGCTGCCTTCCCTCTAATCTTACACTGCTAAATTAGGGATGGCTAGCGCAGTTAGCCCTCGTGTAGCTTTGCGCAAAATTCAAAACAAACCGAAACCAACTCATAAACTGAGATTTTGCCTGTTGCAAATAACATTTGAAGCGAGCATTAATTATTGATTTGATACGGAAGTGACGTTTACCTAATTTCACTCTTGCTGCGATTACATCCAACATCACGTATTAATAAATAAATAGACTGACTTTACCTAATTCTTAGTGACTTGCAAGCAACCAAATAAGCAAAGCCAGTGTGTCGAGATCGCACAAGTATCAAAATACTGTAGGTTTTAACAGCAGGTCGGTTAAACATTTGGTTATTACGACAAGTAAAGCCCGGTATAGCCAAGCGTGTTAAGACGTGCGACTCGTAATCTGAGGGTCACGGGTTCGCATCCCCGTTGCGCTAAACATACTCGCCCTCTCAGTCGTGGGGGCGTTATAAT
Source organism: Carcinoscorpius rotundicauda (assembly GCA_011833715.1). Lineage (NCBI taxonomy): Eukaryota > Metazoa > Arthropoda > Merostomata > Xiphosura > Limulidae > Carcinoscorpius > Carcinoscorpius rotundicauda. The sequence goes on along the minus strand of CM022391.1, from coordinate 176,673,877 downwards.
GTTACAGTCAATCTCACTATTCTTCGGTAAAAGAGTAGCCCAAGAGTTGACGGTGGGTGGTGATGACTAGCTGCCTTCCGTCTAGTCTTACACTGCTAAATTAGGGACGGCTAGCACAGATAGCCCTCGGTAGCTTTGTGCGAAATTCAAAAACAGACAAAATACAAAACTTACTGGACGCAAACTCAAAAAATCACATCTATGTACAAAGTTGTTAGACCACTGAGAAGTTAAAGACGGAAAGTCAGGATGTAGTGTGGAATTTCACACATTTGCCGGGATCTTGAACGTAACTTCCGGTCGAAGTAGTAAATCAAGCTGCAAACAACAAGTGACGTGCCACTCTTGCTAAACAATAGGCCTGTTACTAACGTGACTAGGCCCCTTGTTAGACGATCGCGGGGATCTTCAAGCCAATGCTTAAGAGCAAATAGGGAGGATCCATCCATCAACGCGGAATCGTCCGCAGGCGAAGGCAACCCTCTACCCCACACCAACTTCCCCTGGTTGCGAGCTAGATAGGGAATCAGAAAGCATTAGATCAATGACTAATTCTAACCATCTTCAGTGAGAAGATAATCGTCGTACGTCATGTCATGATTGTGAGAAGTGTTTATAACTGTTACGAGTGGGTACGGCGTTCTCACTCGATATGCAGTAGAAATTAAACTTCTGTTCTTTTAAATGATTCGCGAGTTTCAGTTTGACTATTCAATAACGTTTATTTGTCCGCTACTTCTTTCTTCGCGATTTCACTCGCGAATGAAGATTTCAGTTGAAAGTATTCGTGTTATATCGAAGCTGGAGATATTTCTGTTTCAACGAATAACGTAATGTTAGTTTGATTCTGCTGAGTTTTATATAGATTCAACTGAACCTGGGGCACGTGACGTGAAATACGTTTTTTATGTATTTTATAGACCCGAAATTCCATTTGCAGATCACCTCAACAGATAGATGTTAAACAAACAATATCTAAACAGATTTTGATAAATAATCCACTGGAGCTTTTGTTTTTGCTTTCTTCAGTTTGCGAATAAACCAACACGAGGCAATTTGAGGCATAAACGTCTCATGCGTCATTATATTTGCAAAGCCCATTTTGAAGCGATAATAATTAAATTTATCGATTAATTATATTTCTCATTAACAGAAAACTAATGGGAATGACTGCACATTTCTTCGGTAATTAAGAAACATATACTTACAATAAACGACACATTAATATTTTCCATGACACCATAGAAATGAAATACCTAGTGGTTTAGGAAATCAAAAGCTATCATAAAAGAATTAGGTCACTTATTAAAAATTTACTACTACAATCGCGAATCTCTCTTCATCTGGACAGTGAGAGCTCTCATATGGTGATCTGAGGGTTGCAGGTTCAAATCCCCGTCACACAAAGCATTTTAGCCCTTTTAGCCGTGAGGATGTTATAAAGTTATGGTCAATCCCACTATTCTTTAGTAAAAGAGTAGCCCAAGAGTTAGCAGTGGGTGATGATAACTAGCTGCCTTCCGTCTAGTCTTACGCTGCTAAATTAAAGACAGCTAGCACATATACCCTTGTGTTGCTTTGCGTAAAACTCCAAACAAATAAACTTTCTTTCTGTGTGTTTGTCCCAAACGCACAGCCACATCTTTAAAGCCATAAACTTCAAATTCGGCCGCGGCTTCAGTAGCTATTTTGAGGCCAGAAAATGAAGCCAAAATGACATGTTTGCCAACAGGACGTCCAACTGGTCTCAACTTGAAAAGATCGAACTTTTGTGTTAATGTGTGATCAAGAGGGTTATTATTTACGATTCTTCTCTGTGTGAGGACTTCTCCTAATCATACTATCCGCGATCAATATTATGTGTTAAAACGACTGAAAAACTTTCTGGAGTTTTCATTTGTGTTCTTCCCCTTACTGTCTTTTTCGTCTACACGTGTATGCCTACTTTCTAGCTCTCCTAAACTGCAAAAGGCTGCACAAACTCACTCAACTAAATAAGCTTTCTTCAGCCATATGTCTTGCTTTGCTTGCATGTACTCGGAAGAGTCAGCTATACGATGATTTTACAAAATCATCTGATGTCTGCAAAACGTTTAGTTCACGTTGTATTGCACCGAGAGAAAATAAACCAGTTCTTCATTTAAAATACCGACAATAAAGCCAGAATACGCTACAAACGATGCTTAAGCACACAGCATAAATCAAGGTACCAAAAGGCAGGGAATTTGAAACGTCATGCAGAGCACATAAATGCAGGAAATAGGAGCAACGTCCTCGATTTTGCTTTGATTAAAACAGTTTTAACAGCTTTTGTCTTCTTAGTACATTGTGAATTTTTTATCGATTTTGATAAAAAAAAATAGTTGGATCAACAAATCATTTTTTTCTTCTGGCAAAATGTCGTGATTAATATGGTTTATTTAATCATAACAACGCAGGATATTTAAAGTCATTTTTCATCCGAGCAACGCAAAATAATCAGCTGGTAATTAGTAAACAGATTGTAGAACCAATACAGGACTTTATTACCCAAGCGTGAGAGCGTACGTTTTAGTTATATATAATATTTTCTAAGCTTACAAGACTGTAATTACTTACCAGTCACTGCACTCAAGTGGCGCACCAATATGTCTGCGGACTTACACCGTTAGAAACCGGATTTCGATACCCGTGGTGGGCAGAACACATATAGCAATTTGCATATCTTCGTGCTTAATAATAAGCATTAACATAAACGTGCAATTTCTATAACTAGTAAACAATTTAAGGTATATGACCCTTTCTTGTGTTTGTGTGTGTCTTTGCAACATTTGTATGAATAACTCACCACCTAAGTTAACAAACTGATCTGTAAATAATTGTTTGAAATGCGTAAAGTAAGGTGTACACCAACATCTTTATTGGATGAAACTATTGACAGAGAATAAAAACCCTGCTGACCATCTAATCTGATTCACACTCAAACAGTTGCTGTTCGTGAAAAATGACCAATAATACGCTGGTAAAATACCTTAAACGGCCTGGTGAGCCGTGGTATGTACCAAAAGGCTTTGTTTTCACTGGATACAGCTGATGTAGTGTGAAATTCGTATTATAGCACATTCTCTTTTCATTCAAGGATTCTTAGAATTATATAGTATAACACGGTGTATTTCAGTGCTTCCAATAACCACCATATGGTAAACATGACTTAAGATAATGCTTCTAATAACTGTCATGTGGTAAACATTGCTTAAGCTAGTGTCTGTAAGAACTATCATACGGTAAACATAGCTTAAGTCTGTGTTTGCAATATCTACCAGATGGTAGTACTTCTAATAATTAACATACTGTAAACTCTGCTTAAGTTAGTACTTCTATTAACTACCATATGGTAAGCATTACTTTCACAAGTGCTTTTATTAACTACCATATAGTAAATATGATTTAATTCAGTGCCTTTGATAAATATTCCTCAAGTTAACGCTTCTAATAATTACCATATTATAATTACGGCTTAAGTCAGCACTTCTGATAACTACCATATGGTAAGCATGGCTTACGCTAGTACCCACAATAATTACGACATCATAATTAAAGATTAACTTAGTTCCAATACGAATTAGTTTAAAAAAAATAAAATATAAAATATAACATTAAGCTAAAACTTATCGCGTGTAAAATACATTTATTAATCATTTTAATAACGTGAAAGTGTAAACAATTGTTTGATAAACAGTTTGTTTGATCAGGTGTGAAACATGACTTATATTGATATCTTTATCGAGTGTGAACCACGATGTAGATTAGCTCCTTCAACGAGCTGTTTTTCTATCCTGTTATTTTCCTATCTTCCTTCTTAACTTGTTCATCTGCACATGGTTTTTCTGTTATACATGACACACTGATAAAATATGAGTGGTAGAAATTCGAGAATCTAATTTTGTAATGTGTTACTTTTTTAGTCTATTTAATATCAGCACGTTGTCGCAGCGTGTAGAATTCACGCATACGGCTAAGCCATCACGAACCGTATTATTTTCCAGTTGCCTTGGTTCAGGCAAGCTGTAGTTTTCAAGGGCACGTTTTCCTTAGTTAGAGCACGTGGTAGGACAGGGATTATTTTATACGTACTCTGTTTTGATTGGCTGAACTACAATACAACAAAAACATTATCCTAACTTGCGTAGTTTATCGAGGATAACAGATATGTTATACAGGATATCATTCAAAGTAATTGCAGTTTTTTTAAAAACTTAACCCAATACACATAGCTGTCTTTTAATTGGATAATTCTATTTCTTTACCTTTTTTTTTCCATTCTTTTATAAGCTTGCGTGTTTACAATATTAAAAAAAAGCTTCGATACTCGTGGTGGGGGGAGCACCATCGTGTTTAACAACCAGTCAAAGGTCACTCTTTTACACACGGCCCAGCATGGCCTAGCGCGTTAAGGCGTGCGCTTTGTAATCTGAGGGTCGCGGGTTCGCGCCCGAGTCGCGCTAAACATGCTCGCCCTCCCAGCCGTGGGGGCGTATAATGTTACGATCAATCCCACTATTCGTTGGTAAAAGAGTAGTCCAAGAGTAGGCGGTTGGTGGTGATGACTAGCTGCCTTCCCTCTAGTCTCACACTACTAAATTAGGGACGGCTAGCACAGATAGCCCTCGAGTAGCTTTGTGCGAAATTCAAAAACAAACAAACTTTTACAACACGTCACGTCCTCTTTTGTTTCTTTCCTTAACTAAATAACTGACCGGGCGTAACTTAATAACAAACATTCCGGAGTGTAAATCCTAAGGGTCTATGGCTCACGTTCCATTGCTGGAAAAATCGTTTCCCACACTTGAGACCCATGGGTGCTTTATACAAGTGACAAACAAACCCCACTTTCAGAGTAACACGACAGTTGGCTGTGGTGATTTTAATTATCTTTCATTGTAGTATAGGATGTCGAAATTATAGACGGCTACAGATAACCATTGTGTGACTTTAAGCTAAAAACCGAAACAAATGCATTTATTTACAGTGGCGTAGCTAGGGGAGGGGGGAGAGCAAACTGATGTTACATAATTAGGAATTATGGCTTATATTTTGTCACGAGAGGGCGCGAAAACTGACTCTCTTCCCGGGCGCTGGAAACCATAGCTATGCCACTGTTTATTTATTCATATACTTTCCAACCAAGTTATTTTTGTTTTTTTTACGTATTACTTTTTATCATATTCGTTTCTTTCACATGCCCGGCAAGACAAGGTGGTTATCACGCTCGTCTGGTGATCTGAGGGTTGCATGTTCGAATTCCCGTTACACACTAAACATGCTCGCCCTTTCACCCTTTGGGACGATATAATAATACTGTCAATCCTGCTATTCGTTGGTAAAAGAGTAGCCCAACAGTGGGCAGTGAGTAGTGATGACCAGCTGCCTTCCCTCTAGTCTTACACTGCTACATTAGGGACGGAAAGCGCAAAGAGCCCTTGTGTAGCTTTGCGTTATAGCCACATTTAGTTATCTGCTGAGTCCACAGTGAGGAATCAAACTCCTGATTTTATTTCAGAATGCAAATCATAGTAGCATTATGTAACATTACACAAGATACTTAGGCTGTTTAGAGACAAAACAACGAGTAGTGTATCTCTGGTATGAGTATTAATACTTTTACCAAAATAAAGCAGAGAACAACGTTTCGAACTTCTTTGGTCATTTTCAGGTTAACAAAGAGGTTAATCTGAAGATGACCTAAGAAGATCGAAACGTTGTTCTCTGCTTTATTTCGGTAAAAGTATTAATACCCAGTCGTCTTGAGATACATATTTACTTCAAGTGGGTTAATCGTCATCAGAAAAGCGACGACAACATCAAGGGATATTTTTCACCAGCTGTTTTATTACTTATTTTGATCCAACCAGAAGTGTTGGTGCGCTTGTATACTAGTCGTATTTTAATCCGAAGATAGTCTGTTTGTTAGGGTTAATCCTTCTACTTTATAAAACTTGTGAGAATCGAGTTTGCAGCATCCCAAACAGACACTGGTTTCTTTTGTTCTTTATTTTATTTTACTAAGAATTCACGAGACCGCTCGTTCAGCGATGACGCAGACTTGTAAGGATCGAATAGACTCAGCGTGTCGCACACTCAGCCGAGCTGGAGCGCGGTATGCGACAAAGCGGGATTGGAGTGAATACCAGGCACGCACAAGCTATTAATACGACTTCTGAGAGTGCTTGAGTGATAAGATAACAGTGGCTTTTCTCAAGTGACGCTTCTGCTCGGGGCGAAATGGAGTAACTGACTTGTCAGCTAAAATCTCCTGTCTAGATTGTAACAAGAATTGAGATACAGTGGAAATATTCCGGAATTATCTGACAACGATTAGTGGGGAACACGTAGAGTAAATAAAAACACATTCAACTGTTGTATAATGTATCAATATAAGTTTGATTATTGTATGATAATGTACCTACTGTATTTTGTTGGCTGATAATGAATTTCGAAGTATGAATAACATTAAAGAAGAAGGTATACAAATATGCCAATCACACGACGTCTATCATATCCAGCAATCCAACTGTACAATATCTGTTATATCCACTAATCCAACTGTACAATATCTGTTATATCCACTAATCCAACTATACAATATCTGTTATAAGCAGTAATCCAACTATAAAATATCTGTTATATCCACTAATCCAGCTATACAATATCTGTTATATCCGGAACTTTTACGCACGATATCTGTTACATTCAGTAATCCAGGTACACGATATCTGTTATATCCAGTAATCCATCTATACTATATATATGCTATATCCAGTAATTGTATCCTTTCCCTTCATGTTGATGTTGCTAATATCTATCGACAGCATAACAAATGTGTTACCTGATCTATCTGTATTGTTTAGTACAGGTTTATTATTGGTTTAGTGGTATTTCAGGATATCAGTTTGAGGGTAAGTTTCAGAGGGATTCCACGTGGTATTGGTTTAGTGGTAGTTCAGGATATCAGTTTGAGGGTAAGTTTCAGAGGGATTCCACGTGGTATTGGTTTAGTGGTAGTTCAGGATATCAGTTTGAGGATAAGTTTCAGAGGGATTCCACGTGGTATTGGTTTAGTGGTAGTTCAGGATATCAGTTTGAGGATAAGTTTCAGAGGGATTCCACGTGGTATTGGTGGTTCAGGATATCAGTTTGAGTTTAAGTTTCAGAGCGATTTCACGTGGTATTGGTAGTTCAGGATATCAGTTTGAGGTTAAGTTTCAGAGCGATTCCACGTGGTATTGGAGCTTGTCCGACATTCCACAGATGCAATAGGACAGTTCTGATGCCGGGTGTTAAGCTGTCAGAATTATACTACAATGAACAATAAATCTTAGAAGTCGTGGTCAGACAAGCTTCTGTTCTAAATCCTATAGAATCCTTCTGGGATCTTCATATAATTTCAGTTACTGTGCCATTCCATTAACCAAGAAACGGGTCCTGGACTGACCAGAGCTATGTGGTTAAAATGCAAATGTATTAATAATATCAGGAGGTCTGTAAAGGCTACTCAACACGGCTTTTTTATTAATGACGTTAGCTTGAAACAACGTGATTCATTTAGATTTTTACTTTGGGCCCTTTGAGTTTGAGCTGGGCCACATATTAACAATGAAACTGATTCAATAATTGTATTTATTGAATAAACGGTGCTTTTAAACAAATTTTAAATTATCTGTCGAGTGATAAGAGCCCTGATCTTGGGAACAATTAATTTATATCCTAATCACGTTTTAATACATTCAAATACGACCAGGTGTTGGTTGGTGTGTTGACTATCATAGTAATATTATATGGGTTACCTCAATGAGTTTCTATATGGATGATTTGATCATCATCATAATGTTACATGGGTTGCCTCAATGAGTTTCTATATGGATGATTTGATCATCATCATAATGTTACATGGGTTGCCTCAATGAGTTTCTATATGGATGATTTGATCATCATCATAATGTTACATGGGTTGCCTCAATGAGTTTCTATATGGATGATTTGATCATCATCATAATGTTACATGGGTTGCCTCAATGAGTTTCCATATGGATGATTTGACTGTCATAATGTGGATGAATTGGCTATCATAACAATGTTATGTGGGTGAGTTGGCTATCATAACAATGTTATGTGGGTGAGTTGGCTATCATAACAATGTTATGTGGGTGAGTTGGCTATCATAACAATGTTATGTGGGTGAGTTGGCTATCATAACAATGTTATGTGGGTGAGTTGGCTATCATAACAATGTTATGTGGGTGAGTTAACTATCAAACAATGTTATGTGGGTGAGTTGGCTATCAACGTTATGTGGGTGAGTTGGCTATCATAACAATGTTATGTGGGTGAGTTGGCTATCATAACAATGTTATGTGGGTGAGTTGGCTATCATAACAATGTTATGTGGGTGAGTTGGCTATCATAACAATGTTATGTGGGTGAGTTGGCTATCATAACAATGTTATGTGGGTGAGTTAGCTATCATAACAATGTTATGTGGGTGAGTTGGCTATCATAACAATGTTATGTGGGTGAGTTAACTATCATAACAATGTTATGTGGGTGAGTTGGCTATCATAACAATGTTATGTGGGTGAGTTGGCTATCATAACAATGTTATGTGGGTGAGTTGGCTATCATAACAATGTTATGTGGGTGAGTTGGCTATCATAACAATGTTATGTGGGTGAGTTGGCTATCATAACAATGTTATGTGGGTGAGTTGGCTATCATAACAATGTTATGTGGGTGAGTTGGCTATCATAACAATGTTATGTGGGTGAGTTGGCTATCATAACAACGTTATGTGGGTGAGTTAACTATCATAACAATGTTATGTGGGTGAGTTGGCTATCATAACAACGTTATGTGGGTGAGTTGGCTATCATATATTGGGTGATTGGCTATCATAACAATGTTATGTGGGTGAGTTGGCTATCATAACATGTTATGTGGGTGAGTTGGCTATCATAACAATGTTATGTGGGTGAGTTGGCTATCATAACAATGTTATGTGGGTGAGTTGGCTATCATAACAACGTTATGTGGGTGAGTTGGCTATCATAACAATGTTATGTGGGTGAGTTAACTATCATAACAATGTTATGTGGGTGAGTTGGTTATCATAACAATGTTATGTGGGTGAGTTGGCTATCATAACAATGTTATGTGGGTGAGTTGGCTATGATAACAATGTTATGTGGGTGAGTTGGCTATGATAACAATGTTATGTGGGTGAGTTGGCTATCATAACAATGTTTGTGTCGTGTGATTTAATGAACGACGTTCCATTCAACTTGTAAACATAATAAAATATGGTTCATGGGAATAACTAACATAAACACATTCTGACTGTGAAACGAATAAAACAGACGGAAGTTCTGTTGCTTCGGTAAAAGTCCTGTAAAATGGGTTGAATAATTGAAAAGAGAATACAATATATATATATATATTACAATATTTTTATTTTATGTATGTGTAGACTGGTGCACAAAGAAAACCAAGCAGGTGTTCTTTAATGCATGTTTGATGAAAATAATATAAAATCTTATACTATACAGCGGGCACTGGGAAACACTGTACCACGTCTGATGTGTTTTATCACTGGGTCCAGTAGGAACCTGACACGAGAAATAAAAACAAAGGATACAGTCAGCGTTCATAACTGCACTAATAACCACGTGTCAACCCTTTCAATGCCTTAGCAGGGCCAATCAGAAAAGGGGATTTCCCCGACAATAAGTTATTCTGCACACGTGCACCCAGAAGCTGATACTGTATCGCTCAGTGAACCATAAACGGGAAACAGGTACACAAGCAGCCTTGCATGGCAACAAACATTAGGCGTGATATTTCACATGTTGCGGATATTGTCCAAACCAAACCATTTAATTTAAGTTTCTAACTGTTCAACCCCAGAATTATCAAAGAAGCCCATGTGGATCGTGGGTTCGTGACATATGAAAATCTTAATAAAACAAAAATGTGAATAGAAATACTAACGATATTTCAATTAATTACGAGGTTCCTTATACATTTTACGTAGAAAATAAGTTTTTCTATATTTTTTCTTTCACAGAGTATTATTACAGGTAGAGATTACTTAGTATATTCTTAGTATATATGTGAGACTCCAACGGGGCTCGGCATAGCCAGGTGGGTTAAGACGTTCGACTCATAACCTGAAAGTCACGGATTCGAATCCCCGTCGTACCAAACATGCTTGCCCTTTCAGCCGTGGGGATGTTATAATGTTACGGTCAGTCCAGTTATTCGTTAGTAAAAGAGTAGCCCAAGAGTTGGCGGTGGGTGGTGATGACGAGCTGCCTTACCTCTAGTCTTACACTGCTACAATAGGGATGGATAGCGCAGGTTGCCCTCGTGTTGCTTTGCGCGAAATTCTAAAGCAAAAAAAAAACTGATTCCAAGGGTAATTGACGATGTAAATATATAGTAATTTAAGGGTTATTTCGTACAAGATTAAGGCATCATTTTGGACAATGCAACGAAACACTAACAAATTTAGCTATCAAAGTGTATAAAGCTGTAATATATGAGGATACTCATATTTCTGTGTATATATGTAGAAACGGCTAGTTTGGGTTGAGAAAATTTTTTTACGTAGAGGTAAACGAGCCGTTTTTACATATATACTTTTCTCTAGAAGTGGGTATTCTCGACAGCACTGATTATATTTCTGTGTGTGAGAGTCCAACGTACAGCTAGCTAACAATGCAGAAATGCAAATTGTGTGCGTGCTTCATGCATCTTGAAATATAAGCCTAATTTTACCCCTGTGTCCGGGATATCCACCTGTCCAACAAGTACTTGTATATTTAGCTACTTTTATGTATTTTGCTGTATGAAGCTGGAATTTTCAAACGGAACAGTACCTTATGCGCACGTGGGCCAGAAGTCTAGGTCAGAGACCCCTGGTGTTAAAAATAACCGTCTCTATCGACTGTTTATTGGATTTTGTCTCCGGCTCTTTTAATCAAATAACGGATTAACTGTTACTGTTATAATGTACCGATAGCTGAAAATGCAGTGCGTGTTTATAATATCACGTTTCGAACCTTGAACTCTTTTACCACTGGACCACGCTCGAGCTATTTATTTTCAATGTACAAGTTTTATTTTGTTAACTGGTTAATTAAGTTGTTGTTTTCTTTTTTCCTTTTTCGTCGCATTTTACAAGACTGCTTCATGTTTCTACTATTTATGGAATGAATGCATACTCATGTTAAATAACTGTATTGATAACACAGTGTTATCATCTTTCGCAAATATTCCATTTATATCCAGTCAGAAACTTACATGTATAAACTATTTGTTGTAGTATCGCAATATTTGGTATGGTTAAATAAAAATACTGTATGGTTTGAATGTTTATATGTAAATATTAGGCCTAAAGTTAATGCACATTTAAAGAATGAACTACAACTAAAGCAAACACCACATCTACAGTTAGACACAATTACCAAACAATGTTCTTAATTAAGGTTTCAATTAGTCGTTGTGTTTGATTATAATGGTGTATACATTTATTGCATGGGTAATGAGTAAATTGTATTAATTTTCAACTATCATATCTTCTTTGTTTGTGATGTTATAGGTTGTAATGAGCGCATGATTTTAATTAGAAGTTTAAAGGTACAGAAGTTATTCACTTGTCTAACCTTCAAACAATAACTACAAACCCTGCATAATTGAATGATAATTGGAACTCGTCCGAGATATCAGTTGACGATAGATTTCCTCAGAAGTAAAAGCTCGAGAACATCCTCTGGTGTTTTGTTTATTTATAACTTTTTCTTATTAATTTACATAAGAAACATGGATTACCTAAAAAGGTTTATGAAGAGTTAGATAACGAGAACTTTTATTATTTCCAAAGATCTTCGTCATCTGTACTCACGCTAATTGAAGAAATAAGCAGGTATTTAGAGATGTCCATGCAAAGATATATTTCTAACCCGAGTCACCCCGAAATTATAAGAGCAAACAAATGAGCAAAAAGTCACCAGGTTTGTTTGTGTGTTTGAATATGTCTCTGAGTACCTTCGCTCCACAAGAGTTTAAACAACAAAGATTTGTGTTATCCTTTGAAAACATCAAACACAAAAAGAGGTTTAGCAGCTACATCATGTCGAGATTTTTATCTGACTTTACGTGTTGTAGGTTTATCAAAAAATATATATATGGACAAACCTAAAAATAAATATACACCAGTTGGTTCCCTGCTCTTGTGGAAACAACTTTGTGGACAACAAAAAGAAATACGAACACTTTGTTTTCCATCTAACCCATTATGGACGGTATGAGACTGCAACGCACAGAACTCCAAGTCTTGATTGTGCTTTTAGCTCACACAAAGCACATTGGAATTCAAAACTATAATACCGTCATTACAAAGAAAAGTTTGTTTCAGAACTTTGCACGTAAATCACTCTAATATGGAACTGGAGGACAATAGGAAAGAACCGAGTGAAAAGCACCTGCCACCAACTTCTGGGTTATTCACATCCCATTGAATAGTGGAATTCTATCATCATTCTTAGATACCATTGAATAGTGGAATTCTATCATCATTCTTACATACCATTGAATAGTGGAATTCTATCATCATTCTTACATATCATTGAATAGTAGAATTCTATCATCATCCTTACATACCATTGAATAGTGGAATTCTATCATCATCCTTACATACCATTGAATAGTGGAATTCTATCATCATCCTTACATACCATTGAATAGTGGAATTCTATCATCATTCTTACATATCATTGAATAGTAGAATTCTATCATCATCCTTACATACCATTGAATAGTGGAATTCTATCATCATCCTTACATACCATTGAATAGTGGAATTCTATCATCATTCTTACATATCATTGAATAGTAGAATTCTATCATCATCCTTACATACCATTTAATAGTGGAATTCTATCATCATCCTTACATACCATTGAATAGTGGAATTGTATCATCATTCTTACATACCATTGAATAGTGGAATTGTATCATCATTCTTATATACCATTGAATAGTAGAATTCTTTCATCATTCTTACATATCATTGAATAGTAGAATTCTATCATCATCCTTACATACCATTGAATAGTGGAATTCTATCATCATCCTTACATACCATTGAATAGGGGAATTGTATCATCATTCTTACATACCATTGAATAGTGGAATTCTATCATCATCCTTACATACCATTGAATGTGGAATTCTATCATCATCCTTACACACCAGTCCAGAATTATTTAAAGTGCTTGAGTGAGGGGAGGCATTCTTGCGACAAAGGCATGCGAACCATGAACTCTAATGCACAGATACTGATGTTGAAATAACATCGAAGTGTTGTCTAATTTACATTTACTGTACTGTATACTACAACGAAAGGGTGGGGTCGATGATACACCAGCAGGCTGTGACGTCACTTATCCCTGCTGCACGAGTTATTTTTTCACTCAACTATTTCTACACATAAGTTGTACCATGCTTTATTAGACGCGTTCGTTAAGCTTATCAGAGCCGCCACCTGTTCTATTCAGATCTAATTCATTTTAGATCCCCCTAGCGGATACATTACGTTCTCTTTAACGTGAATTAACCTAAATTATCGCACTGTCGTCATACACACACCATTTTTCCGATTCGTATTTTGTTACCAATGCGAATTTAGAGAAAAATGGAGGGATGTATCGTTGGGAAGAGGTGCTCAAGTTACCAATAATAGTTTTATTTATATTTTAATATAGAAAAGATGTTTCTACAGTTACTGCTTACGACTTATTGTGTTTCAATGGTTGGAAGTGATTTTGATTGTACTGTAGAATATATTGTAGCTACATTTTTGAATAAAATGTGCTCTAAACCTTTGGTGTAACCCGTTTTCAACTTCCAATGTACAGTTCTATTTTGAAGTATGCTTATAAAGTATATATAAATATTTTTAATTCGTGAGAATAAGAGGAGCTTCAGTAAAAAAAAAAAAAATCGCTCTTGTTTAACACGTGCTAGTTCGTGTTAGAAACGGAGTCATGACATCGCTACTGGCATTAGTGATCCACTGTTGCAGATTAAATTAAGCCACACGGGTGTGATAAATACTGCTAAGCCTTTTGGAAGCTGTGTTTTTGTGTATTCGTAATATTCGTAGCATATTTGCTACAAATGACAAAAGAATTAAATGACGTTTCATTTAATAAGTTAAATGTTTAACAACAAAACCTGTTTAGGCACTGATTGAGGTAACCTTATTTATCGTTTCTACATGCCGACCCCCAGTGGCTCAGCGGTATGTCTGCGGACTTACACGCTACAATCCGGGTTTCGATACCCGTGGTGGGCAGAGCACAGATAAGCCCATTGTGAAGTTTTGTGCTTAATTCTAAACAACAACAACGTTTCTACATAAAACACTGAGTGAGTTAACCTTATTTATCGTTTCTACATAGTACACTGATTGAGTTAAACCTATTTATCGTTTCTACATAAAACACTGATTGAGTTAACCTTATTTATAGTTTTTACATAAGACACTGATTGAATTAACCTTATTTATTGTTTCTATATAAGACACTGAGTGAGTTCTTATTTATCGTTTCTACATAAGACACTGGTTGAGTTAACCTTATTTATTGTTTCTACATAAGACACTGATTGAGTTAACCTTATTTATTGTTTCTACATAAGACACTCAGTGAGTTATCCTTATTTTGATCTCAGCTTCGTTACGAAGAATGAATAAATATGGTTCTTTTGTATTTCTTCACCCAACAGAGTAACCCCGATATTTCTTCACCCAACAAAGTAACCACGACATTTCTTCACCCAACAGGGTAATCACGACATTTCTCCACCCAACAGAGTAACCACGACATTTCTTCACCCAACAGAGTAACCACGACATTTCAACACTCAACAAGGTAACCATGACATTTATTCACTCAACAGGGTAACCACGACATTTCTTCACCCAACAGAATAGCCACGACATTTCTTCACTCAACAGGATAACCATGACATTTTTTCACTCAACAGAGTAATCACGACATTTCTTCCCCCTACAGAGTAACCACGACATTTCTTCACCCTACAGGGTGACCACGACATTTCCTCACCCAACATGATAACCATGACATTTTTTCACTCAACAGAGTAATCACGACATTTCTTCCCCCTACAGAGTAACCACGACATTTCTTCACCCTACAGGGTGACCACGACATTTCCTCACCCAACATGATAACCATGACATTTTTTCACTCAACAGAGTAATCACGACATTTCTTCCCCCTACAGAGTAACCACGACATTTCTTCACCCTACAGGGTGACCACGACATTTCCTCACCCAACATGATAACCATGACATTTTTTCACTCAACAGAGTAATCACGACATTTCTTCACCCAACAGAGCAACCACGACACATCTTCCCCCTACAGAGTAACCATGACATTTCTTCTCCCTACAGGGTGACCACGACATTTCTTCACCCAACAGAGTAACCACGACATTTTGTGTTTCTTCTGTACAAAATCATTTAGATCTTTTTTCTTTCTTTTTGAAGCGCTTGGAGAATGAGAAATCTAACCCTCAGTTCAATAATACCACGCCCTCTGCATCAAGATTAACTCTTGCACGTGGTGAAAACCTTCAACACAAAGAGTGGCATGAGTAAATTGGATAATCCTATTGCCAAAAGAACCACTTCACTTCCTTCATGTTGTGCAGAACCTAACAGTGGAACTCACCCAATGAAGTCCAGATCGAAGAATAATAGTATAACGCATATAGCAGTGAAAGAATATAAGGTTAAATATTGCAACACGAAAAGCAGTAAAAAGATATATGGTTTAATACTGTAATACACAGAGCAGTAAAAGAATATAAGGTTAAATATTGTAACGCACAAAGCTGGTAAAAAAAAACATAGCATTTAATATTGTAACACACACACACACACACTGTATAAAGCAATTAGGCTTTAATAATGTAACACATACTCACACCAAGTAAAGCAAATAGAGTTGTAGGGGCGTTACAGTTGGATGTTAGGTTATTAATCGGTATAGATATGAAGGTGTTCCATTATATTGGTTTAATATTTGGATGTTTTCTATAGTTATGTTGTGTTTATTTAATTTGCGGTGTTCCAAAACGGTGTGAAGGTATCTTTTTATGTTCTTTGAATCTAATTTCCATTTTTCTGCTTGTTTCTCCAATGTAGAAGTCGTTGTAGTTATTATATTGTATTTTATAAATTATGTCGGTGTTATGTTTGTCAGTGTAGTTTTTACATGGTATGGACTTTAGTTTTGTACCTGGTTTTTGAATAAACTTAGTGTTTACTGGAATTTTGTGTTTTATTATAAGTTTTTTCCAGATGTTGGTTATTTTTTCTCTGATGTCAGGAACATATGCGGCAGTATAAGGTTTTGTAGTTTGTTGTATCTTGGTATTTATTGTTGTTTGTTTGTTGTTGTTTGTGTTGTTGGTCTAGGTTTGTGCTTATAATTTTTACTCCGGTTTTTTGAAGGAATTTGGTGATGTTGACGAAGTGTTGTTTTATTTTGTTGATTTCGTCATTAATTTTATCATATAACCTAATTTTTGTGGCTGTGTTTATTTGGTTTCTTAATATTTTGAGTTTTTGTTTTGTTTCGTGTGCTGAATCCCAGGGAGTGTATAAGACAGTATGTGGGATTTTTCTATGGATTTCTGTTTTGAATTGCGTATCAGTTCTTGTGTTCCTGAGGTTAAAAGTTCTATTTGGTTAGTTTTTCCTGTTCACAAATGAACTTAATGTTGGAGTTTATCGAGTTAACGTGATTGAAAACAACTAAGTGTGTGTTCTGTAGATGTGAATCCAACAATTGTATCATCAACATATCTGTACCAGTACAGTGCTGGGTGTGAGGATGACCTGGCTGCTTCAGATTTACAATGGTAAAATCAGGGTTTCGATTACCTTCGACGGACATAGCAGATTTACCCACGAGCTTTGCTATAAGAAAACATACATACATATACGTCCAAAACTCAGATCTTCAATTGGGTAATATTTTTATGGTTGAGTAGTAAATAAAACAGTTGAATTTTTATAAATGTGACATGTTTCACAATGAACCGGTAAAAATAAAAAAGTGTCTGTTTTAAATATTAACGAAATCAAAAAACAAACTTATTATAAATTATAATTTATTTCACGGATGTTAAATGTTATTGAATGTTAACTCTGATGTTGTAGAATTATGAGACAATTCCAGAAAATGACACAGGGACAACAATTATACCTGATTGGAGGGGGAGAATTTCTGCTAGTTACTTTAATGTGGTTATCCGAAATTAACAGTCCAAAATTGGACATTTATGTGCTGCCTTACAGACGTAGTTTACATCAACAATAATTCCCTTCAAGAGAGTTAACAGGCTTTTCGGATTTATAGAAAAAGATTGTTTATTGCCTAGGCCTAATTTTAAAGTTGTAAATATTTTATCAATGTGTATCATACAAGTATAGTATGAAGTCTGTGTCATTCGAATGTAATCTTAAGACTAAAACTTTCGCTACTTCTACACAGATCGTGAATGACGTATCTGTGACTGTTATAAGACCTACTATATATCGGCTAAAAACAGAACTTCTCTATGAGATTTCTTGTCCTTCCCTGTAATCAGTAAAATAGTTTATTTTGGTTTGTACTGAATTTTGCGCAAAGCTACTTGAGAACTATATGCACTAGCCGTTCCTAACGTAGCGATAGAGCAGAGATAAAACGGTTAGTCAACTTCATCCCCTGGAAACGCTTGAGTTAGTTGTTTTCCAACGAACAGTGGGATTGATGGTTACATACATTATGACGCCTCAACAACTGAAAGATCGATCTTGTTCAGTGAAGAAAATTCGAACTTGCGACCCTCATATTGTGAGTCGACCGCCATAACCACCAGTCCATGTCAGGGCCCTAGTTTATAAGATACAAGGGTTATATAGCGTCAGGTCTTCTGTGTATAGAAATTTCGAAATTGGCGCACTGCGTTCGTTAAAATTTTAATATCAAATACATACCAAGCAAAGGGTTTGACTGGTATACAGGTTTGTTTTATCTAGCGAGGGCTAAGACCATTACATCTCACGTGACTATAACAATAATAATAATAAATATACATGTTAAAGTACATAAATAACATTGTGTTTTTAGTTTGCACTCCAATTCTGATTTATAAATGACTAATATAAAATTTACAAAAACGAAAGGCACTTCACAAAACTGATAAATTAAATAGCGTCTCAATCACTAATTTTTGCCTTACGTTCGTAATCCAGCCAGCTTGATGAGCTCCAGTATTAAACAAAAGGCGTCGTCGAAACTTGAAACAGTTGGCATGTTGTTAAACATTATTTCTGTACAGTGCAAAGCTTTACGCTTGAACACCAGTCCGCCTGCTGGTTTGTTCTTTAGTTCCAGTATTGACTCATAATTCAGCAATAAAAATCAGTGTTGAAGTATGATTTTGATATGTATTGGTGGTGGTGGAAAGGTTTGCTAAAATATATGTGTATATTTAAATAAGCTAAAACTACATAGAGTAGTTAGTAATTAATATACGTCACTCACGCCCTCTAGCTCTCTTTTGATGTCGAAGCCTCATTTGTCCTTTTTTTACAACACATAATTAATTTATAATTAAAAAATAAAACGGGAAGAAATAGATGTTACTCATTATCTTTACGTAAGAAAATGTAAGTAACAAGCAAACACTTACACACATATATACATCAATGATAAAGAACTCGTGCTACATCGTCAGGCACTGAAATAATTAATTATTGTTGTAAACATAGCTCAGAAGTCGTCATCATCAAGTCTTTGAAATTATTCAGTAATGAAATAAGTGTGGGACGAACCGTAGGTGTCTCTATGTTATCTCGTATCTTAAAGAACTAGTTATTGTAAAAGGTGTTAATTACATGGCAGTCACACTATCCTCATAATCTGTTTGTACGATGATAAAAATGATAAAAACATGTTTATGTAGCGAATATATTCTTATCACTTATTTCGTAATGCATAAAGAAAGTTTTAGTAAATGTCGAAACTAAAAGATAAAATATGATAAAACTAGTTATATTCCTGTCCACCTTATCTGTCTTATTTCCAGATACTGATGTTAGAGTCATGATACAAACTATAGAAAAATGAAAACCATATGGACCTTTAGCACTGTGGGTTAGTTTTAATTTTTGCACCATCCGCCTGCATAATTTGTACCAGGAATCACTCGCACTATAAACGAGTGGTCTACCAGTTAAGTAAGGGTTTTAACACGTACTCCCTAGTATGACATTTTTCAACAACTGAAACTACCACATTTATGTTTTGTTTTAAATCTGATTTAATCACCAATAAAGCAGTCTAAAATAATTTAAGTGTATGAATATGTTATGAATTACACCTAAATCATTATTCCATATTAAATATCAGACCAACTATTTAGTGACTATACAGGGTGTTCGGAAAGTCACTGTGCAGTTTTGTAATCATATGTCTATTCAGTCTATTTCAAGCCAGCAACTGATAGCGGTGTTTAGAAACAAAATAAGAAGGATCCAGGTCTGTACTGATGCCAACGGGGGTCAGTTTCAACATCGTTTATAATTGTCATTCATATTTACCTTCTGTATTCTATATTGAAACATGTCTGTTAATAAATATATAAGTGCACGGTGACTTTCCGAACACCCTGAATATGCGTAACATATTTCTCTTCTTTTTATGAAAGGTAAAATTGAAAAGAGAGTCTTTGACATAAGAAAACTCATAAATGTTATATACAATTCGCTAGCCGCATCTCTTTGGTTTGTTAGCCCGATCTGCAATGATGAGTCTTTAATATGAGAAACTGCAGTCCATATAAGGGGTACGGCCAATCAGGAAAAGCATCAGGCCTCTACGTCACAGGTTCTCTTTTCAATTTTACCTCAGGTGAAAAATACAGTCATTTATTGATATATTATATATATAATCAAAATATCGCAGTTGTATTTCAACCACGCACAGAGGTCTACCTCTGAGAAAGGAGTAAAATAGATACCAAAGGCTATTCCATAACTAGTTTTCAAGCCTCCGTTTTAAAAACTTCAGGATAAAACTGGAGTTTTCACACTTGGCATTAAACCTTCTTACCAGTACGTGAATATTTCGTTTCTATCAATACAATGACATCAGTACTCCCAGCTTTTATGTTAGTGGTTACAACATATCGGAAGTTATGTGAAGTTTGTTTGTTTTTACCATAATATTAAATGTACTCGTCTTGTGCTTATAATGTTTCAAGTTTTGTTCTACTGACTATAATAACTGAAAATTTCTCGTAATAGCCATAATAATTTAAACTTTTGTTTAAATATTGTTAACATCTAAAAATATCAGTTGATTATGTATCTTAATTGATTATAGAGTATGTACATTATCTGACATTTGGGTGTCTTCTCACTATACGCACCTGAATGTCTTCAATAACTTATCTTTTCTTCCTCGCATTTACACAATGCTTTCGAGTGCAGATGAACAATATACAGTTTTTGATCTTATATATCTCTGACGCTGTATTTTATATTATTACCTAATAAAAGTATTAATACCATGCTAAAACCTTCCTGAATAAAACGGGATGTGTCTTCTTTGGAAGGCCTGGCATGGCCGAGGGCGTTAAGGTGTGCACTCGTAATCCGAGGGTCGCGGGTTCGCGCTAAACATGCTCGCCCTCCCAGCCGTGGGGGTGTATAATGTGACGGTCAATCCTACTATTCGTTGGTAAAAGAGTAGCCCAAGAGTTGGCGGTGGGTGGTGATGACTAGCTGGCTTCCCTCTAGTCTTACACTGCTAAATTAGGGACGGCTAGCACAGATAGCCCTCGAGTAGCTTTGTGCGAAATTCCAAAACAAACAAACAAGTCTTCTTTGGAATTTTGTTGTTTGGGGCATAATCAATTTAAATTTATATATATTTTTGTTCACTTTTAACAGCACCTTTATATCACTTGTTATTCATATTCAACGACAATGTTTGTTTTAACATTATTATTCATCTTTATAATTTAATTTGTTTGTTCTTTTTAAAAGTGCCTGCCATCTTTTCTGATACCAATACTGTACGAATTCCTATCTGTTTTCGTGCGATATCCATGTTTTCACTTCGTAAGAATGTGGTCAGTGTTTGGGTAATACAAGTTTATACCCTGGAGGGTCAGGTTCTCTACAACCTCCTCCTCCTGCCTGCACTAATATTTTTTGGCTGTTTGTTAATTTTCGGCTGTGGACTGATTTTTTTTATTTGGTCCTTTTCAGGGCAATGTCCATTTATTTTGGCTCGTATACAGTTTTATTCTATTAGCAGAATGTCAAGTTAGCTGGTGGCATTTTTCTTTAATTAGATAACTAAATAAACTAAGAAGAATTTTTTAATTATTTTATTAAACTTTATATTTATATATAAATATGTATATTTTATTTACCTTTTATTATTATTATTTATTTTTACACTTGAAATATAAGTTAACTGGGGAGAGATGTTTAGGACTAGCTTCATCATGTATGAGGTACCTGTCTAGTTCGCATAGTATTTCGTTTTTCATCCAATTCTTATAAAAGTACATTATTGTAATATGTAGGAGTCTATCTGGTATGGTTGGTATGTTCGAGTATTTGTGAATGAATTGAGATGATGTAGTTCTTGGAACTCTGTATCTGTTGTGAGGAGTGTGTTTTGGATTGTCTGTAGTTTAGTTTTAATTATTTTATTACTTACAGTTATCCATGCTGAACCTGCGTGGTCTATTACAGGTCTAATGTATGTTTTATAGATTTTTAGTATGTTATCTGTAGATGCTCCACTGTTTTTACCAGTTAGACTCCCACCATAGTTAGTTCTTCGCCAAATTTTGTTTTTAATTTTGCTGACATGATTGATCCAAGTTAGTTTTGAATCATAGGTCAGACCTAAAAATTTGCCGATGGGGCAGTCTGGAGTAGAGTGCCATTTATATATAGTTCTGTCTGTTGTTTAAAGACTACGAGTTGTGTTTTTGCTGTGTTTATTTTGATTCTATATTTTTCACAGTATTCACTTATTCTATTTAGTTACGGTTGTATGTTAGTGGCTGCTATCGTGGGTGTTGCAGCACTTTTCCAGATTGCCACATCATCTGCGAACTGTGAGGAGAATCCATGATTTGGATCCCTCAGTAACATATTGTTTACATACATGATGAAGAGTGTAGGGCTAACCATCCCTCCCTGAGGGACACCAGCTTGTGGAGTAAAGTATTCGGAAAAAGTTCCATCAACATTTACTCTACATTTTCTGTTTTACGAAAAGTTAGATAACCAGCGAATAATTCCTCGCGGTAGTTCCATTTCATTCATTCACTTCGTAACCAAGTTCGAGCTTTTCGTTTTCGTATCGCCGTCGTCTGTCGTTGATTGGTTGATTTCAAGTCACTCTAGCGGCCAGAAATAATAAAATTGAACTTTTTCTTTTAAGCATATAAAACTATTTGTATGTGTCCACTATCTACAGTATTTTCAGTTTCTCTTTTTTTAATTGCATCTACATACACAATTCGGTTTCCACATTTTTCACTCTCACGTTTATGGAACAACAACGCTAAGCACCGTGGTTCGATTCCTCTTTGTAATCGCATATTGGATAGCCTACTGGGTGCTCTTGCGCATAAACAGAATTAAAAACAAACAAACAATAATTCGTTGATGAACTGGTGACTATTTCCTGTCAGTCTCTTCAGCAACCATGTGGCAATTCCACGTCGAAACTTTGGGGACCAACGCTAAACGGTACATTCAATTCAGTGACAGAACCAAGACCAAGTGCCTGGTTAATGTTGCGTATAGTTTCAGTAGCTTTTCGTCCAGGTTTGAAGTCGAAGAGGAAATTCAGACGAAAGTCATCCTTGTCCATGCTGCTTGGGGGTTGCGAAACTTATTCTGAGTAGAGTTGAAACAGCAGACAATTAAGACACCTTGTAAGGGACAAACGTTGGATTAAACCAACCAATCAATGGTAAGTTACTTAATATTCAGCTTCTAAATGTCATCATGAGAATTCCGACATTTATTTCTGGACAGCTTAATACGTGCATCAAAACTTCGTCTTCCTGATGTGTCAGCTCAGCTATAATCTTAAAGTTTATCGCTAAAATTCGATGTTTGATCCCCACATAGAACACAGCTTAGATAGCCCATTGAAAAACAAACAAACGAAACAGCATTATAAAATATAACAACTTCGTCATAATTGTTTATAACATTGATTTCTTGATCGATTCAGTGTGTCTCTCAATGTCTTGGGGATTTTTGTTTTTTTCACAAATAATGAATCACCGTGTGTTTTTGGCTCTTGACATAAATCACTCGACGCAAGTGCCGGTCACATACACGTGCCATTAGCAGATTCTTGTGGTATAGCCATTTCGCATGAGTTATTCCCCACTCAAGCTGGCTTTTATCTCACATCCCGAGCGTGTGACTACTCGCCTTGTTTGCATGTTACGGCAATAGCTCTCTCATCTCACGTGAGCAGCTTCAGTTGTGTGTTTGTATATGTGTTTGTTATGGGCGTGTGTGAATATCTCTTGCAGAATGGAAAATGGTGCTTCCACAATTATGAAGGTCATAACAGCATCTGAGATAAAGCATAATTTTGTTAGAGACACAAAAGAATGACATAAGTGTGTTGTCCCCAGTGTTAAATTTCAGAAGTTTTCATTAGACCTGAGGCTTATAATATGTACTTAACTCTATATATTAACAACAACAAGACACAAAGAACATCACTATTTAATGTAAACCAAGTAAACAACAACAAATCAAAAGGGCCAGGCGTTGCCTAGTGCCTATTATGCTGGACCGTTTATCCGAGGATCCCTGATTCGCGTCTTGTTGCCGCAAAATCACTCTTTGCTCTCTGGAGTAGTCAGTGGCTGTGTTACAAGACTGACAGTCAGACTGCACTAGTGGATCAGAGTAGCCCAGCCGACGACCTCAATAATTTCAAAATAAAGAACGATATCTCATCTGTATCTTTGTGTGAACATCCGAAACGACAAACAGATTTACTCCAAACGTATATAATACTGCTACGTATTATAATATATTTTGGACGAGTCTCCGATTCATCATGATACGCATTACTATTTCAAACAACTGGAAATTCGAATTTGAATTTAGATGTAGAGCAAATGTCAGTATGTATGAAATTTATGATATTTTGCAACGAGATTGATACACACAATTTTCTTTTTTAACACAAATGTATTTTAATATTCAAACGTTTATTACTAATTGTGATTACAAAAGATGGTTTATATAATAAACTCTATCAAGTCTTGTATCAGATCTAGAACTGAACATTTTATCGATGTCTACGACGAGCAAATTAATTCAGAGTCGATTTTATCTCACCTCGCTAAGCCAACGACGTCTGTTCTTAGCTTATCTCACGCCGGTTACAAGCTTACTTCTGCCAACGAGTATATTTAATGTTCTCGTAGACGTAACAACGTTTCAAGTTAATTCACTGAAGTTGAACTGTTTGTAATGTTCGAAATCTGTAAATGTTCCGGTCCATTTCTGTAGTTTTCCTATTAATGGGCGTTAATCACAATTATCCCTTCCGAGGCCTTTCGTACACTGACCGTAGCTGCCCATTGATAATACTCTATCTAGCGGCGCGTCGGTTTTATATACCAATCACGCGAGTTTTTAAAAATTTAACAATATTCGCACGTTTTCATAAAACAGATATTGTTGATTCTTACTCTCAAGAAACTTCTACAAATTTCGAGAACTTACGCAATACACAGTCAAAAAAGTACGTCACATGCTAAAAAGGAAACTACTGAAACAAGCGTAGGCACTAAAATAAACGTATAACGCAAAATCCGTTACAATACTCTATTAATTTATAACGTGTTTTACTATAGTTGATGTACAGTAAATTTAAGTACCAGACAAAATAACACAAGAAAAACTACCTGTCAGTTATGGGCTTAAAAAGTAATGTTATAAATGGGAAAGATCACAGCTCCCCATACATTCTTAACCATAGCATATGATTTGTTCGTTCGATGCAAATATCCTCGATATACGCGCGGCATTCAACGTCACGTTAGTCACCTTCGTTCGTTTGAAGTTTTTCCTCGCGCGTTTAGCTGCCGAGTTCCTCGCTCAGCTTCGGTCTCATTTGCCCGATTGCTTATCCATTTAAAGTCCACCTTTGGGAAATCCACCTTGGTTTCTCCTCCTAATTTTATCGAATTTGGTTCAGACAGTTCGTGAAACGAGACGTGCAGACAAAGAACTATCTTATATACATACCCACACATTGAGAGCCATTATGGATATTTTGTTTTTATAGATTAAACTGCAGTCACGAACTCTCTTTCCTTAATAGCAGAAACAAAACAAAACACGCAAACGTTTTTCGACAAAAAAAATATGTGTGCTTTACTAAGTATACACAACACGAATAGTTTAAGTCAGTCAATTATAGATTCCTTATGGTATTAAGTTAGTGTATTTACACATATCATATTAAACTATATATCTGGACTTTTATTAGAGTTTAGATAAAGTAAGCTCTCCACCCATTGTCTACTTTATTTCATCATTTCTAATAACATTTTGTATTTCATGTCTACTGATATTGTGCACCAAAGTGACATTTTACATGATAACAGCACATATATATATCAGATTCTGTGAGATAAGTCACGTAAAATCGGATTTCGATTTTTACCTTTTCATTCGGCTTGGTACAAGACTAGAATTGGAATGGATCGAATTTGACGGCTGTCAGCAAGTTATGTTCTTTTCCGTTGTGTCTGCTTTTCCTGGTGTATCTGATTACCACGTTTCGTCTTTTGGCTTCTCACTCCGAGAGGAAAATCCGGAGTTAGAAACGTAGTAAAGAAATGGTAACGCAACAGAATTACGTGCTATTCAATTCGATAAGCCTCACTTCTTGACCATCGCACGAATTTTTACTTGTGTTAAAAAAGTAAAAACGTTTGATTTTTTTTCTGTGATTAAATGAGCTTTTCTTAAATACAAACATATATTATATATATATATATATAGACAGTGACATAGAAAAAGACAGTGATATATATATATATATATACATATATATATATATATATACTGTAGTGGATATAATTATGGAAACGATTGCCAAAATAGATTTATAAAGCAAATACAAAGGCAATGAATCATTTCATTGTACGAAATGTTCCAGAGAACAGTAACGCATTGATAGTTTACGATCTAATTCGATTGTGATCCAACGAATAAAAAAATATATAACACCGGTATAAAGCCTATGAAAGTATTGACAGATATATCATGCCCAGTAGTAGTAGTACAAGTCCAGTTAAGGCCTCCGAACACGCAAATTTTCATATTGCGAGTCGAACGCCCTAACCACCTGGCCATGTCGGGCGTTATTCTATTTATTTATTATATACTAAAATATAAATAAAATCGCCTTAAAAGCTTTAAGGTTGGGCGGGGTAGTTAATGTTTGTGATATTGTTTTCTATATTGTTTAATAGTGTTAAGATTAATGAATGTTTAAGTTGAGAACTTCCTGATTAATCAAAGTAAATAAAGTTGATAAGAACCTAAAACAACCGAATCTTGAAATGTAAACATCATAAGCACAACCAAGTTTAAACTGGCTGGTCTTCATTTTGATTTTATTAGTATATTATTTTGGTTTGTTTTGAATTTAACATAAAGCTATTCGAGGGCTCTCTGCGCTAGCCGTCCCTAATTTAGCAGTGTAAAACTAGAGGGAAAACAGCTAGTTATCACGACTCATTGCCAACTCTTGGGCAACTCTGGGCTACTCTTTTATCAACGAATAATGGAATTGACCGTAACTTTATAACGTTCTCACCGCTGAAAGGGCGAGTATTTTTGATTGGATGGGGATTTAAACTTACGACACTCAAATTGAGTGTCCAATGTCTTAACCATCTGGCCATCCCAGATCATATATTCCTTTACAAATGTAATACGGTAAAGGCTAGCTTCACGATTCCTTCGTATGTTAAAGGCCTAGAATTTTGTGAATCTTTGTTCGAATTTTATATAGTTTCTCAAGTGCTCGTGTTCTACGTGATGGTTGCAAATTTAATATGGAGATATTTGGAGCAATCTGTGTAGGGCGAACCGTGTAATATACTGGCGAAATATTTTCGCGTACTTCGGAAATAACAAATAAAGGAAGGAAATTCTATTAGGCTGATTCACGTGAATTGAGCACAAAGCTATACAATGGGCTGAATGTGCTTTGCCAACCACGGGCATCGAAATCCGGTTTTTAACGATGTGAGTCCGCAGACATATCGCTTTGCCATTGGGTGTCAACTTCTATTAGGATTTGTTTACAAACGGCATTACCGATGTCATTAGAGCACGTGCTGTCTCTCCAGTATCCCTCTGAGTTTCTACCATGTAAAGCGCCAATGTGATATCTTGCATGGTAGTGAGTGACATTTCGGGCACATCCTCGCTGTTCGAGTTTTGGTACATCACACTTAATGGTAACGTTACCAACGGTCTACACTTCTCGTATCTGTAAACTTTGCAACCAAGCTTCTGTCAGTTATAGTTATTCGTGACTTATATAATATGCTTTTTTTTTTAAATTTCGCGCAAAGCTAAACAAGGGCTATCTGCAAATGATATTGAACAGATGGGCTAGAGGGAAGACAACAGCGACCATCATCAGCTGTTGGGCTACTCTTGTCGTAACATAGTGGGATGTCCCCTCGTGATATAGCGGTATATCTGTGGATTTACAACGCAATGAGGGTTTCGATAGCCGTGGTGGGAAGAGTACCGAAAACGTATTGTGTAGCTTTGTGGTTACCTTTAAACAAACAAACAAATTCATTAGTTGTATTGAAAATAAACATTTTTATTTGAATCCAAAAATTATTTCACCCACCGTAGAAACAGTTTTCGTCTTCAGCCAACATTCAGGCTAAACTGAAAAGATTAAAACAAGAACCTGGATGAGCTTTTAAGAAGTCGTTCATATCCCACAATTCCTGAGAGCTGACGATGGATGTTGTTGACTAGCTACTTTGACTGTAATATATAAGTTAGGAACAGCTACGCGCAGGTAGCTTTTGTGTAGCTTTGTACAAAAATTCTAAATGGAACAATAACAAAAATTATACGTCACTTCTTCTTGGATAGGTGGGTGTCAAAGAAGAAGTTTCTAGAAAAATATATAAATTACGACATTATGATTGGTTCAATGCTTAGATACAATAAGAAGTTTATTTGTTAACTTGTGCGTTTGTTGTTCCAGCACAAAGCTGCACAGTAGGCTGTCTGCTGGCTGTCCACTACGGTGAATTGAACTCCGGATTTTAACCTTGTAAGCCGGTAAAGTTATCTTTGACCTTCAGAAAAACCATTAACTATAATAAATATTATTGTGATTTTTTTTCTAACGGAATTGGCGCGGCATAGCCAGGTGGTTAAGGAACTCGACTCGTAATCCGAGGATCGCGGGTTCAGATCCTCGTCACACCAAACATGCTTGCATTTTCAGCTGTGGGGACGTTATAATGCTACGGTCAATCCCACTATTAATTGGTAACAGAGTAGCCCAATAGTTGGCGGTGAGTGGTGCTGACTAGCTGCCTTCACTTTAGTCTTACACTGCTAAATTAGGAAACGGCTATCGGAACAAAAGAAATGGGTGTAGATTTTTTACACTCGTTGAGGGGGATGATTTTTGCAACCACTTATGTGTACTGTTCAATTTGCAAATTGGTAATTTCTGATTACGTGAACCTGAAAGCTGTAAACATGCAGTCACAGAGTAATCTTGTTGCCACGATACTTGTATGTAAACTTAGGCCTACTGACTGATACTTACGAACTATCGCTCAGATTGAAAAGCTTAGAAGCACGCCTATATTACAGATGTACGTTTCGGCTACTAAGAAAACCTACATCTAGGCCTAATTAGGTAATTTGATTGTTCAGAACACGAGAATCACAAGAACAAACACACAATTTGTAGGCCTGTGATGCAATAAAACAATTCAACATACCAAACTGCAAAGGGGGATGATTGTATGCACCATACCCCCCACCTAAAATGAAGGGGGGATGTATCCCACTCACCCCTCCAGTATCTACGCCCCTGAACAAAAGTATCTGTTTACACTAGACTTTTGAAATGATACGCTCTTTATTTTTACGAAGTAATTTATTTAATAACTTTAAGCAAAAGACTCTGGTGAGTTAGCGGTAATTTTACCGAATTGCAATGCTCAAATCCAAAGTTTAATTCCGTGCGGTAGGTAAAATTCAGATAACATAGCGTGAACAGCACCCTACACATTCGTTTACTAAATGGCAAGTGTGTGTGTGTGTTTTTTTTTCTTATAGCAAAGCCACATCGAGCTATCTACTGAGCCCATCGAGGGGAATCGAACCCTTGATTTTAGAGTGTAAATTCGAAGACTTACCGCTGTACTAGCGGGGGGCGCTAAGTGGTAAGGTCAGAGATCCCGATTCGAGTCCTGAAATTTTAACCACAGACCACAAATAAAACAGAAACACAAGTCCAGTGCCATAAGCACATCCTTCAGCTTTTAGAACTAAAGAACGGGATTAACTGTCAATTTTATAATGTGCTCACAGTTGAGAGAACAAAGCGCGTCCAAATAGAATCATGCCTTAAACTCACTTCCTTCGCATAATACCAATAGGCCACACCTATACAACTTTGTTCGTATGATTATAAAGATGGAGAAAAAGGTAATAATTATTATAAAAGGCGTAATATCTTTATTACATATATCTAAACCAATGTTAAAGCAAGACTGTTTGGAGGCAATGCTGTGCTTCGAAAAGGTCTATTGACCGTAACACGTTATTGTTGTGGATATAATTTAATATTTTTTCATCGTTAAAAATGAAAACAATTAATATTTTGGTCTTACTCCAAAGGAAAGCAGATTTTTTAATCAACCAAACGTAGTTGTTGTTTTGAATAAAGCACAAAGCTACACAATGGGCTATCTGTGCTCTGCCCACCACGGGTATCGAAACCCGGATTTTAGCGTGTAAGTCCGCAGACATACCGCTGAGCCACTGGGGGGCAAACCAAACGTAAGTTTATAGTAACACATGAAAGGGTTCTGTATTACAGTTAACGAAAATTATCTTCAAAGCGTGTAACACTTCTAATAATGCTTCGTGTATTGTACAGAATCCGGAAGATATGTGGAATTAGACAGATCTCTAGGGAACAATTCATTTCCTGCCATGCATGAAAGGTGTCATTAGTGTCTCTTTGTGAGCTTGTTTGAGTTACTTCTTCCGGGAAATCACGTTCTCCTTACGTAAGGACGAATAAACAACGACATACGAGAGAATTTTAGTTTGAGAGTTTTGTTTCAATTTGACATCTAAAATGGTTTTATCAGATAACACTGGGAAACCAGAATTATGACAGTATCTGATATCTTGACTATCTTGATAGTTTCATTCCAAATTACAAGAGATGGTAAATCCGATACCCCAGTATCTCAGAACTGTTTTTAAATCAGACGAACAATTATATTTAGTACCTGACGGCTTAATTCAAAATCAACTGTCTGACGGTTCTCACGAGCTAAAAAAAAAAACACGAGCACGTCTACTTGAAATAGAAACTAGATTTATTCTAAATTTCAAGGACACTTCATTACCTCTGACACTTCCAATAACTTACATTACAAGAAACTTGATGAAGCAAGAACTTTCGGAAGGTACACTTTGTTGTTGTTGTTTTTTTAACTTTTAACCAGGAAAACAATGGAAAAACTTATCACTTAAGTCTCAATGACGTCATGGAATAAAGAGGTTTAGTAACTGCCTTATTGTGACAACATAAAAAATTATGAAATGGTGTTGTGATGGAATGATATTTGCGGATAGCAGGGAGTATATCATTTATAGTTGCAATAACCAGAAGATGGATAGATTGATATGGTGTAAAAAGTTTAAACCATGACAGTGATGAGAAGTGATGGAGTGTGAAGGGTTTACACAAAGACAGTGATGAGGATTGGTGTGGTGTACAAAGTTTAAACCATGACAGTGATGAGAAGTGATGAAGTGTGAAGGGTTTACACAAAGACGGTGATGAGGATTGGTGTGGTGTAAAAAGTTTAAATCATGACAGTGATGAAGTGTGAAGGGTTTACACAAAGACAGTGATGAGAAGCGACAAAAGGTTTATAGGCGGCCAGATTAAAAAGTTGGTTGTTGTCGAGCCAAGAGAGACGGTTTTATGAAAAAAACAGATTAATAAGGTGACTGTACCAATGGTTTTAATAGGCAATTATTAATAAAATGGTACTATTCGGACACGAGTATAATGGTACATAAGCGCGCAAGTTTGTATATTGAAATGTGTGAGCGCAGTTTCTCATTTGGGTACATGTGTGAGCAGGTTCGTATAATGGTCCGTACGCTCAGTTCGTACATTTTTATACGTGCTCGCGCAGATGTGTATCAGGGTACATGAGCGTGCAGGTGAGTGTATTAATATAACTGTTTATAAAACCATCTCTCCCGTCTCAACTACAGCAACCAAATTGGTAACCTATACGATCATCCTTCCCACGCTAGTACAACGCTAAAATCAAGGGTTCGATTTCCCTCGGCGGACTCAGGAGATAGCCCGAGGTGGCTTTGCTAAATGAAAATACACACACACATGTGATGATCTTCATTGCAGCCACGTATACGCACATGTGTACACAAACCTATATCAGTTTCTTCGCTCCGCTTACATGTCAAGTAAGGTTCGCATGGCAACTCTTGTTCACCCAGGGCGAAACAGGAGCTTCGTTTCAAGAGTCCTTTGTTTTTCACACGAAAAATCGATTACACTAGTCAAACTAGTATTTAATGAAATATTAATGGTCTGCAATTTTAAGGGGTTGATAACAAAAGCCTTTAAAGCATTGCAAAAAAAATCTATAAAACACGCATAGGACTAGTAACAGAGTACGTGACACTAACACTAATCAAAACTAAATTACAAACACTACAGAACACATTATTAAGAACACTACAGAACACATTATTGAGAACACTATAGAACACATTATTCAGAGCATACAAAGTATCTAAATCACTTTTCTCGGCACAAGGCACAAATACAGAAATATCAAAAATACGTAATTCACGGAAATACTTCGCGAAAAGTTGTAAAGAGAATAATCTACTATGTGGACTTTTTGGGTACACCATGAAAATAGTTCTAGGTATCCCTCCTCTATTAACATTTATAAAATAAATCAAATTAATTAAAACCACGTATTACTAGACCTAGGTATCATGAATAATTGTAAATTACTGCGACAACTTTAAACAGTTTGTTTCTTTTAATTTCGCGCAAAGCTACTCGCGGGCTATCTGCGCTAGCCGTCCCTAATTTAATAGTGTAAGACTACTAAAGGCAGCTATTCATCACCACTCACCGTCAACTCTTGGGATACTCTTTTACCCAAAAATAGTGGAATTAACCGTAACATTATAACACCCTCACCGCTGAAAGGGCGAGCATGTTTGGTGTGTCGGGGATTCGAACCCACAATTTTTGGATTATGAGTCGAATGCGTTAACACGCTTGGCCATGTCGGGCCACATTAAATGGAGTTTTTATACGTGAATGTTCGAAACGTAGAATTAGTGAATAAATACAGCTGGAACCTTGATACATTCTAATGAAGTGAAAATGTATTTAAGACAGCAATATTAATCTAATTATATACATGGACATGACCCTGAAAGGGGTCAGAGTGAAAGCGTGGACTAGCTAAACACTGGCCCTTTTGTAGTAAGTAAACAAATGTTTGTGTTTTTCTTATAGCAAAGCCACATAGGGCTATCTGCTGAGCCCATCGAGGGGAATCAAACCCCTGATTTTAGCGTTGTGAAATCGAAAAATTAACGCTGTAGGAGCGGGGTGCTAAGGAAATAAATATTAATTAATTAAGAATAGAAGGGAGAAAGTTGAACTTGACCTTTCTAGGTCTACAAGACCTCACAACAAACAAAAATCAAAGCAGGTTTTGTTGTTTTTGTTTCCTTAACTTTTAAGGGAAAATTAATACACTATTTTTAATTTTTATTTGTTACTTATTATAATTGATCTCGGATGGATCTCCGATTTATTATATTACGTATGTTCTGCATTACTTTTTCAAATAACTGGAAATTTTAATTTAGTATTTAATGAAATATTAATACATTTGAAAGTTATGACATTTGTTAACAAGATCGATTCACACAATTTTCTTTCTCAACATAAATATATTTTAATATAAAAGCACAAATAATACATATAATACAATTTATAAAAACACCTATTACTAATAGTTATTGCAAAAGATGGTTTTATGCAAGAGTTTTAGAAATGAAGATTTTATCGACGTTCACAAAGAGCAAATAAATTGTTTCTTGATACAGATGTAAGTTTATTTTGACGGTCGCGGATTCGAATCTACGTCACACTAAACATGCTCGCCCTTTCAGCCGTGGAGGCGACGGTTAATCCCACTATTCGTTGGTAAAAGAGTAGCCCAAGAGTTGGCGGATGGTGGTGATGACTAGCTGCCTTTTCTCTAGTACTACACTGCTAAATTAAGGACGGCTAGTCCAGATAACCCTCTTGTAGCTTTGCGTGAAATTTAAACCAAACCAAACCAATTCCTTTGACGGCTGGCTGAGCTTGAAACACAGGCGACAATATCTTATGTCCATGTAAAGCTACTAACGTTCGAGGTTAATTGACTGAAGTTAAACGATTTGAAATCTTCGAAATTTATTGATGTTTCTGGTAAAATTCCGTAGTTTTCCGATTAATAGGCCTTAATCACAATTATAACTTTCGAGACCTATAGTAAACTGACTGTAGCTGACTGATAATAATAACTGTCTCTCAGCCCGTTGACTTTATATACCAAGCACTCGAGGTTCTCGAACTTTCAACAATATTCTAAAATATGTAAACCATATATTGTTGATTCTTGCTCTCGAGAATCGTCTATAAATTTAGAGAACAGGCGGTATTTGAGCAATAGACATCCAACCACATATGTAACATGCATTTAAAAAAAACTATACTAGAACAAACACAGGTATTAAAATGAACGTATAACGGTAAATCCGTTACATATTATATAAATTTTATTAGAAACATAACTCTCGTAGTAATGAAGCTAAAATACCATCACAAACGTCTGAACACGTGGGTTTTCAGCATCGGTCTATAATACGAAATACATTCTTAAAAAAAATGTAAAATATAAATCTTAGGACTAATATACCTACTCATATCAAGCGTTTAAAACTAAAACGTGACAGCTTAGAGTAAATCGTTTTCTATCAACAAAGTTCTCGTATTTCCAGAATGAACAATTAATTTATATCAAAAGTGAGATAAAAAATTAATGTCACTTAGACACCGACGTCAGCCAGTGTGAAATCATACGACGCGTTTAATAGCAGCAGTGACGACTGACCATCCGTGAAATCCATCGGCAGCTATGCTGTTTTTCTTCTTTCGGTTCACGTGCTGGTGACACGTGCAATGTATACAGATGTCAGCTTCGCTTTCTAGCGCTGCTGAGATAACATGGGCTGGTAGACTTGGCAGAAAGCCAATCTCTGAACGCGGGCAACTCTTCCTCACCGCAAAACTAACCCATACTTTTATTTGTTGTTATTTTTAAAAGCCCTAAACGTGACGTCGTCGATAGATGTAACAGCAAGGAGTAAAAATACAGCTTTAATCCAAGAAGCAGTAGAGCCAGCTTTAGTTATATATATATATTAATCTCTCATATTCACTAATACACCTTCCTGAAAGTTTTAAAATTTATATTGTGGGTCAGTGGTCGCTTAAACAACTACACAAACAATAAACGCCGTGCTGCTCACATGTATTTGTTTTAGCCCTTAATTAATGAAGTAGTCATAACATATATGATATATTTTAGCAGATAAACGTAGTGATTCATGCATAATGTTAACATTAACAGTTCGTAATCTCAGCATCTAACCTATTAAAAAAACAACCTATATGATACTGTGGAGTAGATGACACTGGATAGTACCAGACGGTAGCAATGAAAAAGTATCACTGAAGAATTTCTCATCATTACAATTTATTAAGTTATAAAATATGTTACAACAGAGAGAACCGTGAAGCAGGTTAGCTGCAATATACCTTTTCCCTTGTCTGTTTTATCTTTTAAACATCTGGATGCATGGAGTTGGTAACGACTTTTGAGACAAATTAATTCTAATTATTTCCCAAATAACTTACTTTATTTCGCTATATTTCAATGATAAGCAGTCTCTTTACATAGTCGTAGTGAATTCAGAAACTGAGATAGCGAAAATATTTTTCTTTTTCTGAAAATTTTAATTTCATTGTACTTAAATTTTAAGTTTGTTTGTTTGTTTTTGAATTTCGCGCAAAGCTACAAGAGGACTATCTGCGCTAGCCGTTCCTAATTTAGCAGTGTAAGACTAGAGGGAAGGCAGCTAGTCATCACCACCCACCGCTAACTCTTGGGCTTTTCTTTTACCAACTAATAATGGGATTGATCGTCACATTATAACACACCCACGCCTGAAAGGGCGAGCATGTTTGGTGCAATGGGGATTCGAACCCACGACCCTCAAGTTACGAGTCAAGCGCTCTGTAATGACGTCACAGACTATTCTACGTCTACTTTGTTATTGATTGGCTGATTGTTTAGTGTTTATTGGCCCAAAGCAACTGTGCCTAGTTTGTTATTCTTTACACCAATGTTTCGAATGTTTACGATGTTAAGAAATTCACTTCCTCTTTAGCGTCAAAATTATAGTATATAAAATGTTTGTAGTTGGCAAAGTGGAAAACAGGTAACGTTATGACGGCTGAATTTTATTTCATTCTTTTTATCGGAAAGAGGGCGCAACGTATAATACAAAAAATAAATGAAGGTGTTTTCGACAAACATTTCAGCAAAACCTACTGTCTTGTGCCTATCATTCAGCACGAGACTCACGGGAATTGAGCCGTGGAAACGAAGCTGCAGAAATGCATAACGGGTAATTCAGGCTACATCAGATACATCCACGTGCTTTGAGTCTGCTAGCTAGAACCACTCGGGGATTGAAAGCAAGCGGTGATATACAAGCGCGAGCGTTACGTCCTTTTCACATCCGGAGTTGCTGCGACTATTTATATTCAATTAATTATCAGAGCGATGAGAAAGTTGGAGTTGTGTGAACGTGCGCTGTGCCACGAGCTTCTCTGGCTCTGACGTCAGCACGCTAACACTCGCGTGTCGAGTTTAGACGCGAACACAGTTTTCTTCTTCTTTATTCTGCGGTTTACGTGTTCAGTAGTCGATAGCTGTCGGTAGCACTTGATTTATTGCACATTTTGTGTATAGGTACTGGTCTACTGAAGTAGCAATCATGGATTAAATAGTTTTAGTGCCCTGTGTACTACAGAAATGTTTTCCGTCCTTGTCCTGACACTAAACAGAGTATGTGAGATACAACCTGTACACATCGGAACATCTACCTATAACGTGATAATGTCTTTAAATCTTTACCACCAGAAAACACAGAAGTACCACTGACAGTGTAAAGATTTCGAGATCTGTATCATTAAACATAAAAATTTAAAACAAAACTTTATTAAAACAGCAGACAGGCAATCTTTGAAAAGCGAGCGAACAATGTTTACGTGCGTTATTAAAGTTGGGTCAGTTCTGATGACCGTACATACATACTTTTCTAATGTTGTCAGGTTATTTTTTGCCCCCAGCGGTCCAGAGCCGTTTCCAATACTTTAATCTGAAGAAGTAATTCATGTAAAACAAAGAGAAAAAGATTAAAGTCAGAAAAATAGATAGATAGATGCAGGATCACAGAATACGAAAACGGCGCGCTACTTACGTTAAAATAATAAGGTATCGTTAAACAAGATATACATCGTCACTATGACCATTGGTCACTCGCTGTTCATTTTTTTCAGATTATGTAGCTGTTCAAAAGCAAATGTGATGAATAAACTTAATTAAAACACTTTAACCTCGAAGTTAAAGTTCAAAGGTTATTAAGGTTATTCTCCTATAGCCTAAATGTTGAACTTTAATAGCACGTGGAACCTGAATACATTAGCTACCTCATTCAATCAGCGCACAATCCAAATTTTCGAGAACGTGCTGCAATTTGCTACAGGGACAGCAAGGCTTAGCGAATATCGTTGAAAGGAAAACCCGGTTGTGGCTTGTGTGTGAATCGAGTTTTAGACTCGCGTGTACCTAGAGGAAAGTATACATATTTTATTAGCTTATATCACACGATAGCTATGTGAACTTGTTAAAATATCAGTATACCAAAGGTTCTTTGAATTACATAGTCCGTGAAGGGGCGAGTAAACTTAATGGTTTCAACCTATGAGGTTAGAAACCTCCTCCCAACTAAACACGCGTTGTTGAATTTTTTTACCAATTACATTTCAGCAACCTAATACAGCCACTCCGGACGTATGGAACATGAGGTCAAGCCCTGGATTAACGTGGTTATCTTGCTTTAACTATTTAACCAGCTAAGTTAACCTACCGATATTGTATGATGAACCAGTCTCTCAGTGTAACAATTTTATTTTGAGGAGAAATCCAACTTTCAGCCGATGAATAAAGACCATTACCAGAGAACATTCCAACATCGGAGACATCGCCGAGTTAGCGGACGGGCTAATCTTAATTTCCCTCAAGCTCACTCGCTGCACGTGGAGAAACAAACAGCATTCCGTCAGCCAAGCCTCCAATAGATAGGAAGGAAGGTAAGTTCACGCACCAGCCCAAATCCTCGACGATAGATAGAAGTCGTTCTTTCAGTAATTTAAACAATAACAAAGTAGTGGTTGTCAGAGCAGGGACAGCCGGTTCAATATCTCGTCGGAGGGCGTCCGGAAACAAAATATCACCGACATCAAACACGTACGCCTCATCTGGCGACAACTTTTCGTCTTCAAGCTTGAGAGGGATCTTCTATTAGTCGATTTCTGCTCGAGAGGGCGGCGAAATCGAAAGTTTAAAGTTAATTGTTTTGTTTATTTGTCTGTAAGTGAAGTTAATCAATGGTTTGAACCGAGGCTGAGGTGAGGAAGGTGGTTGAATATACTGTGGATTTTTATTTATTCTTGTATTAATATTGACTATAATTTCATCA
This sequence comes from Carcinoscorpius rotundicauda, assembly GCA_011833715.1. NCBI lineage: Eukaryota > Metazoa > Arthropoda > Merostomata > Xiphosura > Limulidae > Carcinoscorpius > Carcinoscorpius rotundicauda. The sequence goes on along the minus strand of CM022391.1, from coordinate 176,635,480 downwards.
TTTGGTTCTGAATATGTATCAGTTTCACACATGCCATAAGACTCAGAAAAATCGTTAATAAAACGTTTGTCCTGAGTAAGGTCGCATTGTGACGATGAATATCGAGTTGTTTGTTTGTCTTTAATTTCACGCAAAACTACACGAAAGCTATCTGCGTTAGCCGTCCCTAATTCAGCAGTGTAAAGCTAGAGAGAAGATAACTAGTAATGACCAACACCGCCAACTCTTGGGCCACTCTTTAACCAACGAAAAGTGGGATTGAGAGTCACTTAATAACGCCCCCACGGCTGAAAGAGCAAGCATGTTTGAGGGAAAGGGAATTCGAACCCCGAACCTCAGATTGCGCCCTAACCACCAGGCCATGACTGGCCGATGAATGTCGAAGGGGAGTGAGAAGTCGTGTAGGGACTCTACCGAATCGAAAGGTCAGTTTCCATTTGAATGTCGACGTGAACGGTTCAGGACCGATCCATGTTGTTTACACTGTGGTTTTATATTTTAAGATTATTAAAGATTCTTGTCGATGTGTATTACACCTTGTGTCCATTGAGTTATTCCTAGATGTAAATTCGATCCGTTTTAATTCAACATTGTTCTGTAATAATTGTACCTTTTCGATTTTATCGATAAGCGGACATACGAAGTTCTAGGGTACAACAAGTTTTATCTGAAAATACCACAAACACACTTGTTGTTATTTCACTAGTGTAAAAGGTTATTTGTACTCCGTTTGCTATGAAGAATGAACAGTGGATTTTAGTATTCTAAGTCCGTAAACTCATCGATAACCCCCAAGAAGCACAGAGATTTTTACAGTGCAGTAAATATTTATGTAAAAGTTATCACCACAAAGAATGCTCACTTTATTCACATCTTAGAGCCTACACACCATGAGTGGATATGCCAGAATTATTTAATTAGTCAGATAAAAAGAAAGTGGAATACATTTTTTTATTTAGAGAATAACAATGTAATTTGAAAAGTGCCGTTGCGTTTAGCGTAAAAAGAAAGTGTAATTAAATATCATATTAGGAATAGTTTAATACAGTGAGTAAAGTGCTTAAGAATATTACACTTTTTGAAATTATTTTGTGTGCTGAGCCCCCGCATGACCAGATGGATTAAGGCGTCCGACTCGTAATCTGAGGGTCGAAGGTTCGAATACCTGTCGCACCAAACATGCTCGCCCTATCAGCCGTGGGGGCATTAGAATGTAAAGGTCAATCCCACTATTTGTTGGTAAAAGAGTATCTCAAGAGATGGCGGTGGGTGGTGATGAATAGCTGCCTTCCCTCTAGTCTTACACTGCTAAATTAGGGACGGCTAGCGCAGATAGCTTTCGGGTGGCTTTGCGCGAAATTCAAAAACAAACAATTCTATATGCCGTTAATCACGAGATGACTACCCGTAATATTTAATTGTACAAAAAAGGCAGTTCGACAGACCTCACTTTACAGGAGCCAACCGAAGAGTGAGATCGTTCTTGTAACTAAACCACAGCTCGAAAATGTGGAGCGCACTTTGCATCAACGAGCTGCGAACAATAAATATTCAGAGAACGCTAAGTACTATTGACTTTAGGCCCTCTCACTGAGTAGCTTATGTTAAAAAAAACTTAAAATATTGTTTGAAATTCTATTTTTAAATGACGCAATGTGGTTGATGAGCCAAAAGTCTCGAGGTCAGGCATGGTCAGGTAGGTGGTTAGGGAGTTTGATTCGTGTTCTGAGGGTCACGAGTTCAAATATCTGTTTCACCAAACACGCTCGCTCTTTCAGCCATTCGGGTGTTATAAAGTGACGGTCAACCCAATGGTCCGTTAGTAAAATAGTAGCCAAGAAGTTGGCGGTGGGTGGTGATGACTAACTGCCTTCTATCTAATCTTTGATTGCTAAATTAGAGACGGCTAGCGCAGACAGCCCTCGAGTACCTTTGCGCGAATTTTAGCAAAGAAATGTCTCGTGTCCTTTTGTCATCGTTAAATTTAACTTATCATTGAATTTCCTCACTGAAAACTAGCGTTAGGTGGGCTTCTTATAAACGAAACGTTTTCACTGTTGTGACTGTACTTGTTATTCAGAGAAAATGTATTTTCTCAACATAATACCTCTCCTACAAGTGTAAGATGGCAGTGAAGAAGTCCCACAACTCGGCGTGAGTGAAGTACGAAACTTTAAGTCGTTCTGAAGATGACTTGGTTTAATACGGACGTGAAATATACCCTGTGGTGATAAGACAGCTGTATAAACAGTAGATTTGTCATGTCCTACACACAAGACTCGTGGAAGAAGACACACACGAAGTGTTTAAAATCAAAACCCTGACAAAATAAAACGCGCGTTTCTCCCGAGAGTCACTTTCGTCACCATATCTAAATCAATATCCTATTTATAACGTGCATGTCTTTGTAACGTCTGTCTTAACACTTCAACCTGTATGTATAGAGCTGTGTATGATGAAGAGAGAAGAGTTATAATAGTCTCGAAAATGAAGTCACGTCGTCTCTTCACGTCACTTTACAACATTAGAGCAATTCTAGTTCTAATCATTGCGTGATTAAGAGAAAATAGCAAGTAAAAGTTGTTATGTACTGAAAGATGACATATCATCAATATCATAAGAAGAGAAAGATGTACACGAATGATAGAGAGTAGCTGTCAATGTATTGTACACATATAACAAAAATAACCATTAATGTATTACAATATTAAAATCATAAGTGTGCCTGGTGTTTCCTGTATTCTTCAGTTTAATAACGTAAACGTTTCTTGTTTTCCAAGATTTAAAATTTAATCTTTAATTTGAAATATGGTTTCGTAGCCCTTGAATGTTGCTAGATTGCTTTCAACTTATTTACCTATTGTTTGGGATCATTTCATTTTGGTTTAGAAAGTTATTTCCCGTGAGAAAGATTTATGTAAAGTATAATAACACACTATTTGAAGGATGACTGATATTTTTTCATTGGAAGGTCAGGTGATACCTAGAGGTTTTTCTTTGGTATGTCAGGTGATACCTAGAGGTTTTTCTTTGGTATGTCAAGTGATACCGAGAGGTTTTTCTTTGGTATGTCAAGTGATACCTAGAGGTTTTATCATACTTATCTACTATTTTAATGACTGACAGTGAGGCAAGTAGTTCAAACATTTTTGACACTGTGTAGTTTTGTATATAGTAGTGTACTCTCTCGTTTGAAACAAATAAGTTACAAACTTAATGTCTAGAACTATATCTTCAGGATAAGCATTATCTATCATCCAATGTATCAATCACTTTGTTTTTATTTTTTGAATAAAGCTTACTATTTACTTTGCTTGGGCTCAACCACGATTTGAGAGATTTGGTTTATCTCCTTGTACGTTTTCCGATGCTCTGCAAGCTATTTTGATTACTTTCTTTTTTAAAACTTATCAACGTGAAGAAAGAGAACCCTCTGACCCCAAAGGCAATGCAGCTAGGCCTACCTTCAGATACCATAAACAAGACAGTACTGGATAACCTTAAACTGATGAAGACTTGCAAGCCATAAAATTCACAGGCTTTCAACCACGCCCCAAAATTAATGGCTGTTTTTATAGGATAGGTAGCCAAAGAAACTGTAATTATAAAAATACCATATACCTCTTTTGGTGTCTATGTCTCCTGATGAAACTCCAATTTTATGAACAGCTGCACAAGACGAAAGCATAAAACACTGGCGTTGTACTTCTATAAAAAAGCTTTATTTCATGAAAATAACCCACTGGTGTTGTTGTTCTCTCGGAAAGGCCCGATTTCATGAGCCATTGCTATAGGGCCATTATTCAGACTCTAACAGATTTACAATTGTATATTTAATTTAATATCGATGTTTGTTTTAGTTATTTAAAAATGTATGTAACTTTAACTGTTAAATGCGTGTTATGAAATTCTCGCATATTCTTGAAATTTGTAGAAGATTCTTGAGTGTAAGAATCAATAATAAGCGACGTGTATGTATGTAAACACTAGTGATTGCCAATATTGTTGCCTTAGCTGAAATTTCTAAACCTCATGTAATGATTATGAAAGGTAGCCATTGCAACACTTGGAGAGACAGTGTATATTGTTGGTTTGCTACAGTTGTACGCTATAAGCCTCGAAAGCTATAACTGTGATTAATGGTAATTAATCGGGAAACTATAAATATTGACCAGGAACGTTTACAGATTTCGAGCATTACAAAGCGTTTTAACTTCAGCGGATTAACATCAAACAGCTGTGAAGAACTAACTAAGTAGCTCAATATTAATTCGTTCATCGTGAACCTTCGATAAAATACCAGTTAGAGACCAAATAGAAAACTTTAAGGTTCTTGTAAGTTTGTAAAACTTTTTGTGTGTATCTCATTATTTGTAATAACCATCATCATAAATTATGTCATAGTTTGCATATTAAAATATTTTCGTGTTAGAAAATAAAACTGTATGCATCAGGCTTGTTGGAAAATATCATAATTTTGATATATCTCGACATTTTAAATTCCAATTATAATTTAAGCCAGTTTTAGGCTATTTGAAATCGTAATACTAACATAATAAACTGGATGCTCGTCTATATTATAATACGTAACAAGAAGCAGAAGGAACGTGATTTCAGACACCAAATAATCTTATGCATTATTATATTTAAATGATTTCTTTATGTAGTAATGGTTCTATCTGGTTAAATCTAATATTTTACTTTATTTATATTTCGTCAATTATGTATTTAAGAACTACTGATTTCTGTTTTCTTCTACTTGAAGAGGAAAGAACTAAATAAGTTCTGTGATTCATATGAGTGACATTGTAGTACATGTAGTACATATTCATGTTTCCATGAAATGTCGCATATCAAATATGACATAAATACGACTGAAAACCACTCTAAATTGATTATCTAACTAAAGAATATATTACGCTGTTAGATAAGCTGTTATACAGTTTACATAAGCTTACACAATAAGTAGATTCATCATCGAACCATTTCCAGCATACCAAATCATACCCTGAAGGATATAAGCACTTTTCAATTCCATAAACTGTTATTTTTAACAAGTTTTGGGATGATTCGCCCAATCCGTATTTATCACACCCAATGTGTCGCATTTTAAATTTGTGACTCGTAATCTGGGAGTCTCGGGTTCAAATCCCCGTAACACCAAACATGCTCGTCTTTTAAACCGTAGAGGTGTTAGAAGTGTCGGCCAATCTCACTATTCTTTGGTAAAAGAGTAGCCCAAAACTTGGCGATGGTTGGTGATGACGAGCTGCCTTCCATCTGGTCTTGCATTGCTAGATTATGAACAGCTATACTTTACAAGGTTTGACAGGTAGGCCAGGTCGTAAGGGCACTGGACTCGCAACATGAAAGTCGCGGGTTCAAATCCCCATTACACCAAACATGTTTACCGTTTAAGCCGCAGGGGCGTTATAATGTCCCGATCAGTCTCATTATTCGTTGGTAAAAGAGTAGCCCAAAAGTTGGCGATGGTTGGTGATGACTAGCTGCCTTCCATCTAGTTTTACACTACTAAATTAGTGACGTCTAGCACAAATAGCCCTTGGCAAGCTTTGGGCGGAATTCAATAAAAATAAATAAACAAAAATCGTCGCACTCCATATTGGCCACAGTCATAACTGCCTGCAGTCATTGTTCGTCACGCAGGTAGTTGGTCAATTCGTATTTTCACTTTTAAACTGTTTTAAGCCTATTTTTCGGTTGTAAAAAAATATTTGATTATTATATGTGCTACAAACTGACTTATGACTACCTATTTGTGTCACGAATAAAGACTGCGGCCAATTATAACTGCGACGAATTCGGAGATGCCAGCCATTACGATTTTTGTGTATACATTACGACTATACGCTCATACAGACAAATATTACGACTTGTTGCAACTCCCAAATTATTACATATTATATAGGCCCATACAATAAAGTGATAAATTGTTCCCCCAGGGCTTGAAAGGGGTGAAAAGTAAATTTCTAGTGAGATACAAATAAATTTTGATAATAAATAAAAGATATAGTCCAAATGGTTACTTGCGATAATCATGTTTTTGCTTCAAATAATAAAAATATTTGTATCTCCAACGTCTACCAATAGTTTGAATGCGGTGCTTCTTCATACTTGGTACGTGGGTGAGTCCATAGTTTCGTCATCAATGCTTGTCAGCCAATCAGCGCTTGCGTAGATGGGTATTTCTCGTATTCTAAGCGGCATGAAAACCCCAATGCGATTGTTCACAATGTGGAAAAAAGAGGCCTCGTTAACCAGATTGTCTTGTTTCTGGCAAATCTAAAAGGATTAAAACTGTGTATCAAAAATTTAGGAAAGAGTATAGTGCAAAATATCCGGTCATTGCATCAAAAGTCAGTGACAGTCACGCGTTTTGTACAGTTTGTCCCATCGATTTTTTAAAACGATGCAGATAACGACATTTATGAGTAAGAATTCAGAATATGAAAAAGAATTTCAAAGGAATTTTTTTAGATTTATTTATTAAATACACAAAACACAGTCATAAATGAGCAATCTATAGCAACAATAAATAATAATAGTTATAATAATAAACAGCTTGGAGACATTGGTCAGGCCTAGTAATCGCAAATGATAAAGGGCTCTGTCTACAATCATTACGCTCATTCATTTGAAATAGTTGGCATCTCTGCGAATTATCTGTGACGAATTGACCGAATACCATTTCAGCAGAGTTGTTTGTATCTAAGCGCTAAAATGTTTTGTTCCCTTGGAAACTCTTTTCACCCAATTAAATAATGTGAAACGATTTATCAAAAAAAAGAAAAGAAAAAGTGTTCGGGTGACATGATGTCTTGTCTTTGAGTACATATGCATACAATTATTCAATACTGTGCAAAATAAACTGAAAACCAGTATTCAACAGCAGCCATTCAAATTTTTGATAAAAATAGAATCAGATTTTGAACAGTTAACTAGAAAAACCGGTTAAACATTTTAAAAGTTATTCTGTGTCGAACCCAAACTTGTCTTACCTCACGAGACCCAACTCGTAATTCGACAGTAACGAGTTCGAATCCCCGTCACACAAAACATGTTCGCCCTTTCAGCCGTTAAAGCGTTATCGTGTAACGGTCAATCCCACTATTCGTTGGTCAAAGAGTAGCCCAAAAGTTAGTGGTGGGTGGGGATAACTAGCTGCCTTCCCTCTAGTCTTACACTGCTAAATCAGGGACGGCTAACGCAGATAGCCCTCGTGTAGCTTTTGGTGAAATACGAAACAAACTATACCGAAGATGGTTAGTCCAACATACATATTTTTATAGATATCACTTATACATGAAACGACTCGTTTCCAAGACAAATTTTAAATTAATTTTTATTAGATATTAACTGAAAGATTGCGCTTGTGTTATTAAAGACGGGTTACCAGAATAACACCTTCCCTATTTTATCTGGACTGACTCACATTTCCATAACTAACTTTAGGTGAAAACATTTTTTTTTAAAACCGTTAAAGCTTAGACTGTTGCGGCGCTTATATAATTGGAACTAAAGTATCAGTATAACAGCCTGTTAATTTTAACACAGTGTAAAATTAGAAATGATTTACATATATATATATATATATATACAAGTGACAGCTGTGTGTCTAATAATTCACTAACGTATAATTAGATGTTTTCGATATGTGCCATTGTATTTTTCACCTTGAATGCCATATGGAGAGTATTTATTTTCCTGTTATTTACTGGTAGACATTTTAGGTTGGAATTAATGTGTTCTTAAATGTTAACAGGACTTTTTACACAAAAACAAAATATTTGATTGTACATTATTAAATTTTCACTGAAACAACGGGCTTTAATCGCCTGCAGATGGCGCAAACTTCGTGGTCATGTGATGAAGGAACGTACTTCACCGTTTTTAAACGAAAGAATATCCACATTATATGCTTGAAAAATATATTTATAAATACTCTATATTACTATTAGTTAAAAAGTTATCTGGTACGTGATAAATAATCGAAGGACGTTTTTGTAGAGCCTTGGTGAAACTTCACGAGAAATTAAACGAACTAATTAATGGGCAATACGCAGCTGTTGGATAACAACAATTTTTCTAAGCAAAAAAATTAAAAATTTTAAAATATAAAAACAAGATTAATCTGGCCATGAATCTAAATACACAATTTCCTTTGCTATTCAAGGACTCAAAACCATTCTTTGCCTCGTCCTCCAAGTTTCTATGTAATTTTGAAACGTGATCTCATAATGAATCAATATAACTAGAACCCGTTTGTAGGACAACTACTTCTAATGAAAATAACTTTTTCACTTTCCATCAACTGTAGTGTTGTTGTTTAAAGGAAAAGTCACGCAACCATAAACCAGTAAATTTACGTAATTGTCATGTGAAACTCGTCAGACAGAAAAACACATGGTGCACACTGATTTAACAATAAATGCTCTAAGGTCACATAATAAAGTAACTAGTTTAACACACACACATGTAGGTGTCTGTGTTTATACCCTCCACTCAGAATGCATTACTTCTTCACTAGTTTGTCTTTACATCTTTAAAGTACTTAAATCTACAATGTACAAGAATCACCTATACATTCACATATGAATACAAGTGGACGGTGGTTTAGTTACTGTGCAGACCATACGTTCGAACTGTTAACTATGTGATTATTTTTCCTTCTTTGGTAAAAGAGTAGCCCAAAAGTTGGTTGGTGATGACTAGCTGCCTTTCCTCTAGTCTTACACTGCTAAATTAGGGATGGCTAGCGCAGATACCCTCGTGCAGCTTTGCGCGAAATTCAAAAACAAACAAAAAATGTTTTTCCTTCAAAGTGATATTAACCATTCCTTTCTGTTACAACATTTTATCATATTACAGTTTTCTTATTCGTCATTCACTTTCATACTGTTAATTCAATACGATTATAATTGGTTAATTTTTATATTTAATTTACATTATATTCTTGAGGACTGTTTAATAATGTTTTGTTGTCTTATTTGTAAATGAGAACTAATGATTAATGAAAATGTAAAAACAAAACAAAACAAAACACAGTGCACAGTCATGTCCGTTCAATGCCAAGTGTGTAGCCTTAGATCAAGACGAATTCTTCTGTCATGTGACTGTTACGTCATCTAAATAAAGTTCATTCATTGTATGTTCTAGTATTATTTTTATATCTTTGATCACACATATATAAGAGCTACAAATAAGAGAAGCTGTTATAATTCTACAAATTTCTTTTTTTCTTTGCAGTCATTAATTGTGCGAAGCAAATTAAACAAATAGACTTTGTTTTGGTTTTATAAAGAGATCGGCCATGACGTGTGGTGACCACGGTAACAAAATGGAATTTTCGATTACATCTGTATATAAAATAAAAAAGTATGACCTCCTGGCATACTATGTTTCCTATTTCCTTTCATTAAAATAGATATTTTCAAAATTTATTATTCGAGCAGGTATGGCAGTTTTCACATAACACGTTGGCCAAGAAGGACTTTCCTTTAACTCGAGCTACCTATTGTTCAGTATCGTTTACCTAGAGCAGAACGTTTTCGTTTTTCTGTAAAAAGATAACTGCAGAGTTACTCCTAGTTAGTATCTGCTATTGTTGAAGATTTATACGTTAATTTAGGAAATATATGACCGGTTAAGTTTCACGAGGGTAGCACAAGTTCTAAACTTTCACCTATATAGTTTGTTTGTTTTTTTTAATTTCGCACAAAACTTCTCGAGGGCTATCTGTGCTAGCCATCCCTAATTTAGCAGCGTAAGACTAGTGGGAAGGCAGCTAATCATCACCACCCACCGCCAACTCTTGGGCTACTCTTTTACCAACGAACAATGGGATTGACCGTCACATTATAACGGCCCCACTGCTGAAATGGCGAGCATGTTTTTGTGCGCCCGAAATTCGAACCCGCGACCCTCATATTACGAGTCGAACGCTTTAACACACTTGGCCATGCCGGGCCTCACCTATATGGAAACTCATGAAGAACAGTGGCTGTATATAGGTGTGACTAATCGGTTTTATACCACGTTTCTTCAGCGGAGGCTTCTCAGTGGTTCGGCGTTACGTCTCATGGCTTATAAAACCTGGTTTCGATACCTGTGGCGGCACATCACAGATAGCTTGCTGTGTAGCCTTGTGTTTAACAATCAGACGTTGTGATGAATAACATTGTTATGGTTGAAGGAAATCCAGAATTTGTTTGTTTTTTAACTTTCTCACACTAAACATTGTACTGGTAATATAATTTTTAATTTCTTAGTTATAAGAGCAAGCGAATAAATTGTTACGCACGTTAATGAATAGTTGGAATTATAGTATTACATTTACAATAGAACAGAAACATATTTTAAGGTTGGTATTTCTGTATACATTTGTCATAAACTAACCTTTGTTAGATTTTATATAATTTTGAATATTCAAGTCAGCCTTCAATATATTTTGTTTACTTTTTAATAGGGCCCGGCATGGCCAAGCGTGTTAAAGCGTGCGACTCGTAATCTGAGGGTCGCGGGTTTGCATCCCCGTCGCGCCAAACATGCTCGCCCTTTCAGCCGTGGGGGCGTTTTAATGTGACTGTCAATCCCACTATTCGTTGGTAAAAGAGTAGCCCAAGAGTTGGCGGTGGGTGGTGATGACTAGCTGCCTTCCCTCTAATCTTACACTGCTAAATTAGGGACGGCTAGCACAGATAGCCCTCGAGTAGCTTTGTGCGAACTTTAAAAACAAACTGTTTAATCACATAGTCCATGAACGTTTAAGTGAGGCTACCACCCCTCATGTTTTGCAGTTTACAGTTCCAGAGAAACCAGTTATAGATGTTTCATTTTGCCCAGGACAGTCTTGGCCGATAATAAGTATGTCCTCAAAGCCAAGTTATATGTATTTTAAAAATATTTTTTAGCTTAAGCGATTTTATTTAGGCTTACGGAAGTATTTCCCAATGGTTAACTGTGGTAGATTTTGCAAACTGGTATAAACCACCAAAATATTTGTATTTTTAACTATTTAACAGAGTGAAGACAACCAGTAGCAACATCTTAGTACCTACTATTTATTCTAAGCTCTTGTTGGTAGCAAAGAAAAACTTGGAAAATTTTAGAGAGTGTAAATCTCGCCTTTTTGGAATCACCTTAAAAATAGCTCTACAACCTTCTCAGGAGTTTGTTTGGTAGCTGTGCACAAATTTTGGTACAGTATACCTGGCCGTTTTTACTGTAGTGTAGTATTTACAATACTAGTCGTTACTGTATTAGTGGCTATAATACTAGTGGTTACGATATTAGTGACTACAATACTAGTGATTAGCGTATTAGTGGCTACAATCGAGTGGTTATAATTATTGCAGTGTTTGAACGACTTCGAATTAAAACTAAACTTGGCCATTAGCGATGAGGAACTGATAAAGTCTTTCATTCTCTTTTAAGAATCAACGTGTAAATATTTTTATGACCTGTGCATGAGTCAGTTTTTTATAATAATTTGACCGATTTTGAATAAAACATTCATATCTGTTTTCCTGTAGGCTTATGAAACAAAAAGAAAAAGAACACATACGTACATTTTGTATCTCTATTAGAAAATTAAAAAATCGACTTTTTTCTTCACTATTATCAATATTTTAGCAGCCTCGCCAATTGAGATACAAGGTCTTAAATTATGTTCCAATAACAAGTATGTTCTACAATAAAAAAATTTTCTTAAATTCCTGGTCAATCTCTATTGTGAACCATGACAGTATGATCGTCATGAAACTTCCAGATTTTTGGAAGTATGCTCCAGAGGGACTCTAAACCCTCTTACTTTATTAATTTTTTTCATTTTTACGAGTCTCACACACATTTCAATTTTTTTCCTTGATACTGGTTTAGTGCCGCTAAAAGACGAGAACAAACGCCGTACTGTCATTTTCCTGAAGCCAACAAAATAAACTCGCCGGTACGACACGGTCCCTTTGCCCGTGAAATTAACCCCCAAATGCTTGAGTGTTGCGAAACTGTGGATTCTAACAGTCTGTGTCATAAGCTTAAAAGAAAGAAAACAGCGCATTTCAAAAGAAATATATGATTTATAACACTTTCTAACGGTTTAAAATGTTTAGTTTAAAACCTCTCCTTACTGATTTATTCATATATTACTGCATAGTGATTGAAAGCACGAACGAGAAAAGAAATTATCCGTCACTGACAAGCGTTCCCGACCAATTTGTACAGCTTAAGTAGGTGGCGATATAAGTAATGCACCGTTTTACTTAAAAACTGTCAACAAGCCTGCAACATAAGCTAGTTTATGGGAAGACGGCGCGCTATTCTAATACTCAAAACGCGACATAAGCCTAGAAGGCATTTGAAAAAAAACAAAAAAAACTATTATATTTACATTTGTCCACCTGGGAGTCTGTACTGATTAATTAAACGTAAAAAAACTCAGTAATTAAAACTTGAAACATAAAACACTGGAGTTTCGTCCTCGTTACAACAGGGAAGTTGAACCGCAATGGAGAATTTCCAACGTCTCATCACACGCACTCACAAATGGCTCTGGGCAGTGATGGAGACTAAACAAGCCTTTTACCCATTGGAATGACATTGATTTTCAAATAACATCATCTTTCCTTGTACAAACATACTGAACAGTAAGAGTAAAACACATGACTGACATGCGTATTTGTTTTATCAGTAATACGTGGTACTTCAATTACTTTAATTAATATTCTAATTGTTTCACTTCATTGTGTACATATTGTATGAATGATAGTAACAAATATTGTAATTTGTATATAATGTATATATTCTCTGCATGTTAAAAAAAAAGAAATACTATTGTGATAGTCATAAGTATTGGTAATTAATTAATATAAATTTCATAAATTGAGTAATTTACCAAACTATACTTAAAGATCACATCTTTTGTATTTCTCTGACCTCTAATTTTTCGAGTTCCTCCTCATTTTCGGCCCCCCAGTGGCTCAGCGGTATGTCTGCGGACTTACACGCTAAAATCCGGGTTTCGATACCCGTGGTGGGCAGAGCACAGATAGCCCACTGTGTAGCTTTGTGCTTAATTAGAAAAACAACAAAAACATCCTCATTTTCGAAGATTTGTTTGACGATGTAAGTTAATATGTATTTTCGATTAGAGCAAGCTTTCTGATGGCAAACAGCGTAGCTAATTAAATATACGTTTGTTACATAGAAATTGGCATTTTAAGGTTTTCAATTCCATGATTATACGAACTGGTCAACTAGTAACGTTCCTCTGTGATTGATGAAGGTCGGGAGAACACCATTTCTCTCTTATCTGCATTTGAGTCTCATTCTAACCGTGGGTAAAAAAAAACAACACCATCACGGTCTATGTTTGTACAACTATTTTAATTGAGAAGCTATCAGGTTTTGTGTGCTAATAGGCAGAAGTTAAATAAGCCATTTTTATTTAAAGTTGTACTGTACTTATTGGTGTTCTGTCCCCCCTCTCTACTTTCCCCTTTTTTTCCATTCCCCTTTATTTTCACTTCTCGAAATTCACGTTTGAAAGACGTTAGTTACCGAGATTGCGATCTCTATTATCTAAGTTCAATTACTCGACTATAGGTTGCTAGATGTAATCGGGCTTCGTGCTTATATCACTTGTGACTTTACCTGCGTTAGGAATACCACACTGTTTAGTGTCACTGAATTTCGCGCAAAGTCACTCGATCACTGTATATCCGCCATAGTTATTGCGCTAAGCCTCAACACTGTTTAGATGAATTGTTTTAAAATTTCCATTGACGGAATACGTAAACGTTGAAACACATTTTTAAATGTTTTAAAAGATAATGAAAGAAAGAGTTACTAACGCTCCAGTTTAAACAGAATAAAGGTAAGTTTGAGATTACTATAATTCAAACTAACAGCATGTTATTAAGTTGCCAATCTGATGCCAAGAACCATAACGTAGGTATTTATATTTGATGGCAAAATTCTTAGGAGCTCACAACACGCTGTTTAGTTGTCTGCCAAAGACAACGGATAGCTCGCAATGAAAAAACAAACAGCTTGAAGCGGTGATTGCCTAGGTAATCTAGGTAATTAAAGCGAAAGCTGGCAAACAAGATATCATTTGTTCTGGAATACGAGTATTAGTTTGATTTTCCCACAAGGAAAGCCACCTGTTGGGCCACCTGTTCTAACCATTGGCACCAGTATACAGTCTGCCTGTCAGTAGACACGAAAATAACATCGTCTTTGTTGTTTTTTGAATTAAGCACAGAACTATCTGTGTTCTGCTCCCCACAGGTATCGAAACCCGGTTTATAACGTTAAAAATCTTCAGATATTCGCTGAGCAACTGGGGGAAGGGCAAATGACGTCATATAAAAGACTCTTAACGTTGCAGTTCGTACTGTTCTGACGTCAGTAAAATGTGCAAATGCCATAAATGACGGAAAGTATTAAGCACTCTGCAGGTTTACAACGCAGCGTGACATATGAATCTCAAAAGCTAGAAATAAAAATATTTGTTACTCTTAATTTTAATTTTATTTAGTTTTGAAACAGGTCTTTTTGGGGGACTCTGTGGAAGTTCATTCAAAAACCTACTTACGTTGTGGTGTAACAGATTATATTCTTTAGTTTAATATCTGTATTTGTTTCAACTCAATACATATTTAGAAATTTATGTAAGTTACATTGTTAAAAGTGCATTGCTCAAGTATCCTGTTATCTAAATTTGTAGAATATTCTCGAGAGTAAGAATCAACAACATACATTTTACGAAAGCACAAGCGTATTTTCATATACTGTTGCCAAATGAACTTGTCTCGACAGAGAGTTTAGTAACAATATTGTTGACCTGCTGCAGCCAGTATACCATACATTTCGGAAGCTGTAACTGTGATAAAAGATTATTAATAGATAAACCACAGATATTTGACCAGGAACGTTTATAGATTTCAAACATTACAAACCATTTAACTTCAGTGAATAAACTTCGGACGTAATAATTTCTACGTGGATATTAAATATCTTCTTAGGTGAAAAGACACTTTGTAAACGGCGTGAGTTCAGCCAAGAACAAAGAACAGACAGCTAGCTAGTTAAAATGGAGTGTAACAATATCAACTCAGAATTGATTCGCTCATCGTGAACGTGGACAGTCGATAAAATATTCAGTTCCAGACCAGATAGAACTTTTGTATATAATTTATTATTTGTAATAATCATTATTAAATCCCACTATTCGTTAGTAAAAGAGTAGCCCAAGAGTTAGCTGCAGATAGTGATTACTTCCCTGTAGTCTTACACTGCTAAATTTGGGACGGTTAGCGCTGATAACCCTCGTGTAGCTTTGCGCGAAATTCAAAAACAAACAATCGTTGACTGTTTTTTTAATATTTCAATTTTATTTTTGAATATTCTTCCAAGGATATCAATATTATTACAGACATAAGACTGAGCTTTATTCATCACACATAACCAAACTTGTATTTATCTTTTATTTCACATAAAGTAAAATATTGCATTCTGATCAATTCATATAATGAACTAAATTATGTCGTATGTCCAGGTTGTGTATGAACTATAAATATATGTGGGAAGACGCTATAACAAATAACACAACAGCCCTAACTTTCACACAATATTATAACCTATTATTACAGTATTCATTATAACCTCACCCACCAACTATTTTCTATAAGCTTTAAGAACTCAACATACACTTAAAATATGGTATACACTGTATGATGATCAGGTTGACTTTGAAGAAAAAAGCAGAAAAAATGAGTGACTCTAGGGGTAGGTGCTTTCCGTTACCCGCTTTCAATAACAAGCTCTTAGTGTTTCCACAGGGCTTCACGTGATTAATTAATTAACGGTCGCCGGCTCCCCAAGTGTCTTGCGGACTGAAGGTCACGGATCAAATTTGGAATAGGCATAACTCAAGAAACAACTCTTCTTATCAGTCGTATGGTGACTATTGGAGCAGAAATTTCAACTGAGTTTATGCATTATTGCAATAGTGGTGGTCATTTCTTTCCATAGCATTCCTCCATTGATAATGAGTGCTTCGGAACTCTCTTTAAATGTATTATATGTTTATGTGTGTCTCATCATGGAACTTTTAATATTTTTTATGTAAGTACGCCATGCCATCTATGAATGTAGCTAACGTTAACTTACATGAAAAATGTTAATGCTTATTGATAGCAGCAATGGGTGTGGAGGAAGCTGTTAACCCCTATTAACATGCCTCTTGTTTTAACCTATCATCCCAAAAAAATTGGTTAAGATTGGTCCGGTGATTTATCGGTACATAGGTAACGGACAGACAGACATATAAATATGTTTTTGTTATATATGCTTTCCCATCAGTACCCGTGGTTGGCGAAGCACAGATAGTCCATTGTGTAGCTTTGTACTTAATTATAAATACTCTTGTCCATGTTAAGCAGACCCAGACAATTAAACACTCTATAATTTTCCTTTCAATAACTCCTTTTTCTTTGTTTTTTTTTGTCTGGTAAAGTACTTCTAGTTGCTGTTGTTCTGTTTGCTATAAGTGAAGGTGGTTTTGCTGTTTTTTTTCTCTTTTGCCGTAAGTAAAGATATTTCAGGATTCTTTCTCGTATGCTATAAAGCAAACTTTGTGTGTTATAAACAAATGTATTTTATTCACTGTCGTTTGAAATAAATAACATAAAATATGCATTGAAAGACTATGAATATACATGTTGAAATACAAATATTACACGTACAGGTGTGTGTGTTGTATATTTGAGGTTCATTTATTCCCCAGTAATGAATTTTCAATACAAAAGAGACCAAAACTCAAGTTCTTTCAAATACTTCACTATTCTTGTTCAGGATAATAAAAACACAATGATTAGCGAGTGTAATGTCGCATGTAGGTACAAATGTCAATGCCTAGTTAGTCAGACGTTCCAGATATATTAACCTTGGAGACTAGCCAATCATAATGGAGACATTCGTTTCAGGTTACGTGTGTATAACAGAGTTAAATACCAAAGTTGATAAAGCTAGAAAATGTTCTGAGAAACCATAGAGTGTTAGCAAAATCATACTAAACCATACTACATTTCACAGGTCTGTAATTCATTGTTTCCAGTTTAGATATATATTTACATACACACACACACACACACGTAGGATAAATGTTAAAGCTAATGATTGTACACTGAACTTCGTGAGTGTAGGACAAACAAGAGACAACTGGCTAGAAAACTCGTGAAAAAAACCTTGACTAAAAACGATTAGCACTGTTCATTGTGCTGCACCGACTCACTCATCACCATGTGCCTTTATAGTGCTGCAGTCAATTTCTCTAACCGAAATCCTAACAAGTTGTGTTAAAAGTTTTCTGAAGTGATAATTTGTTTTTGATAGTTTGTTACAAAGACTCCTACGTAGATGGCTTTGTTATAAGCTCTTCCATAGCGAAGAGTTTGAAACTTTGTGTTACAAGTGTAACAGAGTTAGTGTTATACATTTATTTTAATACTTATGATTGTTTCAATTTGATGCATGGGACGTATATTGTTCGATGTTTACTGCAAAAGCCCCGTTGTCTGTTCTCTACATTTATAGAAAATTCTCAAGAGTGAGAATCGACAGTGTGCGATGAATATAAATTACTAGTAATCGCCAGTATTGTTGTTAATTAAATTTTCTAGAACCTCGTCTTAAGATTACAAGTCGACGTGCCAAGAGGCATGATAAGATATTTTTTGGTCAGCTTCAGTCAGTATACTATAAACCTCAGAACCTTTAATTGTGATTAACACTTATTAATTGGAAAATAACAACATTTAACTGGGAAAGTTTACAGATTTCGAACATTACGAACCGTTCAACTTCAATGAATTAACTTCAGACGTTAGTATTTCTACTAGAACATTAAATGTCTTAGTCGGTAAAAAGTCAGCTTATGAGCGGCGTGAGACAACCATGCTAGCTAGTCTAAACGAGGTGTAACAGTATCAAATCAGAATTAATTCGCTCGTCGTGAATATAGACCGTCGATGAAACATACAGGTCTAGACCAGAGAGAAGGCTTTGTATAATTTCAAAGTTTGTAAAACTCTTGTATATAAACCAATATTTTCAGTAATTATTTGTAATAACCGTTATTATAAATTGTATTGTTGTTTGTACATTAAAATATGTTTGTGTTGAGAAAAAAAGAATGTGTGTATTAATCTTGTTGGAAATATAATAAATACGTTTTAACATTTAATTATAATTTTCGGTTATTTGAAATAGTAATACATAACGTACGTAACACAAGGGACTCCTACAGTTAGAGAATTTTATACCTGTTTCTACAGCGATAAAAACAGTGAAAATCTCACTTCAGTATGTTTTGTGCACATGTCTTTTCTTTTGAAAAAAAATATTAACACTTCAGATAACTTGAGATCTAAATAAATCATCTTAGATTTAGGAATTAGTTAATAAATATTTGGCACTCAAACACACATGCTAGCTTTTGCTGTTTCTTTTGGAGTATATTAAGGGGTGAGACGTTATCAATGTTTAACAGCCAGCTGTTGTATAAACAGCTGCACCTCCCTGTATCGAACACTTCTCTTTCAGAACAGGCACGATACTTTGAAATCTACTAGAAAGGAAAATAACACTTCGCCCGAACAACTATACACTGCGAAGTAAGGCCGTTTTGATAATAGAAATACGAGATATCATGGTACCATTAATACGAGCTTAGAATAACGTAACATTCCACCCTCTCTCTCTCTCGAAAGAAAGAAATATAAAGTATAAGTTTATAGATGTAGGGTGAAACCAGAACTTAAATACAAAAATAATTAGTTTGGTTTGAATTTCGCGCAAAGCTACACGAGGGTTATCAGCGCTAGCCGTTCCTAATTTAGCAGTTTAAGACTAGAGGGAAGGCAGCTTGTCATCACCACTTATCGCCAACTCTTGGACTATTCTTTTAACAACGAATAGTGGGATTGACCTTCACATTATAACGCCTCAACGGCTGGAATGGCAGGGCACGTTTGGTGTAACGCGGATTCGAACCCGCGACTCTCAGATTATGAGTCGAGTATTTTAACCACCTGGCCAGGTCGGGCTTCAATAATACTAAGATGAATCGAAGTTACTGCAAAATAATTAGGCCTAATGAATGGCCTAGGTTTTTAGCCTCTTCTAAAAAAATGATTGTTTTTAATTGTATTTTATCTGTTTAACAGGGGCGTAGATACAGGGGGGATGGAGAGTATACATATTCCCTTCATTTTGGGTGGAGGTATGGTGCATACAAGCATCCCCCTCAAGTTTGGTCTGTTGAATTGTTTTATTGCATCACAGGCCAACAAATTGTGCGTTTGTTCTTGTGATTCTCATGTTCTTACCAATCAAATTACATAATTAGGCCTAGATGTAGGCTTTTTCAGCAGCCGAAATTTACATCTTTAATCTAGGCGTGCTTCTAAGCTTTTCGATCTAAGCGATAGTTCGTAAGTATCAGACAGTAGGCCTAAGTATACATGCAAGTATCGTGGCAACAAAATTACTCTGTGACTGCATGTTTACAGCTTTCAGGTTCGCGTAATCAGAGATTATCAATTTGCAAATTGAACAATCCACATAAATTGTTGCAAAAATCATCCCCCATCGGGTGTAAAAAATCTACGCCCCTGCTGTTTACTATCATCATATCCGTGAGCTAAACCTACGTAAATCAACTTTATAATTTCAGACTCAAATACAAATATTCTGAAGAAATATAATCAATATTTGATCAAACTTTACTCTGCAATTACTAAAATCCTCAGAGTTGAGTCTGTCAGCGCAATAACATTTATTAGTAATCTAAGGTTTCCGTGTGTTCCATCGATTTATCCTCGAAAAGAAAGAAACCGTAAATATCAAGTAATTAAAGGCAGCATGTGTGAGTGGGGTTAATAGAGAATAGCGTCTATTCATTTCTGCTGACTTAACCCTGAGAAGACGTAGGAAAGAGAACCCTGTAAAGATAAGTTAATTAAATGCAGTTTGTGTGATTCAGGTTAACATTGTACCTTATCTATTCAACATAACACACACTTGAAACAAAGGATTACAGAATTTTCTCCACGATATATCTTCATCTGCTCATTGTACATTATCTGTAAACTTACTTACGTTTCAACCTCAACAAGAAGGGTCTTAAGTCACTGCGAACTGGTCGGTCAAAGTGCACATGCAACGACCTCTAAAAGAGTTACATTCAAAATTTAATTATACTACGTTATTATGGATATATGCGAATAAACTTTGCACCTGGATGTAGTTAATAAATCGATTCTTAATATCGTGTAAACATGTGAAAAAATTACTGAGGTACAGACTAAAAGATAAGAGTATAAGCATACCCCGAAACCAAAAGAAAACTAACACTTACAGAAGCTTGTCTCATGATTTTACAGTGGCTAACTTGACAAATAAAACGTAATAAGAGCACACCAGCAACATGTGAAGAGGAGCTGAACTGTACAAACCACAACCTTGTTACGGTGAAGTAATCCAGGAGAGACAAAACCATAGTCAGTCTTATCTACTGGGCAAACAGGCCCCATTTATTGAATACTGCCAGGGGTTGCAGAATGACTAAAACCACACCTGGTTAAAACCTCATACATTTATTTGAAAACGACGTTGCAGAAAAGTAGTGTATGTTTATCTAAAGATCACGTCAAACAAGCAATACTTAATATTTTTATTGGAAGATGACGCTTTGTTTGTTTTGGAATTTCGCACAAAGCTACTCGAGGGCTATCTGTGCTAGCCGTCCCTAATTTAGCAGTGTAAGACTAGAGGGAAGGCAGCTAGTCATCACCACCCACCGCCGACTCTTGGGCTACTCTTTTACCAACGAATAGTGGGATTGACCGTCAACATTATACGCCCCCACGGCTGGGAGGGCGAGCAAGTTTAGCGCGACGTGGGCGCGAACCCGCGACCCTCGGATTACGAGTCCCACGCCTTACGCGCTTGGCCATGCCAAGCCTTGGAAGATGATGCTGTCGAACAGTTGAAACTAATATGATTAAGTAAAGTTGGCGCTGTCAAACAATTGAATCTAATATGATTAAGTGAAGATGGCGCTGTCAAACAACTGAAACTAATATGTGTAACAGACGATGGCGCTGTCAAACAAATGGCATTCTACTATTTTGAGCTTAGAGATACCAAGCATAAATGGTTTGTCTTATTGTGAGATGTTTCCCCTGTACATACCGTTATAGTTCAGAAATACTCGTGTGATTGTAAAGTTTCACTTGTTTCGGGAAGATCAAAGTGGTTGTCTGTGTGCCACAAATAGTATCTCCAGCTATTGATGATTTGGTAAACTGTTTCGCAATAGAAAACAGAGCACGTGTATCTTCAGCGCATGCAGCAATGTGCACGATACTCGAATAGCACTTGTGTATTTCATTGCGTGACGTTCTTTTTGTTTCCATAGTAGTCAGAGCACAACACGTGTTTACACGGTGATCGATTTTTAGAACTTCTTAAGGGAGTAAGAGAAAAATCTCCTCAGAGTCGAGGCCTTTTAGGATTTTTATAGTTTGATGTTACGGAGGTAAATACAGCATTGATTCTGATTTACTCTCATGAAGGCAAAACTCATATTAACAAGATGGCTTAAATAAAACCATTTTAGTCAAGTAAAGTCTGTGTTAAAATACACCGTTGGAATAATATGCGTCCATGCATATGACATGGCAACCACATCAAAATGTTAATCAAAAGCCCACTGACTTTTCAATCGCTCTCTGTAATTCTGGAAGAACTCTACTATACTTCTGATATCATGTGATACCCAAGTTCGGTTTCTAAAGCCCCTAGCGTTGAATTTCCTAAGTATGGGAAGTGACGTCACATAGTTATGAACTTAAATATGACCTCTATTTAGCAATAACGTATTGTAACTAAATAAAAATTGTATCAGTGCTAAGCTAGGAGCATCAGTAAATACTCCGATTGGCCAACTATAAGTTTATGGACTCACAACGTTAAGACCGGAGTTCGATTCCCTGCATTGGACAGAGCTCAGATAGTTCAATTTATGGATGTTCTCTAAACTCTGTTGTCACGATTTATTTCATTTGCAGACGACATAAAACCGAACTTCAATAAAATGAAGCCTATTTAAAATATATCAAGTAAACACTTTGTAAACTTTTAACCCTAACACTCAACAGGTAATATTTGCGTGTTATATTAATGTAAAGTAATCTAAGACACAAAATAAACATAGTATACTTTTTAAAGAAACAATCTACAAATATCAGAAAAAGATCACATTATTATTAATAAGATAAAAGCCAATCACGTTATAACATCGGCATTTATTTAGAAGTCTGAAGGCACTCTGACTAGCTGTGACCTTTTCCACTTATAACTGCGTTACGTATGTGTTTGCACAAATCAGCCTACCACCAACAGTATGTAAATTGGTTATCAAATTTATTAGTTCTTAAATTGTTATCAATAAGAGTAGATGCTGTCTTTCTTTTTGTATTATTCTCGTATGTATTTAGAGTTTTGATTAAAGTATGTATTTGTTCGTTGGTTCGGAATGGTCAGATGGTTAGGCACTCGACTCGTAACCCGAGGGTCGCGAGTTCGAATCCCCGTAACACCAAACATGCTCGCCCTTTCAGCTGTGGGGGCGTTATAATATGAAGGTCAATCCCAATATTCGTTGGTAAAAGAGTAGCCCAAGAGTTGACGGTGGGTGGTGATGACTAGCTGCCTTCCCTCTAGTTTTACGCTGCAAAATTAAGAACGACTTACGCAAATAGCTCTCGTGTAGCTTTGCGCGACATACAATACAAAACATTCTACTTTCGACCACAGACTAAGCCTTTTAGGTCCTCCAAGTTCTAGCTACAGCTCCGAGCAAAACCCCGTTAATTGTGTTATCAAAGCTGTGCAGGTATTTTGGTTCTTTGTTATATTAAAATCAAGACAAAGGCGAATTAACTTCTTGTATGTGCCGAAACGTATTAACATTGAAATATAAAATGTAGAAATGCACCTGTCATCCCGTGAGACCCAACCTAATAAATTCGTTACCTAACTTTCGCTGACAAGCCTGAGGTTTATCGTAACTGTTTTCTTTACGAATCTTGGACTGTTTCCACATCAAGTATCGGTTTTTCTGATTATATGTTCTGCTGTCAACAGCCCCAGCTGCTTAAAAACTTGTTTACTCAAGGCACTTTTTTAAAAAAAAAGAATAATCCAGTCCTTTCGACGTGATTTCTGTTTTCGTCTTTCGCCTACATGAAAGATTTGTATTTTCTGTAAGACTAATTACGCAATCATTCAGTTCTTTTTCTCATAATTCCAAATCGAGTTAATCTATTGGAGTGTCAATAAATCAATTCCCGTTCATAACAAGAACCATTATAAATACCCAGAATTTTGAAAATAAAAAGTGATGTACAGGATTTCCATATTTAATTAGAGAGCTACAGGGAAATATAAAGTTAAATTTTAAAGCTGATGGGTTTTTGTAGAGTCTGTTTGACAGAAACAGTCGCCTGTCATACATCGTGCACTGTACGCGTACAGTGCGCCGACCCGCGTAGCACGTACTGTCACTTGTAAGTGTGCAGCATAACATTCCGATTTCACACCACAAAAGAAATGACTTCACGCGTCGCTGATCTCCACAAAATTAGCAACGGTAGGGCTAGGAAGCCAACTAAGAAACAAGTCATGGTTATTGGAAATGGCTTCTATTTCCTGCATGAAATGTTTCCCAGGAGGAAATGTATGCTGGTAAGGCTTACTGGCCTTATTTCCTTAGCTTCATGTAATTTTAAAAAAAATGTTGTAAACCAGTTACTAAACTGATGTGTAAAGAAAGCTCCCAAGACTTTTCGCTGCTTTACATTGTTCATCTATTGTAAGTCTTATACCAGTATTAATGGACAACCAATTTATACACAATTAGCATTAAGGTAAGTGAAGTTTCGCAATAAATACAAGTTTTAAGACAATAATCACCAGAATGAAACAAAAAAACTTCTAAAGTCTGGAGTAAATACAAGTGTAATGATTTACGTTTAAGTTCGGTGTTTTGTAATAATCCTTTAGGAAACTATTCTCTTTATAAAGTCGATTTATCAATGCAAAGTATTTTGAAAATTGTGACGAACGTAAAGATAACAATCGCCCATTTCCTATTATTTCTTATGTACTAAATATTTGATTTTATTAATATTCAAAATTAATAAAATATAATAAAAAAGAGGCGTTCACTTGCCGATAGCGCGAGAATCAAAGAAATAAAATTAAAAAGAAAAGAGTTTCTCCAAACCAAGATTTTAAAATAATAGTAGAAAATTATAAAACATTATATGAAACAAAGTTATTCGGAGATGATGAATTAGAAATCGAACCGCAGTCAACATGGGATCTGGAGAATTCGGTTTTGAAGACTCACGTGAAAATATGAGTTACGCAGTTGGTACAAACCGTTTAAGATAGAAAGAAAACAGAAAAAACTGAAAACAATGTTTTTCAAGATACACTGTTCTTACCAATCGTTGAAATGGGAGAATGTTTCAACTGTACGTTGATGACAAATCATACATCGTACTTAAGTTAACTCGTTACTTAACGCAAGTGAGTGTCACGTGTCACAAACGTAAGAAATAGATGTATGTTACATCACGGTTTATTACTATGTACAGCCTTGAAGAAGGACTTCTTTGTTGTTTGTTTTTCAAACTTTCCACAGCTACACATAGGACTGGTTATCAAAGTGCGATCGTCTCTAAATTTGAACTGATAAGTTAGAGGAACTAGCACCCCTCAGCACCAGCTCTTGGGCTACTTTTATGTCGCGAAAACCCACATTTCAAAAGCGTGGAGTGAGTTTTTGCTACTATGGGATGCGCAAATGAAATCTTTGGATTCACAGATTGGATACAATAACCAATGTGTCTCGTTCATTCAATCTAAAGAAAAACAGTTCACTTTCCGAAATCGCGAGGCGTTTAGCTTGCCTCCCGCTAGTACAGCGGTATGTCTCCGGATTACAACGCTAAAATCATGGGTTCGATTCCCTTCGGTGGGCTGACCAGATAGCCCAATGTTGCTTTGCTATAAGAAAAAACACACACGCCTTTAGCTTTTCTGTTTTTTCTCGGTTTATAACAAAGTCATATAAAAACACATTCACGGTTTATCCATAAAAATGAAACACACAAATCCACGTAAAAGGAAAATATACTTTCTCTTTTACTTAGTAATGAGATTTGTTTTTTAGTTGTACTTCGTAAGGGAGGGATTAGTTAAAAGTTGCATCAGAAAACGTTTAAAGCAATAACTGTGTGGAAGGTAAAAAAAAAATCCTAATTTAATGAGTTATTTTGGGTCACGAATTTACAACGATTAAATTACTCGTGCGTTTCCCTGCGACTTCACAATTCGTAACGGTGTTACTTCAGATTCGAAGTTCCAGTGTTTACAGGTTTGAACTACAAATGTATGTCTGTAGCTTAATTATTGCTAGAAGATGAGAAATGTTATCTTAAATGTGAAAACGAAACTCCGGTTGCCTTCTTTCATTGATTCTATCATGACAACGAGTTAAAGGCTTAGCTGAGTGGAAAATCAATTTGGAATCAAGTTACATTTCTCCAAGGAAGAAATAATATACAGTTGTTTCAATCTATCTTAATTAGGAGTAATGCGTTTCTCTGAAGAGCTTAAGTTAAAACTACAAAGAAAAGATATCCATTATAAACAGGACTGTAAAACAAGAGGAGTTAAAACAGTAATAAGTTTCTGTGGCCTTTTAATTTTCATCTTTTCGTTCCTATTAAAGTGAAAGAAGGAAAAGTTGAAGCATTAGAAATAAGAACGAATTTAAAACAGGACAAATAATGACGCACGTGGCAGCTCCAGTAAGTTTGTTATGAGAACATAGGTGTTAATAGTGAGTCATGCAAACCATTTATTTGTTTGTGCCAGTTGAATTTCTGGTTTCAGTTTTTAAATGTTTAGGCACCTAAACATGTGATTTATCAAATTCACAACAGTTCACTTCTTCGGGCTTCAATGTTTGGAATATTTAATGCACAGTATGGTTTTTACTAGAATTTTAAATAGAAACAGAAAAAAGTGATTATTTAAGTCGGCTGCATGCTGAACAGCCTCCAAAACCATTAACAGAAACTACTAATGAATGGTTGTGATTCAGCCAGCTGTATGGTGGACAGCCTTCAAAAAGTGTTGATAAACCAAGCCAGGCTTTTGCTTTAACTGCATATTTAGTTCGTTTTCCTTGTGACATTCTACATGACAGGTCTAGCTTGTCTAAC
Source organism: Carcinoscorpius rotundicauda (assembly GCA_011833715.1). NCBI lineage: Eukaryota > Metazoa > Arthropoda > Merostomata > Xiphosura > Limulidae > Carcinoscorpius > Carcinoscorpius rotundicauda. Next base: position 176,609,096 of record CM022391.1, on the reverse strand, counting down.
GTGAGCTCATGCTGTTCAAAACTGAAACTCCATCTGGTGATAAATTCAGATTTTGTTGTCTGATATCAGTAGCATACATCGTGCGTATGTTTCTCTGCGTTTGGTTCGCCTGATATATTAAAATTTGATTTTGTCACAGCAATACATATAAATGTGCTTTTATTCTGCCATTATAAACTAACTCACTAAACATAAACACTACTAATTTATTAGAATAAAGCCTACAAGATCTTTGGCTGGCACTTATAACATCATTAAATAACCAACAGACCAATGATCCTTGTGATATGTATATAAACAGACTACATAACGTTTTAGATTGTTTTGTACATGAATGGTGTATAAATAATACACCTCTTCGTGCCCCCCGCTAGTACAGCAGTATGTCTACGGATTGACAACGCTAAAATCAGGGGTTCGATTCCCCTCGATGGGCTCAGCAGCTAGCCCGATGTGGCTTTGCTGTAAGAAAATACACCTCTCAGAACCACAATTATTCATTATTTTAAAATAAAGGTATTCTACTTGTTCTGTTTTTATTTATTATCCATACTAGCCGTTGTTGTTTTGAATTAAGCACAAAGCTACACAATGGGCTATCTGTGCTCTGCCCACCACGGGTATCGAAACCCGGATTTTAGCGTGTAAGTCCACAGACATACCGCTGAGCCACTGGGGGGGGGGCATACTAACCAGAATTTAGAGAACCTTTCCTTCAAACTGAGGCAATAAAAAAAATACAATTTACACATATCTTCAGATGATTTATAATAAAAACACATGTAAATAAAACCCCAAAAAAGAGTAGAATCACACGTATTATCAGGAAAGCGATCCAATCAACAGTTATTAGAGAAGTGATTCGTTTAGCAGTGTTATCAGGGAAGCGATCCTTTCAGCAATGTTATCAGGAGAGTGATCAATTCAACAGAGTTATCAGGGAAGTGATCCATTCACCAGTGTTATCAAGGAAGTGATCCATTCAGCAGTCATAAGAGAAGTGATTAGTTTAGCAGTGTTATCAGGGAAGCGATCCTTTCAGCAATGTTAACAGGAGAGTGATCAATTCAACAGAGTTATCAGGGAAGTGATCCATTCACCAGTGTTATCAAGGAAGTGATCCATTCAGCAGTCATAAGAGAAGTGATTAGTTTAGCAGTGTTATCAGGGAAGCGATCCTTTCAGCAATGTTAACAGTAGAGTGATCAATTCAGCAGTTATCAGGGAAGTGATCAATTCAGCAGTGTTATGAGGGAAATAATCTATTCAGCAGTGTTATCACAGGAGTAATCCATTCATCAGTGACACAAGAGTAAATACTGAGAACCCCTCTGATCAGTCTTGTTCTGATGTTTAACCAGCCATGTTGGTTCTTCGTGAGTTACTCTCTCAGCCAACCAGACAGTTCATGTTGTAAATTCTTCGTTTCGTTTTGAACTCAGTTTTACATTAGTTTGGCTGTAGACTGGTTATGTTCGTCTATATGTCAGTATTTATGTTAACGTGTACAGATTTGTTTTTAAGTGCCAATAAATATTTGATGTTTCTACAGTACATTTGACGAGTTTTTCCTTTATGTTCTTTTTACACCCACACACAATTTTTATGTCCACACTTGCGGGTTCCTTTGATCTTTAGCATATCGTAAAAACTGGGAATCTCAGGCTGTGGTGCGCGTGTAACCGGTGATACATGGAGGTAATGTCTGTGGTACACGTCACAACATAAAAAAAAAATAATAAAATTTGCTGTGAGCTCTGTCTGAGCTTTCCACGTACATATACGTAATACTTACGACCCTTACATCTAGACTTACCAGTATTTTAGTACCTTCAGCTTGACAAAAGTGGTACCACATACTGGTCAATCGTACCAGAAAAAACAATCGCACCCTTACGTTAATGGTCAAGTATTTAAAATGTATATATTTTATTTTTATTATTTTTTAATTAGGCTTGGGTTTGTTATTTGAAAAAACTGAACAAAAATTGGTATGTATGTCTGAAACTTTTAAGAGGCACTGGTTTATGGGATGTATTTGAATTTGAATTTCTCGCAAATCTACACAACAGCTATCTGCGCTAGCCGTCCCTAATTTAGCAGTATAAGACTAGAGGGAAGGCAGCTAGTAATCACCACCCACTGCCGACTCTTGGGCTACTCTTTTACCAAAGAATAGTGGTCACATTATGACGCTCCTACGGCTGAAAGGGAGATCATGTTTGATGTAACAAGGATTCGAACCCGCGACCCTCGAATTACGAGTCGAGTGCCTTAACCACTTGGCCATGCCGGGTCTCGAATCCAGACAAACACTAACATACTTCCTCAACCCTAATGCCAGTTTTATCTTTAGTAACGAAATAGGGGCTGTAAGGATACCTAATTTATTTCAGTGATTTTATTTAAAACTAAGCACAAAACTACACAATGGGCTATCGGTGCTCTGCCTACCACGGGTATCGAAACCTAATTCCTACACTCGTGAGTTCGCAGACATGTCGCTGTGTCACTGGGAGGGGATTTGTTTAAATGGAAACCGCAACAGGAAATTATATTATGTTGTATTTCTTTAAATGAAAAAAAAAACACGTTACATCGTTCTGTTTATTACAAGAATCACAATCAAATATTTAACATGAGGCTTATTTCGTCTGAGCAAGTCTTAACAATTTAATATTGAACAGCCATTTTCAGAAGATTGCTGAATAATCAAGTAGTCCACAATTTTCGATCTAAAAACAAGCTCGGGAAATTCTGACTGAAGATTAGCGTAACCACGACAGTACTTCAGTTATTTGACAGTCACTAGCCCAAACCTGATTGTCAATAAAGCGGTGAGATTTGTGCACGTTCTAGTAACCAGGCGACAACGCTAATGAAACCCTTACCTATAAAACTTTATCGTAAGTCTCACAACCACACTTCAATCTGCATCTACCGATTACGGGTAAATTGCTAGGCTGGTTTACTTACATAACGAGCTCCAGGAGTACCCACAAAAGGACTTGGCTACTTGCCAAGTTCTGTTCTACAGCCACGTGTAAAACCTGGTAATTTTTCTGTCACCGCTTGAAACTTTGATACGCTAATCCAGCGTTAGCAAAACCCAAGTGCACAACAACCCATCTTTCCCTGATATGTTGGGGCGTATATAGAGTACAACACAGCAGTTTAATGGTACACCCATTTTTATCTTGACGATCTATAAGAGCATAAAATTTGGCTTCATTGCGGTAAAAAGAAAGTTTGAGCTGTAAACTAACAAGGCCATAAAAATGTGCAAGATGTTTTCTCTCTATCTTTCTTCAGCTCTTTACTTGTGGACGGTGTTCTCCAAATATTATTTGTTATCGTAAATTTGAAAAAGTAAACGAAACAGCGTACGCTTTGTTTGTTTGTTTTGTTTTGGAATTTTGCACAAAGCTGCTCGAGGGCTATCGGTGCTAGCCGTCCCTAATTTAGCGGAGTAATACTAGAGGGAAGGCAGCTAGTCATCACCACCCACCGCCAACTCTTGGGCTACTCTTTTACCAACGAAAAGTGGAATTGACCGTACAACATTATAACGCCCCACACGGCTGGGAGGGCGAGCATGTTTGGCACGACTCGGGCGCGAACCCGCGACCCTCAGATTACGAAGCGCACGCCTTAACGCGCTACGTCATGCCAGACCCAACAGCGTACGCATGACAAAGACGATAGGACCGGCGTGGCCAGATGGTTAGGGCGTTCCATTCGTAATCCGAGGATCGCGGGTTCGAATTCCCGTCACACAAAACACGCTCGCCCGTTTAGCCCTGGTGAGCGTTATAATTAACGTGACGATAAATCCCACTATTCGATGGTAAAAGAGCAGCCCGAGAGTTGCTGGTGGGTGGTGACGACCAGATGTTTTCCCTCTAGCATTACACTGCTAAATTAGGGACTTTAACGCAGATAGCTCTCGTGTAGCTTTGCGCAAAAGACAAACAAATAAATCCCATAATTTTTTTAAAGCTAGTTCCCAAGGATGATAATTCTACATGGACAAGTAGATTGCTACAGTTTAACCAGAAGGTTGTATAAAAATGAAACATAATTACTATATAGTACAAAATACTTATGACAAAAGACCTTCAAACAACATGAAAATGTGTTCTTTTTTGTATATTTTTGAATGCTCAAAGATACACAAAAGGCTACCTGCGCATAGCCGTTCCAACTTTTGAAGTAATAAATTTAAAGGAAGGCAACTAATCAACAGTGCACACCGTAACTCTGAAGCTATTCTTGTCTGAGCAAATAATGAGAGTTAGCCATCACTCTTATAACGCACCCACAGCCTGAAGTGTAGCGAGTTTTCTTGTCAGTTGAACGACGAGTTGTAAACTGTTGACGCTTATATTCTGAGAACATTATCAACTTTTGCACATCCGGCCTAACTTCATAACAGAGTTAGAAATAAAACAACTAGGAATACTTAACTCTGCGTGCTTCCTGTCGCGTTTTATAGAAACTTTTATCTTATACAAGTGCGTATATTCAATGAAGTATCATCACTGGCATGCGAGTACAACTGTTAGCGGTGCACAGTATCACACCGTTAATGCGATAATCCTATGTTATCGAGTTATTAGCTTCTAATATATGTACTTTCAAAAACGTTCGACAGATATTTACAACACAAAACAATGAAACGTCTTTCTAACACTTTATAAACAAAACATAACTTCCATAATCATAATTTTAACATTCTATAGGTAAGTAAAGCACTGACGTTGAACGTTGTGTGGAAAGAATCAGTTCGGATTTTTAAAGCGAATGACGTTTTTGTTTTTACGTCTAAACTAACGTGATGAAAATGTCAATTTAACAAGGACATTTAAGTTTTCCTTTATTTACAAGCTGAGCAAACTCCAAGACCTTAGTGATATTCACTTTACTAACCTGTCGACTGCCAAGTATTTCAGCTGCTACGGTAACTCCTGACGAAGTTCAGAGTACAATTATAATGCTTCTCCATTTTGTAACTTTTTCGTGACGTCATTTTGGATCGAAAGTGAAACAGTTTTTAAGTAGGTCAAATGCATGTATGGTTCAAACATCTAGCGTTGAAGTTAGGTATTATTGAGAACGAATTAACTCGTCCGTGGCACTGTGTTACCGATCGGCTTGGACGAGTTATCTCGTCTACGGAACTGAACAGGTTAATAGTTAGAAACTGAGTTTCCATTCTATATAACCTCGTCATACAAACGCAAACATTATTTACACGGGTAAATAAATACTTCATTTAGCAACCCCCGTTTTTCATTTCATCCGGTCCAGCCGTGGTTAGCCTAACCCGTGTGGATAAATATCAAGGTTCATGCTCAGCGTCAAAACATTTAATTTCTCTTTCTGCTCCAATACAAGCTTGCTCTTTCTGGGCTTCGATGTGGGATTGGTCGAGCTCAATTTGTGAAAGTTTCTAACTTTATCACTCACCTCTGATTGGCTAGAGGAGTCACTATAGTATTCTCCTAATGCTTACTCAGACAACAAACCATTATCGACTATTATTTTCACAATATATTCTATAAGCTCGTTTTTTTCTCATTGCTTTTTAACCTCTAATTTTTCGAGTGATTAAAATTTGTTGCATTTTTTTAGTTGTTCGATTCAAGAAAACTTTAATAATTAGCAACAATCAAATCTTGTTGACACTGATGAGGCCCCGGCATGGCCAGATGGATTAAGGCGTTCAACTCGTAATCCGAGGGTCGCGGGTTCGACTCCCGTCGCACCAAACATGCTTGCCCTTTTCGCCGTGGAGGCGTTATATTGTTACGGACAATCCCACTATTCGTTGGTAAAAGAGTAGCCCATGAGTTGGCGGTGGGTGGTGATGACTAGCTGCCTTCCCTCTAGTCTTACACTGCTAAATTAAGGACGACTAGCGTAGATAGTCCTCGCGTAGCTTTGCGCGAAATTCAAAACAAACAGGCACTGATAAATACAAAATGAAATAAGATTTGAATTTGAATTTATTTCGAAATTAGTCTATAATTCAGAACTCAAACAAGAGCCCCCAGTTTATTTTGTTACGTATTGTAATCTCTCCTGGATGAGTCTCCGATTTATTATATGCATATTAACGTATTACTATTTCAAATAACCGAAAAGTTGAATTTGAATTTAGAAATAATTGAATGTTAATACGTATCAAATTTATGGTGTTAGCCAACAAGTTTGGTTCACACAATTTTCTTTTTTTTAAACACAAATATATTCTGACATGTAAAAAGTATTAATACAATTTATAATAACAGTTATTAGTAATAGTTATTACAAATGATGGTTTGTATATAAGAGTTTTACAAACTTACAGACAATATTGAGTCTTACATCCGGTCTAGAACTAAATACTTTATCCATGATCGAGATACACGGTGAGTAAATTAATTTCAAGTTGATACTGTCACACTTCTCTTAAACTAGCTTGCTTGGTCGGCCTTGCATCGGTTACAAGCTGACTTTTTACAGACGAAGATATTTAATATTATCGTGGAAGTACTAATGTTCGAAATTAATTCACTGAAGTTGAACGGTTTGTAATGTTCGAAATCCATAAACGTTCCTGATCCAATTCTGTTGTTTTCCGATTGATAGATATTAACCAAAACTGTTGTTTTCGAGGCGGATAGCACACTGACTGTAACTGACCAATAATATAATTTTATTTTGCCTCTCGGCTGGCCGCTTTTATACTAACAACGCGATTTTCTATTGTTGGTTCTAGCTCTCAAAAATCTTCTACAAATCTCTAGAACAGGCGAGACTTATGCAACATACAATGAGAATATAGGTCACATGCAAAGAGAAACTGTGCTGAAACAAGAGTAGATGATAAAATAAATTCATGACACGTTGTGTAAATTTTTTTAAAAAGTGAACATTTTTTTGTTTGTTTGAAGTTAAGCACAAAGCTGCACAATGGTGTATCCGTGCTTTGCCAATGGCAGGTACCGAAACCCGGTTTCTAACGTTTTAAATCCACTAATATACCGCTGTGCCACTAGGGGGCAAACTGAACCAATAAAGCTTGTTTTTAAGACTAAAGCCTACTACTAGACATAGGCAGAGATGATAAGAGTGTGTGACATTAATATTTTATGTATATTCATCAAACACTGGATAAAAATTGTCCCGTTTTAACTTCGATTACCATATTTACCGGTGTACAATACGATACTTTTTTTCAGTCTTAAAACAATGCTAGATTTTACCACTCGCCTTACATATAAGTTTAAAAATAGTGTTCCGTTAAGAACTTTCCAGTTAATAGCATATTTAACCAAAATCAGATTGTTCCTTTCACTTTTTGTTTGCTTTTTTTTGAGTAAATGTATTGACGTCACGCCATCTACTGTGTTAAAATAACATGTTCGTAATTGTATCATTTATATCTATTCTTCGTAACGAGAAGTTCTTTAACTCACATGCTAGTCACAATTAATCAAGACAGTCTTTATTTCAAATGTTTTACTCATCCGTCACAATAAAAATTTGCTAATATTATATGAACAAAATTAATTTCTGTAACGTACTCTAATTTTGTACGTTTTTCTAGTAGGTCACTAAATCTCTCGTAAGGTTTAGTATTTTGGTAATATAACAGTTTAACTCCAATAAAAACTTTGTAAAGTTGTTTGTAACACGTTTGTGACTTAAGTTGTGCCACACTGAGTATCTGCATTGTCTGAAAAGCATAAAATCCACTCTTGTGGTAACAAACCCATTGAGCAGAATGGCACAGTTCAAAAATATCTTTTTCAATTTTCTTTACAAAAGTAACATTCCTAAACTCACTTGACAACGGAGGTCGCCCCATACTCAGAACCTCAAAAAACACCATTAATCTGTTTGTTTTTGAATTTCGCGCAAAGCTACACCAGGGCTATCTGCGCTAGCCGTCCTAATTTAGCAGTGTAAGACTACAGGGAAGGGAGCTAGTCATCACCACCCACCGCCAACTCTTGGATTACTCTTTTACCAACGAAGAGGAGGATTAACCGTCATATAATAACGCTCCCACGGCTGAGAGGACGAGCAGGTTTGATGTGAAGGGATTCGAGCCCGCGACCCTCAGATTACGAGTCGAGTGCCTTAATCACCTGGCCATGCCGGGCCCTTTTAATTTCTTCAAAACATTCGGTGTATTCGTATACTCCGACAAATACGGCACACAGCATTAGCGTAAGTACGTTATATCGGGTGAGACTTGTCTTGAGATGTGTGTGTGTATCTACTTATAGATAAGAAAAAGGGGCATTTGCATTTGAAAATTGTGTAAGTTTAGAGATACATTGTGTAAGTTTAGAGATACATTGTGTAAGTTTATATTACATCTCTTAAAGAATTAAAGGGGTCGTTATGTACTTACAAATGAATCAGTTTTCTGACTTTGGAGTGTTTGTATACTTTTTACCTAGTGACAAACATTTCCGGGGTCCAGTGCTCCAGTGTTCCTCACTAATTTCAAACTTAGTTCAACGGTTTGGTCAACTATAGTGCCTAAAATGTGAAGTGCACATCACTTCACATTTAGTGAACTATTGACTCGTAGTCTGAAACACAATACAAACACACTTCCATCTTCGCTTGGACACTCCTCACACAAGTACGTACTGTAGTTTGTAAGCCCTAAGTACATTTCTTCTCATGTTACCTGCTTGTATTTTAATGTGTACGCATTTCTACTAATGTCACTGTTTGATAACGTTGTCTTATGCTGCAAGTGTGGGTAAACAAATGTTCCATTAAAATGTAACAATCTGTGTGTAGTTTTGAAAAGAAATCGGAAAATCCCTGACTTTAACACACACAAATAAATAAAGTTCGTTCTGGATGTCTGAGAGATTGTTGAGCAGCTCATAACGAAACGATATTACAAAATAGTTAATAACAAACACATGTACAGGAATGAGCGCACCAGTAGGTGCATGTTCACGTGCACCCACTAAGGAGGTGAAATGAAAATGGGTCGGGGCGGCGTTAGCAGGAAGACAAAGGAAGCATTTGCCCCCGCTCTTAAAGGTTAACAAGATACCCCCAAATTGTAACAAAAATTACAAGAACATGCACAAAGGTGTCCAAAGTTAACCGCTGAGAACACGGTTTTATATTTCTGCCTATGTTTACCGAGTTTGTTTACTAATTGACAAGTGGCACGAGGTATTTGAAACATCGTCGCATACAAGGATTCCCAAAGTATCCGCTTGTTCCCTCTCGAGAATAAGACCCCAGAAACATTCCCAAGAATGTTTAACAAAAGGTTACGGTACAAGACAGGTTCAGTTTGTCATGCTGGTAACACTGGATGGTCCCCCGCTGGTACAGCGGTAAATCTACGGATTTACAACGCTAAGGTCAGTGGTTTGATTCCCTTCGAGATCACCAGCAGAGAACACAAATTAATAAGATCGGATTGACACTGAATATTTCAAAACTGATTCAGAGAAAGAACAAAATTTGATGGACATGGTAGACTTGGTAACAAGATATATCGGAACCTGACGCTAAACAAGAGTAAAATAAAAGGGGGCCGATGGTAACAGTACGGCGACCGATTAATAAAACAAAGTAAAAATAAAAATACCAAGACACAGATGGTGGGATGAACCACTACGACGTTTAGGGACGGCACGATAAACATTCCGACCTTTCTCTTTGTTCAATAATAATGAACGATATTATAGAGATCTGTTGGACCTAAGTTTTACTCATTTCGTTCAGTTTAAAAGCATTTTCAAAGCAAAGTAAATATAGATTATAAAACAAGAGGCTTAAATCGCGTGGTCGTCTTGTTTTAAAGGAATACTATTCACTGGTAGTCAATGAAAAATTGTCACTTGTCTACAACATAACATTAACGACAGATGTTCTACTATGTTGGAGCTACAGCAATACTTAGAAACACATAGATATATACACACAAATAGCACGACATGCTTTCACAACTGTGAAAAAAAAAACACCTCCTTACAGTGAGGACCTAGCGCGGCTCAATGATTACAAAGATTCGCGCTCCGTTATCGAAAAAAAATGGCAGTCCGAACTTTTGGACCTTCGATGAGTTATAAGAATAACAATCAATTCTAGTGTTCTTCCAGAATAACCCACAACTTGGCAGTGAATGGTGTTGAATAGCTTCCTTACCTTTTGCTTATCACTTCGAAAGTTGTGACGGTTAACGAAGTAGCTTTGTGGGAAATTCAAGGTTTTTCCTTTTTTTTTTTTTTTTTTTTTTTTTTTGGACGTCGTCAACGATATCCAGTAAAATCTCGTGGAATAGCGATTCTGGTCTCAGTTCGTCAATGCAACAAACGGACCTTGTCTTTTTTCATCGTTGTTCGATGGTGGTTTTTGACACGCTTCATTAAATTAACTAAAACGAACGTTCTCTCGAGCAAGCACGTGCCTAGAAAGATGTCTACATTGGGTGTGGTTGTTGTTAAGCTCAAGAGGACACCACGGACTATCTGCACTCTGTCCATCGCGAGTACCGTCGAGTGTGTCGTTTTTCTTGATGACGAGAAACCCACTTGAAATAAAAGTGTATCTCAGAACTACTGGTATGGGTATTGACACTTATATTGATATGGAGAGAACAACGTTTCGACAATCCTAGGTCATCTTCAGGTTAATAAAAAGAGAGTTGTTCCAGTTCTGTGAGATGTTTGCTTGTTTCCACATCTCGTTTGGTTACGTCTCGAGTTTCTCGAAACGGTGAGATAAACTAACAACATTTAATATAAAACTCGTCTTCCATTTCTTGCGAACTGAGCTTTCTCAAAAAATAAAAAAGTCTCACTTTCATTGGACTGAATTTGGAAAGAAACACAAATTTAATCTCTGTTTCCTTTCTAGCGTCAAACAGCCACTAATAACGTAGTAATTTTGAATTTTAGAATCGTTTCGCATTCTAAATATTTGACTAATAGCAAATAGAGTAGAAAGGGGTCAGGAAGGCCGTTTGACCTGGACGTCAAATTTAGTTACCTGTTTCTTGCATTTGTTAAGTAGCACGACTTGTTTTGTGTACGGAAAGCGTGTATTGAATAAACGTATTCAAGTTACGCTTCACTTTTCTTTTGGGCTAATGACTGTTTTATTTTGTTTTCATCTATCATTATTTTTTATTTTTGTTATAACCAGTGGCCTGGTCCTCTCTGAGGGGAATCTGAGTCCATCGGCAGAGCTGCTGTTTCTCTGGGTATTCGTATTCTATTTTTAGGACTTCCTTTTTGTGTCCAATATCCCCCCTACCCCGCGGAATTTCCCTGTTGGTCAAGTGGTACGTCCATTGTCAAAATATCCTCAACTGGTGAAAGGAGAGCACGTGATGTTTTACGATTCGCTGCAGCTTGTGACAGAGGGCGTAACGGCAAATTTCCGTTCTAACGCACTTGTAGTCGCTTATATTATATTATATTATATTATAATACAATACATTACATTTGTGTGTGTTTTAGACACAATCCCTTATTTCTTTACAACGTGTTCTTTCAATGAAATACACACAGAAAAAAACTAACTGTAACAAAATCGAGCAAACAGAAAGTGATAATAGTTCACAGAGTAATTCCTTAACAAGGTTTCAGTGGCATATTACTCAGTATCATTCCTCATATCTCCACCAGATGTCACGTTTTTCTTTTTTTTTTAAATTAGTGATAGTAGTATACAACGATTTGTTTGTTTAGAATTAACTATAAAGTTACGTAATAGGTTATTTGTGCTCTGTCTATCACGGGTATCTAAACCCGATTTATAGCGGTGTGGGTTCGCAGACATTCTTCTGTGACACTGGAGGGGCTATAGAGACACTGTTAGTCTTTGCCAATGGCGGTTACTTTGCAATCCTGCCTCTGTATCTATGCAAGATGTGGTCTAGAATGTTCAAGTGAAGACAGTGAGTACGTTATTAATAAAAGTAACATGTAATGTTAGTGAAACCTGTAAACCTTACCCCTCCTGTCCACCATGGCTTACCATCTATTTTATTTAATTATTTTTCTTTTAACTTGTCAGTCTGGTCTCTGTTTTTAGCCTACTTCCTCCTCAGCGAAACAGTGGTATGTCTTCGGATTTGTACAAAAAGCAACCAGGATTCAATACCCGTAGTGGACAGAGCATAGATAGTCTATTGTATAGCTTTGTGTTGCTTAATTACAAAAACATTAAAAAAAAATTAATTTGTCAGTTTGGTTCTTACTTTTCACTTGTCAGTTTGGTCCTCACTTTTCAGTTGTTACTTTGGTCCTTACTTTTCAGTTATCAGTTTGGTCCTTACTTTTCAGTTGTCAGTTTGGTCCTTATTTTTCACCTGTCAGTTTGGTCCTTACTACTGAGTTGTCAGTTTTGCCCTTACTTTTCACCTGTCAGTTTGGTTCTTACTTTTCAGTTGTCAGTTTGGTCTTTACTTTTCGCCTGTCAGTTTGGTTCCTTTAACTATAACATATACAGATATCAAGATACGTCAATAAGAAACAGCTATAGATAAAAAATCATTAACTTATTTATTCAGGTAAGCCAACAAGTCTAACGGTGTTTAGAAGATTAGTCCACAAGTGCTTAAAGCTAACAAAAGTGTGTTTGAAAAAAATGGAGAAAAAATATGAAAAAATTCTACGGTCTTGTCGAGTAAAAAGTTCTGAACCACAGATCGTATTATTTTATCTATAAACGTTTTTCGTGTGCAGTCGTAACGACAATAGGTCGAAAAAGCGTTAAATGGATTTGTTTGCTTTCAAATTTGGTTTGAAAATTTTAATATTATCTTCGTAGTGAAAAAGAAGGGAGGGTAGACATTGTTAAAGCAATATTATTAATAAAATTAGCTAAATGGAGCCAACCGGTTGGTACAGAGCACCAGTCAACATTACAGTTGTCTTTGCTCAACAGTTGGTAAAGGTAACGGAATTATGTAACAAGCAAACTCAGTATTTCACGACAGTCTGAGATGGTGGTGTAAAGGATACCCGCCCCCCAGTCTATCCATGTTAGTGTTTGGACTAATAACCACGGACTAATAACCAGCTCGATCGTTTAGTTTGGCTGCATGCCTGATAGAAGATGCACCGACGCGTAATTACTGTTCTCCCTTCTAATGCAAACGGAGTGGCGTCCAGGGACTATTGCTTCTCGTAACCCACGGTTGTCTCGAGCTAGCGTGAAAGCAAACACAGACCGTGGCATTGTAGAAGTCTCGAGCCTGCCGTCACTCCAAGATAAACAGATCGGCGCTCTCAGACCTTGTTACGAGCGCCTGTTCTCTTGCTCTCTTATCAGTAAACGCAGCCCTCGCTCGTGATGGCCGAGATAACTGCGGGCGTTCAATTAACGACATCGGTCGCAGCTGCAGTGTTCTATTTCCACGAGACAAGGGGCGGGCACACTGCCAGAACGTAATAAATCAGCTCGTGCCGTCACTCCTCCCCCAGGCGGCCCCTTCACTTAGTGTCTTCATACCGTCTGACTCAGCTGACCATGTGTCAAGTGCCGAACCTGTTAGACGCGTGTTGGATGGAGTGTGGTATAATCATTTGGTAATAAGTTTCTTCAGTGATCCGGTAGTTGTAAATAAGGTACACACGAATTCTGAAGCCTTAAAGATATCTGTGTTAAACTCATTTCACTATTTTCAAAGCGAAAAAAACAACAACACCAAAACATTTGTTAACATATGTAAATATTCTGCACACAAGTAGGTTTTCAGATAAATTTTGGTCGCTCTAGGCCTAACAACAGAATAATAACTTCCCGTACAACGTCCTGTACCAGACAACTCAGATAAAAAATATCTTTAAGTAATTTTGAATCTGTATTACTACTGGCTTATTAAACGTAGTCAGGTTGAAAAGAAGAGGAAATCCTGCAGTCGAGGATGATTTTAATTACGTGGAAACTTCGGTGTTTAGATCACAAATTATCGCATAGCAACAATAAGACGCCATGTAAGACACTACATCGTGGAAGACGCACCCTAATTTTGGAAAGACAATTCTAAAAAAAAGTATTCTGACTCAGTAACCAACATCTTGATGCAGCCTTGACATTTTCAACCTACTGACTAAATACAGTTAAATACATCATATTCTTCACAATATACCGACAATATTAGTTACATTGAATATTTTATGTTGTTGAAAATATTTGTAATTAGTAAGTAAGGATATTACGACCTGTATGAGAGGCCGTTTTGAATAGACCCTAAGATAACCTAAGCTTTAACCCATCACTTATGTCTTGGAAGACACGTAGGGATTTTTCAAGGTATTAAAAAAAAAAAAGTGCGTCTTACAAGGCGTAAAATATGGTAGTTTAATTTATGATCTATGTAGTCCTGATAAAACACTGTTTTCTATACACATTTACAGATACATAATTCAAATTCTGGATGTTTATCCTTAGGTCATACCCACGTCATTCACACACATTGGAAGACTCTCGGGAAAATGAGTTTATTCTCTTTGCAAAGTGTTTTGAGATTTCAAAAACAATCATGTGATTTTTAATAACAGACATCTGATTTGAAGCAGTGATTAAAAGTAACTACACTTCTGTCCTATTTATTACCTTTCATTGAATATTATGAGACATCATTATAAAATAATGTTTGTAGTTAACCTGTGAATGATGGCTAAACGTATGTGAATTATCGGTCTTTACCTTTCCTTAGTCTTCTTTAATGTTTAGCCTAAAAATTGTTCAAGTCCTTGCTTTTAGCTGATCACAATTTTATCAAAACTGGTTGGCCATTGTTAAGCAATTCTGTAAATTAATGCTGTGTTTTTAAACTGTTACCTTTCTCTGAACAACAATCTGAATATTGAGTCTGAATTTGTGCTCTGCCTGTTTCTTGTTGTTGTTGTTTTGAATTAAGCACAAAGCTACACAATGGGCTATCTGTGCTCTGCCCACCACGGGTATCGAAACCCGGATTTTAGCGTGTAAGTCCGCAGACATACCGCTGAGCCACTGGGGGGGCCTGCCTGTTTCTAGTCTGTCGTCTTTTTGTATGAATGATGCAAATATTAAATAATTTATTTTCTGCCTGGTATTTTTATTATGAGCAATATAAGTACCACCGATATGTCTATATTAATTTGTACGTAATAACCTTTCTGGATAAAATCAATGTTGGATGTAAATGTACATTAGATTGATATGTATACATACAAATAAGCATGAGTTTGAACCTGCTTTTTAAAATATCATTTTTCACAGACTGTAAGCCGATAAGCATCGTTTTCTATTAACACGTATCCGATAATATTATGTTTTATTGCGAACCAAGTTCAGAAGTCTAAATGAGTAGCCCTTTCAGCCGTGGGGGTCGTTATATGTTAAGTTCAATCCCACTATTCGTTGGTAAAAGAGTAGCTCAAGAGCTGGCGGTGGGTGGTGATGACTAGTTACCTTTCCTCTAGTTTTACACTGTTAAATTAGGGACGACTAGCGTAGAAAGCCCTCGTGTAGCTTTGCGCGAAATTCAAAACAAAAACAAAATGAATATCCGATGCTTTGAAAGTAAATAGGTCGATAGAACATGTTAAAACCTGATTGGATAAAAATGCACATTTTTCCTACAACAAGTTATAGTTTAAATGAATTTGTTTAGAAGGCCGAGTTGACAGCATATTAAAATACCAGTCAGTAGTGTCTTTAGAGTATTTCGTAGAGTCTAAAAGATGAGTCGATAAATTTAGATGTAAATTTTTTTACTAAGATGATGGTGGTATAGCTTTGTTCTGTATATTATGTTAAAACGTGAGCTGATAGAGATGTAAGCTTGTTTTATAATGTGCTAAACTATGAGTCGCTAGTGAGTACCTTCGTTTTGTAGTATTCAAAATATGTGTCGGGTGTGGCTGCATTTCTTTAAAATAATGTGGTAAAGGTTGGGTCGACAAAGGTTTAACGTTGTTTATATCATCAAACGTTGAGTCGACAGAGGCGTAAATTCGTTTTACAACATGTTAACAGTTGAGTCGATAAAGGTACAAGTTATTTTTTATAACATGTTGAACTTTGAGTCAATAGATGTTTAAGTCTGTTTTATATAACATGTTTGTGTTTTCTCATCGGGTTATCTGTTTAGCCCACCGAGGGGGATCGAACCCCTGATGTTAGTATTGTAAATCTGGAGGTATACTGCTGTACTAGCGGGAGACTCGTAACATCTTAAAAGTTAGATTTCATAAAGGTTCGTCTTGTAAAATGTCCAAAGCTGAGTCGATAGGGGTGTAAGTTTGTTTTATAGCATGTCAAAATTGAGTCGACAGAACTTGAAAGGAAACTCCTTTTTATATCGTGTAACAAGACGAACCAACAACATTATTGTAACCTTATCTTAAACGTGTCAAATCTGACACGACAGAGTTACGCTAGAATGAACAGAACTTTTAGACTACTCTCATCTAACGTGGATGACGTGTTAACATCCTTAGCACAGATCACTCCGACACAAACAGTTTTAAAAGATATTCATATTGAATAAGTGTTTTTGTCTTGTACTATTGCAAAGCTCCTATCGTACGATATGTTTCATGCTAGTTTGTGTGACAATTAAGACAAAACTTTGTCGGATTATGACGGTATAGTTATCCATTGTAACGTTTAAGTATAGGGCAAAATTATAATACACGTTCTTATAACTGAGTGTTAAATGTGTATTTTATAACTGCATATTAAATAAGGGCTGATGTTTGTTCTAAGGTTATGTTAGTGTGCTAGTTTTGTATTACTGTAAAGTTCTTACATAGAGTTATAAAACAAATATGAAGTTTTTGTTGTACGGTTGTTTTAATACACATTGGGACGAAGTCATCTGATCTCTTAAAATTTCTCGTTGTATGAACTTCTAAAATCCTGGTTCGTGTTCGTTGAGTTTTAAGACGCATATATTTATGCAATTATTTCGTTACTATAAAGTTCGTGTTAAGTTTCGACGTTTTTTTTTCTTTTTCTGCTGTAAAGTTGACGTTTCGCCCCAAGCGCAACATTGTGGCTATAAATTTCGTTAGCAGCGAAAGTGCTAACGTTATAATACGATGCATTTTAACCTTTGTAAGTAACAACGTGAAACACAAAGTTTAATCAGCTTACACTCATCTCTAGATTGATATTTACTCTCGCTCTAAATAGATACCATCCTCTGATTGTAAATTAATATTAATAACTTGTTTGTGAATGTATTTCCTCGACGTGAGTTTGTTTGTGTCATTTATTTTCTCAGAATTTACGTTAGATGAAGTTCTTGTATATTGCTGATTTGGAACGTTGTGTACAAGAGAAAAACTTTATAGTAGTTTTCTGGAAACTTGTTGTAAATTAAGAACACTTCACACATGAAGTGCTGTATGAAATAATTATCTTTTGTTTTTCCCCTCCGTAAGCCTACGTTGTTTCCTGCCATTCAAGTGAAATCTTGTTATATTTTACCCGCTGATCCAGAAATTTCCTTCACTCTGAATATAACATTGTCAGCAGGAAACCTCTGGATGGATAAACTATCTCAGGCTTAACGGTCGGTATCCATGGTTACAGTGATACCAGTACAGACTGTGTCATAAGCTGTTTCAACGCTTTCAGCGTGAAGGGTAAAAATATGCTTGTAAATTAAAGATGCTAGTTTAGCGCCATCTTCCGATTTTTCTGGTAATAATTTTCCTGAGTACATAATATTTGCTGTCGTATTAAGGAAAGTTTAGCAAGCAATAAAATAATTATGGTTCCAGTGTCCAATTTTGTTTTCTTTTCAAATTTATTGACTTCTCTCATTAAGTTATGAAAACAAAATTAAAAAGAAATGTGTTCTGCACTTCGTGGTTTACACGATCTGAAATAACTTAGTAGCTATGAGATAAACTGAAATTAGAACATTTTCTCAAGAGTAGGCAACTCCAGGAAAAGAAAGTTGGAATTTTTAGTCACTAGGATATAACAAATTGTAACTAGAAAGACTTGAGAAAGGAGAGGCAATGGAAGACAGAGAATAACGTGTGTCAATAATCTATTTAAATGGATGAATATATTGATATTGTTTGTTTGTGCCAAAGTTCGCGTAAAGGCTGTCTGCGCTAGCCGTCTCTAATTTAGAAACCTAAGGCTAGAGTGAAGGCAGCTAGTTATCACCACCCACCGCCAACTCTGGAGCTACTTTTTTACTAACGAATAGTGAGATTGACTGTGACATATAACGCCCCGATGGCTGTGCATGTTTGGTGACGGGGATTAGAACCCGCGACCCTCATATTGCGAGTTGAGCACTCTAAATCACCTGGTCTTGCTTAGTCGTATTGATATTGTAAATTCTTTGTGCCTCAAGAAGGAGTTACACGTGAAGGACCATAGTAACCAAAGTCCTGTTTGGATATGATAGAGAGAGAGAGAGACTAGACAAATAACCACTTATAATGGGACGTTAAGGAAATGGATACATAAACAGAAATATCCTTAGAATATACAATAGAAATTCTTTTCTAAGTGAAACTTTATGCTTCAAAAGAAGAACAGAACAATGACGGGGGGAAGAGAGAGACACGACTTTACTTCACGGGAATTTTCACAGGAACGAAATTAAAAGATTGGTCATTTAAGTGGTTCGTGTAAATTAATCGTCTGAAGGTCATGTCACATATATAAAAAAAATTTCTACACAGTACCGCGTTTGTAACATTAAAACATTCTCCCTGTAACATAGCGCGAAATTCAAAAACAAACTAACAAAACCATTAATAAATTCTTGAAAGAATAATCAGAAACAGACTCTCCACATGCCCCCCAGTGGCTCAGCGGTATGTCTGCGGACTTACACGCTAAAATCCGGGTTTCGATACCTGTGGTGGGCAGAGCACAGATAGCCCATTGTGTAGCTTTGTGCTTAATTCAAAACAACAACAACAACAACAACTCTCCACATTCCTAGAGACAACATCAAAATTACTAGAATAAAATGGTTTCAGACAAACAACAGACCATTTAGTTATGTTAACCGAAGTAACTGTTGATAGCTTTAATGAATGAGAATTCACTGTCGCTCGCTTTCTCGATATTGTGAAGACATCGACACTGTATGGCATAAACATTTCCGGTTTTAAATGCAAGAAATGTGACGACCGCGGGGAACTATTCGCAGGCTATCGAACTTTCTGGAAAACAGAATATGTAGAGTTAATGTTGAAGGGACATTCTCAGAGTGTTTCACTCGAGAAGCTGATGTCCCTCAAGGAGGGATGGTTAGCCCTATCCTATTCATCATGTACGTGAATAATATGCCCCCAAAAGATCCAAATAATGGATACTCATCACAGTTCGCAGACGATGTAGTAATCTGGAAAAGTGTACCAACACCAGCAATAACAGCCACAAACATTTAGACCCTTGTGCAAATTAATTGAAACAAGACGGAAAATTACGATTTTTTTTCAACTTTTTGCGGTTTATTTCTGAGAATCCAATAATTACTCACAAATTAATACATGATATGACCGCCTTTATTTTTTAGAAGATCATTAATCCGCTTTGGCATCGAGTCCACGAGTTGACTGCATTCTTTACTAATTTTTGGATCGCGGTACCACACCTCAGTTATGGCCCCAATTAACTTATCTTTTGTAGTACTGATTTTTCCCCGAAGTCTTTCTTTACAAATCCCAAAGATTTTCAATAGGATTTAAGTCCAGAGAGTTATCAGGCCAGTCCAGCACCTTTATTCGCGTTGTAGTCATAAAATTCTTCACAAGTTTCGATGTGTGGCACGGAGCCAGATCTTGCTGAAAAATGCCAGATCCATCTGGAAATGTCTTTTTCAATTCTGGAACGACTCTTCTCTGCAAAACTTCGATATACAGTGGTCCTCGCATCATACCTTCTACGATATGTAAGCTGAAAAAGCCACAAAGCATCTTATTAAAGGGATGCTTTACGAACTGATTGATGTGAGGTTCTCGAAGTTTCTCACCTGAAGATCTGTGAACATGCAGACTTATTTGACCCTGTACGAAGAAATTAGTCTCGTCACTGAATAACACCTTTCTCCATTGTTGTTGCGTACAGTTCTTGTATTTCAGACCCCATTTATACCATTTTTTCTTCATTGAGTTGGTAAGAAGTTGTTTTTTTGACTAGTTCAATTTTTGTACTTTGTTTGCGCCAGTCGGTCATAATTAAGCAGCGTAAGACTAGCGGGAAGGCAGCTAGTGATCACCACCCACCACCAACTCTTGGGCTTTTCTTTTACTAACGAATAGTGGGATTGACCGTAATATTGTAACGCTCACACTGATGAAAAAGCGAACATGTTTTGCGAGAGGGGAATCCGCACTCGCGACATTTAGATTGCGAATCGAGCGCCCTAATCACCTGCCCATGCTCGGCTTACGAATCCAGGTATGGAAAAGTTTAGCAAGTGTTATCAAAAACTAAGAGATGGCAGCACAAGCGTAATCACGCAAAAACAAAAACTTGGTACCCCTCAGCAATTTCGATAATTTTACCTTTTCCTTAGCAAGTAAGTTGTTCGAAATTCCGACCAGGCATGAGACTTTTTTGAAATAGATACATTATCATTATTCATTTGATATGATTGGTATGCTTTCCAAACTGCCTCTTTGTACTTTGTTTTGGAGAGTTTATAGGGTTAGTTACACCTTGCTGAGAATTGTCAGTAAATATTTTTCAATTTTATCTGTAAAAGTACGACCATTTAAATATTTTTAATGTAATTAATTCGTGTATGTGACGAGGGAAGAAAATGTTAAAAATCGAACCTGCTTTTAACCCTCTTATTATAAAAAAAACATCAAAAATTCCTCCGCAACGTTTCAACCTTAGGCCTAATTTGGGTGCTATTGTTGTTTTGAATTAAGCACAAAGCTACAAAATGTACTATCGATGATCTGCCAACTACGGGTATCGAAACCGGATTTTAGCATTTTAAGTCCACAGACATACCGCTGAGCCACTGGGGGTGGCTAATTCTCGTGCATCTAAAGGGTAATAGAAGGAGTTATACTGTAAAGAAAATAAATAGATGATGGATTCATATCTTAAGTTCACACACCTGGTAAATTGCTTCTAATGGTAAATTATTCAGGGTGTAACTAATTCTTATAATGGCTTTCTGTGCACTGCTTGAAACGTCCTTCTATGCGTAGCGTTCTTGGAAACGGAAATAGAAAACACGTTTAAAATTGCGCCTTTGAAGCCTTACTTTTATTAAATCTGCCAGTAACTAATTTTTTAATTTTTAAAGAATATTCTTCATATAAATGTTCATTAAACATGTTTATTGAAATGTTTGGTATCATTCTCATGTGTTCACATTTTGGCTAAAGTACTGAATAATTACACAAATTCCAGTAAAACCCCGACACAGTTATCTCTTTGGTTAATCTCACACTTAGAAGTACCCTGTTTAAGTAAGGGTTTTAACAACCACACCTCTGTTTCTTACAGATACACGAATAATTCAAGTGTATCAAAATTCGTGGTAGTGCGAACCAAATGTCTTTATGGGCGGGCGTGACATAGTGGTTAGCTTGCAGAACTATGAGTTTCTGGATCTACGTTGGCGCCAAAACATAAAACAAACACGTGCACCGCGTTTTGGGCCGTGATTACATTATAACAATGGCAATGAAACTTCATTTTACGGTCAGCTGAGTGTAGTGCAAAAGTTGACCGTGGCCTTACTGTCCTCTCTCTATTCTATTAGTTCAAGACTAGGAAAGGACAGCGTATATAGCCCTTTAGTGTATTTGTGCGAGTGTCCAAAAATAAACAACGGCCAATAGTCTAGACACAACACTTATAAAATAATGTCCATTAGCGTTTGTTTGTGGCTTAGCAAAAAGCTACACAAAGTACAATTTGCACTTTGTCCATCACAGGTGTCAAAACCCGTTTTCTAGCGTTGCAATCAGCAGATACACCACTGTGCCACTGGTGGGCATCAATTGTTAGTTATATTATACACTCTCTTCTCGATTCATAAAGTCTGACTACTCTGTTTCCTTGAAAGCAGATTTCATATAAATGAAGCAAGTCGGTGTATTATAAAACGAAATAGCACGCTTCGAACACGATTTTGTGCTATCTTTGGCACCGTCTATATTGTCAGGGAAAGACTGAGTCGGGAAGCAAATCTAAGAAGTTCTGTGTGCAAGTCCTATAAGCGTAAGAGGTTGTGTTTCAATGTTGTGTAAGCCTAACAGGTTGTGTGCACGTGCGTCCTGTAAGTCGGACATTTTAATCCATTAACCGTTAAGCCCTTTCTTGCAAGTACATTAAAGTACCTTTCATAAAACTTTGCTATTATCGTAGGGGTGTTGGAAAAACGTTTCGTGGCGGTGTCGCTAAATGTCATTCTGAACCCTGTATACGGTTGTCATTAATGGGATGAAACGTGTTAATACATCCACCAGATGTTTGGCACCCTCAGATCACAGGTCCTTGTATTCGTGGTGAACTTATTAATAACTGTCGTTAACTAGTATTGAAATTCAATAATATAATTTTATATATACGTCAACAAACCACCATTAGCTACTACTAAGTTTTTTTACTTTCTGTTTCTTGGTAGTTTCTTCACATTTTGTGAAATGTGCTCAAACTGCATGGTGAGGACCGATTAAACATTATCCTCAAATTTACTTCGGTGTTATGTTCATTAGTTAGCTCTCAATAATTTTCTTTCCTTCTTGAAATAAAACAGGAAGAAGATATTTAAGAGAATTCATCAGCTTCCAAAGAAACTGGGATTTCTTACCCACTCACTGAAGGTCTAACGGATGGTTTTCCATTACAGAGGTCGATTTGTGTCGTGACATGATTGCCTGAGAGCTTTTCATCGAGACCATAGGTCCCTATAGGGGCCCGGCATGTCCAAACGTGTTAAGACGTTCGACTCTTAATCCGAGGCAGATAGCCCTCGAGTGGCTTTGCACGAAATTAAAAAAAAAAAAGGTCCCTATTGCTACATGTCGTAACGTGCTGCCATCTATGAGTCATTAAGCTCAGCATGTTTTATCAGCATCACGAGATAATCACTTGCATAATTTAGTTGAACTAAAACCTTTAATCTACACTTTTCGTAGCCAAGATTAATGCTCGCATTTTTGTTAAGTATACACACTTAGACTAAACTAGGCTAAAAACAACAATCAACAGCATAACATATGCAACTATCAACACAATTACCTCAACCATTGATTTGGTAGTTCATATTACTTACTCTGCTCACCCAGAGAAACAATAAATCCGTCATTTTTATCTTGCTTGCATAAGATAAGCATATTTGTTTTAAAACTGAGTGGTAGATCTTTTGATAACTTTACTACTGATCATTTTTTACGATATTCACTTCTGTATTAATGGCCCGGCATGGTCAAGCGTATTAAGGCGTGCTACTCGTAATCTGAGGGTCACAGGTTCGCATCCCGGTCGCGTCAAACATGCGCGCCCTTTCAGCCGTTGGGGGCGTTATAATTTGACGGTCAATCCCGCTATTCGTTGGTAAAAGAGTAGCCTAAGATTTGGCGGTGGGTGGTGATGACTAGCTGCCTTCCCTCCAGTCTTACACTGCTAAATTAGGGACGGCTAGCGCAGACAGCCCTCGAGTAGCTTTGTGCGAAATTCCAAAACAAACAAACAAGTTTCTGTATTGTGTCAAATACCATTGTTCTTTATGAATGGATGTCTGTTACTGGATCAAATCAAGATGAATGCACTCACTAGTGCAGTGGTTCTTAACTTGGGAGTCGTGACCTTTGGGGGGTCGTTTGAAGTTTCTCGAGGGTCACAGAAGGTTTTGGAATTATTGGGGAAATCACGGAGCAGTTTGTAGTTTTTGTGGCAAGTGCCTGAAACTGTCCACCAATGAGAAACACGATGAAGTGCGGCAGTTGAGCCACGTGGAGATGCGCGACCACCTGTCTAATTTTTAGGAAAAACTTTCATATATCACAAGTTCTGAATCGTCTGAATATTTTAACTATATAATATTAATACATAGAACTTAAAATTTAAATATCAAAGTTTTAATCGTATTTAGTATATTTTCTTATTATATATCAACCCTCACACTGAGTGAATAAGTAAGTTTTGTATGACGTTCAGTAATTCCATGGATTTTGCATGTTTAGCACTTGTAGCATTTCTCAAGGTTATTTATTTGTAACATTTCCAATAAATTAGGATCTATATATCGTTTTGTTTTATTCTACCTTTACGTAAAGTTCACCATTACAAAAATTATTATAGGGGTCATGGTAATACCTTAGAGAGTCTCAGGGGGTAAAACGATGATAAAGGTTAAACACCACCGCTCTAGCGGTATCTCTTAGTGTTAGCTGGTCACGCTCTCTGCAGGAACTCTTAGTTTTGTATCTTTTGTTTTAAAATTTATAGCTTGTGTAAGACAGTTGTGAAAGGTATAAACAGAACTGTTTTACGCTTTGTTACACAATAGTGATTTAGTTTTATTCTCTGTTTCTCCAAATCCATTTTTATTTCATTTTATTTACTTTCAATTTCAAACTTTATAAGAAGTGAGTATACCAAATGTATAATGAAAAATGTTTGCACCACCTTAAGATTGTTTCTTAATGATTTCACAAAAATGCAAGTTCAAAGCACAATTATGTAATGTACAGCTTTTAAAACTAATTTCTTCACATACTGTTTCAAAGTGGAGTGATACTGTTGTAATAACACGCTTGTTCTTGCGTAACTGAAAGCGATGCCAGAAATAAATATTATTTGAATGTATTTTATATTTTGAAAAAATTGTTTAGCCTTTTCGTCAAAATGAAACATCCCAAAACGCATTTCTGAAAATTCAAATTAAATAAACCGAAATTCTGTAGTGATTATTGTCACTAGATGGCGATACAGTGCGTATTTGGGCTGTGTGTTTGATAGAAGCCAAAGCAACAAAGCAACCCAATGCTCTGTTCACCATTGGTATCGAAACTCGATTTTTAGCGTTGTAAGTTCGTAGACATACTGCTGTGCCACTGGGGAGCGTGTGAAGTGTACGTTTCACTGAAGTAAAAAATGCTGGAAGAATTATTTTACTTTATATCATGATTCTTTAGGTCAGTATATTCAAAAGGAATTATTTGTAACGGTAAAAGTTTCTGAAACCTAAAACAAGTAAAGACTTGTTAGTTTGTGGAAACAGTTGTTAGAAATAGCGAATCATCTTTGAATGAAGAAATAATATAATATTTGAGAAACCTAAAGATAATAACATGTTAATTTGACTGAAACTCTTGAGTAATCTGACAATAAGTTGTGTACGAATATGTTATTGAAACAATAAAATTATTTGTACGTTTATTCTTTGATTAGCCACGTGTGTGTAACAAGTAAAAAAACACTTAATCTTTATAACTGGTTTCGATACCTGTGGTTGGTGCAGAACAGAGACAGTCCGTTGTATTTAACTAGAAACAAACAAATAAAAGCCTAATCTTTAAAAGAAAACAAAATCGACCGTTGTTTCATCCTACATTGTAATTCAACTTTTAACTTTATTGTATTACAATTAAGAAATACAAGTAATCTCAAACCATCATAACAAAAAGGTTAAGGTACGTGATTTGTCTCAAATCATCTATCTAATCAATACAAAAAAAAAGGCCATTGTGTGTCGCGTCACGTCATGCTTGATTTCTTGAAATAAAAGATGTCATAAAACCCAAAATGCATTTACCTGGATAAACTAGTCTGTCCTTTATGATTTTTAGAGATGTGGTTGAAAGGGGTCATGAAACCTTATAAGTGTAGGGAGCGTTTGTCAAATGAGTCTAAAGTAAAGATATAATGTCGGATCACGTATATTAGAGCCACGAGCATAAAAAGTTTTCATGTAAGTAAATATATGAATTCAGTTTTAAGCCTAAATCGTTTCTAAGCTAAGCTATTTTATGGTATATATCACCAATATTTTTTACTGAAATACAACTCTTTAATCAACAGAGGCTCTGAGTTGAGAAATCGACAAATATTTTTCCAGTTTTGTTCTCTGTATATTTCATTTTATATTATCAGTGCATAGAACAACAATAATATTAAGCTGTACTTTTATCGCTAAACAACATGGCATAAAATCCATTATTGGAAAGTAGTGTCAATCAGTGCATAGAACAACAATGATATTAAGCTATACTTTTATCGCTAAGCAACATGGCATAAAATCCATTATTGGAAAGTAGTGTCAATCAGTGCATAGAACAACAATGATATTAAGCTATACTTTTATCGCTAAGCAACATGGCATAAAATCCATTATTGGAAAGTAGTGTCAATCAGTGCATAGAACAACAATGATATTAAGCTATACTTTTATCGCTAAGCAACATGGCATAAAATCCATTATTGGAAAGTAGTGTCACCAAAAAGTACTGGTGTTTCTATATATTGAAAGTTATTAATCTAACTGATTTTTACCAGCAATTATTCTATTAATACCCCGCGACTTTTTTTCATGAATGATCTTAATTATGATTTTCTCAAAAAGAAGCTTCCAGTCGTTTGACTGGCTCGACAGCATTTGTTTACTTCTTTGTTGGAAAAGTTTGATTTCGTAAAACTTTGTATTTGAGTTAGTGATGAAATATGAGGTTATGATTCTCTATGGAGTGAAATGGTAGTACTTGTCCTGTTAATTTTTATTTGCCAGATGCTAATTGTTAAATAAGTATTCAAACAAGTTAAGTCATTGTTAACCAAAATACGTGAATTATCTCAATCCTTTGTCCAGTAAGTGTTGAAACAAGTCAACTTAAACGTTGTTAAACAAGACGTGTGAGCATATCAAACCATTGTTAAATAAGTAATGGAACAAGACAGTTCCAACCATTCCCACAAACTATGACAATAATAATAAAGTTATTCCTTTTCTGCATTTTAATACTGGAGTATTTGTGAAATAGTCCCCAAACTCAAACTGATATGGTGTTCGTCTGCAACAGTCCCCGAATGTCTTATTCGTGGCGTGCACGATGAGTAGATGCTGCAAAAGTAAGCAAAACCGTATTTGTGGAGGGAGTATTCCCCAATAAGGTAAGGCCCAGTTCTTATCTTTCTGAATCGGATCAGAGTGTAGAATAATTGGGACCAAAGCTTTATAGCATGTGGGAGTTCCAGCTCCAAACCCTTAACTTTTTAAAAAATATGATTTCGAAGCTTTAGTGTAATTATAAACAGAAAACAAGCTACTTCGTTATCATGCCATATCTAAAATAAAAAAACAACAACCTGGTAATGAAATGCCATATTATCAACACAGTCTTTTGATTAAAAAACAGCTAGCGAACCTGGTGTCAAAATGCCATATTATTAATTTTTGTAAACTTCTCAGTTTGTTTAGAATTAAGCACGAAGCTACACAATAGACTATCTGTGTTCTGCCCCCCACGGTATTGCTGTGTAAGTTTCCAAACCTACCGCTGTGCCACTAGTGGGGAGTAAACTTTTCAGCGTTAAATAACTTGTTAAACTATTGTGATTATGAAAATAATTTCGTTAAATTTCCTCAAGAGAATATAGAATAGAAAGGTTTGCACAATGGGTTATAATATATAAATAAGTACGCCCAGCCCAGGTTTGACATGATTTAAAATAAATTACATTAAAAGTATATTGTTTGTTTCTAATTTCGTGCAAAGCTACACGAGGGCTATCTGCGCTAGCCGACCCTAATATAGCAGTGTAAGACTAGAGGGAAGGAAACTAGTCATCACCACCTACCGCCAACTTTTGGGTTACTCTTTTATCAACGACTAGTGGAATTGACTATAACATTATAACGTCCACACGGCTGAAAGAGCGAGCATGTTTGGTGTGATGGAGATTCGAACCCGCGACCCTCAGATTATGAGTCGAGTGTCTTAACCACCTAGCCTGTCGAACCAAAGCGTAACGTCGCATGTTTTTTTAGTTTTGTATATTTATAGGCAACACTCGTATCCTCAGGCCCAGAACATATGCACATAATACACTTAAATAGTGAATAACAAAATTCGCTTGAAAGAAAACAAAATTGTTACTAATTCCCGATAATTTTGTTGAAATTTAAAAAAATTATTTGAAGAACAAAACTAATATTAAGTGAGAAAGTAATGATTATGTTCCAAATAAATTACAAAAAAAAATTAAAGAAAACTGCGCATTTTACACTTGTTTGTTTCAAAGTGAATAATAGACTATTCGTGCTATGTGCTCCCGAATTTCAGCACCCAAAACTACCACTGCTTTATCTGTGGGATCAAATTTCTCCTTTTAAAACATATGAAAGGAAGTAGACGCTCGTAGCTCACATTTAATCCTCCGAGTTTGTAAAGAGTTCCACTGTTACAGCTGTTCAGCTTTAACTCTGTATTTCCTTTGTTCGCTGTCACGAGCTTCCACAAAATATTTCCATTCCGACTCTTTCGAAACCGAAGCAGTTGACAAAGAATCTCGTCGAGAAATAGGCGACTTGACCTTGCGAGGAAAAAATAGAAGGTGAAGGAAAATATTATTTTAGGGTAAATTTCAATGGCAGAGAGAATGACAAATTCCTGACCTGAGAAGCACCTTGTAGGTGTTGGAATGAGAAAAAAAAAATTGTCACAAATGCGACACCTATAAAATAACAAAAGAAGAAGCTTTTGGATAGAATTATTAATGAGCAGACATGAACTGGTAAATGCGGCACCAGCAAACAATCTCTGTTTTTTGTCACGCGCATATCCTTCTTTTCAACTATGAATAGTATAG
This sequence comes from Carcinoscorpius rotundicauda, assembly GCA_011833715.1. NCBI lineage: Eukaryota > Metazoa > Arthropoda > Merostomata > Xiphosura > Limulidae > Carcinoscorpius > Carcinoscorpius rotundicauda. The sequence goes on along the minus strand of CM022391.1, from coordinate 176,580,296 downwards.
AAATGATGCGAAACACCGGATTAGATCTAACGTTTCGCTATATGGCTGCTGAAAAACCACAATGCCTGATTTTGAATGAAGAACCCTTACGTTAATACAGCTGTTTTCAGTTACTGTTATTACTGTACTGTGAATTCGATGTTCGTGTCCCCCGGTGGGACAATGGTAATTTTACGAACGTGTGACGCTAAAATTCTGGGTTTGATTTCCTTTGGTGGACACAGCAGATAGCCTACTGTGGCGTTGCTCTAAAATAAAGAGGCGCGAAAACGACGTACGTTCCGGAACTCGATTTTCTATACCATAACCATTTCTGAATTGCTTCTTTGGAACGTATATGATGTAATTAACTGCATTTCCTCCATAAAATAAATGGCCAAAGGTAAGTAAACCTACGTATCAGATGACATGTTGCAATAGGTAAGGTTTGTATATCGCGTGACGTCTTTGTCGCTAGAGAAAAAACAAAACAAATTAATCAATCTTCAAATAACCTCTCATTCGTTTCGGTCATGAGTGTACCAAGAAAATATCTTAACCAGTCATTTATTATTTATTTGTTTCTTATTAAGCCTAAAGCTACTTAATAAGTTATCTGTGTTCCACTCATCACGGATATCGAAACCCGAATTTTTGCGTCCTGAGCTGTGACGCTTTCTGTTAAGTCACGTGGGCGGAGCCTACCCGTTTAATTCTTACGCTTCGTTTTTAAAAATAATCGCAAAACGACTCTCAAATAAACCCGCACTTAAGTCCTATGTCATTATCATATTTATCACCAGCACGTATCCTAGCCCGTATACATCCTATGCATCTGGTAAAAACGCGTCTCTTGTAAAAAAAATCCAATGCCCAAGGTCAACGTGAGCTTGCACTTATCTGACGTCCCAGGTAAAAGTAAACTAATTATATATTTAGGTCAGAAAAAATCTGTATGTATGCAATGTCCTAGTTCAAAAATAAGCCCGGACATATCACGTGTACTAGATCAAAATGGAACTCGTGTATCCGAAGTTAAAATGAATCCTGATTCTATAAAAAAAAAATTAACCCATCCTTATCCTAAATCCAAGGGCAACATGAGTTGCATATATCTTATGCGTCAGGAAAAAATTGGCCCATATGTTCCAGATAAGTAAAAATTAGCTCACGTATCCTGAGTTCGAAGTAACAATATTCTCGTACATATATATTTTTATTTCTTGGTATTACGTAAGCCTCTCATTAATATTACTGTCATCAGCCTTGTGTTCGCAAAGCCAAATTAAAAAGCAGCATTCAAATTCATAAACGTTGTAGTTAAATATTTTGTATATTGTAGCAAGGACACCGTGACGTAGGGACGATTGTTTGTTAACCCTGAATTACTCTAGAGTTGGGAGTTGTTACTACTGTTGAAAAGAATATTGGTGGAGACGGTCTGATAAGAACGTGTTTCTAAGTATTATACTTTTCAATCACAGTCACACCAAACGTGCTCCCCTTTCAGCCGTGGGGGCGTTATAAATTACGGTTAATCCTACTATTCGTAGGTAAAAGAGTAGGCCAAGAATCATGACGATCAATCCTACTATTCGTTGGTAAAAAAGTAACCCAATAGTTGGAGGTGGGTGGTGATGATTAGCTGCCTTTCCCTCTAGTCTTACACTGCTAAATTAGGGACGGCTAGCGCAGATAGCCCTCGTGTAGCTTTGCGTGAAATTAAAAAAACAAAAAAACCAACAATTTTTTTAAATCTGCAAGTGTAAAAGGTTTGCCAGTGGTGGAATGCTTGATAATTAATTAACAAAATATTAAAGTTATTGTAAAACATTTAAACGTAATATATTAAGAACTTTAAAGCTCTGATGTTTAGGTTGGCGTTGCTTTAGGCTATAGGAGATTCAGTAAAGTATGTAACGTGTTTGTTCATTCGGTTATTTTTAATGATGATTGAAAAACTGTTTTAAGTAAGACAAACAATATAAATAATGAAACAAATTGGTGTTAAAATATAAATAGTTTGACTTTCATGAGAATTATAAACCTGATTCTGAGGTGTAGTGATGGGAATAATTTTGATGAAAGAATAACAGCTCACCAACTTGAAACAGTCTTTGTTCAGGAAATGGTATAATTAGCCTTTCCATCACTTGTTATATCCCAGCTAGCCCTAATGAACTCTGGTATTGTACGAAAGACCTCGTCGGCTGTAAATATAGTGTGTTAGACTTATTGTTACACATCCATAAGTTGTTATAATCTGCAGATTTAACCAGTTACATCATAATTTGCCGAATGGAGGTTGAACGAAACGGTAACATAAAAACATCGAACGTACGATACAGTTGAATCGCATACCTAGTTTACAAGTTATGTCTATTTAAGAATGTAAATAAATGTATGTATAACCATACAATTATAATGTTTCTTAGAATCATGACAGTAGAAGAGCTATCTGTTCTGCGCTCATCACAGGTATTAAAACTCTATTTTTAGTGTATAAATTAACATACTTACTGCTGAGTTACTGAGGGACAGAATGAACGGACGAATTGAAATGTTTAAAAAGATGCTTGATGTGGTGTATTGATGTCAGTGTAATTATAACTTTGTTATTGATTCGAAACAAATGTCTGACGAGAGGTAACAAAATTCACAAGTATCTAATCAGAATAACCTGTCTTTCAAATGTATATGTAAAAACGTCTCGTTTTGGTTGAAAAAATGTTTTACGTAGAGAAGCGAACAACGTTTCGACCTCCTTCGGTCATTGTTACCTCTTCCTTTCTTTGTGAACCTGACGATGACCGAAGAAGGTCGAAACGTTGTTCGCTTCTCTACGTAAAACATTTCCTCAACCCGAACGAGCCGTTTCTACATGTATATTTTTCTCTGCAAGTGGGTTTTCTCGACATCACTGAAATTCTGTCTTTCATTTTCATAAAACAAAACCTTGACAATGGCTGTTCACATTCCTACTTTAATACCACTTTCATTTTGTCACTTCTACGACCTCCTTGTGAATTTGTTTTTTAGATAATTGTTGCTGTGTGGAGACAGATAAAAGAGTAATACGTTTATTCACTTTAGATGACATGAATTTGTCTGGAATCTGACAGACGTTTTGTTGCTCTGCAGCTAACCTGATGCACTTAAAAACTAAGCGAAGAGAGTCATTAAGCTGTATGTTACTGGACACAACGTAAAGCTTAAAATGTCTTCACCTAACAAGAGAAATTGAAAAACAAAAATATTTTCTCATAAGGTAATATTTAGATGCTACATTCTGCGCTTTCAAGAAGTGTTTCTAACATCCGACAGAATTCCTTTTTGAAATTGTATTACACGATGTATTTTATAAATGGTGTTGGTTATAATATTTTAGTATTTTATAATATTTTTGTCTTTTAATCTTCTCTTTATTACATAACAGATATAACTAGCTATTCGAAGTCTAACAGATATAAAATTCCCGACTGGTCTTCAAGTTTCATGCAGAATTAGATTACATACCGTCTCTGGTAAGTTTAATAAAATTATTTTAATGTCATATATGCTTCTTCTCTTGCACGTGTTTCACGGCCGCGGCATAATGGCTCTTGAACGGCTCTGAGTTTTGTTGTTTTGCCAAGTACAAACGTTTTAGGGCCTGGCATGGCCGAGCGCGTTAAGGCGTGCGTTTCGTAATCCGAGGGTCGCGGGTTCGCGCCCGCGTCGCGCTAAACATGCTCGCCCTCCCAGCCGTGGGGGTGTATAATGTGAGGGTCAATCCCACTATTCGTTGGTAAAAGAGTAGCCCAAGAGTTGGCGGTGGGTGGTGATGACTAGCTGCCTTCCCTCTAGTCTTACATTGCTAAATTAGGGACGGCTAGCACAGATAGCCCTCGAGTAGCTTTGTGTGAAATTCCAAAACATACAAACAAACGTTTATCTTGTGGCTCCATCTCTGGAGCGATTTGGGAGTTCAGTATAGCCGCGGGTATAGAGGATTTCCTTTTTTTTTTTTTGACGTTAACCATCTCGTACAGAATACAAATCGTTACTGGTATTTAACTCAAACGTTTCGTCCTAGAAGTTAACATAAATACTGTTCTGAAACTTCTCATTTCAACCATTTAAAAGCTAAATTAATAGAACGCCTTTATAAGCAATTAAGGCTATACTTCAAAAACTCTATACGAATTTGTCTCGGTTTTTCAATTTACGTTTTTATAGAATATACATACATGTATGCTGCTAATGTGTGCCAAAATCTTCCTCCAAATAGAATGTTTTAATAAACCCTTTTTTTGTTCATCGAAACAAAATATTCCAATAAGTCCTGGTTTAACTGAGGTTACACAGTCGTTAGGTTTCTTTCTTTACCAAATCTGTGAAACAAATCAATGAATTTTGATAAGGCTTGCTTTGAACATAAGTCTTGGATAGACAGTCAAGACTACATTATGTGTAAAAAGAAGAAAAAAGTAGAATATCCATTCGTGATGACGAGAAACCCACTCGAAGTAAAAATGTATTCTCATGAGAGCTGGTATATTAAAACTTTAATTAAAAATAAAGTACAGAACATCGTTTTACCTTTTTAGGTCATCTTCAGGTTAACAACAGCTGCAAATTTTTTGTTAGCATGAAGATGATCTAAAAAGGTCAAATCTTTTCCAATTTATTTTAATTAGGCCCGGCATGGCCAGGTGGGTTAAGGTGTTCGACTCGTAATCCGAGGGTCGCGGGTTCGAATCCCGGTCGCACCAAACATGCTCGCCCTTTCAGCCGTGGGGGCGTTATAATGTTACGCTTAATCCCACTATTCGTTGGTAAAAGAGTAGCCCAAGAGTTGGCGGTGGGTGGTGATGACTAGCTGCCTTACACTGTTAAATTAGGGACGGCTAGCGCAGATAGCCCTCCAGCAGGCTTTTGCGAAATTAAAAACAAACAAGTATTTTAATTACAGTTTTAATATCCGTATTAGCTTAGCTGTCTTAGGAATGCAGCTTATCTATTCGTGATAAGATTTGAATTAGAGCGTGACTTCTACAAACGAATAATATTATAGTTATGTAATCTGTTCTTCAATAGTGAATTAAGCTCGATATTGTGAAACCTGACAGTCCCAAGTTGCTTCTGCGTTTTTTAACTTTGTTTTTGAATTTCGCGCAAAACCACACGATGGGCTATCCGCGCTAGCCGTTTCTAATTTAGCAGTGTAAGACTAGAGGGAAGGTAGCTAGTCATCATCACTCATCCATCGCAAACTTTAGGGCTACTATTTTACCAAAGAATATTGGGATTGGCCGAGGAATTATAATATTCTTACGGCTGAAAGGACAAGCATGTTTGGTGCGACGTGGATTCAAACCCACAACCCTAAGAGTCGATTACTTTAACCATATGGCCATGCCAGGCCTTCAGCGTTTTTGATACGTAAACTATAAGAAACACTTCATCGTACGTTTTTGTTCAAGTTTTATTACCTGTGTTAATAAAGGTCAAAGTTTGGTGTTCGTCACAATGGACAGTTGGTTACAAAACCTCAATAGAGCGTTTTCTACAGAGAAAAATACAAAAGCTTCACGAACTTTGAAGAGATTGGAAAGAGATCTTTTCTTGTGCTGTGTTGAAACATCGGTGTCTCAGGAACAAAACACCACCACAACATTCTGCTTTACTATCTGTAGTATTCAGTGTTCAAGCTGTATCCTGGGTCTTCAAACTTCTAAAGAACTCGAGCAAAGCCTTCGTTGGGGGTCTAAAAGCGTTCATAAGAGGAACTGCCTCAAAACCGAACCATTCAACGCCCTCACACGTTTTCTGGACACGATATCTGCTAGTCAAATTAGTCAAGTAAAATGAACCGTGATTGTATAGCCGCTGCCCGCAGCAATTTCTAATATTTAGGTGTAGCACGTTCTCTCTCCACCCCTTGCTACTGGCCAGAAATTCTCTACTTGTCAAGTTGTGACACCAGTGTCGGTAAAAGTGTCATCGTGATTGACTGGCACCCCACGTTCCTTTACAATCCGCCGTGTGAACACCTGCATCGCGGGCTAGTTTCTGTAAACTTCGATGAATTCGCTAACTTGTAAACTAGCTGAAACTGGAAAGCGAGGTTGTGCATTTTGTTGTTAATATTTTCGATATTAACGTCGCGTGTTTCGTAAAAGTCACCGATTCACCCTTACATAAATGGTTTATTTATGCATAATTGTTACTATTTATTGTTACTTACCACTAATAGAAGGAGTCAATGAAACATTTCAATGGTTACAAAGACATTTCATCAGCAGGGAAGTCGTAATTTTGTAAGTGAAGTTAAACCAGATCACGATGGTTAACTTCAGACCAAAATACCTTTAAATGCTTTTTTGTTTTTGTTTTTGAATATCGCACAAAGCTATTCGAGGGCTAATTTAGCAGTGTAAGACTAGAGGGAAGGCAGCTAGTCATCACCTCCCACCGTCAACTCTTGGGTTACTCTTTTACCAACGAATAGTGGGATTGACCGTACCATTATAACGTCCTCACGGCTGGGAGGGCGAGCATGTTTGGCGCGACGGGGATGCGAACCCGCGACGCACGTCTTAACACGCTCAGCCATGACGAGCCATCCTTTAAATGCCTGAATAAATTATCTTAATTTGGTGTTTTGAACTTATTTGGATCAGTGTTACGTAACTACGCTTGTGTGAAATAAAGGGATAATATAATACAGTTTTATTAAAAAGATTTTATTAATATTGGCAACGGGATAGATTAGTTGTACGATTTGTTGATATAAAATCTTAGCATGAGGGGTAACTGGCACCAATTATTCCATGGAATCTCTGAGCATCTTCTGGTGCAAGGTTTGCACTCTTATTATTGGTTGCTTAAATTAATTTGTTTTATTACTACATGTGAATAAGGTTTAACACGTTTTACTTCAGCCAAACTGAGGTTTACTGACAGAGAATCATGGTGTTCCAGCTTAACACATTGTAATGGGCTGATTACTGACAGAGAATCATGGTGTTCCAACTTAACACATTGTAATGGGCTGATTACTAACTGAAATCATGGTGTTCCAACTTAGCATATTGTAATGGGCTGATTACTGACTGAAATCATGGTGTTCCAACTTAACATATTGTAATGGGCTGATTACTAACTGAAATCATGGTGTTCCAACTTAACATATTGTAATGGGCTGATTACTAACTGAAATCATGGTGTTCCAACTTAACACATTGTAATGGGCTGATTACTAACTGAAATCATGGTGTTCCAACTTAGCATATTGTAATGGGCTGATTACTGACTGAAATCATGGTGTTCCAACTTAACATATTGTAATGGGCTGATTACTAACTGAAATCATGGTGTTCCAACTTAACATATTGTAATGGGCTGATTACTAACTGAAATCATGGTGTTCCAACTTAACACATTGTAATGGGCTGATTACTGACTGAAATCATGGTGTTCCAGCTTAGCACATTGTAATGGGCTGATTACTGACTGAGAGTTATGGTGTTCCAGTTTAGCACATTGTAGTGGGCTGTTTACTGACTGAGAGTTATGGTGTTCCAGTTTAGCACATTGTAGTGGGCTGTTTACTCACTGAAAGTTATGGTGCTCCAGCTTAACACATTGTAATGGGTTGTTTATTGACAGATTCATGGTTTTCCAGCTTAACACACTGTAATGTGCTCAATTTAGGGACAAATGAAGTGTTTTTATTGTTAAGCGCAGAGCTATGCGATATGTTATCTGTGCTCTGCCAACCACAGCTATTGAAACTCGGTATATGGAGTTTTAAGTCCACAGACATGCGTTGTGTTACGAATTGGGAGGCATCAAATTAAACTTCGCATGGTTTGTTTTAAGCAGTTGTGTTAATACCACAACACTGGCAATCCATAAAGATTTCGGTAAAATTGAACTTCGTAACGTAAGTTTTTTTTTCCCTAAAGGTCCTTCTAAATTAGCGCCATATCAGGCGGCAGATAGGAGGGTCAAGGGATGGAATAGCGATGCCACTGGACAAGTTCCTCATTTTCTGAATGTGGGCTGTTTCTTCTGGAAGTTCGCCTAGTGTTATACAAGGGTCATCCGTTCGTAATGAATAGACTAGAGGAAAGGATTTGGCTGTGGGAGTGTTATAAATGTGAAAATCAGTCTCGTTATTCAGTTAAAAGAGACGAGTACTGCCTAATTGTTCAAAATTAAAGACGGCTACATCTTAACCCTTGTCCGGCATAGGCAGATGGTTATGGTTTTGATTCGCAATCTGAGGGTCACGGGTTGGAATTCCTGATATCACTACACAGGTTCGCCCTATCAGCTGTGGGGGGAATTATAATGAGGTGGCGAGTCCCTACATTCGTTGGTAAAAGAGTAGCCCAAGAATTGGTGATGGGTGGTGATGTGTGTGCGTGTGCTTTCTTATAGCAAAGCCACATTAGGCTATCTGCTAAGTCCATCGAGGTGGTGGTGATGACTTCCCTCTAGTCTTTCACTGCTAAATTAATTACCGCAGATAGCCCTCGTTTAGATTTGCGCGAAATCCAAATCAATACGAACCCTATGAATTTCCGACTTAACCATTTAGCCTGCGTGCTCATAAGGCGTTCTTAAAGTTGAGACTTCCAATTCGCTAACTACAAAATATACTATTAGTTTGTTTGTTTTTAAAGTTAGAAATAGAAAAGCAACCAGCCTCACTATAACATTTAGGATATAGAGGAAGATAGGGAAGCAAAGCAGACAAAGTAAGCATCTTGTGCTTTGTGAGAATGGTTCATTGATAAGTCTGAGTGTTTATAGCGCTAGCAATTGGGATTCGATGCCCGTGGTGGACACAGCACAAACAGCCCATTGTGTAGCTCTGACCTTACAATAACAGACAAATAATCACTCTTTCTGCGGCTATGTATCGATAAGATTATGGACTCACAATGCAAACACATGGGATTCAATTCCTTGGAACTGACAAAGTTCTCTGCCACAAAAATAATTTGTGAAATTTCGTGGAAGATTGAAAACATAAGACCAGAAACTGAAGAACAAAAGAATTACCTTATTTAAACAATTATTAGTCTTACTGTGTTACTACGTCACATATATATCACTATGGAGGGACTGAATGTATAAACTCCTATATGAACGAGCACTATGATGAAACATAAATTCTACTTACCTCTTCACATCAAAGGAGTTTTCTTTCCTTTATCAGAGACACCGAACTTTTAACACTGTTAAACCTTCTCAATTTTTCTACTGAGCAGAAAAACAAAAACTGAGGCTAATCAAGATTTCTTGTGATTTCCATTTTATTGAAACTTAATTTGAGGGATTTAAACAGCAAAGCTATATTTATGTACAAAAGTATATATAGTTGATTTAGTATAACGTAAAGATAGATATACAATAAAAACAGGGCCAGGCATGACCAAGTGTGTTAAGGCGTTCGACTCGTAATCCGAGGGTCGTGCGTTCGAATCCCTTTCAGCCGTGGGGGCGTTATAATTTTACGGTCAATCTCACTGTTTGTTGGTAAAAGAGTAGCCCAAGAGTTGGCGGTGGGTGGTGATGACTAGCTGCCTTTCCTCTAGTCTTACACTGCTAAATTAGGGACGGTTAGTGCAGATAGCCCTCGAGCAGCTTTGCGCGAAATTCAAAAAACAAACAAACTCTCCCTAAAAGTGTTTTCATGAAGCTAACTTGAAGCTATTACTATTATAGTCGTAGTGCATGTTGTGGCATAAGTGACTCTATTTCTTTTACTCTCTACCCCCGCTCCCGATTCAACAATATGTATGCAGACTTATAATGTTAAAATCCTGATTTCGATACTCGTAGTAGGCTGAGCATAGATAGCCTATTGTGTATCTTTGCGTTTAACAAAAACATGCTTTCAATCCCTATCATCTGTAGGCTTAACTGTGTAAAATGTTTATTTATTTTTATGCTTACAATAGTTCCTCTACGACGCCCCCCCCCGCTAGTACAGCGGCATGTTTCCGGATTTACAACGCTAAAATCAGGGGTTTGATTCCCCTCGGTGGGCTGAGCAGATAGCCCGACGTGGTTTTGCTATAAGAAAAACACATAGAGACTTCCAGTTGTAATTATGTGACGAAAATAAAATACAGTTTTGAAAAAAGGCCCCCCGCTAGTACAGCGGTATGTCTCTAGATTTACAACGCTAAAAGCAGGGGTTCGATTCCCGTCGGTTAGCTCAGCAGATAGCCCTATGTGGCTTTGCTAGAAGAAAAACACACACACTCCTCTACGACGTCGATACCAAAAGTAATCGAATTGAGATACAAAACATGTTTCATACGCAACGCCGGGAGCAATTCGTTACTTAATAATCCAGCAGAAACTATCTAATCTATCAAATCCTTAGTGCAATGCCGTCCGTAACAAATATTTCATGTTTTAGTGCAACGAGAAGATGGGATATTCTGTGGGACATGAGGCAAAGCTACCCAGGTTTTCTAGAATTATTTACAAAGCTGGTTTTGAAAATAAAAAAGACCCCATAGATTCTAATGGGGTTGTAATCTTTGTTGTATCAACAACCCGAATGGTACGAGATACAGCTCATTAAATAATATCAATCACTCTTCCCTCTTCTGGTCAATCCAACTTGTTCCGAGCTCGCCCTTTTTTACACAGTTTTAAAGAGCGGTGCATTCCGTGTCCTAATCCTACAATACATGTATTATTCAGTCAGAATAACGAAACCAGGATTCGAAGTTCATGGGCCTTTAATTCTTTTACTTTGATTTTGTTCAGCAGAAAGCAGCTGAAAACTCGCTTTTGTAATGCACGAACGGAACACAACACAACGACCCTGGTCTAATCACAGTTAACTTGGAATGCATTTCAAAAACTGCACTCAAAGCATTAGCTGAAGTCTTTTCAGAATTCCTGAAGAATACGAGACTGCGTGGCTCCACACGAATTTCCAGGCTTTACTCTTTCTACACCCCCCCTTCCTCCCTAACCCGTCTTTCCTTGTTTAATGATAGACCTCCTGCCACGGCTTCATAGAGGAGACTTTAGTGAATAGGCACTCCCCCAGTCTGAATACACACCTGTGAGCCCGAGTGGCTAAATCCCGAACTAAAGTCTTCTCTACATTGGGAAAGACTGCTTGAAGAGCGATCAGTAAAGAAGTAAACAGGGCGGATCGTGCGCCTCAAAGGATGTTTTGTACAGTTAGGCCTAGTTCACAATCACGAACAGAGGTTTTCGTTTCACAGAATGCTCGCCAATGTGTCCCATGATTGATTTAAATTTCGAATGCTGGGAAGCAACGGGAAGTATAGGACATTATAGTTCGTGAGAATAGGGGCCGCACCTCCCCAGTGACTCTTATTATGTTGCCAATAGTAGACTGTTGTGTCACCATCTGAGACTAAGAGGAGAGTCATTCAGAGCTCGGTCTAAACAGCATCGGATTGACGCTGTTCTCACATCAAAACTTGTCCTCTCCGCTCGTGAATAGCCCTCACCAAAACCATTGTTCAGCCACTGTTCGGTAATGTATGCAGCATTCCATGGGCATGCAAACTTTTGTCTGAGAACAATCTTACCAGTTTAAGTCGTCACTTCCCGCTCACGTTCTTCCCCGCGAGCATAGCCACATCAGTATCAGCAAAATATAAACTGAACCAATAGCAAAAGCTCGTAACTTAGACATGTCTACACTCATGCCGTTTGCTGGTGAACGTTATGAAATTAACACAGGAAGACGAAATGCGCTAAGATATTAATTAGCTGTGAATTATAGTACTAATATAATCTTTTAGTACATTATATCCCATACATTTTTGTTCCTGAATAGAGATTGTTTTTATTGTTTGTGTTTTTGTTTTGTTTTTGAATTTCGCCCAAAGCTACTCGAGGGCTATCTGCGCTAGCCGTCCCAAATTTAGCAGTGTAAGACTAGAGGGAAGGCAGCTAGTCATCAGCACCCACCGAAAATTCTTGGGCTACTCTTTCAGCAACGAACAGTGGGATTGACCATCACATTATACGCCCCCACAGCTGGGAGAGCGAGCATGTTTAGCGTGACCCTCGGATTACGAGTCACACGCTTTACGCTCTTGGCCATGCCAGGCCCAGGCTCGCTGGACCTGCTGATTTCCTTTAATAGTCATTTTTTTACACAGACGGCGTCACTAACTGTGTTTTGCAGTACGATCGATCTATTTTTGGGATATATGACGAAATTTCGAAGAATATTACGTCATTCGAAAACCACTCTAAAAACAACTTCTTACCAACTCAATGAATAAAAAACGGTATCAGTGGGGTCTGAAATACAAGAACTGGATGCAAGAACAATGGAGAAAGGTGTTATTCAGTGACGAGACTCATTTCTTTGTACAGGGTCAAAGAAGTCTGCATGTTCACAGATCTCCAGGTTAGAAACTTCGAGAATCTCACATCAATCAATTCGTAAAACGTCCCTTAAAGAAGATATTTTCGTTTTTTTTCAACTAATATGGCGTCGGAGGCTTACATGTCGTAAAAGGTATGATGCGAGGACCACAGTACATCAAAGTTTTGTAGAGAAGAGTCGTTCCAGAATTTAAAAAGAGATTTTTAGATGGATCTGGCATTTTTCAGCAAGATCTGGCTCCGTGCCACACATCGAAACTTGTAAAGAATTTTATGACTACAATGCGAATAAAGGTGCAGGACTGGCCTGGAAACTCTCTGGACTTAAATCCTATTGAAAATCTTTGGGCGATTTGTAAAGAAAGACTTCGGGAAAAAGACTGTATTACGAAAGATAAGTTAATTGGGGCCATAACTGAGGTGTGGTACCGCGATTCAAAAATTAGTAAAGATTGCAGTCAACTCGTGGACTCGATGCCAAAGCGAATTAATGATCTTCTGTGAAATAAAGGCTGTCATATCATGTATTAATTTGTGAGTAATTTTTGGATTCTTAGAAATAAAACGCAAAAAATTGAAAAAATTGTAATTTTCCGTCTTGTTTCAATTGATTTGCACAAGGGTGTAGGTCATAAATAAAATAATTTAGAAACAAAATAAAACATATAACCCTAAACAAATAACTGACTTGAAATACTTATTGTTATAAATAAATACAGTGCTATAATTTTATATAGACTGGATTTCGCTGAAGGTTGACAGATACCCTTGCTCTCATTTGTGTTTTACTTATAGCATAGCCACGTCGCGCAGTCTGCTGAGTCCACTGAGGGGAATCAAACCCGTGACTTTAGCGTTGTAAATCCATAGACTTACTGCTGTACCCTCGCTATTAACTGTACTTTCGACCGTAATCCCAATAATATCGCTTGGAGATTTCGATTTGTCCTAAGCCAAAATACCAAGTTACCAACAAAAAATCGTCTTCTTGAGTGTAATCATAATTCGAACATGAGTTTAAACAAGATACAATAAAACTGATTACAAGGAAAATTAAAACAGGTTGGATTTACAAAAAAAATATATCATAAACATTTCTGAAAATCGTTTTTCAAAAAAGTACCCATAACATAAGAGCTTTCTCTTCGTGATTTCCTTATCTTTCGTCAATCAACAATTTCACAAAGTATTTTGTTTGTATGATTTTTGAATTTTGCACAAAGCTACTCAAAGGCTATCTGCGCTAGCCGTCCCTAATTTAGCAGTGTAAGACTAGAAAAAAGGCAGCTGTCATCACCATCCACCGCCAGCTCTTGGGCTACTCTTTTGCCAATGAATAGTGGGATTGACCGTAACTTTATCACGCTCCCATGGCTGAAAGGGAGAACATGTGTGACGCGATGGGGATTCGAACCCGCGGCCCTCAGATTACGAGTCGCTCGCTTTAACACGCTTGACCCTACCTGGCCTTTACAAAGTATTTAAAACTATAGTCACATAAAGCAGCAATAATATACATAGCTTTCTTATGTTAATAGGCAGACGTAGGTTGTTTTTTTTTATTCTTTATAATTGGCTGTCGCAGATAGCTTAGTTGTTTTGCGCCATAAAATACCAAACCAAACCAACTTTACAATTGTTGAAGCTTATGTATTTAGAATAATGGTCAATACGTACAGAGCCACGAACAAAAACTTTTGAAATACAATAATGAAATACTGTCAAATGGAACAAAACATAACGAACGTTTAGCTAAATATTTCAATTATTTCAGTTTAATTTAAATATCAAACAAAGAACAAATTCATTGATTGTAAATGGAGAATAATCAAACAATTATCTGTGTTTGATTCCTGCTCTGTTCGAGTCCTTGTGATATCTACAAAAAGATTCATATGAAAATGTTGTTTTCTAAATTTCGCATAAAGCTACTCGAGAACTATCTGCGCTAGCCGTCCCTAATTTAGTAGTGTAAGACTAGAGGGAAGGCAGCTAGTCATCATCACCTCCTGCCAACGCTTGTGCTACTCTTTTACTTGTTGTTGTTGTTGTTCTGAATTAAGCACAAAGCTACACAATGGGCTATCTGTGCTCTGCCCACCACGGGTATCGAAACACGGATTTTAGCGTGTGAGTCCGCAGACATACCGCTGAGCCACTGGGGGGGGCTAGTCTTTTACTAACGAACAGTGGGATTGACCGTCACATTATGACGCTCCTACTGCTGAAAGTGCGAGCATGTTTGGTGCGACTGGGATGTGAACCTGCGACCCCAAAAATCAACTGCACAACGTCTTATGGAACAATCACTGATATTTTTATCGGTTAATTACCAAACAACATGAAGTAAAGATTAAAAACTGATTCATCAAAATTAGGCTTAGTTTTGCTTGTACAATATAAAAAGCTATAAAGTAGAAGATGTTTCTTAATTAAGCCATAATAACTCCGATACCTCAGTGACAAATATGAGGACTTTTAACAAAAAAATCAGGCTTCAATATCCGCAGTAAGCACAATAAAAATAGTTCTTTGTGTAGGTCTATGCTCAGAAACAAACAAACAAACCATAAGACAGTCAATAAAAAATTCTATATCATTTTATATTTACGGCATAAAATAGCCATTTCACAGTTATATATATTTATATATGAAATTTATAGTAAATGTTTTCCAAAACGTAAAAGCTTGTTAATTGATTCAAATTATCAGTCTTTTGGAATATGAATATTTGATAAGAGGAGTCTTGTGATGACAAAGAAGACATAATTTCGCTGGTGATAGAAAATTTTCTGTAATTAAAAAGGCTCTAACTGTTTAGTTAGAGAAAGAACTTATGTCATTGTGTACACATTTATAAGTGTCAAACAAATTGTTTGGAGAACAAATATGCATCAACCAAAATCATGATTTTTGACAAAAGCAACCCTTATTGGTTAAAACAACTCTCTGAAATAAGTAAAACCTACTTGTTGTTTGTACGTCACTCTTAGTGATGGTAAAATCTTTTATATATATATTTTTTTCTTACGAAAGAGCTTTATAACAAAACCTAATTGTCAAATAAACAATTAACTGTGTGATGAAAAACCTAATTGTTTGAAAACAAAGTTGTAATATGTGTTATTGTTCCATAAACAAATAACTGAGTGATGAAACCTAATTGTTTGAAAACAAAGTTGTAATATGTGTTATTGTTCCATAAACAAATAACTGAGTGATGAAACCTAATTGCTTGAAAACAACACTTAAAAACTCCTAAATGTTTCTTGAACATCTGTGTCAAATACAATAACAACTCCTAAATGTTTCTCGAAAATTTGTTTCAAATACAACCTAACTGTCGGAATAACAAGAAAGAAAAGTTACATTTTTGGTGAACAACTGTATGAACAATTCAAACTTAGTTGTTTTCATCAACAACTTCTACACTTTCTACTGCAAAATAAACAATAAATAGGCCTGAAGAAGGCTGAATTTCATAGTGACGTCACTTCGTATTCATCAACCAGCAACGAACTTGTAGACGTTGTTGCTGTACTGGTGACTTCAGTGAGTGACTCTCGACAGTGTTAACACCCGACTCACAAAACATGAGGTACTCAACACCACGAGGTCTTTTCAGGTCACACAAACTAAAGTTTAAGTGCAGTAGTATTAACTACAATAGACCTACAGCTATAACACATAAAGATGTACATAATAAAAATGAATTCCTTCTATTATGATCCCATGACCTAAACAATCGTACTTAGGCACAAATGGTTGAGGCTCAAAATTTTGGTTTAATGTCATTTTGTACAACGCCTTACAATGGTTTCATACATATTAATCACTGGAGGAAATGCCAACAGAATTGAAACTATCGAAACAGTATGTTCTGTTTATACATGATAAATACAATAAACCTGTTCTTCAGATCATTCACTGTCTCGGCCGTGAAATAATTGAGTGGAAAAGTTTCTTTTTTACTATACAAGGTTATATAGTTGTTTGTTTGTTTTTATTTATTTCATTTGCACGCGCAAAGTCGTCAAGCAAAAGGGACATGTGTTTGAAAAATTATTGAATTTACGAAGCTGATTGGCCGTAGTGGTCTTGTTGTGCCCACATTCGTCAGAGCAACTCTTCTCAGAATATTTAAAAATACTTTGACTGAAAAACGGATATAAGCTAAGAAATATCTAATAGTCAACTAAATATAGTTGTTATTTCATTACCTTTATATCTTATTATTTTTACGCAATAAACGCTTGAGAAGTTGGCCTCACTCATACATCAAACAAAACTTTGTTACGTACTAATTTAAATATTGTAAATATTCAAGTTTAAGTTAGCTTAGTTGTTTATATTATAACCGTTGTTACTATTCTGCTCTATTTACACATGATGAATATGTTCCTTCATAAAATACAGAATGTTCTGTTTATACATGATAAATACGTTCTTTCATAGAATACAATAAATATGTTCTGTCTATACATGATAAATACATTCCTTCATAAAATACAACAAATATGCTCTGTTTATATGTGATAAACACATTCACTCATAAAGTATGATAAATATGTTCTGTTTATAAATGATAAATACGCCCCTTCATAAAATACGATAAATCTGTTCTGTTTATACATGATAAACACGTTTTCTTATAATGTACGATGAATCTATTTTATTTTTACATGATAAATACGTTAATTCATAGAATACGATAAATGCATTCTGTTTACTCGTTCTCTCATGAAATGCTATAAGTCAGTACATTTAAAAGTCATATGTTACTTCGTGAAATATGATAAATCTATTTTATTTATACATAATAAATACGTTCCTTCATAAAATATAATACAAATTGTTTATGTACATTAATATATAATAAATCTTTAAAATAATACGTACTTTTTGATATACATATATAACATGATTTATATTTTATTTTTGATGTGTAATAAAACTATTCAATTTTTTTTACCATAATCAGTAGCAGGGCGACAAGACTGTGGGCTTATAACACAAATATTGGGTTTTGGTACCTATGAAGGATACAATACAGACAATCCGCTGCGTAGTTCTATGCTTAGGTCAGGCATGGCCAAGTGTGTTAAGGCATTCGACTCGTAACCCGAGGGTAGGTGGTTCGAATCCCGGTCGCACCAAACACGCTCGCCCTTTCAGCCATGGGGGCGTTATAATGTGACGGTCAATCCCACTATTCGTTGGTAAAAGAGTAGCCCAAGAGTTGGCGGTGGGTGGTAATGACTAACTACCTTCCCTCTAGTCTTACACTGCTAAATTAGGGACGGCTAGCACAGATATCCCTCGAGTAGCTTTGTGTGTAATTCAAAACAAACAAACAAGCTTTATGGTTAACTACAAACGAACATTTTTTTCTCAAAGTAAATGTATTTGTTGTTAAAATACAACAAAATCCTTACTTCTTCGAACAATGATGATACCTTTACTGGCGCCCCCCAGTGGCACAGTGGTATGTCTGCGGACTTACACACTAAAAACCGGGTTTCGATACTCGTGGTGGGCAGAGCACAGATAGCCCATTGAGTAGCTTTGTGCTTAATTCTAAAACAAACAAACAAACCTTTACTGGTAAAACCAAGATCGTGAACAAACGACATTTTGTGAAACGTACAAATATCTTTGGTTTTTCTTCAATTCTATAACCATTTCTCTTTGTAGCATTAAAAAACGATCGCATCCTAAATGCTGACCGATTTCAATGGGTCAGAGCTCAGCTGGCCATTTGCAACGTGTATTCCATGATTATTAGCACAGTTTGTATTTAATTAGCACATCTTGTTATAATAGCTCGAGCTATTCTGTCATGCATAAATTAAAACAGTCACATATTACAAAGTAGCCGTGATTCTTCGTTCAAAACGTCCACTGTTTTTCTAATATCTTTTACGTAATTGTACTGCGCATTTACGCTTGAACTCAAGAGGAAATGAAGTATGTTTTAATATTACCCGAAACCGTATTACGTACAAATTTAAAGGCCACTTTCCATGTATGATCTGACAAAGCAAAACTAATCCACTCAGAACAGACAAAACTGTATACTTCCAGCATAAAATAAAAGCACGACAGTAACCCATAACAAACAATAACCCAGGACACTCCAGTTCACTCTATTCTTTTTATTCTATCAGTTCCAACTCAGACGTGTTTCCTGTAACGAAAAAAAATGAATGAAAAGTACGGAAACAGTCCGCGCCAGCCAGCACCGGTTATGGAGTTTGTTTAGCTTCTCAATGAAACTTTTGTAACGTGCCACAACGCGCACCTATTGGCACGTGAGAAATGAACGTTACGCTGTTCACAACTTGCTGTCTGCAGAACTACACCGTGTTACAATGATGCACGTGTGTGTATCATTGATCAAACATTCTTAGCCACAACAAGCGGGAAACTAACTTATCCATTTAAACTGTCAATTGTCTATATATATAATAAATTTTTCATCGACGGCATAATGATTTTATTTCTTCTCCGTGTGTCTTACCATCAAACTATCTAAGTTTCAAAATAAAAGTTTCTTCTGTGACCCCTTCTATGTTCCTTTAGAAAACGACTACGTTCTTAACCCATCGTATCGAACTGATCGTTAATGTGAATAAACCTTAGAGTATTTCCTGCAATCACCGCTAGGAATTCATGTTATTTACGTGATATTTATAAGTCGATAGAAATACTAACATGTACTAATGAAGCTTAATGGTAATTGAAGAAAATGTTGAAATCAGAAATCTGATTATGTGATCAGAACCGATGCTAAGTCTGCATAGAGTTATATTACAACAAGGCTTAAACAGCATTAAGTTTCGTTAGAATGTGTAACAGTAACAGTTCTAGGGGTTAAATCCGCACGGTATTATTACATGGTATCTACTGAGATCTCAAGTCAGTAGAGTATTGTACATGTGTAGATATCAATCTTAACATTTAGTATATAGAATATGAGAATATATTTCTATTCCTAGATTAATCTTGGTCAGGATGAAGAATAGATACCGAGATTAAATTCGTGTAGTATTATAGTGTTATATGTATTAAGCATACACAATATTATGTTTAGTATTATATGTATTAAGCATACACAATATTATGTTTAGTATTATATGTATTAAGTATACACGATATTTTGTGTAGTGTAATATGTATTAAGCATACACGATATTATGTGTAGTATTATATGTATTAAACATACTCGATATTATGTGCAGTATTATATGTATTAAGCATACACGATATTATGTGGTGTTATATGTATTAAGCATACACGATAGTATGTGTAGTGTAATATGTATTAAACATACATGATATTATGTGTAGTGTAATATGTATTAAACATACTCGATATTATGTGCAGTATTATATGTATTAAGTATACACGATATTTTGTGTAGTGTAATATGTATTAAGCATACACGATATTATGTGTAGTGTTATATGTATTAAGCATACACGATATTATGTGTAGTGTAATATGTATTAAGCATACACGATATTATGTGTAGTATTATATGTATTAAACATACTCGATATTATGTGCAGTATTATATGTATTAAACGTACAAGATATTATGTGTAGTGTTATATGTATTAAGCATACACGATATTATGTGTAGTGTAATATGTATTAAGCATACACGATATTATGTGTAGTATTATATGTATTAAAATACACGATATTATGTGTAGTATTATATGTATTAAACATACACGATATTACGTGTAGTATTATATGTATTAAACATACACGATATTATGTGCAGTATTATATGTATTAAACATACACGATATTATGTGTAGTATTATATGTATTAAAATACACGATATTATATGTAGTATTATATGTATTAAACATACACGATATGTGTAGTATTATATGTATTAAACATACACGATATTAAGTGTAGTGTTATATGTATTAAGCATACACGATATTATGTGTACTGTAATATGTATTAAGCATACACAATATTATGTGTAGTATTATATGTATTAAACATACACGATATTATGTGTATTGTTATATGTATTAAGCAGACACGAAATTATGTGTATTGTTATATGTATTAAGTATACGCGATATTATGTGTAGTATTATATGTATTAAGGACACACGATATTATGTGTAGTATTATATGTATTAAGGACACACGATATTATGTGTAGTATTATATGTATTAAGCACACACGATATTATTAGAATCTTCAAATAACAGAAACGTGCTCAGCACTGAAGGTGGGTTCGTCTGAACAACATTACCTGTAGATGATACTGCAGGATAAGAAGTCTTGGAATGAAGCCTTCTCAAGATTAAGAGTTGGTAAAGACTGCACAACAGTATATGTCGGGTGACAATAATGCTACAACATTAACAGCATTCATTCTTGGCGCCGAATTGAGTAGAATATAATTTTTATAGCAATGTTAACGGGCGTTTGTCATTCATTATAGAGATGTTTTGTTTGTAAAATACGTTCTTACTAAATGTTGAGCTGAAACTTTAATAACGAGTAATTATCTTAAGTGGTTTCTTTCCAGTTAGGTTCTACTTCTTTATATAAATGTTTTATTGTTTATGTTTGTATTGTTACACACCCATACATAGCAACTTCCATACAATTTCACAAGAAAACAGATGCAATAAGAAGGAAGGAAACAGCGTACACATATAAATAAAATATTATGTATGAATATATGAATTTGTGTGATTGTTACGTTTTACTTATTTAAAAATCCATATGGTTTTCCAACGTTTTTCTATTGTACGAATATTTAGCATTCAGGTTTAGTTGATCGACTGTTATACTATGATTTCCTGTAGAACTCATCACCTGTGTCCGTTACCACTGGTTTAACCTTGATGAAGTGCTCTCTGGTGGTCTATAGTGTAAATTTGATGTCATTCATTGTTTTTACGTTGGACATTTTGGTTAGTGATAGTCAAATTAAAAAAAACGGGTACGTATATTTTAGACTGTAAGTTGTTATGCAAACATTTCCAGCGAGGTGTAGGCAAATATATTAATATTGTTATAATTTAATAAAACTGTAATCACCTACAAGACTAATTTGATCTAAAACTTCTGAAAAATACTAACAAAATAACTAACACAAATGGACGTTTTAATTTTCAATTATTTCATTTTGTACAACTCAAGAAAGCGTTGTGATTTGGCACTATAGTGGAGATTCCAACTTCAAAATTAGCCACCTGGAATGAATCTGTGCTATACCACAAAACATTCTACACGTTTCAAGTGCTAGGTGGCGTTCGGTCTCTTTTCGAAAAGTTAGAGACGGCGATAGATGGCATTTGCAGTTTGGTTTGTTTCTGAATTTCACACAAAGCCATAAGAGGGTTTGGTTTTGAATTTCGCGCAAAGCTACACGAGGGCTATCTGCGCTAACCGTCCCTAATTAAACAGTGTAAGACTAGAGGGAAAGCAGCCAGTCATCACCACCTACCGCCAACTCTTGAGCTACTCTTTTATCAACGAATAGTGGGATTGATAGTAACATTATAACGCTCCCACGGCTGAAAGGGCGAGCATGTTTAGTGCGACCGGAATTCGAAGCCGCGAGCCTCAGATTACAAGTCAAGCGTCGTAACCACCTGGTCATGCCGGAGCCTTGTACCTTGGCTGTAAATGTAAAATGTAAATACAACTCAGAAAAGACAAATGGAAATATACGTCTTAGAAGAAACACTTTATTGCTTTAGTAAACTTTTTGTAAGACGAAAGACCAAGAGGAACATAAAATATCTTTGGTTCAGTAACCTTTTGATACATCATAAGCGTCCCTTTGATGCATCCAGGAAACTAATATTATTATAGACTGTTAAACACACAGTAAAGAAAACAAAGACGATGGAGAAAATTAAAAAGAAATGCTACTGTTTCATATTTTGACTGGTTATTTCTACGGGATTTATTGAAGTTTATATTTTTTAAGTGGTTCATTGATTAATATTCTCGAAAGGGGGCCAAGGGCCGCTTAGAGGATTTACCTGTTTGTTTCTGAATACAAGCACAAAGCTACACAATAAGTTATCTGTTCTCTGCCCATCGTGATTATCAGAGCCTGGTATTCTGTTGTCAGTCTACAGATATACCGCTCTGTTTCTGAGGTGGCTGGCGGAAGTCATCTGTTTTACTCACTCATAGTAGTGTTGTCTGTCAGTCAGTTAGTAGACGCTAAAATCACATCACACAAGGAACACTTAGCGTTGCAATCTGTACTGTTGTGACGTCAGCAAAATATACGCATGTCAGCACTGACGAGAAAAATTATGCGATTTTAGGTTACAACACAACATGATGTACGGATGTTTAAAGTAAGAAATAAAAATAATTGTTACTCTTAATTTTGAGTTTATTTACTCTTGAAACAGAGCAATTTCAGGAACCATGTGGAAGTCCATCTAGTATTAGCCCAGTGGTTAATGTGTTTGGACAGTAAAGTCGATAATTCATGCTCTACTTCCTGTTGCTTTCAAAACACGTTCCGCACTTTGAAACTGTGTACTAAAAGAGTGATTGCCATCCCTCTAGTCCATACGTTCAAAATTACAGATGACTATGGGTAGGCAACCCTTGTGTAAATTTACATGAATATCCAAAAATAAAAAGTAATATTTTGTAAACTCGAATGATAACAGTACATAGTACTTGGCTATAATCAAAGTACGAAAATGGTCAATTGAAAGAAACGTTTATAAACTACAAATAGCTAACTGAAATACATGCATTTATTTTACCCACAAGTCAATAGAGATAACATCAAGAAAAGTTATTTGGTTTCAATTACATACAGAAAAAAAGAAAATAGTTCAAACCTTCCCACCTCTACCCCCTGTGATTCCACACTATATCCTGGCTTTATACATTATGAGTGGGACTTTTTAGATTGGTCAATCATGATTGGCACATTCGGGAAGGCTCCAGTTGCTCACCCAATCAAAGCCGAGAGAATCCTGGAGGCTGTATTCAAATACTCGGCAGTTGCACAAGCATATCCACTTCCGAAGAAGTGAGCAGTGTACTTGGTGTCACGACTATTTCAGCTGTTTACATGATGACAATGGTTGACGGGATAGGTAGCGTCACCAGCTCGGGAAGCGATAAACAAGAACACATCAAACGACCCATGAATGCTTTCATGGTGTGGTCTCGTGCTCAGCGCCGGAAGATCGCCCTAGAAAACCCTAAGATGCACAATTCGGAGATCAGCAAGAGACTTGGGGCTGAATGGAAACAGTTATGTGAAGACGATAAGCGCCCTTTTATTGACGAGGCCAAGAGACTGAGAGAGCAGCACATGCGGGAGCATCCCGACTACAAGTACAGACCGAGGCGAAAACCCAAACCACAGGTTAAAAAACCAGAAGTTTATCCACTCTCCTTGCCCTACCTTCCTGGTCATCTAGATCCACGTGCTTATATGAGCTCCACTACCATGCAACAGGTGGCTGCTGGGTTCTCGGAGAAACAACTGGCAGCGGCTGCTCTCCAAGCCTCTTCTTTCCCTCCTTATCCCATGGGTGTACCGTACAATACACCTCTAACTTCGTCGGACTCTACGCCTAGTTTTGCTAAGCCTATTTCCACACCTGTTTCTCCGTCCGTCACATACAAAACCGATTTTCCTGGACTCTCTACCAACACAGCAGCCGGTTCCCTCTACGGGGCAGCAGGATTCTATCCTTCTGGACTACCTTCCCTTAATTCCCAGATGTCGGGCATGTCCGCCGGGCAAGTTCCAGTTAGTATAGCCCATCCAAGTCCAGCATCTTACGCCGCCTCAGCCTACATGTCAGCATATGGCTATGGACCTGCCGGGTACGGACCTTCCAGTGATGCTCAAAGACGAAATCTCCCCATATTGTTTTAGACTGTAGGTGTATTCGTTATATGTAGATATAGTGACCCTGTCTTTCTATCACAATCAAACTGATGCGAGCACTCGTATGTTAGACTGAACTGTCTCTTCGTCAGTTATGCATGTACAGTGTATTTTGTATAAATGAAATGGTATTAATATGGACCTCTCCGAATATGTTGCTATTATCAAATAGGTATTAACCTTATAATCGTGCCACCAATGCCTTTATAAAGGTAGAAACGTAATTATCAGGTTTATAAAAAAAATGTTAACATGTGGCTTTTATGCTGAATGGAAATTATTGCTTACCTGAAGTTGCCGGAGGTTCATTGAACTCGATTCGTTTTTTGCTTCTTAAATGTTAGGCTGAAATATTTTAGACTTTTGTTTAGTAAACGTGCTTTGACGGAACAATTCTCTTAAAACTTGTTGTAAGTTTTAGACTTTTATATAATAAACACATTTTAAGCAAGTGTTCCGCGGAAGAATACTCCTAAATATTAATAAATTACAGTAATCAAAGTGTGGTCAAATATGTGACACTTCTTGAAAAAAACAACAAGACGAATGGTGAATTTATGGAAACGAGATACACTAGCTCAGAGCAATCATAAATGTATACATTATCAAACACAGTTTATATCTGTATATTATATATATATACATATAAATTTTGATACGATAACTTCTGTGCATATTTCTGTACATACGTAAAACGTCGTGAAACTTAAAGTATTATATATATATATATTATTCAGTATCTTTAAGAATAAAACGGTTTGCTCAAATTACGTGTGTTTTTTGTTGTCTTAATGAAATTAGTGTTGAATTAGTTTTGCTTTGCATTCATGTTTCAGGTTACCTTTTACATGAAAAAAACTTATATACACAACATTTCCTCTGGACGAGAACTTTCACAAAACTGATTTGATTACATTTGAAGAGTTGCGTATAATTTATCAAACAGTTTTATCTTTTCTTTAAAATATCCACTTATTTTAGTTGAACAAGGCCTGTAACGTTTTTTTGGTTTTTAAATAAATGTGAAATAGCATAACGTTCTGGAACAATGTGAGACCTTTTAACCCATCACGGCTGCTTCAAATTCTAAGCTATTTTTAACTTAAAACAATTTAAAGCCAGTCCTTATCATTCATATAATTATCAAACTTTTTCATAAACTCTTTTCATCTTTAATTCCTCCAGAACGTCCGAAAGCCAACGATCCTGTTAGAAAAATAAAACTATCTTGTGGTGAAGAAGATTCCTGCCAAAACTTATATTCGTGTTCTCTTATCCCACTATTCTCGCTGTTAAAAAGGAAAAAAATGAAGCAATGCTTCAACTTTATGACTTGTACTTATAATTTTAAACATTTCAATCAGATACTCTATAACTCTTCTTTCTTAAAGAGAAAACAATTTGAGAGATTTCAACCTTTCCTTGTATGACAACTCTTCATCCCAGGCACCATTTTAGTAACCCTTCTCTGAACCATTTCTGACGATTCAATCTCTTGAACACAGTATTCCAAATGTGGCCTAACCAGTGACCTGTACGATAAAATTATAACCTCTTTAGCCTTTATTTAATATTTCTGTAGATTCAACCTACAATCCTATTTGTGTTACCACTAGCAGCAGCACACTACTTGAGTGGCTATAGAGACTTTCCTTTAACTACACTGTTAAAGTTATTCCCATCCAAACTATACTTATATTTCAAATTAAAATAAATCACATGCATTACCTTGCATAGAGAGAAGGCAACTAGTCACCACCCCAACGAATAGTGGAGTTCACCGTTACATTATAATGCCCTCACGGCTTAAAGAACGAGCATGTTTGGTGTGACGGAAATTCGAATCCGAGACCCTTAACCACGTTGCCGTATCTTTTTGTAAAGAAAAAATCATTTCGATAAACAGCAGAAAGAAAAACGTTAGCCTTTGTTGTTCATGTCATGCTCCCCGCTAGTACAGCGGTTTGTCTCCGGATTTACAACGCTAAAATCAGGGGTTCGATTTCCCTCACTGGGCTGAGCAGATATCCCGATGTGGCTTTACTTTCAGAAAAAACACAAACACAAGTTAATGTCATACTTTTACGGGTTATTTATTGCTGTAGAAAGAAAATATAAAAAGATTATGGTTCATCTAAACGAACCTGAAGATTTAACCAATAAATTAAGACTCGTGTTTTGATAGGTTCGTGCGATTCATCGTTTATTTTATAACAAAATGTTTCAAATACAACTGGAAACTTCTACTAAAGCATAACATAAATATATGTTGTTTTTTTTAAATTAAAGGTTTTAGTTTTTTTGTAGCACATCTCCATGCGGCTATATAAATACATCTAAAGTTACGTCAGCGAAAAGATGCACCGAGACAGTGCATAATTCATTTGAAACACTTGTGTGCAAAGCTACAGAATGAGCAATATGCTTTCTGCCCATCTCAGGAGATGGATCTCCGGATTAAACTTATCGCTTATCCTGTAGTAGGCTTGAAAATATTTAATAACAAAGAATACGAAAAAATATAAACCTGTTTCACAAGAAAAGCAAGGTCCTGGTACCTTTGTTATCATTGTTTTATTAAGCAAGGTCCTGGTACCTTTGTTATCATTGTTTTATTAAGCAAGGTGCTGGTGCCTTTGTTATCATTGTTTTATTAAGCAAGGTGCTGGTGCCTTTGTTATCATTGTTTTATTAAGCAAGGTGCTGGTACCTTTGTTATCATTGTTTTATTAAGCAAGGTCCTGGTACCTTTGTTATCATTGTTTTATTAAGCAAGGTGCTGGTGCCTTTGTTATCATTGTTTTATTAAGCAAGGTCCTGGTACCTTTGTTATCATTGTTTTATTTGTAATAACACAAATATTTATAAATTGCTCGTTTGTCATTTATTAACAAACATTTTTCTTCTCTCGTGACGACGAAGATCATTCCTCAACAGGGGGGGGATATCTCTTAATATTAATGTTTTGTCTAATGTATTTCAGTCACACCTTACCCTACCGCTAGTCTTTGTAACAGAACGCACTTTAACGATTATGTTTTAGAAAATTACCAAAGAGGGCTTTTACCAACCAACACCCGCTGTTCCATACTGACCATTAGGCAAGGTCACAACAACACCTGTGCGAAATTTTACAAATACTCTAGCATATTGTTGATGTGAACGTGCTTTGTAGTCACTGTGAGAAAAACCCATATTCAAGATAGGGGAAGTGTAGCTGTCAATAGCTTTCCATACAACCAACCAGTGGGTGTTAGAAATTGGTTCAGCTTAGCCATAGGCCTAAGGGGATTACATGACGTGGTATTGTAAACCACCCACGTGAGTTTCAACATAGCCAGCCATTTATTAAACAATTAATTTGAAGTGTTTTATAAGGCCAGTATATAATATCTCAAACAGTGAGTAAAATACACGAAACATTTCTGTTTTATTCAAACAATTACATTATGAAAACAGGAGAATCGTTCGATTCGTCGTTTCGTGTCGCTTTCTCAAATACTTCCAATTTGTATTGAGCAAAAGAGAGCTTGAAATTATCTTATTGAAGTTCACAAGGTTAATTAGGAGATTAGTTGAATAAATATTTATAAAATACAGATTAGGCTCAAGTAATATTTTAATGTCTCAACACTTTTACTAATAAAGCAGAGAACAAAGTTTCCACTTTCCTTGGTCGTCTTCATGTTAACCTGGATGACCTCGGAAGGTCGAAACATTGTTCTCTGAGATACATTTTTATATCAAGTGGATTTTTCGTCATCGAGAATTTGCTTATTTTATCTGTTACGTATTATAGTTTATCTCGGGCGAGTCTTCCGATTTATCATGTTACGTATTACGGTTTTAAATAAACGGAAACTGTATACTAGATATTGAAGGTCAATACGTATCAAAACATATGTATACGTTACATGAATTTAATATATATATATATATATATATATTAAGGCCAGTCCTTCACTGTTAGGTTTGTTTTTGAATTTCGCGTAAAGCTACACGAGCTATCTGCGCCAGCCGTCCCTAATTTAGAAGTGTAAGACTAGAGGGAAGGCAGCCAGTCATCATCACCCATCGTCAACTCTTGAACTACTCTTCTACTAATGAATAGTGAGATTGACCCACGGCTGAGAGGGCGAGCATGTTTGGTGCTATCGGGATTCGAATCCTCGACCCTCGGATCACGAGTCGAACGCCTTAACACACTTGCCAATGCCGGGCCCTCAGTGTTAGGAGTTTAAAAGGGTATTCATGATTTTTCTGACGATAAAGATTAAGTTTAATTTTTTAATTCTCTTAAGAGTGAATAAGTAGACCACTGCTATTCGTATAATTTATCTTCACTGTGTTTAAATAGCCTTAAGTGATTTAAAACGAAGTGAAAACAGATATAATTTACTTAATTAGTCCAGGTTATACAAATAACATCTCTATTTCCTCCATGTTTGTCACATCTCAGTCGGCCTGATGGACAAAAAATGCCTCATCGCAACTAGATATGACAGGTAGAGTACAGTTAACATAATAATTGCATATTCTTCTACACTATCGTTGAAAAGTGGGCCAGCTTGTCTGGTGAAATGAGGTTTCAAACCCGCGACCTGCGATTGCGAGTCGAGCGTCCTAACTACCTGGTCGTTGTATTTCGGCTAAGATAAAAATAAAAAAGTTGCCTCACCAGGAAAACGTATCTCCTGAGAATTTCAAGAAAATTATAATACTATCGAGAGACGTTTCAGGATAGACACCTATTAAAGAAGCGCCTAACATTTATCCCGCATGAGGATTTATACGTTACGCAGAAAGCTGATAGCCTGTACAATCATGTGAAAAAATTAGGACACCCTGTGAAAGTCTGTGTATTTTTGTAACATTTTTGGACATATAGATATTTAATCTCAATTTCAACAATACTGAGAGATTATAGGAATATAACTAAACAATTAAAACTGAAGAAAAGACTTTTCAAGATCTTCTGTGAATATAATTCTATAAAAATGCATATTTCAACTGAGGAAAAAGTTAGGACACCCTGCCCCCTAATAGCTAGTGTTACCCCCTTTGGCTGAAATAACTGGAGTGAGACGCTTCTTGTAGCCATCTAGCAGTCTCAGACATCGGTCTGAAGAAAGTTTGCCCCAGTCCTCAATGCAGAATTTTGTTTGAGGGGTTTCTTGCATGTACAGCCCGTTTCAAGTCATCCCACAACATCTCAATGGGATTGAGATCTGGTCTTTGACTCGGCAATTCCAAAACTCGCCATTTCCGCCAGCTTAGTGGATTTACTGGAATGTTTTGGGCCATTCTCGTGTTGCAGGGTCCAGATCCGCTTCAGCTTAATTTTCTTACAAATGGACTCACATGATCCTCAAGCACCCTCTGATACACTGTATAATTCATGGTGGATTCTATGATTGTGAGCTGTCCAGGTCCTGTTGCAGCAAAGCAGCCCCAAACCATGACACTTCCATCTCCATGCTTCACAGTTGGTATGAGGTTCTTTTCCTGGAATGGTGTATTTGGTTTACACCAGACATGTTCTCTGTTCTGTTGTTCAAATAACTCAATGTTGGACTCATCTGTCCAAAGAACATTATTCCAGAATTCCTGGTCTTTGTCTACATTCTCTCTTGCAAACTTCAGTCTGGTCTCGATGTTTCTCTTAGAGAGCAAAGGTTTCCTCCTTGCACATCTCCCATGCAAGTTAAACTTGTGCAGTCTCTTTCTGATTGTAGAGACATGCACTTTCACATCAACAGTAACCAGAGCTTGCTGTAGGTCCTGTGATGACATGTTAGGGTTTTTGGAGACCTCTTTTAGCATCTTGCGGTCTGCTCTCGGGGTGAATCATGCTTGAACGACCAGACCTGGGCATGCTGGCAGTTGTTTTGAAAGCCTTCCACTTGTTGACGATTTTCTTTTGGGATCTTTTTTAAATACCTCACCAGACTCATAAGCTGCTACATTTTTTTTTTCTGAAGGCCTCAGACAGCTCTTTTGCTCTCTCCATGGTGTTCACTCTCACTTCAACAATCAGAAGCACACCAAACTGAACGTCTGAGGATTAAATAGGGCAAGCCTCATTCAAAATGCTGAGTAACGATCTTCTAATCATGTGCACCTGGTGTGATACACCTGTGTGAGTTGAGCCATTTTAAGTGGGAATAAATGTGGGGTGTCCTGATTTTTTCCTAAGTTACAATACGCATTTTTGTAGAATTACATCTTGAAAAGTCTTTTCTTCAGTTTTAATTGTTTTATTACATTCCTATAATCTCTCAGTACTGTTAAAATTGAGATTAAATATCTATATATCCAAAAATGTTACAAAAATACGCAGGCTTTCATGGAGTGTCCTAACTTTTTCACATGAACGTATTTTTCCTATGATTCTCACCTAAACTCTGATTGGAATCCATCCGTTTTATCTATTTCATATCATGCAGAAATGCGCGAATTCCAGGTCGAAGAAAAACAGTTGCACGTGCGTACTCCACTTCATTATCTGTCACAGTGTATTAATTGCCAGGTGGTTAAGGCACTGGACTGGTAATCTGAGAGTTGCGGGTTTGAATTCCTGTCGTACCAAACATGCTCACCCTTTCAGCCGTGGAGGGTGTTCTAATATATCGGTCAATCAACTGTCGTTGGTAAAAGAGTAGCCCAAAAGTTGGCGGTGGGTGGTGATGACTATCTGCCTTCCCTCTAGTCTTACACTGCTAAATTAAGGAAGACTAGCGCAGATAGCCCTCGTGTAGCTTTGCGCGAAATTAAAAACCACAAAGAAACAAAAGTAAAAGAACACAAGAACTCATTATTTATTGAAAAATTCAGTTGTCGTTCTACTCACGAGAATTAGATGTCCTTATCATAAACCTTTTTATTTTAATTCTAATTCTGTAGTGTAAACTGAAATTTCACTACGAAGTGCAAATATGATAATGTGAGACATTATGAGTATTTCTATGTTTACTCTGTACATCAATTCAAAGTTAATATTTTCGCTAATGAACTCTATATAAGTTCCAACTGACATTGTGATTTACTTCATTTTAGTTAATGTAGTTTCCTTTTGATATTGTACTAGTTTTCACACTTGTTACGTCATCACCCAGTGACACATGGCCTTGTAAATATGACACTGCCAAAGCTTGAAAATATTTGTCGCTAGTCAAATAAGTATTTAAAAACTTTCTATCCGTGAGAATATGCTTGCATACGTTTCGATGATTTGTAGAGATAAAAGTAAACAAAATGTATATTCGTCTTCATTAAAGAATACCTTCAAAAGAATGTAGTCGGCCAATAATGTGTCAGGGGTTCGTTCTCCTCGGTGGATGTAGCTCGATAAGGCTTTGTTACAAGAAAAACACACACAAGCCATCCATAGATTTGAAATTTACTGATCAGAGGAAAGACTAACAACCAGCAACACCCTATCACCCACCATCCACACTAAGGGAACAACTGTCATTCTTATATTGTACCCACAGCTTGAAGTGTGTGTGATATTTTATGGTATCGCATGAATTCGAACCAGGATTAATAATCAAAAATCAATTACCCAATCGTAATAAAGTAACGATAAGTTTGGACTTCACTACACGAGATGACCTGGTGGTGGAGTACAGTGTGTGAAGTCCTTGTTTTATTACAGTAGAAATAAATATAACACAACTTTAATGTTGGCATTCATCATTTTCATGTACATCTAATCGCGTTTAGTGTTAACAACAACAAAAACTTTATTATTAATTGTGTCTTGTTCTATTCCTTGGAGATTTGTAGTTACGGAAGTTTCTTGGTAACTTTCTGGGAAAACATCATTATGTAATTACACTGAAATTTTCTATGCAGACTCTAGTAAACACAGACCATTCCATGCTGATACAGAGGTAACTCTACATATTTACAACGCTAAAATCATGGGATCGACTCCCCTCGGTGAACTCAGCAGATAATTTGATATGGCTTCACTATAAGAAAGCATACACAAAGACCTATAGTGACCAACATCGCATATAAAAACTAAATACACACAAGTAAAAATGCACGTGTTTTATCAATTATACAAACGAATTAGAGTTGCAGCCTTCAGAACTTACAGAAATTCATTTACAGTTGCATTGGTGTTAATTATTTTAATTATACGTGTTCCCCCGAAAGTAACTTTTATTTAAACTTCCAAAAGGAATTCTGGGAATGTGTTAATGACAGTATTTAAAGCAGAAATTAATCAAGAAGTTTTAATTTTGTTTTCCATTTTTCCCCAAAAAAGACTTTTTCACTTATGAAAGAATCATCTTAGGCCTTAAATAAATTAAAACAAAAAGCTTGAATCTCATTTTAAAAATTTCTAATTAACTTTCATAGCATGGCTACTTGAGTCATTAAACAGCAAGCTACACTTACATACACATTACTTCTCTGTTTCATTTTATGTACAACATTCTTTGTGTTTTGGAATCGAAGAAGTCCACCCTCCAGAGTCATACTTCCATTTTTGTATGTTTTCAGATATACATGCGAAGTTACATTAAGGACTCCCTACGCCAGCCATCCCTAATTTAGCAGTGTAAGACTAGAGGGAAGACAGCTAGTCATCACCACCCACCACCACTCTTGGGCTACTCTTTTACCAACGAATAGTGGGATTCATCGTTACATTATAACGCCCCCATGGCTGAAAGAGTAAGCATGCTTGGTGTGACGGGTATTCGAACCCACGACCCTCAGATTACGAGTTGAACGCCTTAAACCACCTAGTAATGGCGGGCCTATTGTGTTCCAATTTAATCACAGTAATATACGCAAAGGAAATGATGGTATTATGTATTCTAATATAAATACAGTAATCTTCACACAAAAAAATGGGTAAAATTTTGTGTTCTTGTATAACCATAATAGATTTTACAAGAGTAACAGTAAAATATTGTATTAATATTAACAAAATAAACTTTCCAAAATGAAATGTAAACTTTTGTGTTCTAATGTAATCACAAGCTTCTAAAAGAAATGATAAACATCATTTATTATAATCACAGTTAGCTTTCAAAACTAAATAATAAATTCTGTTCTTATATAATCACAACAAACGTCCCATTATAAATGGTAAAAATATGTGTTATTCTACCCTATTCTTACGACTGGTTCATCTCACAACCACTAATTGATACGCTTTTCCATACGTAAGTATTCGGCATTTTCAATTTGACCAGCACAATATGCGTTACATGGTGTATCTATGTTGATCAAATCCTTCGAAATAAGTTTACTCTACTTTACTAAAGTGTTTATAAACCTCAGGACTGTATATTTTAGGCACTACAATGTCTTCAGATGGAACAGTGCAAACAGTCCAAACTTTATCAGATCAGTTTATGTGAGAAATCCTAGGTTTTGTACGAATGACCTTAAATTTAGAGCGGAATTTTAGTTGAAGGGTTAAAACTTTAATAATTACAAATTTCTAGAGTAAATGGAGCTTCTAATGCTTTGATCATTATTCTTAGTTCTATTACACCACACATCTGATTTCATGCTAAAAGTGAATATGGTAAGTTAAGAGTATCAAAGTTCGATGTTCGTGAATTTTGTTGCCCGTATGTTCTTTCCGAATTTTTGGAATTAGAAGGGCTCAACTTAACAGACAGATTCGATATCAACCAGAGGGTGTTTTTATTTATGTGGTGTAGCTCTCCTTCTAAAAGGATACTAATGGGATATAATACGCCCAGAAGGTCACTTAGACAAGTTGTGGGTATGATGTTTTTAAAATGTTAGTTTGAAATTCGAATGACCCAAAAGGGTGAAAACCATAGCCGAAGGATATGTTGGTACATCAAACGACTGCAGCACATTTATCAAGTATTCGTTCTCTACCTTGTTAACGAGTTTTTCTTCCAGAGAAAGTTTTCATATTACTTAGTTCTAAACTAAACTCCAACTTAGTGGGTGTAGAAGTAGATTCTTAAGGTATCTTACATTGGAAGTTTGTTTTCCTTCTTTCCCTCCTTAACAAAGAAAGCAGCTGTACTAACTAATATTTTTGTTACTCAAACTAACAATAAAGTTGAGATGTTTAAAACAGTTCTAGATTCACACTAATATTGAACTTTAAACGTCTAAAATAGTTTTAAAATCACATAACAATGAAGCTTATACATCACAAACAGTTCCAGAGCCACACAAACAATAAAGTGTGTAAAAATAAAACAATTTTAGAATAACACTTGCAGGATATTTTAAACAGGTATAAAGTGGAAATGTTGTTAAACACAAAGTTTAGTAAATAGTAGGTAAAAAGAGTGTAAATGTTACTAAATTCAGTGTATAGTAATGGAAATGTTGCTAAATCTAGTGTTTAGTAAGTAGTAGGTAAAAAGAGTGAAAATGTTACTAAACCAAGCGTTTAGTAAGTAATAGGTAAAAAGAGTGGAAATGTTAAGACACTAGTGTTTAGTAAGTAGTAGGTAAAATAGTGGAAATGTTACTAAACCTGGTGTTTAGTAAGTAGTAGGTAAAAAGAGTGGAAATTTTACTGAACTAGCGTTTAGTAAGTAGTAGGGAAAAAGAGTGGATATGTTACTAAACCTAGCGTTTAGTAAGTAGTAGGTAAAAAGAGTGGAAATGTTACTAAACTAGCGTTTAGTAAGTAGTAGGTAAAAAGAGAGGATATGTTATTAAACCTAGCGTTTAGTAAGTAGTAAGTAAAAAGAGTGGAAATGTTACTAAACCTAGAGTTTAGTAAGTAATAGGTAAAAGAGTGGAAATGTTACTAAACTAGCGTTTAGTAAGTAGTAGGTAAAATAGTGGAAATGTTACTAAACCTGGTGTTTAGTAAGTAGTAGGTAAAAAGAGTGGAAATGTTACTGAACTAGCGTTTAGTAAGTAGTAGGTAAAAAGAGTGGAAATGTTACTAAACCTGGTGTTTAGTAAGTAGTAGGTAAAAATAGTGGAAATGCTACTAAACTAGCGTTTAGTAAATAGTAGGTAAACATAGTGGAAATGTTACTAAACTAGTGTTAAAAGGTTAAAGTAGGTTAAAATAGTGGAAATATTAATAAACATGGTTATTAATTATCTAAAGTAACCCAAGAGTAAAAAAATGATTCAATGAACGATATTGTACATCTATTTAAGTATAAATAACTACGAGTGTGAATGGACAGGTGTAGAGACAGCTTCAGGAAAACTCAAATCTTTCTGTGATGTCAAAATCTAATAATTGCGAAATAACTTTCAAATTCAAATTCATAATTTATAATTTGCAAAAACAAAGTGGACGCAGTGAGGCATTCGGTTACGCTACACAACTTTCTCTTTTTCTCGGAGTTTCATCAAATGTATTCATAACAGCAAGACGTCCGCATTTCGTACGAGAAAGATAATTAATTACAAAGTTAGAGATAGTCCTTAATTAAGAATACAATGTTATCCTTGAAGCCAGACACATGCTTGTTTTACGACGGAATGATACTGAACAATATATTGTATGAGCTTTCAAACAAATTTTAGTAATGGAAAGATAAAAGAGAAATCAACCAGAGTGTTTGTTCGATTTATTATTCTTGTCTTTGTCTTGGTCAATCAAAACAATATATTTCACAAAAATAGCCATTGTTGCTGGAAGGAAGTTAAAAATGACCTTTAGAAATATAACTACACACAACCAGCTATAAAATTAATTCTGATAAATCAAAAATCCTTGTTAAACCAAAATATTTCTCGTGATACAACATATGGATAGAAATACTTGAAAGTAGACATTTATTTGTTTGTTATATACTAAAGCCAGGCAGTAAAGACCGTGTTACAGTAGAGTCATTTATTACCTTCGAAAGGCGTATATCGAAACGTCGCACAAAATAAATTTACAAAACGTTTTCATTTAACAACGTGTCAATCTCTGCTTTAATATCATTTAACAACGTGTCAATCTGTGCTTTATTATCATTTAACAACGTGTCAATCTGTGCTTTATTATCATTTAACAACGTGTCAATCTGTGCTTTATTATCATTTAACAACGTGTCAATCTGTGCTTTATTATCATTTAACAACGTGTCAATCTCTGCTTTAATATCATTTAACAACGTGTCAATCTGTGCTTTATTATCATTTAACAACGTGTCAATCTGTGCTTTATTATCATTTAACAACGTGTCAATCTGTGCTTTATTATCATTTAACAACGTGTCAATCTGTGCTTTGTTATCATTTAACAACGTGTCAATCTGTGCTTTATTATCATTTAACAACGTGTCAATCTGTGCTTTATTATCATTTAACAACAGTATGTCATCTGATTCATATGTGGTTACTTGGTTATTACATACAATCAACGACAGTATGTCATCTGATTCACGTGTGGTTACTTGGTTATTACATACAATCAACGACAGTATGCCATCTGATTCATGTGTGGTTACTTGGTTATTACATACAATCAACGACAGTATGCCATCTGATTCATGTGTGGTTACTTGGTTATTACATACAATCAACGACAGTATGCCATCTGATTCACGTGTGGTTACTTTGTTATTACATACAATCAACGACAGTATGCCATCTGATTCACGTGTGGTTACTTGATTATTACATACAATCAACGACAGTATGCCATCTGATTCACGTGTGGTTACTTGGTTATTACATACAATCAACAACAGTGTCATCTGATTCATGTGTGGTTACTTGGTTATTACATACAATCAACGACAGTATGTCATCTGATTCATGTGTGGTTACTTGGTTATTACATACAATCAACAACAGTATGTCATCTGATTCATGTGCGGTTACTTGGTTATTACATACAATCAACAACAGTATGTCATCTGATTCATGTGTGGTTACTTGGTTATTATTTCCTCTATGGACATCCGGGCTCTAAGGATATTAGAAGGCTGCTACAGTTGTCGTACTATGCAACTCCCAATACAGGACAAAAGAAAAAAACACACACTGAGCCATTGCCTGCTATAGTACCCCAAGAATTTTGGTAGACAACACACTACTTTTGCAATGAAATGAAGTTAAAATAACAGAGTTAATTATTTCATACTGAAAATAACCAAATAACGAGGTAAAAAAGTACAAAACACACGAATGCTGATTTCATTGTAATATATTTATTATCTCAATAGCGCACGAGCTTCTGTCATAGCTAACTAATAACTTCTAACACAGAGAGGTACAATTTAAAGAAATCTCCAAATGAATTTTGTGTGTTTGGTTATATATGATATCGTGAGTTTCCTTTGTTATAGAAATATAATGAGAATTTATATATCATAATAAGGGAATAATATATCATAGAACAAAACTGTTTGTGATAAAGTACATAGTAAACTGGTATTACAATAAATAAAACTTTTATTCGAATATTTACTAATGGTGGAAATTTCAGATCGAATCTAATTATTACGGACTTTCATTATTTAAAGCAGCTATGAAACAAAAGAATTGAACCGAAGAATACAGTCTTACAAAAAAGAAAAGAGAAGTTTACTAAACCTAGTTACAATGAGACTATCCTTTACTTTTTTGCTAAACCTAGTTACAATGAGACTATCCTTTACTTTTTACTAAACCTAGTTACAATGAGACTATCCTTTACTTTTTTGCTAAACCTAGTTACAATGAGACTATCCTTTACTTTTTTACTAAACCTAGTTACAATGAGACTATCCTTTACTTTTTTGCTAAACCTAGTTACAATGAGACTATCCTTTACTTTTTACTAAACCTAGTTACAATGAGACTATCCTTTACTTTTTTGCTAAACCTAGTTACAATGAGACTATCCTTTACTTTTTACCAAACCTAGTTACAATGAGACTATCCTTTACTTTTTTGCTAAACCTAGTTACAATGAGACTATCCTTTACTTTTTACTAAACCTAGTTACAATGAGACTATCCTTTACTTTTTTGCTAAACCTAGTTACAATGAGACTATCCTTTACTTTTTTACTAAACCTAGTTACAATGAGACTATCCTTTACTTTTTTACTAAATCTAGTTACAATGAGACTATCCTTTAGTTTTTACTAAACCTAGTTACAATGAGACAATCCTTTATTTTGCTTGTTATACTTTTATTTCATTCTCATGCAAAAATGACCTTAAGAAACACGCATATAGGTTTAAACATATCAAATATAGAGTAACGTATTTAAAAGAACAAGACAAAACAAAAACGTATGTTTGTTTAAATTTACGTGCAAAACTACTCCATGGAATATCTATGTTGTACGTACCACGAGAACTGAAATGCAAATTTTAGTATAAGCCTGCACACGTACTGTTGTGCTACTGATAATCACAGTAGAAAATTCGTTAGTGCCGGGGGTGCGTTATAAGGGTAACGATCAAATCCATTCTTTGTTTTAAGTAGTCCATGAGTTGGTGGTAGATGGTGTTTATTTGCTTCCTTTCTTTTGTCTATCACTTCAAATTTTATGACGATTGACGTTAATAACCTTCCAATAGGCTTGTGCAAAATCAATAGACAAGAGAAAAACATTAACTGGACGTTTTCCAATCTTGGACATACTGCTGATTTACGGTGATATACCTCTAATGGTGTTTTTCTCAATTATATTAACTATAAAACGCGACCGCCATATTAAATAACCACTTCGATAATTCCCTGTTCGGTAAAAAGGGTGAAAGAAATTGTGGCGACCTCTGACTTCTAAATGTAGAACTACAAAACTACACAATTTATAATTATAAGGCAGTCTCAGAATTAATTTGCTGCATTTCTTTCGTTTTTATGATTTAACAATATACGACATCTGATTGGATAAGAAGAGGCTTACTGTATAATAACCAAGTTGCTGGGGGTTTATTTCTTATAACTTTAAGTGGAAACAAACCGTTTATGATTTCAGAATTATTTAAATGCGCTATTATTAATGGTGTATGTATTGCTTAGTTGTTGTTGTTTTGAATTAAGCACAAAGCTACACAATGGGCTATCTGTGCTCTGCCCACCACGGGTATCGAAACCCAGATTTTAGCGTGTAAGTCCGCAGACATACCGCTGAGCCACTGGGGGGCGTATTGCTTAGTATGTTAAGGAGTAATTTTAATCCAGTAAATATTGAAACAAAAACTTGCGCAGGTGACCCGAACTTCGCGTAGAGCCACAGTTATTAGCAAAAATATAATACAAATAGAATTACATTTGTTTCAGTGATTTTGTTTGAAAATGAAAATATATTATTCATGTCGTTAATAGGCAAAAGGCTATTTCGCTATCCGTCCCTAATTTAGTTGTGAGAAACTAGAGGGAAGTCTTTAAATCATCACCACCCACCATCAACCCATAGGCTACTTTTACCAACGAATAGTGAGATTGATTGTAATATATAATGTCCCCACGGATGAAAGAGCGAGGATGTTTGATAATATTGGGGTTCAAACCCGAAAGCCTCAGATTGTGAATCAAACACCCTAACCACCTTGCCACTTTTGAAAACACTTTATATATTTATTTAAAGGCTCTTCAGACATTCTTCTATCCTTAAAGTTTGTATTTTAAATTCGTACTTTACCATAATGGTATTTTTAGTTTGAATGACAAGACAAAAAAGTAAAAAAAAAAGTTCAATCATTCTAATTACATTCCATTTGAAATAGCCCTGTTTTGTGACGCAGGATTTCGTAAATTATTGGCCCATCATGGCCAAGTGTGTTAAGGCGTGCGACTCGTAATCTGAGGGTCGCGGGTTCGCATCCCCGTCGCACCAAACAAGCTCGCCCTTTCAGCCGTGAGGGTGTTATAATGTGACAGTCAATCCCACTATTCGTTGGTAAAAGAGTAGCCCAAATTGGCGGTGGGTGGTGATGACTAGCTGCCTTCCCTCTAGTCTTACACTGCTAAATTAGGGATGGCTAGTATAGATAGCCCTCAAGTAGCTTTGTGCGAAATTCAAAAAACAAACAAACAATCGTAAATTATTTTTCAGCAGAATACTTCGTGAAGTTATTTTTTGTTAACGACATGAATATATTTTCATTTTCAAACAAAATCACTAAAACAAATGTAATTCTATTTGTATTATATTTTTGCTAATAACTGATAATATGTCTTGTGTAGGCTTTTCAAGATTGTCAAGTCCGACCTCATATTTATGTGTAGAGAAAATAATCACATAGAAGTATTAGAGAGAAAAGTAATAAATGAGAAAATATGTGACATGTTGGTTAATTAGTGGTTTAAGTAAAAACTGTAACTCGTTTTTGACACCTTTTACGTGTACAATAAAACTTATATCTCAAATGTCACCATATGTGTCATTACTTCTCAAAACTTGAGAATTAATAATTTACATTTCTTTGTAAGAAGCAATGCCCGGTTAAAGTTTTTGAAATACCTTAATATATCTTTTGCACATCTGTAACTACTGATTGATTGCTTTTTAGGACATCTATAAAACAGTATTCTTAGCTGCTTTTCACAGATGTCTAAAATTTAACACGTTTTATCTGTGGCTGGTTTTTCTTTTTATCTCTTTTTAGCTTCTTTGTTTCATAAATTTGTATAAAAGTATAAGAGATGTGGAATATGATATTAATTTAGATTGTTTTCAATGATCATATAAATTTATAAATATGAAAGGGCCCGGCATGGCCAAGTGTGATAAGGCGTTCGACTCGTAGTCCAAGGGTCGCAGGTTCGAATCGCGGTCGCACCAAACATGCTCCCCCTTTCAGCCGTGGGTGCCTTATAATGTTACGATCAATCCAATTATTCGTTGGTAAAAGAGTAGCCCAAGAGTTGGCGGTGGGTGGTAATGACTAGCTGCCTTCACTCTAGTCTTACACTGCAAAATTAGGGACAGCTAGCGCAGATAATCCTCGAGTAGCTTAGCGCGAAATAAAAACAAACAAAATAAATATGAAAAAAATATTTTTTTCTGCCATAATTGGTTGTTTATTCTGGTTTGGTAGGAGTAAACCTTCTCTGAATCCTTTCTAACAATTCAACGTATTTCCTAAGATAAGGAACCGTAAACTAAAAAACATTTCAAATGCAACCTAACCAGTGACCTATATGACAAAATTATAACCTCTTTTGACTTATATTCAATATTTCTGTAAATGCACC
Organism: Carcinoscorpius rotundicauda; assembly: GCA_011833715.1. Taxonomy (NCBI): domain Eukaryota; kingdom Metazoa; phylum Arthropoda; class Merostomata; order Xiphosura; family Limulidae; genus Carcinoscorpius; species Carcinoscorpius rotundicauda. Next base: position 176,538,862 of record CM022391.1, on the reverse strand, counting down.
CACAAATCTATCATTACCAACATCACACTGCTTGGATAGCTCTAGAGATTGATTGACTCTATTACACCAAGATCTCCTTCCTCAATAACACTGTTACAATAACTCACATGCATTATCTTGCATTTATTAAAATTAAAACACATCTGACATTTATTTGCCAAATCCATTAAATGATCTACGTCCTTTTGTAAATCAACAGTATCTTCACAGCTAGCAACACCCAAGGTTTTGACGTCACCAGCAAACTTAAGTAATTTATTGACTATTCCTTCAACTGTGTCATTAATGTAAATCAAAAAGACTAAAACTGAGCCCTGAGGTACACCACTTGTGGCATTAATCCAGTTTGTCTGAACTCCATTTGTAACAACCATCTGTTTTTTTTTCAATCCAGCCAATCTTCTGCCAAATTTGCTAACTTATTTTCCACACCTTTATTTTATTTTATTTTTACAAGCCTTTTATGCAACACATTTTCAGATGCTTTCTGAAAATCCAGATAAACTAAATCTACGCTATTAGTCTCATCTAAGCAAGCAGTAACCTTTTTAGGGAACATCAAAAGATTTATAAGACAAGATTTTCCATTAGCGAAACAATGTTATTTATCCACTACAATTTTAAACTTTGTTAATTGCTTTACAAAGTGCCAAACAAGATGCAGTATACTACACTGGTATATTGAAATGAAGGTAAAAATACGTAAAACATGTAAAATTAAGACCTGCTAGGAAGACTGAAACATTAAGTTCAAACTTGCTGTCAGTCACCTGGAGTTGACCGTTTCAGTCCTGGGTTCAGGTCAAAATAAAATGAAAATGCGTGAAAGAAATCATGCTAAAACAGTATATAGTTCAATAAAAACTTTAAGTTAAAAAGACCAATGGCTCCTAAAAATGCAGAAACATGAGTGAGGTTTACAGTATCGCCTATAACATTGGCTAATGTCAAGGGCAAACCTACCTTAAAAATACGTTTAAAATGGCGTCGCCATTCTTGGTTGTAACGACGGCAAGGTAATAAAATATGTGTGATTATGACCTAAGTTCTACACATGCCACACATTGGTGCATCAGTACCAGATAAAAGGAAGTGGTGAGTTACAAAACTGTGACCAATGTGTAGCCTCGCCAAAACAATTTCCTCCCTTCGATCTTAACAGAAACAAGATGGTTACAGAGCTAAAGAAGGCCTGATTTGAAAAAAAAAAAGCTTATTATTTCGTTGCTCACTTGAGGCCGACTGTCAACTGGTGAAAAGACGTGTTTTGGTAACTAGATCATGGTCCATGTATGGAACAGGTAAGGTGGTGATCGAGCAGATGGACTTTGCTACTCTGTTGGCCAGCTCATTTCCACGAATACCAGCATCACATGGTTTCCCAGGGAGTAGCTGCTCACTGATGGCATTAATCGATATAATGAAAAGTGTAACACTCAGAACACATCCCTGAGGGGCTCTAAGTTCCTGTGTGAAAAAAATGGGAAAGTATTGAGCCAACACGAACCTAGAATCGGCAGTTCATTAAAAATGCTGAATAAAAAGTGTCAATTTGCCACGCAATCCGTATGAGTGAAGGTCTCGCAAGATGCCATATCTCCATGTTGTATCATAAGCTTTCTCTGAATAAAAGAAATAGAAACAAGATGTTGTCGCTTCAAAAAGGCTTCTCTCACTGACGTTTCAAGGCAAATTAAGTGGTATATCTTGGAGCGTTGTCTTCAGAACCCACACTGAGTGGGTGAAAAAAGGTTGTTTTATTCAAGGAACCAAACGAGACGAACATTAATCATCCACCCTGAGACCTTCCTGAGACAACTCGTCCAAACAATTGGAGAGTAGTTCAAAGAAATCTTTAGATCCTTCCCAGAAGGGAGTACAATATTTGGTGCCAAGAATCAGGAAATATATTATTCTACCATATCCGGTTAACGACAGCCAGGAGAATAGTAAGAGAAGCAGGAGAAAGGTGGTGTAGCATCTCATAATGTATATCATCAGGTCCAACTGACGTATTGCCAGACCGATGACGCACAAGCTTGAGTTCCACCAGTGTAAGAGGGTAATTGTAGTCATAGGGATGATCTGTTGAAAAGGAAAGAGGCAGATGTTCAGCTCGTGTTTTTATAGCTAAGAAGGAAGGCACGAGTTTGAAGAGCTGGACACATGATGCTCTGAGCATCAGCAACTTCATGGTCATTGAATATTAAGATATAGAGGGGGGCAGAAGTATACTGTCTACTCACCTTCCGGATCTTGTTCCATGTGATTTTTGAACTGGAGGTTGAAGAAATGCTGGAGGTGTAATATAATCCAAGATTCTTTCTGACTTTGATGTCTAACTTACCGAGTCTGTGCACAGGCTTGCTGAAACGCAAAGCGGTTGGAAAGCGTGAGATATCAACGAAATTTATCCCAAACACGTTTCTGAGCTTTTAGTGTCATATAATAAGCAGAATTCCATCAAAGGCTGGGATACCGTGGAAAATGTGTTGAGGTTTTGGGGATGCACTGAGCAGCTGCCAGGACGATACAGTTAGTTACTGCTGCTACACAATTATCTATCAATGATTTATAAAAGATGGTAGGATCAAGTTCCGAGAGACCAGTTAAAGAGAGTCAGTTAGCCTGGTCCAACTTCCACCGAGGCACACAGGTCGGGTGGCACTGACCACGGCCAGTCTCTCTTAATATGATAAGAAAATGATCACTACGCCGTGGATTGATGTCAACCTCCCAAGAAAAGCAAGTGAAAAGTGAAGGGGAGCAGATAGAAAAATCTTTAGCAGTAAATGACTGACTAGGTGCATGAAAATATGTGTTAGAACTAGTAATGAAGAGGGACAGGTTGTGATCCAGGAGCACATGCTCTATAGCACCACCCCTAACATTAATACTAGAAGAACCCCAGAGGGGATTATGCCCATTAAGATCCCCCAAAATTAAAAAGAAGGTTGGCAATTGCTCAATGAGGGCATCTGATTGATTATAATTTTTTTCCCAGGGGTACAGAGAGCAAACAGTGATGGCACGACCCAAGGAGACACGAATGGCTATAGCCTCCAAAGACGTATTCAATGACAAGGACCGTGTGGGCACATACTGATCAACCAGCAGTGATACTCCCCCATGTTCTTGTTCTACACATGACATGTCATTTCGGTAAAAGGAGTGATGTCGAATTGTGATTGTATTAGTAGGTTTTAAAAATATTTCCTGCAAAGAAAAACATTTGGGATGATAAAAGTCAATCAAATCCTTGATTGAAAATCTCGACAGTTCCATTGAATTAGCGTGGCTATTTTAATTTATTTTGGAGAAGAAAATGGCATAAAGACCTTCTGCTTGCGACTGCGTTTATTTTCTTTATTTGATGTGGGTCTGTCACCCTCTACTGATCCTACTTTGGATCGAGTAGACAGGTCGATGTTTGGAAGCAAACGTTCCAGTCAATGAGGGCGTAAACGACTGATTTGTTTAATTTTTGGGGTGTCAAGAGAGGAAGACCACATGGAAACACCTGAGCTTGAACAAGGTGAAGTTGGGCAGTTACTGGAAGATGTGGCAGGGACAGAGATAGAAGTATATAGAGATTCGTTAACTTTGTTGATTTTGGAGGGTACGAGATTACGATGCGCTGTTAATGATTCTGTAGGAGACACAGAAATGTCTGTCTGGACTCCTACTGTAGTAGTGGAACAAATTACAGCAGCATAAGTCCGAGATGGAATTGGGAATAGCAATTTCCGAGCCTCTGGATAAATAATATAATGAACTGTCTTTAAACGTTGTACCTCTTTCTCTTCTACCCATTTAGGACAAGAAATAAAATAGGAAGGATTTGGACCATTACAATTAATGCAATGCGGTTCTAGTTGGTATTCAAAAGCATATGTCAAGAAACCATGGAAAGATGTTTTTGAATGATCATATGACAATGAAAACGTCTAACAGGGTTAGGAATATAAGGCCTTACCTTATAATTCAGATATCCTGCCTTGATTGTGGTAGGAGGACGCGATGTTGTAAATGCTACTATTAGAACATTTGTTGGCTCCATAATTCCGTCTCTACGAGTAAAAATTCGGTGCACGGTTGTAACACCTTGGCTGGTGAAACCTGGGAGGATCTCTGACTCTGGAATGGTCTTTAAATCCTTCTAAACTATGACTCCTCAGGAAGATTTCAAAGTAGAATGAGGAGTAACCTCATTGGATATATCCCCAATGGTCTTTGGTTTCAAGAGGAGTTTGGAGTGTTGTGATGAAAATGTTTCCACTAAAATGTCCCCAGACCGTAACTTTTTAACCGATTTAGGAGAGCCAGCAAGCCTTTCCAAACCCTTTTGAATAAAAAATGGAGACATCTGTCCTAAGGGTTTTTCAGTTAAAGAATGTATAATTAGAAGTCGCGGGACAGATTCAAGATGTGAGTTTGACTGTAGAAAATCATCAATGCGTGGTCGTTTGCCAGTAGTCGGATTTTTCTCTATGTTGTCATGTTTATTTTTTATTTGAGGGGTATTCATAATAAAAAAGACTATTTCGGTGCCCACTGACCCCACCCACCATGAAGCCCTACGAATGGACGCAATACAGTGCCATATTAGGTCACTACAGCAACGCCAGGGTTTCGTGAGCACTATACCCGAACATCAGTATCAGCATAATTTCCACAACACCTGTTGAGGATGTGCTACTCTGTTACTCAGTTGACCCTGGCCCAAATTGGCTAGCCGAATGATCTTGGGGAACCCCAATATCGCCCGTCAAGAAGAATTTAAGGCCAAAGTGAACCCCTCAACTACCAGGATCCTCTCCATCCCTTCATGGGTCACCACGCACGGCAAACACGCAGGTGGATGTTTAGATTCTAGAGGAGGTAAACTGAAAGTACAGAACCTTCTTTGGAATATCCCCTCACCACGTACAGGAATTCACATCGAGAAGTAACCAATGTAAGACCAATAGGTCTATAATTACTGGGATAATTTTATCACCTCCCTTGACGATAGGAGTTACATTAGCTAAGCTACAATTGTCTGGTACCTTCCCGTTATATACGGACTGACATAAATAGCAGCAGTAGTTCATATATCCAATCTTTAAACTCATTCAAAACCCTTGAGGAAACATTATTTTACCCAGGAGATTTATTTGTAAACATCCCAATTGTTTTCTTAACCAGCTTAGAATTAATGCAGTTATCTTGTTTGATCTTGTTTCTATCTATTAATTGTTCAAATGTGGAATGATGCTTAAATATTTGTTAGTTAAAAACCAAGGACAAACAAAATTTAATAACTCAGCTATATCACTATCATCAGATACTAACCTTCCTTTACTCTTAATGTATTTAAAGAGATACTTTAGTTTTTATATTTTCAACCAACCTGTTCTCATCCATCCTTTTCAATGCCCTAATTTCCTGTTTGATCAAATCTTATCTTCTGTAATATTTTATATTTTCCATCATACCAGTCAATTTAAATTTATGATGTTTTCCTTTATTTTTCTCCCTTAAGTTCTTTGTGAGCTGATCTATTTTTTTGCAGCTATTATTTTCTTTCTATAAGGAATATTTACGTTGGATATTTAAATTTTTCTGAATCTGATCAGTGTCTCCAAATACTTTTGGCTTCCCAATTCACAACAGCCAATCCATGTCACATATCTTTAAAATTTGTTTGTTTTTTGACATTTGTAACCAAAATATTATTCCTTATCTTTTTATGCAGCAAACCATCAAAACCTAAAAGAACAATAATCACTAGCATGAAGATGTCCTCCAATTATTCCACATCAATCATTTATATAGTGTTAACAATAAATCTAAAATAGCATTGTTTCTACTAGATTCCTTGAATAATTAGTGAAGAAAACTATCCCGAAGTTTTCAAAAACCTCTCCCTCATAGTTTGACTCTAGAATTTCCCAATCTATATGCCTGTAATTAAAATTATCCATAATTACGACTTCATTAACAGCTGAAATCTTAATCTAATTGTAAGGTTTTTTCTAATTTTATGAATATTATTTGGTGATTTAAAAAAAATCATCTTAAAGCCTTTTCCCTTTATATCCACTATCAGAAACCTAAATTTATTCAATCTACATAAAATTCAAAACGATGCAACTCGTATTTTACATATAAAAACAAGCCCATCTTTCTTTAATACTCTATCCCTAATAAATAGCCTCGTAGCCCTCTATTTCCAAGAAATTTCTGTAATTAAAATTATCTACGTTTAATCATATTTCAGTTATTTCCATTATATCAAAATTCTCCATCCCTGCCAATGCTCTAAAGTCATCTATATTATTTCTTGTACTTCAAGCATTACAACAGTAACAATTAAACCTATCCTTATAACTACTTCTGTACTCATTTCATATGCTAAACTTTATATTCTGTTTCAATCTTTTTGTACTTAGTTTTTCTTAGCCCTCACCACTGTTTAGTCCTAGATTAAGACTTCCCTTACAGCTGAATTAATAGTCTAAGTAAACAAGCCAGCCTTTACTCTATTTAAAGGTAATCCGTATATTACAAAAAATCTCCTTTTTATCACTTAACTGATTCCACAAGCCCAACCAGCCTATCTACTCATACTTTCATACTAACCTAAGCCTAGCATTTAGCCTTAGTGACCTACATTTAACTTCTTCCCCACAGTTAATTCTGTGTTGTATCCGTAACAAAATTAAGTTATATCCTTTAAGCTTTTTTTCATCAACTTTTTGTAATTATTAATTAGCTTCTCTGACGTACCTTTCTCTACACTAATAGCCCTTACATGTACAACAAAAAACACATCTTCGCTAGCCCCCTATATTATATCTTCTACTCTGTCAGTTATATCCTTCACCTATGCCCCTGGGTAACATAGTCTGATTGTTTCTTCCCTAATTATTACACAAACTATTCTATCTACATACCTTGTTAGAGAATCACCTGTAACTATAACCTCCTTATCATCCGCATTCTTCTATGACCCTTTTATTTTCTTACCCTCCAATAGTTTCTCACCTGCGGAAGTCAAAGGCTAAAATCTGTTACTCAATAGAATAGTCTCGTGACAATTACAATCACCATTTTTAGCCCTAAAAGTATTTTTTCTCACTTCGTGGAAGACATTGTTAACTAATGTATTCCTTATATGTAAAATCTTAAGTTTCTATACAAATACTACTGTCATTTCCCACAGTCAACACTTCCCATCATCTATTGCCTCTAACACTTCTATAAACCACAAACTCTACACAAAAATTGTATATCTTCATTAGTAGCTTCCTTAGAAACAGAGTACATGCTAGTCTAGAGGACCCCAAAAAAAATCTACTAGTTTTTCCCATTACATTTAACAAACCCTGAAGCTTAACTCCTACACTAGATTTAACCATTGTATTTATACTCATAGCCTGAAAATAAATAATACTAATAATACTTATTAACACTGTTGCTGTTAAGCCTAACTTTGAGAATCAATTAATTATTTGTCACTACTGCCTTCACATTAACGTTTATTTTATTGTTGTTTTTAATTTCGCGCAAAGCTACACGAGGGCGATCTGCGCTACATGCTAACGTAATAGTTTATCCTTAAAACTTTAATTACAAAAAAAAACTTAGAAATATAATGTATAATTTATTAGAACAATATGTTTAACGTGGTAGCAAAATTTATACCGCTAAACATTAAGTTCAAACTTTCACAGTCTTACCACATCTAATTATTGCGTTATCTAAGCAAAATTACTACAAATCATAATATTAATATTAAATATATTTCAGAAATATATAAGATTAACTTTTCAATGTCTTTTCTCTCGTGGATTAATGTTCGACAGTAACATAACATACAATTTCGACAACGCATAACCCAATAATGTTAGGTGTTTTTTGCAGTGCTTTATACGTGTAGAACTATAAGTGGACCTATAAAAAAATAAAATTTTCTATTAAATATAAATAGGTCATAAATCTAAAACATTACTATCGTTTTTTGCTTATAGTTGTTTAGTTTAAATTAATTTGTTGTATCATGAAAAACAAAAGAAAAACAGGTTGATACTAAATAAAAGTACCAATTAACAATAACAAGAGACAAATTTTTGCTTGAGAAACAAATAAATTATCTTTAGCATTTCAACACAATTAAGGAACTTCCTGGTGTTTCAGGTCCTAAAACATACACAGAAGTCAGAGATGAAACTGATCCAAAAGTAAGTTTAGACTTACATATCAGGTAACATTTAACACATTGTAATTAATTATTATATTGTTGTAAATGTTTCTCTTGTTGGTAAGGTTCTTTTTTTATTGTTCTGCAAAAAAACATATTCCAAAATTCAGTCCATTTATCATTAACAAAAATGTTTTATTTCCTGAACTTTAAAGTTCCTCTCATCGTGTAACCAGCAATCATAAATAAACCACATCTACCTAAAATTCTACTTACTTACTACAGTTTGCATCTCAGTTTCTTCATTGAAACACAAGACGAGTATTTCTGAGCTAACTAACGTGCATTTATTATTCATTATCTGAATGAAAGAATCATTAAGTCACTTTTTTTTATATGATTCAAATTGTCTCCTAAGCTGGAGAATGCTCCAGACATTAAGACCATACTCATTTCTAGATTGGTAGCATAGCCTATAATAATATATACATATTTGGAGGTGCTTGTGAATGTTCAAAATATTTTGTAGTTTATGTTTTTGTTTTTAATGTTATTTTTAAATTAAAATTTTGTGTTGCATATCAGACCCATCAAATAAATCACTCCTTAAAACTTGTTCTATTATTCATATTCAAATAGCATCACTTATTTTTCATGCTTTCTCAATCTCGTTAAATTGTTTTCCAATATTTGACATGATAAGGAGAATTGCTTACAAATTGATGCACTTGCCACAACACATATTTAAGAATAATTCTAAATACAATGCATATTATTTTAATTGTTTAGTGATAATTAAATTATAGATAAATATATTTTTAGTGGTCCTTCGTTGTTGCTACATTAGAAAAAATATATAATTATGTTCATAGTATTGGATACAATTTCCAGACATTTTTTGAAGGAATTATTCTTGTATTTAGCTTATATTGTCATTAACAGTGAACCAAGCATAGTATAAAGTTTCAAATTTATGTTTTGTGGCTCTTGACAAAAAAAGTCAAAGATGACTGATGCATTCCACAAAGACAGAGTAATTATAAAGATCACAAAGGACTAATTGGAGGGAATGGTATACCAGAGGTTAAGGTAATTAATAACTAAATATATCATTATGTATTGAAAAGCCAAACGTTTCTTCCAATGAGTATTCCATTTTCATCTCAGATCATTTATGTAGCATTCTTCTCCATTTTTGAATCCCTGTATATGAAGTGATTTTCTTTCTTATATAAATAATTTCTCACTTTTTAGAATATTAATTAAAGGTCTTCACTCAGAACATATAAATGATTCCACTGCTGCAAGGAATAGGATGTTTTTCCTGATGCTGGTGCAGAAGGAAGTGGTCACCCTCTTTGATCTACGTGTCCATGTTTGGAAAGTTCCAAACACAACTTGTTTATTAGGGTCGAGGCCATGTTCTATGTAACCACTTTATGTAACCACAGCCTACAGTTTCCTGGCTGGCAACCATTTGAAAAAATGTAAATTTTGAAGTTCTAGTATCTTAGACTTTTAAGGTTGCAAAACTTCACTCCAGAATATCCAGGTGTAATATTTGTATCCAAAAGTTCCAAAACAAACAACATAGTGCATTTTCATTCTGCCGTTAGTTTAATAGTTTAACACAGTTCTGGATTGTTACCTGACAAATTATCATTTTTTTAAAAGCTAAAATTTTCATTTAGTAATTTATCTTGACAAACCTTTATACCTAAATACTGAATCTCTATTGTAAAGCTGTAAGAAATTTTCCTTACTGTAAAAACCAAATGAAACAAACTTCAAGTTTATATTGTAAAATCAGAAGAAAAGCACCGTTTAAGTTGCCCCCCAGTGGCTCAGCGGTATGTCTGCGGACTTACACGCTAAAATCCGGGTTTCGATACCCGTGGTGGGCAGAGCACAGATAGCCCATTGTGTAGCTTTGTGCTTATTTCAAAACAACAACAACCGTTTAAGTTACAGTACTTGTATTTTTCAAAAAAATTTAAAATTATATTAATGGTTATAAAGGAAATTTGAGGGTTTTGCCCTTTTATAATTTTATGTTTTAATCATCATAGTACTTTCACAATACGTTTTATGTGAATAAATTTATAATCAATTGACTTAATAAGGTGTGTGTTAAACTCATTTGTTACATCAACTTTGAATGAGATACAATCTCAGATCTCTCCCACATTAATAGGTGTTTTATCAATCCAGCGGATGAACCCACTAGCCACTGATTACTATAGGTTTGTATTCTAAGTCTGAAAACTGTATATTGATCAGAAACTTCTGAATCGATTTTGTGTGTTCGTTTGTTTTTGAATATCTGCGCTTGCCGTCCTTAATTCAGCAGTGTAAGATTAGAGGAAAGGCATCTCTTGGGCTACTGTTTTACCAACGAATAGTGGGAGTGACAATCACATTAAATAACGTCTCCACGGCCGAAAGAGCGAGCATCTTTGGTGGGACGGGGATTTAAACCCGCGACCCTTAGATTACGAGTCGAACGTATTAACCCACCTGGCCATAGCGAACGATTTAGTGTGAATTTTAAGGAATTTCTTCTATATTCACTTAAAAATTTTGGACTTCTACTCCGTATTACTTTTACTTTGTATTACTGAGTTCAATTTCAAGCAGTTTTATTAATAAATATTTTTTATGTTTTATGTTTGTTTCTTTCCAAAATTTTGTAAAATCTTAGTTCGAAAACGAACATTATTTTTGATTTTTTTTAAAGAAAAATATAAACTTTGTTACTTGTAATAGTGAAGTGATTTAAAAATAATGTAAGTTTGCTATGTGTAATTATTTAGGAATTTATGTAAATGTCGTCTTATCTTAATTTCTGTTTTCGTTTTTGTGGAAATAACAAACTATATTATTTTAATATCGTTGTTGTTACCTAGTAATACGTGAAATATAGAATTCAATATCGTCGCCCTTATTGTTTATAGTTAAGATTTTACTCACTAGATGACAAAGTAGTCTTAGTGAGAGGATGCTTGTCCCTATTGGCCAGTTGTTACAACTAACTGAATATTTTTACATTACGTGTGTTCGGTTTCTTTCGAATTCCACGAAAAGCTAAATGAGGTTTGTCTGTGCTAGCCATACCTAATTTAACAGTGAAAGACCAGAGGGAAGCCAGCTAGTCATTACCATCTACAGCCAACTTTTGGACTACTATTTTACAAATAAACAGTGGAATTGAGTGTAACTTTATAACACCACAATAGCTGAAAGGGTGAGTATGTGTGGTGTGCTTTCGAGTTGAGTACCAACTCTTTTACCAACGAATAGAGAGATTGACTGTCACATTATAACGCCCCCACGGCTGAAAGGGGCGAGCATGTTTAGTATAAGTGTACTAAGTGCCTAATATGCAGTGTTTTCCCAAAACACATTTCTATAAAATAAATATTTAATAATAAAAAAGTCCAATACGTATTACTTACTACAAGATGCATTCAGTTAAATATATATTACAGAGTTTGTTGTTTTAGGGCAAAGCCACGTTGTACCATCTGCTGTCTCTACCACGCAGAACTGAACCTTAGATTTTAGCTTTGTAAGCCCGTAAACTCACCGCTATCCTACCAAAGAACAAAAAGTGTTGTTTTATCTTTGAAATCCAAAAGACGTGGTTTGAGAAAGCCTGTATTAATCATTTATGATATGCTTTTATCCTGAAACATATCATACAGTTTTAGTTTTATGAATTTTACAAATTTACCTTAGGTCCTGATCAGAGCCGGAAAAAAACATGGACTTGAGGCTTGTCGTATCTGTGGTTATTTCCTGTTTAGATTGTCTCTTTGTATTTTTATTGGTTTATTGGACCGCCCTAAGTGGCATTTTTGTGGGAAGTGTCGCAAACTAAGTTTGTTTGTGATTGGCTACCAGAGAGCGAATTATTGCACATTTCACTTTACGTTTTAAAATCTATCACATATTTACTTTAAAGGTGACTATTCGACCTGAAAAGTGAGGCAGCAATTTCCTTTTCATCTGTACGATCATGCTAACAAGGTTTTGTTGTTTTCACTTATAAATTTCAGGTATCTGTATTTCTAGCTCATCACTTTCCAATTTTTGTTTTTTAACTTAACTTAGCTACTTACTTTTCCTGCCCCCCCAGTGGCACAGTGGTATGTCTGCGAACTTACACACTAAAAACCGGGTTTCGATACCCGTGGTGGGCAGAGCACAGATAGCCCATTGAGTAGCTTTGTGCTTAATTCTAAACAAACAAAAATACTTTTCCTATTCTGAAGTGACTTGGTTACTTTGTTTTAGCTAAGTCCGGTATGGTCAGATGGCTAGAGCGCTCGACTCCCAATCTGAAGGTCACGGGCTCGACCGTCACACCAAGCATGCTCCCTCTTTCAGCCGCGGAGACGTTATAAAATGTAACGGTCAATCCCACACTTTGTTGGTAAAATGGTGGTGATGAGTAACTGTGTTCCCTCTAGCCTTGCATTGCTAAATTAGTGATGGCTAGCGCAGATAGCCCTTTTGTAGCTTTGCGAGAAATTCAAAAAATGAACAAAGAAACTTTGTGACATCTGTGTTTTTGTTTTGCTTTATTTCTGAGATGGAACTCTCGTTAGCAGATCATACATGATATTTCTGTGTTTTTCCTACATAAACAGTTCTAAGTATGGCACAGCAGACAGCTTATCTGACAAGAGATACATGAGTCTCGTGTTCGAAACGAGATGTTTTCAGACCTATTCAGAATTTTCGGATATGTAGTTATTATGGTCAGTATGGCTATTTGATCCAAATGCCCACTTTAGGTGGCTAGTCGCTGACTGGTTGTATTTCCTTTAATCTGCCTTTGAAAGTTTGGAACGGCTATGGCTGAACCATAAGTGCCGTTTAGCCCACTGTGTTTATAAGATATTAATATTAAGATATAAATAAACAAACATACATGGATAATTTAATAGAAACTATAAAATAAACAATGCATGATGTTTCTCAATTAACTATCAAATTCAAAACTTACTTAAAACAAAATCTTTCATGCAATCAAATATCTGTTGTTGTTTCTCTCTAACACGTTAATTTCTCGTCAAATTTGAAAGAAAAACGAAACTTTAACACAAGGTACTTATTCTTCTTGAGTAATATTACAATAACTGTAACTCTTCTGTTTGTGAGATCATTTTGCCAGATTTGGTCATTGTAATTCTCTATATCAAAGTGTATATTAATTTTAAAGATAAAGCCATATTTTCGTTCTTTGTTCGACGAAGTTATGAAAACTGTATTCCGACATTAACAGTTATAGCTGCAATTAACACATCTGTTTTTCATTAGATAAAATATTACACGTCTTATCTCAGGACCATTATCAGTCATTTGCTACAAAGCTGTTAAAAGATCTACGTTCTATTTTCAACGATTCCTTTGAATATTAATACATTGACTCCATATAGGTGACAGGGTTACCTACATAAGATAAAATAAATAGTCAAATGTTAATATAATTCCTCTTGACTTGTCGTAACGTAAACACAAATAACATCCGTCCGAATCTCAAAGCAGACGAAAATTTACAAATCTCAGATCAAAGGTTCTTCCTATTTAACAGTACATGCCCTTTTTTGATGACAAACATTTCTAACTCTTTCTAGAGACAAAGCTTATAACTTCGAAATCATTGTTTAGAATTCGTTGAAATGAGACTTGCTGTTTTCGTAAATAGCACCTGCGCGTGTATGGAAGGGTTTGTTGGTAAACGCAAACCCTAATAACAGAATATTTGTACCCTGCTCATTGAGGTTATCAAAAACCTATTTTTAGAGATATAAGCCTTCAGACTTACCACTGAACCACTGAGTCAGGGGAATGCATGTGGAAGAAATTTACTTGATGAACTTGGGGACAAATAATTTATAAAATTTTTACTCTTTGCCATAGGAAGTATTTTTTGAGTGGTTAGGCCATTGCCACTTTCAGGATGGTGGTGGTGGGGAGCCTGGGAGCATGTCCTCCAGGGTGGTGGTGGTGGGGAGTCTGGGAGCATGTCCTCCAGGGTGGTGGTGATGGGGAGTGTGGGAGCATGCCCTCCAGAAAACTTAATGGTATGAGATTAAATCTTAACTATAATCCTGCATTTGCACAACGTAATTCATTGAATCAAAAGAAGGAAGTTAAAATTTATAAGTTGTAGGCTTGTAGTTATGCATTTCATTAAAAAACGTAGCCAGGTCACGTGACTGACCTCACCGTTTCCTACAACCCTGTTAATAATCATTTGACAAATACTTACAAACACGCTATATTGCTTAAAGAATTCATACTAGTTTGTACTATAAAATATGTGAAATTAATGCTCTAACAGATGAGAGAGGAAAAAAAACCACTTCATGTTCTCAAGTTTAAAACTTTATGTCTATTATACTCTTTTAAATAACGATCATATCAAGTTTAATGCGTCAAACAGCTATTCCTTGTCTTTTTCAGAATTAATTTGTTTCTTTCTATTGTAATGTGAAATGGTTAGCAATAATTCTGAGCGTTGTTGTTTCATCTCACTCTAATATTGATATTTTATTAGCAGGAAAGAGCGAAGTCGCTTTGCTCATTCTTACCCTAATATTGATATTTTATTAGCAGGAAAGAGCGAAGTCGCTTTGCTCATTCTTGACATTACTTTACGAAAAAAAAAAGTACTGGGAGAGGCCTAGTTGAGATAAAACGTTTATTTATTACTTTTCACATAACTTATACAAAATAACTCAGAATAAAACTGCATGAACTTTTCTTTTTCAGTTCATTCAAGGAGAATCAGTTTTCAAATCTCAGTATCTAATGAAGTAATCGAACTACTGATTATACAAATTTTTAAAAGAAAGGTAAACTTCCTGACGTCTAGCTGGGAATACAGATGAGAACATTGGGGCACATGAAAAGATAACACTTATTTGACATATCTTAAAGTAGCTTAGTTTCATCTTTGTATCAATGTGTTCGACAACAAATAGGATAAGTCTTTCGACACTACTTAAAACAGCATATGTAGACTTCGTTATCAGCACGCTAAGCCTGTTGGCACAACGTAAAATTATTCTGATGTGTGTGTGTGTATATATACATACAATCGTGGCAGGTATTTAATTCTGGAAAAAAGAAACTTTCTTCACTGGAGTGTTCGGAAGCATTAATATCCTTTTAGCCCTACTGTGACGATTACTTTGTTTTAGTAAAGTGTACTTTTAAGAAGTGTTTTAAGACAAGAGTTTCAAATTAAATATCACATAGGTTTAGAAAGGATTAAAGATTTTAATAGTTAAAGTTGAAGGAGAATCAACGGCAGGCAAAGATGGCAAAAAGATGGCCATCCTGTATTCTGACAGTTATCGACAAAACATTAGGGCCTTCGAAAATAACTTATTTTGATCATCGTGTTCAATAACACGTGTGATAGACCTACTGGGACTCGGCATGGCCTGGTGGTTAAGGCGTTCGACTCGTAATCCGAGGGTCGCGGGTTAGAATCCCGGTCACACCACACATGCTCGCCCTCCCAGCCGTGGGGGTGTTACAGTGTTATGGTCAATCCCACTATTCGTTGGTAAAAGAGTAGCCCAAGAATTGGTGGTGGTAGGTGATGACTATCTGCCTTCCCTCTAGTCTTACACTGCTATATTAGGGACGGCTAGCGCAAATAGCTCTCAAGTAGTTTTGCGCGAAATTCAGAAACACGTACGCCTATGGACACAACATGAAAAATCTTTATTTGATCTTGCTATCAATGTGTTCGACAATTATGATTGGTATCTGGAAGTAGAGGGAAAATAACACATTTCACTGGTATATCTGTTTGAGCAGGCTCGAAACATCCAGTATAAGCTTGTATAAAAACCCTGGCACAGAGAGGATTCCTAACCACCGAGGGGTGCGGGATGGAACTCCATCGAAATTCAATAATTTGATAATTAGAATCACACTTCATATAAATATATAAATAATTAATACTTTCTCAGTCCATCTATTAGTTCAATATGGCAGGGTAGAAAGATATTGATGGGATAGCGGTAAGAGTTTGTTTATGAATTTCGCCCAAAGATACACGAGGGCTATTTGTGCTAGCCGTCTCTAATTTAGTTGTGGAAAACTAGAGGGAAGGCAGCTAGTCATCACTACCCACCGCCAACTCTTGGGCTGCTCTCTTACCAACGAATAGTGTGATTGAACGTTACATTATAACGCCCCCACAGCTGAAAGGGTGAGCATGTTTGGCGCGACGGGGTTTCGAACCCGCGACCCCCAGATTACGAGTTGGGCGCCTTAACCACCTGACCATGCCGGGCCACAGGGGTAATCTTCGGATTTGCAAAGCTAAACTCAAGGGGGTCAGTTCCCCTCGGTAGATACAGCAGATAGCCAGATGTGGCTTTGATATAAGAAAGCATAAGGATATTTCGATTAATTGTCTTTAATATTACAACATTAGAGTACGAGCATATATTATATCACTGTTAGTGGTGCTTTTAAGAAAAGGAGGGGAACGTTTCCGTTATGCACAGGAACAAAAATGTTCTAATGTTATAGTAATTACTATTAATAAGTTACAGGGATCCAAAGTGTTCCTTTTCTTTCACAAAACAATGACGTCTGGACATGAAGACGTCCCCTCGTTCCTATAAAGTCATCCAAGCTTTTCCAAAGATAAAAATTAAACTTCATTTTAAAAGTACTTTTATTAATGTTTATAGCTTTAAAAACCCGTAATGTCTTTTGTTTTTCTGAAAATTTCACAATAATAGCTTAAATCACATATAGCGTCAATAAAATAAACTTAGGAAAAATAGGTTGCTATTAATCAGAAAACTACAGCGTGAATTATCTATACAATGCCTACCCCGAGTTTCGAAACCCTGATTTTAGCGTTAGAAGTTCTCAGAGTTACCGCCGAACCATGGTAGGCAAATTATAATATCCAAAGAAACCAGTAAAAAAAAATAATGTAGGGGGAATAAAACACAGTTAATAAACAATTGATAAAGTTGTGTCGCAAATGAAAAACAAGCAGATCACTCAATAGCGCGACACTCGAAATTCTTAGAATAAATTAATTTATGAGACTTTAGTCGTAGTCAAACACATCATTGAAAATGTTTCGGCATCCTGAGTCCACAACTACAACTTAGATTTTAAATCGGTCAGATAACTGAACTGTGAGTTAAAAATATGCACTTGAAAAAACTACGAGCTACCCTGCGAGCCAATATGCCGCAGCTAAAAAATGGTGGAGCTATTTCGAATTTCAGTAAAGAACGATATGCGCAAATGGCGTCAAAACTAATTATACTAATAATTACACAAACAAAGTAATAAAAACAGTTTTGCCAAAAATGTTGGAAGTAAAACACCCTAGTAATGACATTGAAATAATAATTGACGTGAGGGAAAATTTGGAACAATTAAAGGGGTAATTGTGAAAGTAACACCAGTAAATCAGTAACTGACGAAACTCATAAAAAATGCAATTATTTTCTGTAACATATTTTTCATTTTTCTTCATGACAGTATTTATATTTATATTTCAAATAATTCTCACTTTCCCTGCCTTAATTTGCATCACTGTCTCGATAAGGTGACAATTCTATATATAGTGATAAATGTTCTTAATATGAATGAATAGTTTGAGCTATACGGCATTAATCCGCATAGAAATTACGGTGTCACAATATAAAACAGTGGTTCCCAACCAGGGGTGCGAGGTAACACTTGTTTTGGCCACCTTCACCTTTATTCTAAAATAAATAATTACTGTGAGGGGTGCGAGAACATATTAAAATTTTTTAGGGGTGCGGGGCATAAAAAAGGTTGGGAACCACTGATATTAAGGAAAGGTCAAAACATTTTCCAATAATTAAACAGTTTTCATTCGGAAAAGAAACCAACATTAAATAAAAGTAAAATCTGAGGGTTAAATATAAATGTACTTTTGATTATAGTTCACGTGCGTAGGTATTGAATAACACATATGCCACTTGAAAGGTGATACGAAACAGCCTCTCATAAAGCATTGTTGAAAACAAATGTTTCTGAGAATATATTCGCTTTTACTGCTACAAGCATAAATCAACATTAACGATGGTCCAACACAGTTTAACAAATAACACGTACGTGACGAAGGCGCGAGATACCTTTTAAAACCGAATGGCTGACAATGTAGCAAAACGCCTGAAACTTTGTACTTGTTTCGTCAGAAAATCGATTATTTCATTTATAAAGCTCTTATATAAAAACACACACACAGTCACTCGTTTATATTATCTTACATATAAGAGTCAATAATAAAAATTTTAACCATAATAAAAGCTGAAGATACTACTGTGAATACCAAAGAAATCCACATTTTCTGACTTGTAACGTAAATATGAAAACATGTTAAACGTCAAAGTTGTAAAAACTGATGAAAAGTGTTAGCAAATGTGGTTAGTTTATGTTAAAAACAATTGAAATGCTAATACTTGTTATGTACAGCAACGTTTTATGAACAATAGCACAATTCCACGAAACAATGAAGTGCATTTATGTAAATAAAACATAAATAAACGTATCTGTGAATGACCTCCAACACGACAAATCTTAGAATTAACTACAGTTAAGTATTTTCCAAAACTGTGATCAGAGTTAATCTTACGATTATAACTTTAAGTGTTGAAAAACAAACTATTCTGCATTTAATGTCAGTTTTATTTTACAAATTAAAAAAACAAAACAAATTAAATTATACAAACTTTGACAAAAAAACGTGTTTACTTACATCTAAATTGTGCTTTAATCAAAGTTTATGGCATTAACAACACCTTAAAACAGAAATATAAACACAAGTTGCATATTAATTGGGAAACAGAAGGGCAGTGTCCAGTTAAAATCATGTTGTGATGATAAAATATGACATGATCCAAAAAGCAAATAAAAAAAAAGTAACATTTTCTGGAAGAAAAACGACTAAACTTCAAGAAAACTGGCGTGTTTGTGAAACAATGATTTACTTACATAGTTGGGAACATCGACACATAAATCCTCATGACTAACTCCAATTAAGCCTTTGTTTTACTTTCTCTATTTATAATGATTATGTTATATTGCACGAAAGAAACACATATACTTGAAGTGGTAATAATTGGGCTTCATTCATATCAGTTATATTCTCTTTTATGAAATCATTCCTGTCACACGAGCCAGAGAAGACGAGACAGGGGAACCAGGTATGAGCTCAAGCGATGAGTGGTCTGTCTAGATTGTCTGTTAGATCTGGTGTAGTTGCTTCGTATACACTGTCAGAAAACGGTCTAAAAGTAGAGGCATTTTCCTGGAGATTCAAGGAAAACTTCTCTGGATCATCACTGTTGCAGAACAAAACCAATTTCACGACACAGTAAAATGTACCTTATTATACAATATGTATATTAATATACAATAAATTAGAAATAATCAGCAGGCAATTATTACTGTAAAAAAAATTAATTATATATCACAAAATAACGATGAATTTTTTTTTAAAAGTTAAACATTAAGATACACAATGAGCGACCTGTGATGTGCCAACCACGAGTATCAAATTCCGGTTTATAGCGTCGTAAGTTCGCAGATATACTACTAGGAGGCAGAATGATGAAAGAGATGATTTGTGTGTTTTTCGTATAGCAAAGCCACAAAGGGCTATCTGCTCAGCCCACCAAGTGGAACCGAACCCCTGATTTTAGCGTTGTAAGTCCGGTGACATACCGCTGTACTAGCGGGGGGCAAAGATGATTTGATGAACTCTTTAGAATATCGTATTTGCACAAACAACAGATAGAGAGTATCCTTTAAACATGTTGATAAAAAACAAGGAATCGAGTATTTCTCAGAATGAAATTAAAGTTGTTTTTTTACTATTTTTAGAATGTATATTATTTCTTAATATTTTTTTTCAATCTCCGTCTTTGTCTTTCAGGCTGTAGAAGCCACATGCTCTGCACATTCCGTACAAGTAAAATATGACAAAGTTCATAACAAAAAATTTCTTTCTACAGGGTGGCCCATAAGTCCCTACCCATCCATATATCTTATGCATCCAGTGTATCTTTGTGCTGTCCCTCATTCTCGCTGCATAATATTATCCGACGCCATGTTCTGTGAGACATTTTCCTTAACATAGCAGGGGTTATTGTTCCAAATGCCGCGGTAACAGCTGTCTTGAACTCATCATTAGTATTATAACGTTGTCTATAATAATACACGGATGGGTAGGGACTTATAGGCCACCCTGACATAAATGACTATATAGTGGCATTATTTCTTTTGAAATGAAGATGGAAAATTTCTAGCCAATCACACCATCAAATTCAATATATTTTGAGACGAAAATAAAGGTTACGCACTTGATGAAAGACAAACATAAACTAAACAATTTACGTAGTCCTCTAGGAATGTGTAGAAGCCACAGCTGCATAACCTTTCTAATGTTGCCACTAAGCACCGTGAAGGTTAGAAATATAACAGTACTGTCAGCTATTGTTTCAAATGATGTGAAGTAACGTTGAGTTCATTCGTTCCTCTTCGAATCTTCAGCGCAGTATAAAACAAATAAAAAAAGAGAGGTCAACAGTTCGTTAAATTTTATGACTAAAACTATTTTGAATATGTAAACCAGCAGGTCACGTGACAAATTTTGGGCGTTTCTTAGTAGTGTGATGCAAGAGAAAATTGATGGCTTTTTGGGAACGGTGTGCCACAGTTCTTTCCTACGTAAATATTCGTAAAGAAATGTTAAGATTGAGAATTAAAAAAAACATGAAGAGTTCTTGTACTTAATGGTATTGTAAAATAAAGAAATGTGGATTAACGTAGGGAACCAGACCCATCTAAAAAGAGAGTTGCAAAATAAAGTGTGACGTCTTATGGCACTTGAGAATCCACGAACAGAAAGGTCAGATGCAAAAGCTCCAGGCAACGGTGTACAGCATATTCGTTCTACCATCGTACACTTCAAACAGTTGGAAAATAAAACGAATATTCACGTTATTACATACTGTTCGCGTCGCCAAACACAGATCCTATGGATTTCTGTAGGCTCGGAATGTTGAAACAGGCACCAGGAAACCGTCATCCTTGTTCATTAGATGAATTATTGAAAGCGCACAGAAAGGTATGTATGCCTTGAACATAACGGCATTATGGTGGAGCACTTATCGCTGTAAAACAATTTTCAAGATGCGCAGTAGTAAGATAGAGATGACTGAAAGTAACAACACGGACTGCAAAGACGTGGTGAGGTTCCAAAATGGTCGTGCACAAATCCTTCTAAGCGTGTTATTACTAGATTATGTGATAGTAGTTTTAATGGATATATTTGTTAGTTGGTAAATGAGAAGGAACAATGGTACTGCTTCTTTTGGGTTTGGATTTAATTTTTACCAGTTAAAACCAGATACTCGTGTTTAATGGATTTTCATGAGTTTGAGAATAGCTTTATCATGGATGTCCTTTTTTAAAGTATTCGTACTTATCACAAGTTAACAACAAATGTACATAGACTTAAGTTCTTTGTGTTTTACATAATCTGGTATCTGGTTTGTCCATTTTGCTTTGCGTTTTTTTTTCCAGGTTTTCTGGACTACTGCGATAAATTAAAGCTATTGGATGTTGTTGTTGTTAAGTAAAAAGCTACACGAAGAACTCTCTGCGCCCTACCCATCGTGAATATCAAAACATGACTTTTGGAGTTCTAAGTTTTCAATTTCACTGCTGATCTGCCGGAAGGTGCTATCAATTGAAACAACTCATTTTGTTCATCACTTCCGTTTTACCTTTATCTGTTTGTTCTTAGCGCCTGCAGTCACTCACTCACACTTTAGCCAGTCCACCTTCACTGGGTTACTGCTGTTTGGAAGTCTCGTGACACTGCAATATAAAAATGCTTAACTAAACTACTTACCCAAATGATTGACTTAGACTTCATATTCTTCTAACATGCGAGTGAGACAAAGTACACACTTCTCAAAGTGCATACGTTTCCAAACCAGCACGTCTGTACCACGTGCACGAAATATTTCGAAGGTCCCCACACTTCAGAATTTCATTTTCTGGTTTATTTACGTTTGAGAAAGAGACTCTTTACAATCATGTTGTCTATTGGTATTTAAGCCTGAGCAAGAGCGAGAATATCGCATGCTTACCAAATAAAACAGCACAATGTAAGAAATAGAACAATGAGAAGTTTATTTTGGATAACCTATGTGACAATAAGACAGAATAGTTGGACTTCTTCTGACTGTATCATCCTAGAACAACTGTTTAGTATTCACATTGAAAACCAGGGTGTGAAGATTGATGAAACATAGAGATATAACGACGGTTAAATATTAGTCGCAGTAAACTCTTTACAACTAAATGCGAACTACTGACGGTTGACTCTCGTTTCTAACTACATATCTCTGATATGGATGTTGTGATCGGATAACAACTATTGTCACATTTAATTGCCTGCACGATCCCTGAGTTACATCGTTAATTAGTAACTAACTTCTTTATATTACTGGAGAGGAGATATCCCACATTTTGATCCCAGGGTATAGATAACGCATCGGATTTCTTTCAAGAAGATCCAGGATCGAATCCCAGCCGTTACCAACACATATGATGTTTTTCTTGGAACTTCCCTGGACGGTGATAGATTAGCAACCGAAGATGGAAGAACATGTGGTGCTGTTAAACTTAGAATAACATTCGTTCACTTTCCCTGACTCCAAACGTGAAAAGAGTGCAACAGTTGACTTATGTTATCTTCTCCTGACCCCTGGCATAAAGGAAGATTTGGAGCTAGCTTTTGTACGTTTCTACCATTTCCCAAGGTAGAAACGCGAAGGAACCTTTAGCAAATATTACATTTCACCCAATTTTTTCTGAATTTCAGTAAGTGCGGTTTATGAAGTTGGTAAGCTATTAATGATAATAAAAAAATTACCTACATCCATAGACATAAGTTGGTAAAACATCATGGTGACAATATATGATGCTACTGTTTGTACTCTTCGAGGTTCCAAAATATGTATTTATACTAGTATTTCTATAGGTTATGAATTGAGTTGTAAATTTGGATGTCTTTACTATTCATATTTGTTGTGCTCTCTGTAACTGTGTTAAAGGTTACTACCATATAAAGTCCCTTGGAACATCTTTTTATTATGCTTTCAGTAAGCCCCTAGCTAGTACAGCGGTAAGCCTACAGATGTACAACGCTAAAATCAGGGGTTCGATTCTCCTTGGTGGGCTCGGCAGATACCTACACGTGGAATTCCTGTAAAAAACACACACGTACCTTCAGATAATAAACAGTTTCAGTAACTGATTTGGGGGGTTATAACTCTAAGAGGACCCCTCAAGACGTCTTGTTTGTTATGCGTTAGTGTTCTTGAGAAAATGTTTGTGTTATAACACTCTGGAGAACATTAGGATGTTTAGGTTTCTCACTTCCACCTGGTGGTGCTATTAGTTACAACTCTTTACTTGTTCTTTCTGTCGGTTTCTTCTTCACTCTTTCCGAAGTCATGCCTTATTATTGGACTAGTTTTATTTATAATTTTATGTTTTCGTCCTGTTTTCATTTAATTGACTACTATTCTGCGAAATGTTTATCTTGTTAATTTTGACTATCAGTCTTATGGTAACTATAAAAACAGTAGTGGCCCGGCATGGCCAAGTGCTTAGGGCGTTTGATTTATAGTCTGAGTGGACATCCTAGCCTTTTAGGCCATGGAGGAGTTATAAGGTGATGATTAATCTCATTATTCATTAGTAAAAGAGTAGCAGAAGACTTGGCAATGGGTGGTTATTACTAGTTGCCTTCCCTCTAGTCTTACACTACTATATTAGGCAGGGCTAGCGCGAATAGCCCTCGTGTAGCTTTGCGCGAAACTCAGAAACAAACAAACAAATGTATACAATAACGCATTAAACATATAGCTGTGTAAGATGAGAGTAACATTCAGAAACTTAACATGAAGGTTCTATAGCATTTGACTCTTCCAACAATACAGCTAAATAGAGAGTTGTTTATTAATAACACCTAGAAACTCAACTACAATTACAAAATAAAGTTGTTTTCATACAGTTAGTTCTTCATAATACTTACTACTTCTGTTTCTTTGTTTCAAGTCTAGAACAACAATACTTCCTGACAAAACGATGGTAGAACTGGTGCACTCGACAATGACATGTTGCTATCACAATGAGAACGACCATGCAGGCTCCTGCCAATGTCGAGACGGCAATATAGACACTGTGGACGTGTTCTGAGGAAACACTAACACCCTCTAGCGGTTCTTCTGTTCTTCCTTGAGTGTGTGCCATTGGCTTGACTGGATTTGAAAATTCAGCTAAATTAGAAAAGAAAAAGTATTTACGATAACTTTGACCGTATTAATTATATTAATATAAATAAACATCTTTTAATTAAAAGTATTCAGACATTTGTCGGTTTCTTTTTTGTTAACTTCCAAAGCTACACAATGAACTGTATTTGCTCTGCTCGTCGCGGGTATAGAAAACTGATTTTTTGGTGATTTAAGCCTTTCGAGTTATCTCTGAGCTAGCGATGCGGGACTACAAGTGGTGAATATTGTGGTTCAAGTGTAATGAGACACTTATAAATCAGTTTCATTGTCTTTCAGTCAGTACAGGAACAACCTCAACAATAAATATCACATGGAATAAACCTCTTCACTGACGTATTTCATTGACATTTATGTCTAAGTTTACAGTGAGGCATTTTAATAACGAATGTGGTAAGGAAATACATCTTTCTAACATAAGCTTGCTGAGAATCCTATTACTTTTGGAAGGCGCGGGATGGCCATCAGATATCAGAGTGGACAAGCAGGGCTCGAGGAAACATGAAGTTCTGGAAGTAGAACAACTCCCTCTGGTCTGAATTACTTGTACACCTACTGTTTTATTTAAATGTTGAAACATAGTATTAACAACCGAATCCTTAGTTTCAGTAAAACGTAAGGCTTACAGTTTTGTTAAATGTCTTTCAGCGCTGCTGGCGATAACACAAAATATTCCCTGCACTTTAATTTTAGAGCATTATAAGAACAATAGACAATCCCTTAGGGTGTGGGATGGGTGGCGAGGTGCTGCAAATTGACCGTCTTCACTGTGTTCAGTAGTTCAAAATAAAGGGGTGGAGACACCTAGCAACTTTGCCACAAAAAAACAACAAAAAACAAAATAGAAATATTGCCTTTTTGGGAGAGGACTACCTTGTATATTTTGTTATGTACTTGCCATGAATATTTCACATTTATGTAAAACATTTCGTTGTGCGTATTAGATTTCGAACTTTGTTAACAGTAAATATATAACGTATTCTTAAACAGAAGAAATATTAAAGGGGTCTTATTATAGTGCAAATGTATCTTAGGACTTTATTGGGCTGTCCAGCCCGTAATGTTCGATAATTCTATTTTTTCATCTCAAAACGTTTTTAGTGACCTAGAATTTAAACTTAATATTAATAACTTTGTCCCAGGGGAATTAGAAATTATTCGCCCAGGAGTACCATAAACTGTAGAATTAATAAAACAAACCTGTGCACGTCTCTCCAGTGTACCCTGGTGAGCAGGAACAGAAGAAAGAGTCAATGCTAGGCCAGCACTGTCCACCGTTGTCACAGGGATTAGGATAACAGGGGTCGAAATGTTGTGTGCATCCTGCTACTGTAAAATCCCATCATTCGTAGATTGTTCCGGTAAAATAAACATGTGTATATGATTTGGAACTTTTTTTTACTTTTTTTTTTTACACTGCATCAGGCAGGACTCTCACGAAGTTCCTGATGACATATCATTAATGACAAATAAACGTAAACAAGTAATAAAATTATTAATTACAGTGTTCCCTCGTGTATCGCGGTAGATGCGTTCCAGAACCCACCACGAAAGGAGATTTTCCGCGAAATGAGATCACCGATTTTTACGTATATATTCATGTGCATTTAGACTTTTAAAACCCTCCCTGTACAACTAGTTAACCCTCCCATTACAATACTGTTCATTATTGCTGAAATAATAAGAACAATTATTAAGATATTTCATTTCTGCACCAATCATAGCCCGTCTTGCACATCGCTATGCCATGAAGCTGATCTCGCGTAGCCTTCGCAGACGTACAATGCGTACATCTATAGCCTTTCCAGTTGGTTCTGTTTCCATTTTTACGCTGTTATAAACTCAAATATATGTTTACATCTCAAAATATACCTGTTTTTTTTCTTTACACTATTAATTATATTTATTTTTAATATTTTAATGGTATTTAATGCTATATTTTAGATTTAATGTTTATTATTTTATATATACATATATGTATATATATATGTGGGGGTCGCCCGAGCCCGCGAAGTGGTGAAGCCGCGAAAGAGGATCCGCGAAGTGGCGAGGGAACACTGTACAACAAATTCAGATGTTTTACAGATACATTCGACGAATACGAGGTACCAGAGTTAGCTTTAAGAAAAATAAATTAATCATATATTTGGTAATACACACTACTTGTTCAAAAGGTTTATGAAATAAAGCACGACCCAAACAACAGTACGCCAATTTTCACAGGATAATGTATATGTGTTTTCTTACAACAAATTCACATCGGTCCATTTGCTGAGCCAATCGAGGGGAATCGAACCCCTGATTTTAGCGTTGTAAATCCGTAGACTTACCGCTGTACTAGCAGGGAGCGTCAGGGGATAAATACAGTCATACTTATATTTTTACACTAGTAGTAGATTACATAATAACGATTAGAAAGTAAACAGTCTTCATGTTAAAATAGTTCGTCAAACCAGTCATTCTTAACTAAACTGAAAAAATGAAACAGGTTTCGCATATAGCAATTGTTAAATTTGTAATCGTTGGCTTAAATGGACGAGTGAGACAGTCTTTGCGTAAACCACTTTTCAATCTATTCATTACTTATTGTTTGTTTTCGTTTTTTTTAATTTCGCGCAAAACTACTCGAGGGCTATCTGCACTAGCCGTCCCTAATTTAACAATGTAAGACTATGGAGAAGGCAGCTAGTCATCACCACCCACCGCCAACTCTTGGACTACTTTTTTACCAACGAATAGTGGGATTGATCGTTACATTATAACGCCCTACGGCTGAAATGGCGAGCATGTTTGGTGCGACGGAGATTCGAACCCGCTTCCCTCAGATTACGATTCGAAAGCCTTAACACACCTAGCCATGCTGGGCCCATTCGTTACTGATTTAAATCAAAAAGTGAAAACAATCTCTGTGTAAAGGGTTGCTGCATTATGTTAGTGAATTATTGAAGGTTGTTGAATACAGTTAAAATATTAAATTAATTTCGTATAAACTCAGAAACGTCTCTCATTAGTATGTCTACGGACTTAAAACGCTAATACCGAGTTTCGATACCCGTGGGGGACAGAGCACAAATAGCCCATTCTGCAGCTTTGTGTTTAACAGCAAACAAAACGCGCGTAAAGATAGATATAAAGCTTTCATTTAGCATAACAGGCAAAGATGCAAAAAATATCAACCATAATTTTGCCTTAACAGAAGTCTCCCCCGGTAAGTCTACGGATATACATCCCTAAAATCAGGGGTTCGATTCCCCTCGGTGGAGTCAACAGACAGAACAATGTGGCTTTGCTATGAGAAAACAGAAACACGCGCCTTAACAGAAATAAAAGATATGAAACAATATCTATCATTATTCTACCATGACGTAAAATTTGAAAAAAATGTACTATTATTCTGTCATTAAAGATATGAAGAATGTCTATGATTATTTTGCCATAACAGATGAAATATTTCTAAAAAAGTATCTACTAAAATTTTGCCATAACATATAAAGAATGAAACAAATAAGTTTGTTTGTTTTTTGAATTTCGCACAAAGCAACTCGAGGGTTATCTGTGCAAGCCGTCCCTAATTTAGCAGTGTAAGACTAGAGGAAAGGCAGCTAGTCATCACCACCCACCGCCAACTCTTGGGCTACTCTTTTACCAACAAATAGTAGAATTGACCGACACATTATAACGCCCTCACGGCTGGGAGAGCGAGCATGTTTGGTACGACTCAGGCGCGAACCCGCGACCCTCCGATTATGAAACAAGCGAAGTCATGCAGAAATATTTCATTTCTTATCCTTAGTTTATTCTTCACTTTATTGGTTGTGATGCTACTATACGCTTTGTTTGTTTAAAGTTAACCACAAAGCTACATAATTGGCTGTCTGTGTTCCACTCACCACGGGTATCGAAACCCGGTTTATAGCGTTGTAAGTCCGCAGACATACTGCTGTGCCACTGGGATGGAGGAAAAACTATGGACCACACTTTATTCGATACCATAAAAAGAAATACTGTCAGAATTTCCAACACGGCAAGTAGATACACAAAATATTCAGTGTGACAAAAACAAAAAATTCAATAAATCCGGTTTGACAAATAAAGAAGTTACAAATAAAATTACCATTATACCCGGGATGACAGACACAGCTGTAGTTGTTGCCTTTGTCGACACACTGGGCTGGGCTTGGACAGGGGTTTCTTTCACATAAGTCAACTTTCACTTGACACCTTCGACCTTTATATCCTGGACCGCAGAGACATCTGTATCCTGCAACGAGGTCTTCACAAGCGCCATTATTAATACAGGGACTAGAATCACACTCATCGTATTCAAATTCACAGTGATCGCCTCCGTAACCTCCAAGAGAGAGAAAAAGATTACAACAAACATTATAAAGTAGACATTTCGGCGAGCTTTACTTACAAGAACATACACACTTCTTAAAATTTATAACAATAATATAACTGGTACTTGGTAACAAGGAACCTCCTTAAGCAGGTAACCATTTGTGGTACACCAAAGTATCGTAAGAAACCTCTATTAAGACGTTATTTCAAACACAGAAAAACAGGAAACTTTATTATATACATACGATATTAAGTTTCTAAGACTTTCAACACTGTCCGTATTTTAATTAGGAGAAATTTTCTGGCTAATCATTAGGTGATCGCACTCACCAGAGAAGAACCCCTGTGAGGACTGACCTAGCTTTAATTATTTAATTTGGCCTGGCATGGCCTAGCGCGTTAAGGCGTGCGTTTCGTAATCTGAGGGTCGCGGGTTCGCGCCCGAGTCGCGCCAAACATGCTCGCCCTCCCAGCCGTGGGGGCGTTATAATGTTACGGTCAATCATATTTATATTCGTTGGTAAAAGAGTAGCCCAAGAGTTGGCGGTGGGTGGTGATGACTAACTGCTTTCATTCTAGTCTTCCACTGCTAAATTAGGGACGGCTAGCACAGATAGCCCTCGAGTTGCTTTGTGCGAAATTCAACAACAACAACCCTATCTAGTATTTTCTTGTTTTCTATGGCTAGGTTGTGTTTATTTGATTTGCAGTGTTGAAAAACGTGTGAATGTATTGTTTTTGTTTGTTGTTGTTCTTTGAATCTGGTTTCCATTTTCTGCTTGTTTTTTTAATATGCTGTGTTTTTGATTTGTTTCATGTGCTGAGTTCCAGAGAAAATATAATCCATTATGAGTGATATTTTGTGGATTTTTGTCTTAAATTATGTATCGGTTCTTATTATCTTGAGGTTGAGAAATGCTATTTAATTAGTTTTTTCCTGTAATTTTTTTTAATTTTTCTATTATAATTTTATTATTAATATTATTTCGCACCGTGCTCCGCTGTTCGGCTCAAAGCCCCCCTTCCCTCATGATCCACAAATACTCCAGCATCCCGATCAAACTTTTTCATATTCCCAATTAATTCCATAAATGCCTTCAGAACAACTATCTGTAGAACGTGATCAAGCCATTTTTCGTTCCGACATTTATTAAGTGAATATAAATGCGAGTGAGTATGCGACCCCTATCCTGCAGACTTAGAACTTTTTTATTTTGAGCGATATCCAAAGCACGTTTCAGCACCTTTTTGTTATGGGGGTTACATAAGAATATCTCCAGGCTAGGGGTTATACCATATAAATAAGAATATCTCCAGGCTATTATCACCGAGACCGACTGGCAAATTTGATTTTGCTATATTCAAAACACAACGTGGAATAATATAGAATTGTGAGCTAAGTACGTGAAATGAGGACCAATACAAATGCGCTAATTCACCGGTCCTCGTAAGATATTATTCAGAATATTACCGAACTCAACGTTAATGCCAATAAAACATTCAACTCTGATCTTTATAACCAAAAACGACATTTAATTAAATATACTTGTTACCCAAGTGATTTCTAAATCTAACATGCCGTTAGGTAACTTAACTGATCACAACTTTTCAACAAATAATTTACTACATGGGTGGTAAATTTCATGACAGTGTAATCAAACTAAACAAACTTATGTGTTGTTAAAGGGCTAACTAGAGGGCGCTCGGTAGAGCCCATACCTCCGCCAGGTAGCGTCGATTATATTAGGCTCTCGAAAATAAATCCGTATGTCCGTTGTTATTAGCTGTGGATCATGAGAATGTATCTGGATAGAAGAGGGATGCAGAGCATCCGGGACTCGAGGATGCTTAAAATCAGGGGGGAGGGCAAAAAGATAAAGAAAAAAACTGTATTTTCTTTAGGTATGTGCTAATTTTACAAAATAGGATAAATTTGTTTTTTTTCTAGCGTGTAATATATTATTTTTTAACAATGCTATAAACAATAGCAACAAAATAAATCTTGCATTACAACACTTAGCATGAAACACTTCCATATGAATATAACCAAGAGTAACAACATTAGAAAGTTAACGTCTTGCATTACAACACTTAGCATGAAACACTTCCATATGAATATAACCAAGAGTAACAACATTAGAAAGTTAACCGCTATATTTGAAGAATAATTCCCTATTTCTGAAACTTTATTTTTTCTAGTTATTGGCAATCATCATCAGTTACACTTAAACTGTTATTTTCACTCTAACCACTCCAGCGGAGTCTTACAAAATATTACTCATTTTTACACAATCCGTCTCCAGTGTCGCCTGCCGGCAAGCCAATGCTCTAACAAGAATAATTACCACAAGAATTATGGTACGCCAAAAACAAAATAAATGATAGTACCAGTAAAAATACGGATTTTGGGATACGGAGAAGCAAACCGAATCAAAATTACGTAAAAAAAAGGAAATCGGGAAAGGAACGTGTGTGGGGAATTTTAAGTGTCAACAGATGGAGTTCAGCTTCATTTCTCTATGACACTAGGACTGAAATTTGGATTTTTGTAATTGTTTGTTTATAATTAAGCACAGAGCTACACAATGGGTTATCTGTGCTCCATCAATCACGAGTATGAAAACCGGGATTCTAGCGTTTTAAGTCCAAAGACTTGTCGCTGAGACACTGAGAGGTGATTTTTGTAATTTCAATTTTTTTAAAGAGGCCCGACATGGCCAAGCGATTTAAGGCGTGCGACTCGTAACCTCAGGGTCGCGGGTTCGCATCCCCGTCGCGCCAAACATGCTCGCCATCCCAGCCGTGGGGGCGTTATAATATGACGGTCAATCCCACTATTCGTTGGTAAAAAGAGTAGCCCAAGATTTGGCGGTGGGTGGTGATGACTAGCTGCCTTCCCTCTAGTCTTACACTGTTAAATTAGGGACGGCTAGCACAGATAGCCCTCGAGTAGCTTTGTGCGAAATTCAAAACAATTTTTAAGACCATTTTTTAATCTCTCCAAACCTTTTATTGAAAACTTACTCAAACAAGTGACAAAATACAACACAAACTTTTCTAAAGCAGTGTTTTAATATGATAACCTTGCCTGAAAAAGATAGTTATTAGTCAACAATCTATAATTTTAAATTATAATTTACAGAAAAATATATATTACTTTAGAACCTGCCCCCCAGTGGCTCAGCGGTATGTCTGCGGACTTACACGCTAAAATCCGGGTTTCGATACTCGTGGTGGGCAGAGCACAGCTAACCCATTGTGTAGCTTTGTGCTTCAAAACAACTATTTTAGAACCTATTTTTCAAAGTATAATTATGTATCACAATCACGAAATACAATGTCTGAAACTAAGAACATTTACCTTTTAGTTTTCAAAGAATCTTTATCAAATTTGCCAGTGTTTCTTATTCGTAATTTGATAAAGAATATTGTTTGTTTGTTTTTGAACTTCGAGCAAATCCACACGAGGGCTACCTGCGCTAGTCGTCCTTAATTTAGCAGTGTAAGACTAGAGAGAAAGCAGCTAATCATCATCATCAATTGGTAACTCTTGGACTCCTCTTTTACCAGTGAATAGTGTGATTGACTGTAATATTATAACACCCCCACGACTGAAAGGGCGAGCATGTTTGGTGTAACAGTAATTCGAACTCATGACCCTCAGATTACGCACTAGTCGAGCACCTTAACCACCTGGCTATGCTGGATCCATGTATAGAATAAGCTATCAACAGTAATGTATGACTAAGCTAACAAGTATATACATAGTTATTACTATTTGGTTCTTACTTCAAAATTTACAGAAATAAAAACAAACCATAAATATTTCTAGATCTCGATCTGTAACCAATACCACTTTAATGTCCTTATAAACATGTTCCGGAAATCACGATTTACAGCTCACCTCACTTTCGCTGCTCTCGTCCAGGTTTCCCGTCCTTCCTCTCACTCACAAATACCTCACTCCAGTGTCGAAATATTAAAAATAAAATAAAAACTCCACGAGCATTTTAAAAGTTTCTCACGAAAGGGGACGAAGAGGAACTACAATGTTCCTGAACTCCCCAGTTGGGGAGAGAACTCTTCTGATTTCTCTCTCTCTAAACTGAACCCCTGCCACGTTAGTTTAGTTTAGTTTACGATTTACAACATTTTCATTAATTTCACGTATTATAATCTGCACAAAAAGAAATATTTCGTCATATTTATTTGACTGTTGATATATATACAACTGTTGTTAGTTTTGTCATATGATGTCTTGAACGTAAAAGTAACGAAAAATGATCAAATTTTCCTTCTGTGCTCAAACAGTAGAATAAGTGAAAAGTGTTTTTAACTGAATTAGGTATTGATTTAGTAATTAGTTTTTTTACGATATTCAATGGTGAATGAGAAGCTGATATTACCCAGAGAAAGTCATATTTAAAAAAATTTAGACGGACGTTGAAATTGCACTATTCTGCGCATCACTACCCGATCAAGGCTCCGGTAAGAGGGACCGACGTCTCGCAATTAAAGGAAAAGTTTTTAACGTAAGGAACACTCCATCACTGCTTTTTAACGTAAAAGTTTACTTAAAGTATGAGTTTAAAGAACAGTTGGAAAAAATAATCGTTAAATAATACTTCTGTAACGTGGCTTTCAAACTTACGTCGCTTCAATGTTGTCACAGTTATTATAACAAATGATTATGTAAATCTGAATGAAATACTTTGAAAATTATCCGTACCTTCCAGCCATGTGGACGTTATAATGTGATGGTCAATCCCTTTATTCATTGGTAAAAGAGTAGCCCAAGAGTTGGCGGTGGGAGGTGATGACCAGTCGCCTTCCCTCTATTCTTAGACTTGGGAACGGCTAGTGCAGATAGCCTCGTGTAGTTTTGCGCGAAGTTCAAATCAAACCAAACCTAAACACAGACGTGAAAAATGTTCTTCAGATGTTTTCTTTACTGAGGTTACTATTGTTCCCCGGTGCTGCGGCGGTAAGTCTGCGGATTTACAATGCTAAAATCAGAGGGTTCGATTTCCTTCAGTGGACTCAGCAGATAGTCCAATGTGGCTTTGTTGTAAGGAAACACACACATAGGTAGTATTTATAGTATACCCCTTCACCTTTCTTTCTTTAAGGTAATAAACGTTAGTTTAAACTGAAGTAAGTCATATTGTTTTATGCAATATTATTGGTGGTTTCTATAGGTAAAGGAAGACTAATATGTAACATGTAAAACTTTTAATTTATTTAAAGTACTGCTACAGCTGCTACATAGTAAATAAACACCATACTAATATCGTCAGCTTACGTACTCTTGAAACAATGGCAAAGTAACCACCTTTAGGTCGCTCGACTACTAATGTAAGGGTAGAAGGTTTGAATCTCTGTTACACCATATATAATCGCTTTTTCAGCCATGGGGGTATTATAATGTGATGATCAATTCCATTTTTCGTTGGTAAAAGAGTAGCTAAAGAGTTGGCGGTGGGTGATGATGACTAGCTGCCTCCCATCTGGTTTACACTACTAAATTTAGGACAGCTAGCGCAGATAGTCTTCGTGTACAGTTGTGAGATATTCAAAACAAACTCACATTCGTATTTTTTACATTTATGAGGTATGTGATTTTTTTTAAAGTTCAAAAACAAACAAATAAACTTCAAATAATATAACTTTACATCTGATCAAGTATTAACTAGTTTAAGATGATCTTTGAACCTCCAGCCATCTTTGAATTTTCGAAACGTTTTCTAACAAATAATTACAAGTTATAATTGGCAACCTGTCTTTAATTTAACAATTTAAAATTGCTTTCTAGTGCTGTATCACATAATGAAAGTATTTTCGAAAACCGAGGAGCATAGTTTTATTCTGTTTTCTGATCAACTAAGTTTGTATTTGATAATAACAGAATGTTATTGTTTTGAATTAAGCACAAATCTACACAATGGGTTATCTGTAATCCCCCCATCACGGGTATCGAGACCCGATCTTTAGCGTTGTAAGTCTGCAATAATATCTCTGTGCCACTAAGGATCAATAACTGGATGAGAGCTTCCATTCTTTTCTTCAGATCTGGATCAGAAGTGTTTTTTTTATTATCCAATCAAATATAAAGTTAACTGTTTCACTGTTAGGGTATTGCCTTTTGAAAACTGGTGCAAAACATTGTTTATTGTATCACATAAATGATGGTTTTAAGAGTCGATTACATCCACGTTGACTTCATTCAGCATTTATATTATCAACTGCTTACTTGACTTCGTTTTAGATTTTAATATGAAGTATTAGACATCTTATAAATATCGTGTGTTTTGAATTTCGCGAAAAGCTACACGAGGGCTATCTGCGCTAGCCATCCCTAATTTAGCAGTGTAAGACTAGAGGGGAGTCTCACTAGGAAAAACTAGTCATCATCACCAACTAAAGCAAATTTTTGGGCTACTCTTTCACTAACGAATAATGGGATTGGTCGAAACATTATAACGGCCCCATGGCTAAAAATGTTTGGTGTAATGGGGATTTGAACCCGCGACTTTCATGTTGCGAGTTGAGCGCCCCTAACAACCTGGCCTGCCTGTCAAACCTTAGAAATAATAGTTGTTCACAATTTCAAACCGAATGATTGCCCATAGAGAATAAATAGTACTTTTGCATATAAATAACCAAATCAATTTTAAGCTTACAATCTAATATTCATAATTTTACGATAAAGCACGTTTTATTTTTCAAGTTCACTTATTATATTTTGTGATAAAAAGTTCAATATAAAAGTGTCGCCGACGATGAAAAATGAAACCCTGTGTCTGATCTTGTGCGTTGATTTTCAGTGGTTTTCCAACAGGATCATCTTCATAAAACAAGTTGAAATGAGAAGTACAGAAACCTATCTTTAGATTACTTATTGCATAATGTATATAGTACTGTTTTCCCACTGAACATGGAAATTAGACCGGTAATTTTGGTGTATTTATGTTTTTACATTTCGAACTTCCAGTACGCGTATTTCAAAACCCCATCATAAAAAAAATCTGGAATTTCATAATTTATTTTTGATTTTACGATGAAGAATATCCATAATTTACATCTCTCTTCGCGTGTGTTTTTATTTTAGAAATACCTTTCACTCGGTTTCAGCGGGGAATTGCGGCTCTAAAGCTTTTTGTTTGTTTTTAAGAGTACAAACTTTCAGCTTATAGCTCCATCTCTTGACAGATTTGAGAAGTAATTATAACCATGGTTATTGAGGACTCCATCACCCACTAGCACAGTAGTAAGTCTAGAGATTTATCATGCTAAAATCAGGGGTTCGATTACCCTTGGTGGGCTCAGCAGATAGCCTGATGAGGCTTTGCTATAAGAAAACAAACAAACAAACAATTGAGGAGTCCATTTTGCATTACAAAAACTCAGAAAAGTAACAAGTTATTGAAATATTGTCCGAAGTAATGTATCATTTCATCATTCTCCTTGTATCAAAACTTTTGGGAGAACATATATTAATTTAAAATACATCTTGACTGTATAGAGGTGTGTGTCCAAAGGGAGAGATTTATGAATTTGTTTACGCGTGGAGATAGAAAAGTATCACATTTCCTCCTTACTCTGTTTGTTGAGTCGCATAATACATTGTTTGTTTTTACAAGTTCGAAGTAAACTCACCAGGTAAGCAGTAGCACTTGTAGTCTCCAACACCATCTTCGCAAACCCCGTGAACACAAGGATTTGACAAACACTCATCGATATTTATTTCACACTTCTTTCCCGTGAATCCCGGTTGACAACCACAACTGTAAGCTGTTTGATTCCCCCAACAGGTAGCGTTGTTCAAGCACGGTTGACTATCACATATGTGTACCACATCATCACACGACTGTCCGTGATAGCCTATCAAAGATTTTCACATATGAAAAATATTTTGACATTATTTCACTACATATTTTGTCCTTATTATCATGGCAGAAACCTTGGTTTTGTTTAATAAATTCGAATTGTTGTCTTGTTTCTCTCGTTTAAAGTCATTTCAAAAATCTAAAACTTGAATACTGAAAAGTTTAGGCCTGGCATGACCAGGTGATTTAAGACGCTAGACTCGTAATATGAAGGTCTTGGGTTCGAATCCCCGTCGCATCAAACATGTTCGTCATTTCAGCCATGAGGGCGTTATAATATTATGGTCAATCCCACTATTTGTTAGTAGTTGAAGAGTTGGCGGTTGGTGGTGATAACCAGCTGCCTTTTCTCTAGTCTTACACTGCGAAATTAGAGACGGCTAATGTAGATAGCCCTTGTGTAGCTTTGCGCGAAATTCAAGACAAACAAACAAACTGATAAATTTTGTATTCGATCCTCCAGTGGCTTAGTTAGTCTTTGTCAGGTTGTTGGAAAAATAATGGTGTATTTTTATATTAAAATTTTAGTCATTTATAAGCATAAGAAACCTGTCTTTTTTAAGACTTTATATATACCATTGAAAAACCAAAACTTTCTTCTATTCATTAGTGTTTTTTATTGTTTTCTAAAACTTTATTTCCAATATTTCAAACCCTTACAATTACTGATGGAAAAAAGAAGTTGCACATAATTTTTTTGCATGAATTCAAACGTCTCAAAAGTCTTGCATTATTAACCAAGCATGGGGTTAAGGAACCACCTCCGAATGTACAGTACAGCGTTAGTTCCAAAAGTTTCATACTGGAGATGTGAGTCTTGAATATAAGGACGACATAGGACGTCCTTTTACTGTTGAAAATGACCAAATGAGACTATTACTGGAAAGAAACCCACACCAAACTGTTGGAAAAATGGCACAAGAATTGGGTTGGCATTTCTACAATTTCGGACCATGTCGAGCACACTGGAAAAGTGAAAAAGTTCGATAAATGAGTTTCACACGAAATGGGTCTGGCTCTCCAACCTTTGCAGATCTAATCCTTGCTGTATGGGGGCGTGCATTATCCAGGTGTAACACAACACCTTTACGATTGATCAAAGTAAGCCTCTTTTCTTTCAGTGCAACATTCAAGCACTCTAACTGTTGACAATAGAAGTGTGGTGTAATCGTTACATTGAGTGGCAGCAACTTAAAGTGGATCACACTAACAATATCCCACCAAATGTTTAACAAGACTTTCCTAGGGTGGAGGGCCATTTCGGGCTGTGCTTTAGCCAGTTTACCTGCTCTGAGCCATTGTCTGCAGCACTTAACATTTTCATAAAACATCTATTTTTCATCTCTAGTCACTAACCTGTCTACAAAAGGTGAGTTACGTTTACGAGATTGCAGAGAAGTGCAAATATCCATTTTGGCTCTAAGGTTGACTTCTGTCAAATTATGGAGAACCCATTTTCCAAGTTTTGACACCTTTCCAAGCTGTTGCATATGATGATGAACTATCAAATGGATTGAATTAATCTTCTGTGCTAGTTCAACTGCTACAGCAAGTCATCATTACACTCAACAAGACAACCTGAACGTGACTCATCACTTAAACTGTAGTCAACTGACTGACCTCACCTTTGACTTTTTCTTTCATTGAAAGACTCCACACCATAAACATCTTAAATGTTTCGTGTAGTTTCTACTGCACTATTACCGTTTTTTAATCTCATAAAGCATTATATGTCTAATGTGTTCCTCAGACACATCCATCTTCATAAGGGTTTATTTGATTAATGATCTGAAAAAATGGAGTTGGGTTAGTTTGTTTAAATATTTTTATACACGTCCTACTACACATTTTGGTCATTAGACAGAAATGATGATGCACTTTCTGTATTAAATCTTCAGACATTACTTATGGGATGATCTGATATAATACACTGTTGAATTTGATTTGGTTTGTTTCGAATTTCGAATAAAGTTACACGAGGTCTGTTTAAGCTAGCCATTCTTAATTCAGCAGTGCAAAGCGAGAAGGAACGCAGCTAGTTATCATTATCCACCGCTAACTCTTGGGATACTCTTTTACCAACAAATAGTGGGATTGACTGTAACATTATAACGCCCCCTCGGCCGCTAAAGGGATCATATTTAGTGTGACGCGGATTTGAATTATATTGTTCAAACAAAGATCAAACTATAATATATTTTCGATTTTATTTAAAATAGTTTCAACAATGAATATTTGTTCTCATATTCCTGGTTTTCAGTTTTAAATTTGAAATAATCAAAGAGCGTCTAATAAATGGGGTTGTGATCTGGGCGTTCGTTCCCCGTGGGACACCAATAAATCTACGAACTTACAACAGAGAATATTATCTAATGTGGCTTTACTCTAAAACAGTCTAAGCTAGGCATTTTAAAATATAAATTCGTGTTTCTTCTTGCTAATTTTTAGGTGACTTAAGTGTTTTGTATCAAACGACGTGTACCACAGTTACCTGATTGGGAGGGGTCATAATTTTCTCGTTTATAGAAGCAATTCCAACCCATAGACAAAAATGGAGGAATTTTCTATGGGAGAAATGTAGAAAAAAAGAAACCAATCAGTGATAGACTACTTCATTAACCAATAGTACATGCCATTTGTCACTAAGTCCCGCCTTGCTCTCTACCTTTCCACTTTCAAAAAATAAACATAACTCTGGTATAATACATGCTGGAGATAATATGTAATATGCATATTTTATATGGTATTGTTGTTGTCATTAATAATACGTAACAATCGTCACTGT
Organism: Carcinoscorpius rotundicauda; assembly: GCA_011833715.1. NCBI lineage: Eukaryota > Metazoa > Arthropoda > Merostomata > Xiphosura > Limulidae > Carcinoscorpius > Carcinoscorpius rotundicauda. The sequence goes on along the minus strand of CM022391.1, from coordinate 176,499,259 downwards.
TATTTCAACTCATCTACTTCTTCTGTTCTAATATATAAACCTCTTACGCTACATGAATTCGACTGTTTGGACGTAAAAAGTAAACGAACTAAAATCTATTGAAAATAGTCCATAAAAATCTTAAGTCCTAGAAAGATTAAGAAATGTGAAGAGAGACTAATAATTGACAAACAATTATCTGTTTTGTATTCTCAGAAAGAAATCAACATTACGTCCTACCATGAGGACAAAGGCATTGGTAAGTAGCATTAGCAAGTCCTTCTGTAATATCCACACAGAATCCACCATGATTGCAAGGCTTTCCACGGCAACCATCTCTCTCTTCACAATAACGGCCAATATATTCTGGGCAACAATGACATGTAAAACTGCTCTGAAAGGGAAAGAAAAAACTACAACCTATAATTGCAACTAACTGGTTTTAGAATTAATGTGGTTTGAGCAAAGTTAGAAACATATTTCAAACAATGATTGTAAACGTTTTTTTTACGTTGAGGGTGAGATAAAAATTAATCGTTTTAATGGCAAAATTCTAAATCCTTCAAGCCTAAACGAAGCTACACATTAGATTGAAGTTTATTAATAATACCCGCTGTTTTAGAACAAAAATTAAAATACTTAAAGAAGTTGCAAAACGAAAGTTTAGTTGTCATTTAAAGTTTTATTGCTGCTTTTTAAAATTTAATTTCTACAGTAATCCATTAATTGATGACAACTAATCCTTTTAATATGCCACAGGTAGAAAAATTTGCAGCTGTTTCAAAGAATAACACACAGGATTCTATAAGTAAAATTGAAGCGAGTCGTCATTTCTTTAATAAAATTTAAAAATCTTCGAGTCTTAAAACGCGAGATTGAAGAAGGGAGTGGTTGTTATCTTTGCTTAAGCTCAGCTGTTCGGTCTCTTGTGAAATTATGAGGTTCGTGTTGAAAGTTTAAACTGTGGTGGCTTCAAGGTTGTATTAATCTTTTAAAAAAACACAGGATGCATCAAAATGTTTACTTTTTTCTTCTTCCACGTCACAGACTGATAAAGTAAAACAGTTTGATTTTTCCTGATGACAAACAACCCACTCGAAATAAAAATTTACCTTTGATAATCCGAAGATAACCTGGTAAGGTCGAAACGTTGTTCTCAGTTTTATTAGCAAAAATGCTGTTTTTGTATGTACATGTAATGCAGAGTACTGTGATTTTTATATTATTTTCAAAAACTGGAAAATCTAAATATTAGAATCACGAAGTCAGTCTCGGTGGTTCAACCGCAAGCTTGAAGGTTTCTAACGCTGAAGTTCTCGGAGCGGCACAGATAGCCGATTGAGAAGTTTTGAAATTGGCAACATAAATATCGTAGACTGGAACGTTTAAAGTCGTTTACTGTAACGGTGAGTTTGTGAATTACACAAAAACTTCGCTATTAAGAAACTCGACCTCAGTTTTATTTGTGGTTGTTGTATGTCTAAGCCACTTGTTGTTATTGTTTATACAGCTTTAGTCTAAAATTACCACGGATTTCTTCACCTTGCCTCATCTTCAATCAGACGTATAACTCAGGTAACCACAAGTCCAAACTGAACCTGCAACAGTATCTTAATACTCAGTAGATATAGTTCAGTTAATGGGGAGTACCGCAACTAATCGGATTGGAGATCAAAACTGAAACCTAAATATCATACAAAGTTGAGAATTCTGATGACGATGAATTTATTATGTCAATATTTTAATTTGTAATATAGAGATTTTTAAGATTTCAAACGTCTATGTGATATAAATAATTCAAAGTTAATAATACAGTTATTTGGAAAACTACTTACTGTTTTTACTCACTGGAATGAGTGTTACTGAGAAGTACATAACAAAGTATTTAGTGAGAGTGAACGTAAGCACGAGTTTTGTGATTAACCCTAAATTATCATAGAAATTACTTCGAATATTTTTTTCTATGTACTAGCGCCTTGTTATAAAACATATTAGTTTAGTTTATTCATTTTTAACTTCTGTCTTCTGTCGAATTACAGTTTTTACTGGCATATATTTTGTTCACAGATGTTTCAATTACCTGTTATGTTATTGTAATTTTATACAAAATTCTAACAATGTGATATTTGTGTTCTAGTCAACAGTTGTAAGTATAAGGTGGGTTTATGTGTAAGTTGTGATGGTGTAGACATTGAATATGGTTGTAATTATATACCAACATGTAAGATCTACACCCCATTTCACCAAGAGCACATACCAAAATGTAAAAAGTTTATGTTCCTATACATTACTAAACATTTCACTTAAATCATGGTATCAACCGAATTGTATTCACATACGTTTGTGATACCTCACGTACTAGAAATATCAGAAAATCTACTCAGGAATCGGTTAAATAACGTTAGTGCTACTGAGGAATACTGTCAGAGAAGACGTCAAATGATAATAGAGTTACTCGGGAATATTGTCAGTGAAGAGGTCAAATAATATCAGTGCTACTTAGGAATACTGTTAATGAAGAGGTCAAATGATCTTAGTGTTACTGAGGAATATTGTCAGTGAAGAGGTCAAATAATGTTAGTGCTGCTTATGAATATTATCAGTGAAGAGGTCAAGTGATGTTAGTGCTACTCAGGAATACTGTCAATAAAGAGGTCAAATGATGTTAGTGCTTCAACTCTCATTAAAGTACTTTATTGTATAAGTTAAAAAGGATTTGGTTTAAATATGACTATGACAATGTCATCCATACTTTCACTGTGGCAGTAATAACTAATGCTCTATAGATATTCCATTTTAATGTTCATAAAAACTCATCTTTAAATACTGACACAATAAAGAACAATTAGGTGTGTGTTATTTAATCAGTTAGCTAGAAATAATAGAAAAAATCAGTTCCTCATATAAATATCGGAGCTATTCAGGGACTGTGCATTTGTTTCTAGAGCCACGGGAATTCATTAAAAAACAAACTAATTTATCTGATAAATTAAAAAATAACTTGTTAAAAAAAGCGAAGTGTAAATGTTCTTCCCATAGATTTTCGCTTCTTATGCTTTGGAGAGAAGATATAGCAGATATAATCAATAGTAAAATGTTACGTTATAGATAGGAGGTACCTGGAATACGTTATGGTGATATATACTCTTCAAAAAAAGAAACGCAAAAGGCAAAATTTGAGACATATTGTTAGCAAGTTTATTCCGGGTAGTTCTGTATGACATGTGTGTAACTTTGCATATTCACCGCTGAACATTCAAAGTCTGCAAAGGCGAAGTCCACGCTCACTAGTTGAAGTTTAACGTCACTCAACGTCAATAACGAAAATGCCCCGCATGAGCATTAATAACTGCTTGGCATCTCCTGCCCATGGAAGCGATGAGATGACGAATCACATCCTGTGGAATGACTGTCACTCAGCCTGCAAAGCTGCTGCAAGCTGAGGTAGAGTCTGCGGGTTAAGGTTGTCGCCGTTGCAGACGTCGGTCCAACTCGTCCTAAAGATGTTCGATGGGGTTTAAATCTGGTGTTCTGGAGGGCCAGGTGTCTCAGGAAGACAGTGGTGAGTCGGGCTGTGTGAGGACGGGTGTTGTCATGTTGAAAAACGTTGTTGACGTTCACCATGATGGGTTGCACACCATGATGGGGCCTAAGAATCTCGTCGACGGTTGGGTACGGTCTGATCGGAAATCCTACGCAGCCCTGGTATGGTTGAGGCAGTAGATGTTGCAGTAGTGGTCATATCTTGAAGGTGACGTAACCGGATGAAGCAATATTGTGCGGGCGTGGCCACACGAGATCTGCCAGATCGTGGATGGTCACAAGTTGATCCATGTTGTTGGTGACGATTCTTTAGCCTTGTGATGGTACTTGGATGGACATTCACAGCTCTGGCAACATCCGATCGAGATTCGCCTGCTTTCAACAACCAATGGCGTTGTTGCGTTGTGCTTCAGCCAGTCTTGGCGTAACTGTATTTCGTGTCGGTGGCTTAAGACTGAGCTATGGAAACCGAGAACCCGTTACTTTTATGGGGATTTTGCACATGTTTCACTTGCAGAACATGCAGATCTCTCAAACAAATTTATTGGACACGAATGCGTTTTGGCGAAAAATCCGATGTTTTCCTCCGTTTTGAAAGTACACAACTTTTATTGTCATTTTGGTTTGACAATAAGTACCTTAACACATGTAACATCACATACTCTGAGCTTGTAACGTTATTACATATATTTTTCTTTAATGTAACAAAAATATACCTTTTGCGTTCCTTTTTTTGAAGAGTATATAATAATGCAATCAATTGTAAACAAAGGTAACTAATAGTAATGTATTTAGTTAAAGATAGAAGGTAACTGTAATACATTGTAGTAAAATATGATGATCATGCAGTCTGTTGTGGATTGGAAATAGTATTTTGGCGATAGATCACGATAAACAGACGACACATGAAATAGGTTTGTATGGAAACATATTAGTAATATAAGCGTCTTGTAGAAATCAAAATTCACTCAATAACACTTAATAGTCCTACATGACACTCGTGAATCTCTTTTATTTCACTCATTCCATGTAGTGGATAATTAATTTTACTTTAACGCTAATCGTACAATAGAAGAAATACAGCCTTCTATGAAAATGTTTGTCTTACCTTCTCTGAATCGGGAACACAGAATCCTTTTCCAGAACATTTTTCTTCTGTAAGTGACGAAGCGCACTCTAGCGACCATGTTGTCACTTTTAAAGCCCAGACTAGGTGGCACTGCACATTCGTTGACTTTAAACCAACTGATAAATAGATATTTCAACTCGTCATTTGGCTGAATTGTGTTGACATTTATGATAGGTTATCACTTTATAAAGGAACAGGTTGAATGAGTGACTGGGAGAACAGTTAGATTTTGTTAACGTGTTTTATTTTCCTAGAAATCTGTGTTTAAACCTCTAATTTTGAACAAAAACGTTATAACAACGTTAAAAAGTGTTTTTTACATTCTAGTTTTATGGTTTGTCAGTTTACGATGTTATATTGCCCAAATGCCACAGCAGTATGTCTGCAGACTCACACTGCTAGAACCCGGGTTTTGATACCGGTGGTGGGCAGAGCAAAGATACCCCATTGTGTAACTTTGTGATTAATTATGAATAAAAACAACCGCGACACACTGGATACTGGAATTACTGTTAGTTAATACTAATTAGAAAAATGTAATATTTTTCTTCGTTTTCAAGATCTAAGATTAATACTGAAATATTTGATTGGTTTACCACAAAATATAAAAGCTAACCTCCATTATTTTGTATTAATACACGGTGATATAAACTACGTGAAACCAACGTACTTCATATTTTGAATACGTACTTTTTAGGTAGGTTATTCCAGACATGAAGTTATCAACTCTGATTGTGTAGTTCTCGGATGATCCTGGTCTCCATTGGCTGACTGTTTGTGACGACATCAACTCTATACAGTCAAGACTCCCATCGCCGGTTGTGTTGAGAAAAATGTACTGAACGCTTTCGTTTGCGTTTTGGCCAAAATTACTTTCGAGTAACTGAATGCTGGATAAATAAAATAAATTATTTATATTTATTAGTGAACTTGCATAAAGTTAGAATAGCGAAATACTGAGTAAATAAAAATATATTCGGGAGATATGTGCCCTTATTTTACTTACCTAAACAGAAATGTCTCATAATAAACTCAAGTTTGCATTAAATATATTCAATAATTACAATTTTATCAGCTTTTAGTTTTTTGCTGGTGAAAAGTTTTCTTTATAAATGTACATCGTAGGATTTAAAATTCTAACTTATGAGTCCAATGTCTTAACCTCTTGGCCATGCCAAGTCAACGATAATGTTTGCTAATTAACAACATAAAAATGATAGTTAGGTTTAAAATAACTTTCTGGCTTTCTTCAGTTAGGGGCCTAGCATGGCCTAGCGCGTTAAGGCGTGCGCTTCGCAATCTGAGGGTCGCGGGTTGGCGCCCGAGTCGCGCCAAACATGCTTGCCCTCCCAGCCGTGGGGGCGTTATAATGTGACGGTCAATTCCACTTTTCGTTGGTAAAAGAGTAGCCCAAGAGTTGGCGGTGGGTCGTGATGACTAGCTGCCTTTCCTCTAGTCTTACACTGCTAAATTAGGGACGGCTAGCACAGATAGCCCTCGAGTAGCTTTGTGCGAAATTCCAAAACAAACAAAAAAAGCACTGTATGCGCCACCTGGACTAAATGATCAACGGTAGAGACTGCTAAAGTTTAGGCTTAGCTATTCCTAATTTGACCTTTCAGGTTACAAGGAAGAATAATCAGTCAGCAGCATTCTCCGCCTATGTGGCTACTCTTAACAATTCTTTGAATTAGTGAAATTAGCAGCTTTCAATCCTTCAAAGCTTAAATAGAAAGCAGAACATGTTTATCGGCATATCGCATATCGACTTTAACCCCTAATTTAGTTCAGCATGCCAATAACTAGACCACGCCTGACCACTTGTTCATTTGCTTTTTGAATTTCACGCAAAGCTACTCGAAGGCTATCTGCACTAGCTGTCCCTAATCTAGCAGTGTAAGACTAGAGGAAAGGCAGCTATTCATGACCAACAACCGCCAACTCTTTATCTACTTTTTTATGAATGAATAGTGGGATTGACCGTCACATTATAACGCCCTCGCGGCTGAAAGGCTGGACATGTTGGTGCGACGGGAATTCGAACCCGCGACCCTCAGATTGCGAGTAGAACGCCTTATCCCACCTGGCCGTGCCGGGCCTGTTTCACTATTATTCGCATATCTCATTGGTCAACTTGTTTTTTTTATGATTATTATAACATATCTTGCCATATATCAACACAATGATTTCCACATCCTCGACCTATATTTAATACATTTCAAATTTTATTTCTGATAATTCTGTAATGCTATAATACTATCAGCCTGAACTGAAGCTGTTTTCTCCCCCATCATAGGGTATAATGAGTAATTTATATTCGGCTATAGCTGGGGTTTCTATTTTATTTGTTTCGTGTATAACCTTCATGTTCTAAAATCTGTATGTTAAATTTCTTTTAGTCTATCCAATATAAAGACTACCACATTCACATCCTATCTTGTAAATATCCGTTTTATCTGATAATTATCTGTTTTATCTTTACTGTTCCCTATCATTGTTTAATCTCAGTTTTTGGTTTGAAGAAAGGGTAAAATTTTGATGCTTTTATGTAATTAACTTGTTAAACCTGGAACATGCGGTAAACTTAAGGTTTCTTTTTGTGTGTTATTTTTTCATGAATACTTTTAACTGTATTAGCACCTTTATTCAATTTGTTATCGTTTTTTAACTGTATTTGGTTCAACTCCTCTTACAGTATCTGTATAAGTAATTAATAACAGTTCGTTATTTAAACTTCCTTCTCTTGAATAAATTTAAAAAAATATAATCCATGTAAAAAAACAGATGCTATTATTTTTCTTACATTTCATACGTGAATTAAACTGATAGCTCTTTACCATTTGTTTGTTTGTTTCTTTCGAATTTTGCGCAAAGCTACTCGAGGGCTATCTGCGCTAGCCATCTCTAATTTAGCAGTGTAAAGCCTGATGGAAAGCAGCTAGTTATCACCACCCACCGCCGACTCTTGGGCTACTCTTTTATCAACGAATAGTGTGATTGACCGTACCGTTATAACGCCCTCACGGCTGAAAGGGTGAGCATGTTTGGTGCGACGAGGATTCGAACCCATGACCCTCAGATTACAAGTTGAACGCTTTAACTCAAATAGCCATGCCGGGCCTTTACCATTTAAACAACTAGAAAAATCTTTTGGTTTACTGTTGCCATGTCAACACATTAAGAACATGTAATCTACATACGTTATCCAAGCTTTTGGTTTAAATTTAACATTGTTTCAACACTTCACTTTCAAAACTATCCATATAAAAGTCACATATGAGTGGTGACAAAGTGGATCCCACAGATAAACTCTCTTTTTTTTCTAGTAGTTGTGATTAAAGTTTTAATTGTGTAAATAGAAAACGTTGTTTTTTAATTATTCATTATAATTTTAGTTTTAATACTGTTCTCACTGTGAACCTTAACAAATAAGAGATACCGAATAGAATCATGAAACTGAATATAAGAATTCTGAGATAATTTGGTGAATGAGCACGTGTTCTCTGTCGGTTTTGGACATTATACAGGATGGTCGCGAGAAAAGCGGAAAATTTGAGGGTCAGATGAGATCATGAATAAAATGCGTGCTTACTCATTTCTATTTTGATTTCCTTACATCATGAATAAAATGCATGATTTAAGCATCTATGAGTGTAACATAACATATGCCTTTAAAAAACTTTGTCAAAGTTATTCTTTGTAAAAATAAATAGCTGTTTCACAAATTTTCCGCTTTTCTAGCGACCACCCTGTAATTCAAACCTATATAAGATCTTCACATCTATTAAGATTTTTTGTGTGTAAAACCTCTTTTTTCTAGTTCAATGTGTAATCACTCAAGACCTGAAAGGAATAGTTGCCATCTTGTTTCAGAAGATACCAGAAGCAAGAATGTGATTTACACCCAAGTTGGGAGCCAGCATGGTGATACGCGCTTTATAATTCAGTATATTACACAAAATCATCTTTTGATACCTGATTGTATAAAAAAATATCTCTGTTATTTCTCCTTGATATATAAAGAAAGATAGAGAGAGAGCTTGCACGTTTCTTAATCTTATATACATATAAATTGATAATTCTTTCTTCAAAACCTTAGAAGGTCACGTAACCACCATAATTCTGATTGATGTAACAAATTATATTTTTAGTATTTTATCTACATGTAAATCAGTTACAAGATGTTCGAAACACCAAATAAAATAACGTAACCTGCTTGTCATACACGTTTCTGAGAACAGACGTCTCTGGAAACGACAATGATGCATTTTCGCCGATAAGATTCGTGAATCTGGAGATAAGTGGGTTTACGAATTCTGAAATAATCTCGTGAGTGGGTAGATTTATAAATGTTGGAATAAGCTTATGTGTTCACGAAAATGGGTCGCTTCAACGGATTCTTTGATTGGGTAGAAAGTGGACAAATAAATTAATGATAGTAAAAGTAAATCACTAAATTAATGAAAGTTAAGATAGAGGAATAAATAACAATCAAGATGGAAATTATTGAAAACCCTAAAGAAACGAATGACTGAATACGTGGCTGTAAAGGTGAACTGAGGGAATCCGGATGTGGGAAAGAATATATGGCATAATGAGTCTGATAATGGAAAAACATCAAGGGATCACATGCATCCATTGAAGAACCAATGGATACACTTATGAAAATAAGGACGAAAAAACGAAGAATGGATGGATACAATTATCAAGACAATAAGAATAGACGACTGTGCTGATGGAATTGAATATAATTAGTGAGGAATGGACGAAGGCACTTATGGCTTGTTTGTTTGTTTTAGAATTTTCTCGTAAAAATACACAAAGGGCTATCTCCATATATCTATTCCTAAACTGTAACTGATAAGCTAAAAGGAATGCAGTTAGTCAACAACACCCACTTCAGACACTTGGACGTCTCTTGTTTGACCGAATATTAGGATAAGCAGTTACTCTTATAACACACTCACGATCCTAGAGTGTGAAGCTCGTTTTAGTGTCAGCGTGACTCGAACCTTGAACCCTTAAATGTAGTATATTAACTACTGGACCATGCCCGTCCTGTGCACTTACAGGATTGATGGAGGAGAAATATCTGAAGTTGACTTCGACCAGTTGGTTTTCTCGATTAGGTCTAAACTGTTTCTATAACACTGAATGAAAAACTACATTTGAATTTTATGATTTATTTATCCAATAAACTTTTGTTGAAGATATATGTTTGGAGTATAATAGAGGGCGTCTTGACACGTGCTGCATAAATCTTGCACTTATCCTTTGTCCACCTTTTACGACAAGAAGTCTGGAAACATCACACAAATTTATTCTTTGCATCGTCTTCGTGGAGAGAAAAAAAATGTCTTAAATTTGTTAAATGATTGATTTTTATCTGCTTGCTTCCAAAATATAAAATAAAGTTTGAGGGAAAACTTCTTATGGAAGAGTCTGAAATCGATAACTTGTTGTTGTTGTTTTGTTGTTTTGAATTAAGCACTGAGCTACACAATGGGCTATCTGTGCTCTGACCACCACGGGTATCGAAACCCGGATTTTAGCATGTAAGTCCGCAGACATACCGCTGAGCCACTGGAGAGCATCGATAACTTACAAACGCTTACAAAAACTATACTAAAAGTTCATAAGTATTTCTGTATTGCAAGATTTTATTCAACAGTTTTCAGAATAACAAATACTTATATCATTTCCTAGATTAATAGTTATTCGGTATCTGTTTGTAGATGTATTGACGTTTGTACTAGCATTAATCATTCACTTACAATGTTGAAATCTGAGGCTCGATTCCACTCAGTAAACGAAGCAGGTAGCCCTCTGTAATTTTGATCTAAGAAAACACACACGTTAATCGTATTAAAGATACTACATATTGCGACAAAACAACTTCAGTTTGTGTATGATTTTTATTAAATATAATATCGACTCGAAACTAATTCACAGTTATATGATGAGTAAGTTGATATTATGCTGATGCATAAAATGGTTTCTTTTCTGAATTTCGCTAAAAACTACACGATGGCTATCTGCGCTATCCGTCCCTAGTTTAGCAGTGTAATACTAGAGGGAAGGCAGCTAGTCATCACCACCCATCGCTAACTCTTGGGCTACTCTTTTACCAACGAATGGTGGGATTGACCGTCACATTATGACGCCTTCACGGCTGAAAGGGCGAGCATATTTGGAGCGAAGGAGAATCGAGCACGCGGATTACGAGTCGAACGCCTTAATCACCTAGCCATACCTGCCTTGCATAAAATCCATCATCTGTCTCTGTGAAACATGAATAAACAAATTCCAACCTATTAAAGAGAGAGAACGTTTAATTAATTTCAAGTGAACAACCTAATCCTTGCTGAGATGTGAATCATTTTTACTTTGAACACCAAAAGTTTATCTATACATAATATATTAACAAAAGATAACTTCACAATTTTTTCCACACTCAAACTTTATTAAATCAGTCTCTATCAATACTTCAGTTTATTTCCTTTAAACTGATTTATCTGAGCATTCAAAGAACGCGTTCTCTTTTACCGTTTTTTTCACACTTTTTTTTTCCATCGCAAATTCACCCTTTAGGCTACTTGTCACTATTTGAGAATTAGGTAAACAAAAGCTTTACATAACCGAAGTAATCAAAATAGGAAATATGATGCTCATATTCAAATCAGTTTTGTTGTTTGTAATTAAGCACAAAGATATACAATAGGCTATCTATGCGCTGCCCATGACGGATATCGAGAGCCGGATATTAGCGTTATAAGTCCGCAGACATGCCGCCGTGCCACTTGACATGACGGGCATTTAAATTAAAGCAAAAAGACTTTTATCTGTCTTCGCTATTTTTTAAAAATATGAAATGTATTCAGTAAGTAGAAGAAATATATCGATTTGTTAAAAAAATCATTGTATTAATCTAGAAAGTAGTAAACTGTATGAAAGATATTTAGGTAAAGGCAAAACTATACGTGCTTTATAACTAGTGAATAAAATTTAAAATTTATTTCTGGTATATCTAAGCGCTATAGTTGACGGTGACTAACAGATAATAATTAAAAACAAACACATTTATAAGCTGGGTTGGATTTCCGTTGTTTGTTTCCTTTTCTCAGGATCCCCTAATCCCACTCAATACTAAAGACTTCTCTGTTCTTACCTGAGCAACAATTTAACACATCATATGGTTAATTTGTTTGGGATGGTCATTTACAAATATTACAGTTGTGGATGTTAGCTTCTTGCAGGAATTCAAGAAGAGAATAGATTATTTCTAGAAAAATAGAGGACGGGTTTAACTATTTACTTTATCAAGGATTGGTAAGCAAAGACACCTTTTGCACCTTTATTATATCAAAGCCACATCAGGCTGTCTTCTGAGCCCACCGAGGGAAATCGAACCCCTGATTTTAGCGTTGTAAAGTCGTAGACTTACCGCTGTACTAGCGGGAGAAAGCAAAAACATCCTTGAAAATCAATTGATTTTTGGCGTTCCTTGTTTTATATTATGTGTCCACATGTGTGGTTTTTAATTTAAAAAATCAGTGAAAATAAGACCAAACAACACAATTTGTGCTTATTTTGAAAATAATAAAACAAAACCTGCTGGGTAGGTCGTTATAACTTGAACGTTATCGACACTTTTGATTATTACATATACGCTGAATTGGGCAATGTTTGCATGTCTCTTGTAGATTGTAAAATATTACTTAAATACAAGTGGATAACATCAGACACAGTTAATAAGAATACTGCTCATATTCTAAAGTTGAAGAAAATTACTTCTGCCATGTATTATCGTTCTTACGATGAAAACTTATTTTATACTATTGCAAAATCAGGGGTTCGATTCCCCTCGGTGGACTCAGCAGATAGCCCAGTGTGATTTTTCTATAAGAAAAACACACAAAACAGATGAAAATAACTTGATATGCTGGGGAGCAGTACACAAATTAAAAGCTGTATAAATATATTCACGTGTATTCTAGGTCTACCTTTTGTTTTTCTACGGATTTACAACGCTAAAATTAGGGGTTTGATTCCCCTCAGTCGGTTAAAGCAGATAGTCCGCTGTGGCTTTGCTATAAGAAAACAAACGAAACGATCTTTCAATATTAAACAAAATAGTAACGACTTGACACGTTATCAACTTTTTAATTCACCCCTGAGGAAAAACGTGGTAGAAATGTTTTAGTTCCGGTCGAAAGAATTAATTGTGAAATTTGTTCTACAAAGGTGTGTCATGGATAATTAGTGTATGCAATGATGTTATAAAAGAGGGGAAAGAAACGACTCCAAGATTACAAACTGTAATATTTCACTGTATCTTACGCTAAAATCAGGGGTTCGATTCCCTTCGGTGGGCTCAGCAGATAGCCTGATGTGGCTTTGCAATAAGAAAACACACACACTGTATCTTATAGAATCTATAGAATTCCTTTTGGAGGTAGATTTTTGCTATTACTACCTGTCGAGGAAACATTTAACCGGTAAGAAACATAGCAATTTAATAAATCATATTAAGCTAAAATCACCCATTCTTTTTAATGATACAATGTTCTTATGATAAACATAATAGCAAACTAGAAAATTTACTTACTTCAGCCAATCGCCTTCTTGGAGGTCTAAAACAATTGGCGGTTCTTCAATACTGCCTTCATTCTCATTGGCTCTTGCGCAGTCGACGCCAACGCTACAAACAGCCTGGTGACGAGAAGGTTCGAGTGTGAATGAAAATGTTGTATGACACTTTGCAGTAGAATTAGTATAATAAATTCTACTTAATATTACGTATTTGCCTATTTTTTTTAGCTTTAACTAAACTGTTCGTACAGTTATGTAATTGTTAAGTAAGTAGAATGTTAAATTCATGTAATAAATCTTTCTGAACGCCTCCACCGTTTTTAAAGTTTACTTTTTGTCACATCAAATGTAATTACTTCCCCCACATTTGGCTACAGTCTGCGAATGATAGTTTCACGTGTAAACTACTACGAATCCGAGCATGTAAATCTCCTCTCCACGTCCTACATCTACAGATACCTTTCCTACTGTGATACATTCTATCATCCAAAGTCTGTAATATCTACACTTTCTGCTTGCGTGTTCCGTACCTGCAATGTTTTTATGTTACTATAGTTATCTGAAATAATATATACATATATTATTAATACAAGTTATATATGAAAAGCCATTATCTAAATCTAAGATATGACTGATGATTTGGAAATAAAATCTTATCTTAACAAATCCAAACAAGTACTGGGAAAAAAAACACAAAAACATTAAAACTCTAGCAGATAAGCAATATTTTATCGCCATAACAAAACGATACATGCAATACATGTCTATTGGAATATCTACTCACTCCAAGACAATATTTTTAGAAAGATACGAAAGAAAACATTTTAGAATTCTTAACTAAATATAACTGAAATCTCGAGTTGTGCGTGGGTTAAAACAGAAGCAGTGTGTAAATACGTACAGGCAATGTTAGAACGGAGGAAGACAAAATGTCTAATTATTTCACTTTCGATTTGATATAAATAAAAAGCAATATTTTAAACAGATGAACGGAAAAGACAGTTCAATGTGAAGTGTTTTGTAACACAGGGGTAAAATGTTACCTGAGCTTTCCAATGTAACATTTGGCTAAAAGATTACTTGAACTTTCCAATGTAACATTTGGTCAAAAGATTACCTGAGCTTTCCAATGTAACACAGGGGTAAAATATTACCTGAGCATTCCAATGTAACATTTGGCTAAAATATTACCTGAGCTTTCCAATGTAACATTTGGCTAAAATATTACCTGAGCTTTCCAATGTGACACAGGGGTAAAATATTACCTGAGCTTTCCAATGTAACATTTGGCTAAAATATTACCTGAGCTTTCCAATGTAACACAGGGGTAAAATATAACCTGAGCTTTCCAATGTAACATTTGGCTAAAAGATTACTTGAACTTTCCAATGTAACATTTGGTCAAAAGATTACCTGAGCTTTCCAAGACAAATTTTCGTGTTACGTGTGAGAAAAAAAACAACAATTGATTTTGTCACTTCTATACCAAAGTATATGTAACTTAGTGAATAAAATTCTACAATTTTTTTACCTAATTCATACAGAACAAATGTAGGTGTAATTTATAAAAGGATCTCAAAACGTTTCAAAAAGAGTGAGCGTAACTCAAAAACAAGCACACTCCAAACATTTCAATGGAAAGCTGTTTATATCGCAAAAAACAGATATTCAAAACTCTTCTTACTCAGCACAAATATTATATCTAATATGTTTGTCAGTTGTAATTTGTTTGTAATAGGTTACCTCAACTGTTGCGTCATAACAACATGACCGCATTGGAAACAACTTCTATTAAATAACAAAGGATTAAAATTTTTTTCTATTAATTAATTCATTTATAATTTAACAAAACAAAAACAATAAAAGTTAGAAGCAGACATGAAAAATAGTGTTAAGAATAAAACATTCAGGAACATTTTTAAAGAATGTGAACTTTCACAAACACAACATATTGGACCAATCGAGGTTTTGGTAGCAATTATAGAGAAAAATATTTTAATATTTTTTTAGAAGTGCAGTAGGATACTGAATAATAAAATAACGAACATTTATTTCTCGAACAATTAGTTAATATCTAATTATTTACACGAAGCTATACGACTTGCATGTTTTCGTACAAACGCTATTAAAAAGAATCTCATCTACTAACTTTAGTAATCAAATCACCTCCTGAGTCATCTGAGATCAATACCTTTAAACCACCAGAGGGCACTTTATTCATTGTATCAAAAGCCATTCTGCGAGAGTGGCTTAATGTAGTTTATTTCGATCGCTTGTTTTTAGAACTCAGACTAGCGGATGTTCTGATCCATCATTTACAGAACAAATCTATGGTCTGTAGAGACGAGGAACTCGCGTGGACAATTCAGAACGCCCAATCTTGGGCGTGGTGCAGACATATCTGACTACTTGTATGATAACGAGATAGTGAAGAGGATATATTATGGCCGACTGAAGACGGTAAAAAAAACTATGTGTACAGCTGTTGGTAAAACTATATTTTTGAATACTGTATACATTCTAGTATTGATAACATATTGGCTAAGCGTCTGCTAAAGAACTGAAACACATTTTTAGACATGCTTGTAGTTTTTGTTGTTGTTTCTGACAAATATCTATAACTGAGAATACTTCTAAGAACCTTCGAATGTTCTGGCAAAGCGAACGATTCGAACAAACAATTGTTATCAAGGCTTTTCTTTCACTGTAGACAAACAAGCATGTTCGAAACGTTGTTTTCACATACGCCATAAATATATAAAACAAATAAACATGTAAAGGCTTTTTCACATACACTATAAATACGTAAAACAAATGGACATGTTAAGACTTTTTTCACGTACACTATAAATATGTACAATAAATGAACATGTTAAGACTTTTTCACGTACACTATAAATATGTAAGAAAAACGAACATGATAAGACTTTTTTCACACACACTATGAATATGTTAAACAAATGGACATGTTAAGACTTTTTTCACGTACACTATAAATATGTAAAACAAATGGACATGTTAAGACTTTTTTCACGTACACTATAAATATGTAAAACAAATGGGCGTGTTAAGACTTTTTTCACGTACACTATAAATATGTAAAACAAATTAACATGTTAAGACTATTTTCACATATACTATAAATATGTAAAACAAATTAACATGTTAAGACTTTTTTCACATACACTATAAATATGTACAATAAATGAACATGTTAAGACTTTTTCACGTACACTATAAATATGTAAAACAAATGGGCATGTTAAGACTTTTTTCACGTAAACTATAAATATGTAAAACAAATGGACATGTTTAGACGTTTTTCACACACACTATAAATAGGCAAAACAAATGGGCATGTTTACACTTTTTTCACGTATGTTACGTTTTTGTTTATGTTTTATGTTTTTCGTAGACTAAACACAGATGACAGCTTGTATAATTTATTACACTAAACTATTAACAGATATAACATAAATTATATAATAACAATGACAGATATTAAGTTTAAACCTTCAAAATTAATTACAAAACGAAATAATACTAGTTTCAACCTTCAATATTAAACACAATACAAAATGGTACTGGCCTGTATCTAATATAACGATCTAAAATGAAAGTCTCAAATTCCAGTCTAGGGAGTGAGTTTGGTCCCACGAAGAAATTCCGAAGCTTAAATGAAGAAGTTCAGAAACAATTCACAGTTCAATAAATTCGACGAAGTTCTTTTCACGATGCCTCCGATGAACGTCACAAATTTGTCGCCTTCAATTTTCCCGATCTCCCGTAAATAGTTCCACACGTGTTGACTTTCAGTATAACCACTAATTCGAATGAATAGTAGAGATTGACGAAGTAAAATCACAGCTTCCGTAGATCTAACTTCAGTCACAAATCCAAGTTGAATAATCACAGCAAACACTTAATCTTTCTCAAAAGAATGACTGACTCTTCTTTTCTTCGAATAAAACTAATGTCTGACTCTTTTCTCCTTTCTTCCTCGCATCTTCGTCTGTTTATATATTGTAGGCCTAGAGTTCTCGAAACATCGCGAAACTTCTACAGAACTCCAGAGCAATTCGCGCATGTCCGTTCTTGCACGAGACTCAACGTCAAGACACGAGGCCGCCACATTTTATTTACATACATATGATTGGTCTACTTAATTCTAGAAAATTCTAAATGTTATTTTAAATGAAGAACATCGTATTTTATTGTTTAAACTTTGAAACAGTAATATAAATATGGAAATATAAATAACAGAAATGAAAATTTAAACACAGCACGACATGTTGTCGTTTACAAAACATTTACATGACATTTACATAACACGTACACTATAAATATGTAAAATAAATGAGCATGTTAAGACTTTTTTCACATACACTATAAATATGTAAAACAAATGGACATGTTTAGACTTTTCGTTTATTTTGTCAAAAGTAAGTTATTTCGAACAACCTTTAGCGGTAGCTACTCCAATGTGTAGTTTGAAATATATACTGAAATTAAGGAATTATAGGGTAAAGAAAAACATGCAACCTAATTTGACGTTTTATTAAATATCATTGGCCTAGATTACAGTATTCATTAGATTAAACTTTAAATTTTTAATGATTCTGGATATTTCAAATAAACATTTAACTTTTGCGGGTTGACGAGATGTTAATGAGATGATTAGTCGTTCCAGACAAAAGATATATCGTTTAGTATCGATTTCCATTCTAATACACGTGCTTCATTACAAAAATATCATGATGGATATTCTCACCTAATTTACTGTTACCTTGACCTGATGATTACTCGATTCTGTTAGTCAAAACGTTGCAATTATTAAGATCAGAAATTCCTAGCGTTACTGTATTGTATCTTTGTATTAAACGTAAACTTTATGCTTTTTAGGAGGTATAAAAATTATACTGAAAGTATTGTTTTGTTTGTTTTTGAACTTCGCGCAAAGCTACTCGAGGGCTATCTATGCTAGCCGTCTCTAATTTAGCAGTGGAAAGGCAGCTAGTCATCACCACCCACCGCCACCTCTTGGGCTACTTTTTCACCAACGAATAGTGGGATTAACCGTCACATTATAACGCTCCCATGGCTGAAAAGGCGAGCATGTTTGGTGCGACGGAGATTCGAACCCGCGACCCTCAGATTACAAGTCGCACGCCTTAACCCACCTGGCCATGCCGGGCCTATACTTAAAGTAAAACTTAAATATAACTTTCTGGTGAAACGTTATTTTGGGTAAGACAAACTGAATATTTCATTTCCAAAATATATAAACAGAAAAAAATTATGATTAATGACATAAGGATATTTTTACCCTCTGGAACTAACAAGAAAAGTGGACTTGAAAAAGAAATAATTTTTCAACGCGAGCCATAGAAGATGTGTGATTTTTATTACGATGCCGGAACAAGGCTGTCGTAACCTACCAATCACCGATGACAGTATATGGTTGAGTACGGGGTTTTGCTGAACACAATCCGTATTATCTGCTCAATAATTTCTCTTAGATTGTTTTTCATTATCTTGTAGGTCAGCGAATTTAATGATTATTTAGTGACAGAAAAATATAGACGGATGGACAGAGAGATAAAATCTCGCAAAATTGTTTTGAGAAATCAAAAGCATTATAATTTATGTATGAATTTAAAGAGACATCTGTCGTCTCTCATCTATCAAGAACTTTATTTCTGAAAAAAAACTTATTCGAATTCCAGAATGCTTTCGTATTGGTATTTGTTTAGACTAGATAAATCGTACTATTTTTATTGGACAGAGAACTTCAAAATAAGTTATTTTTAATTGGTTGTTTGATAGTTCATGGCAAAGATAAGATAAACAAGTCACAGTTCTGCGATCTGGTATTACATATTATAGATGATTTCAGTACTAGGTTATCACTTATTTGTCATTCAAACAAAGACAGTTTGTTTGTTTTTTCATTGTCGTTCTGAAGATGAATTAATTGTTTATTTACAAAAGTTTGTAATATTGTTAAAAATAACATTCACTGTGTATATACAACCGATGAAGAATTGCGAAATAATCATCACTATGTTATAGTATTTACACATTTTGAAAAGAAAGGAAAGCGGTAAGAACCATGGTAACATGATAAAACCTTTCCAAAATTTTACTCTTAATTAAATATCCATAACAAAAAAAGAAGCAAAAAACTGAAATATCGTTTGTTTTTTAATTTTGCGCAAAGCTACACGAGGGCTATCTGCGCTAGCCGTCCCTAATTTAGCTGTGTAAGAGTAAAGTGAAGGCAGCTAATCATCACCACCCACCGCCAACTCATGGGCTACTCTTTCACCAGCGAATAGTGAGATTGACCGTAACATTATAACGCCTCTTCGGCTGAAAGGGCAAACATAGTTGGTATGACAGGGATTCAAACCTCCGACTACGAGTAGCACGCCTTAACCCACCTGACCATGCCGGGGCTCCGAAATGTTATTCGATGTTAATTTTTAGTATTTGTTTTTGAGCCATTTATCACTGTTAGAAGAGTGTAAAAACCTGTTGTCACATCATGCTTACAATTGTACTGTTTCTGTAGCGAGTGATACTGTATAGTCTTCTTACAATTGTACTGTTTCTGGAGCGAGTGATACTGTACAGTCTTCTTACAATTATAGTGTTTCTGCAGTGAGTGATACTGTATAGTCTTCTCAGATTAAGAGAATAATATTCATTGAGCCCAGGTTTGTCTTCAAACCCTAAAAAAATTGTTTGCATTCTGTTAATTTATTAATTTAAAATGACTAAGGTTGAATTATATTATTATAATTAGTGTGGGAAATTTAATATCTATAAAACACACATCACGAGACAAAGGTTTAAAAATTACATTTGAAATTTTTAAAATAAAATCATTAATGTGTAAAATATTAAGTTATTTAACTTAAGTTTGTTACAAATTATGAGAGGTTCTCAATATCAGGTGTAAAGGATTTACTATTTATTTTAATATGGATGGTTTTTTTTTCGGTTAAGTATATGTTTACAAATACATGGAACTTATAGTTATAAATACGTGTCGCGAAGTTTCTTTCTGTTCTCTAAAGTTGTTTGTTTTTTTAATTTTACGTAAAGCTACTCGAGGGCTATCTGATGCTAGCCGTCCCTAATTTAGCAGTGTAAAAACTAGAGGGAAGGCAGCTAGTCATCACCACCCAACGCATATTATTGGGCTACTTTTTTACCAACGAATAGTGGGATTGACCGTACATTATAACCCCCCACGGTTGTAAGGGGGAGCAAGTTTGGTATGCTGAGGATGCCAACCCTCGACACCCAGATAACGAGTCGCACGTCTTAACCCACCTGGCCATGCCGGGCTCTCTTAAGTTGTAAAAGGTTCTCGAGTGCAATAATTAACAATATATACTGTACAACGGAAATTTCTCGAACTTCGCCTTAAAGCTTATGAACCAAGCGCCAAGACAAAATTATTATATTGTTGGTTTGCTACAGTTAATATAATTTAAATATCAGATATTAAAACTGATAAACGCTTATCAATCGAAAAATTATCGATAAATGACCAGGAAAGTTTATAGATTTCGAACGTTATAAATCGTATAACTTCAAATAATTAACTTTTGACGTTAGTATTTCTACGAGGAGATCAGATATTTTCGTTGGGGAAAAGTCAGTTTGTAAACGGCTTGACGCCAGTTAAGAACAGAGCGCTAGCTACTTATCAACTCAGAATTAATTTGCTCATCGTGAAGAGTAGATAAAATATTTGTTCCAGACCAGATAGAAGACTTAATACTGTTAGTACGATTTTAATTTTTTTTTAAATATAAATCATTATTTGTAATAAACGTTATTATAAATTGTATTGTTGCTTACATATTAAAGTATATTTGTGTTAGTAAAGAATTCTAGGTATAAATCTTGTTGGAAGTACCATAAGTGTAATAATATCGATATTCAATTAATTTCTAAATTAAAATTAAAATTTCAGGTGATTTCAAATTGTAATACGTAACATAAATTGTAACACGTAACACAGGTTATTTAGTGTTTATTCGGAATTTTTTATCCATTCGACGATAAACTATAACTACTTAACATACCCTATCAGTGTCGTTTCAGATGGAGACTTGGAAATTAATATTCGTATTTGCCACAAAGCATTGCTCATTATGCTTTGATATTTATGAAGGTATCTCTACTAGTAATGACAATATCCAAAAGTTAGATATCAGCCGTTTCACGTGCCACAACATCACTATTATTACTTTTACGAGTTTGTATATCTAGTAATAGACTTGCACAAAGATTCAAGCATTTCTTCAATTGGTTTTCCTTTTTTTCTCCATAAACTGATGAAAGTTATTCTAAAACCACTGTTACACTACAATCTACAATTTTCAGGTCACTTATGAGCACCAAATAATTATATTTGGTTTAAATATCAACTTTATACCCTAGTTGATTAGTTTAAAAGTAACGTCCTCCTTGTTCCGGGTATTTGATCTTATTATACATGTCGTCTTAAAACTGACAGCTGTTCATTAGCTATATTTTCAATCTATCATTTTATTAGACGCGTGGAAGTTACTTGTTAGAAGGTTTGTTCGAGGGTTATCTGCGCTAGCCGTCCCTAATTCTGCAGAGTGAAACGAGGGAAGGCAGCTAGTCATCACCACCTACCGCTAACTTTTGAGCTACTCTTTTACCAACGAATAGTGGGATTGAACATAAAAGTATAACGCCCTCATGGCTAAAACAGAGAGCATTTTTTATGCGACGGGGCTTCGAAACCGCGACCCTCATAGTTGGATTCGCACACCTTAACCAACCTGGCCATGCCGGACAGACATTCAGAGAACCGTCCAACGGCCATTTGTAAGAAGGAACGTTGACTTCCGACAATGGAATTTCTGACCGAAAAGACAATCTTAAACCTTGTATTAGCATTGTAACAAACACTTCATCTTCGGCTTTGTGCAAGCGTTGTAAAAAAACAAAAAAACAACTGATATTAATACATATGTCTTTGTTCTATTTCAACCAGATAAAATTCTTATGGAAATTAAACTTGGAAAGAAGCCAAACAAAGCATACCGAGTGACATTTTTTTGAAAAGAATCGTCTATCTTGACAATGTAAGATTTATTTTTGTTGTATTTGGAGTCGGTTAAAGAGGTTTAGAATTTCGAGGTATTGTGTTTAAAAAACTTCTCATGAAGACGTCTACGACTTGATTACCAGGTTAAAACCATAACCAGTCTCCAAAATTTTGAGACACTCAAAAACCGACACTCGGTTTTACTGTCTTAGACATAACAGAGTAAAATTCTGGCTCTACATAGTATACAGTTATATCTGCAGAACTTGTTGTGTATTAGCTTAAAATCATTTTACAGGGGCGACTATTTTTAGCTGTATATTAATCTAGTTTTTGCACCAAAAATAAATTAGAATTTGTTTATGCTCACAATGCGCTAGTAGTCAGGCGCTTGTCTTATTTCGGTCAACAGCTAAGATACGTGCAAACTGACCACACAACTACGATTGAAGTAAATCATATTTTCCCCAGTAGATCTTTGTTGTTTTCTTTGGGGGGGGGGGGGGGAGTGAGGACAGCAAGTTAGGTTTATGATGTAAAACTTATTTCCATATTAAAATTTAAATGCCCGCTGTAGTAGCTTATTGGAGGTTTTCTGGAAGACTATCAACTCTACTCACGTAAGAAGAACATTTTCTATGAACTTGTTTCCGAAGTTTGGAATCTTATTTTATTCTACAACTGTGTTACCAATCAAATTATTGCAGTCTGTTTACTGGCGAGATGAAAGCGAAGAAATTTTGTAACACGTCGTAATTATTAAAAATACGATTTTGTTTGAATTTTGCGCAAAGCTACTCGAGGGCTATCTGTGCTAGCCGTCCATAATTTAAAAGTATAAGACTAGAGGGAAGGCAGCTAGTCATCACCACCCACCGCCACTCTTGGGCTACTCTTTTACCAACGAATAGTGGAATTGACCGAAACATTATAATGCCCCCACGGCTGAAAGGGCGAGCATATTTGGTGTGACGGGGATTCGAACCCGCCTGAAAATATGAAGCAGATTGTAACGTGCTAATTAACAACGACGCGTGACATTCAGCGTTAGAATAAACTTTAAAAAATGGCTACATTTTGACCAATAACAGAGGGGTAGATCACAAAGATGTCAACAATGACAGCATAAATAATGCAATAACCGTCAGAGACGGTTAATATCAAACGAAGGTTATCAAGAAAAGCACAGTCAGTTAACAGTAAAGACGCAGATAATATAATGATAATTAAGATTACGTAAGATAAACAGTGGTCATGAATTAAGAATGAAAAATCATATAATTACTAGTATTCTGGTTTGAAAAACAGTGGACATAGACAAAAGTGCGAAGAAGTTGTCACAAGGTAATGATAAAATCACTTAAATACGGATAAAAGTTTTTAATGTTTGATAAGGATGGCATGGATAACAACGTAATGGTGAAAATAATTAACATTATTGTGTTTTATAACAAAGTAACACCATGCTGTCTTCTGTGTTTACCGGGACCCCTGATTTTACTGATGTAGATTCGAAGACTTACCCCTGTCCCACCGGTGGATATTTAACGTTTAGAAGATGCAAACAAAAATTGGTAGTTTTGATAAATTCATACGTATTTTAACCTCAGTTATTATTCTGGAAATGTGTCGATGTGTTATCCTCTGTTTGTTTATTATATAACTCAGTAGAAAACACCCGTCTTGAAGTGCACATAACCTCGAAATGTCGAATTACACGTCAGCTTTTCTTGGTGACAGAGACCACATGCACAGCGTATAATAATTACAAGACAACTAATTCTCCTTTGTTTGCTTGTTTGTTTTTGAATTTCGCACAAAGTTACTCGAGGGCTATCTGCGTCATACGTCTTTAATTTCGCGTTGTCAAGCTAAAGCAGCTGGTCATCAATCACCCACAGCCAATTATTTGGCCACTCTTTTACCAAGGAATAGTGAGATTAACCAACACTTATGACGCTCCACACCGCTAAAAGGGTAAGCATGTGTGAAGCAATGGGGATTCGAACCACCGAGTCGAGCGCCTTAACTACCTGTCCACGCCGTGCTGTAAACTGTCCTTTAAAGGAACAAGTAATACAGTTTTGTGAGTACGTTTTCTTTGTTATTACAGCTACAAGTCATTCGGGTTTTCAAAGTGAGACTCCTTAAAATTTATAATGAATACTTTTGTAGAAATAAATTATTAATCGCAAAGTTATACAGTTTCTTCATTACGAGCCGTAATCTGTCAATTTTATGGTCTGTTATATTTCTTTGTGATGTTCAGAGGAACTCAAAAACCATGTTTGGCACAGTGAGAGTATTTGATGCCAGAATCTTAAGTGATAAGCATGATAAGGGCAGAATGATACTATAAGCAAGTGGTGCACCGAAAAATTATTTTTATTTCCAAAGGTCGCCTTGGTTACTTGAAGTCATAGTGTTATAATGTTCTCGAAAATGAAATGTGATGCTCTGATTGAAGTGAAATATATCAAATGAAATTACATTTTTTCGCTTCAAGAATCTTCTACAATATTTCATTTTTATATTGTGTATTGATGTATAAGACATTTTTATGCTAGAAAGAAACGGCCAAATAAAACCAAATTTGTTATTTATTTTCGCTTCACAGTTTCTCCAGGAGTGTTCCACTAAAACACAAAACGTTTAAATAGTGAATTCCTTTAACTTGTAGTTATAGTTTATACTTTACTGGAAAGCTTTTGGAGTAGCTAAAAAGTAAAACGCCAAGTGTCCTATCAGAGAAAAATGACAAATTTGGCTAAACTAAACTAACGTGGCAGGGGTTCAGTTTAGAGAGAGAGAAATCAGAAGAGTTCTCTCCCCAACCGGAGTGTTCAGGAACATTGTGGTTCCTCTTCGTCCCCTTTCGTGGATTGTTATTAAGATTAAGTGGTGGTTTTATTTTTGTTTTTTTTAAATAAATTAATTATTGTTATTATTCTTGACTATTTGGGTGGAGGATGTCTCTCTAAATGTTGTCTTGAGAGGAGGCAAAGGCAGCAGCGGAAAGAAAGGCCGGGACCTGTCCCGAAAGGAAGAAATTGAGCAGATGTGAGCATGAATATAATTCAAATCTAGATCAAATCAAACGGCACAATTCAGGGTCTGGCAAAAGAGTTGCCTGGGTTGGGATCTAGAAATCCAATGCCTAAAGATTTTGATGTGGGGGGGGGGAACGGGAGTGCCCCGAGAAAACCCACTTTCACAGGACAGGCGCCGAAAGTTTTGCCTGTCGTGTGCCCTGTATCTAAAAAAAAGGAATTCATGTTAATGACATGGATTTTATTTATTTAGATTCTTTGTTGAGTAGATTGTGATTCTTGAAATATGTTGTAAGGTGAAATATATTTTGTTGGTGCACTTGATAATTTGTGTAGTGATGCCGTTAGTTTGTTTCTATTTTCTGCTTTTAGATAATATTTGAGAGAAAGTTCTGTTATTCTATCTCTTATAGTTGGTAAATTGCTAATTTGGTGTAGATAATTTGGTGGATTTTAATATTCTGTTATGTTGCATGTGGATTTTCTGGAGTGTGTTGTTTGACATATTGTATGTTACTTGACATCCGTACCCTATTAGTGGACGGATGTAAGCCTTGTATATTTGTATAATGGTGTTCGGTGCGCATTTCGATTGTTTGCCAGTTATAGTCTTTAGATATGAAATCCTTTTCTGATTGATGAGTGTATATTGTTTATATGTTTTTTCCATGTTAGTTTTGTGTCGAAAGTGACGCCAAGGAATGTGATGTTTTTGCTCATGTTAATTGTTGTGTTTCCAAGTGATGGTTTTATTTTTTCTAGATTTTTTCTTTGCTTCTTTAGTTTCCTACAAAAGGTGATTGCTTGTGTTTTTGTTGGATTTAACACGACTCTCCACTTGTTGCTCCATGTTGAGACGTTGTTTAGTGATTCTTGTACGCGAGACATGGCCATTAGTGGGTTTCTGAAGGTGCTCCAGATTGCAATGTCGTCTGCGTATTGTGAATTGTGTGTGTATGTTAGATTTGCAAAAGGTATGTCACTGACGAAAATTATGTATAGAAGTGGAGAGAGGACTGATTCTTGGGGCATTCCTGCCGTTACATTAAATGATTTGGATATAGTTTTATTGACTTTTACTTGTGCTGTTCTGTTGGTTGAGAAGTTTGAAATCCATTTGACTATCGTGGGATTTATTTGCAGGTGATTTAGTTTGTATATGATGGCGTTGTGCCATACGCTGTCGAATGCTTTTTTGACATCTAGGAATACCCCGATGGTTACTTGATTGTTGTTGTAAGCTTTGTAGATTGATTCGGTGAGTCGTGTGAGGTGATCTGTTGTTTGTCTATTTTTTTTTGGAGGCATTTCGAGATTCTGGAAGGATGTTATTCGATTCGCAAAAATGGAGGAGACGGTTGGAGATAATTCTCTCCATCAGTTTGCCAAGGCAGCTTAACAGACTGATGGGGCGGAAATTATCTGGATTTGTTCTATTAGTTTGTTTTTTGGGGATCGTTGTTATGATGGCTTTTTTCCACGTGTCAGACAAATTTGGTTTTTATAAGGTCGATTATTAGTAGTACTAAAATACTTCTAAATGTTGTAACTAAAGAAACAACGCCTGCTAGATGAAAGAACAAACCCTCTCAGTTGTATGTTTTGAAAAAAAAACTTTTTTTAAACCTTTAGAAAACGAATTTACGGTTATTTTTTACATCTGCAGCTTGTAAATGTGGAAGATTTATTAACAATGGAGCATGCAAAATGTAAGTGTCAAAAAATTCAAATGTATTACCAAGTATAGGGCGAGTTCGCATGACTCGACTCGTAATCTGAAGGTCGCGGGTTCGAATTCTCATCACACCAAACATGCTCGCCCAATCGGCCGTGGAGGCGTTATAAAGTAACGGCCAATCCCACTATTCATTGGTGAAATAGTAGTCCAAAAGTTGGTGGTGGATGGTGATGACTAGCTGCTTTTCCTCTAGTCTTACACTGCTAAATTAGGGGCGGCTAGCGCAGATATCCCTCGTGTAGCTTTGTACAAAATTCAAAACAAACAAACAAGTATAGGGCGTTTAAAAATGGTATCCACATATACAAAACGTTCACCGATGTGAGAACAGATTAAATACATTAGAAAAAGAACATCTTGGTCTTGAGGCTTGCATCTGCTGCTCACTGAAACACTGTCTTATCAAGAGAACAGTTGGATGGTTTGGTGTTTCGTGGCGCAAAGCAACTCGGCTATCTGCGCCTAATCGTGAAAACGTTTTGTAACGATCTTTCATATTGATCAACACGACTAATAACAGCGTAAATATAATTTTCATGAGATGTGTAAATGTTATTATAAAGTATTCAAGCAATGGAACAGCTCTGGGAAAAAGAAGAAATAGTGGTAGTGCACTGCTCACTATTTTTAATGTTGGTAGTTTTATTGTACATACAATG
The DNA here is from genome assembly GCA_011833715.1 of Carcinoscorpius rotundicauda. Lineage (NCBI taxonomy): Eukaryota > Metazoa > Arthropoda > Merostomata > Xiphosura > Limulidae > Carcinoscorpius > Carcinoscorpius rotundicauda. The sequence continues at coordinate 176,471,469 of CM022391.1, read as the reverse complement.
CACTGTTGACGCTACGTCATTGATTGGCACAGTTTTCAAGAGAGTGCAAGTTTAAAATCATAAGTGACTGTACAGTTCAAGAGTGTAGTTCCAGAATGTTAAATATGTTGGTGTTGATACATTGTCAACAGAGTGAAAGTAAAGAAGATAGTATAGTAATACATCAGTTAGACTATGGCTGCACCATTCAGTACCAGCGTGACCTTTCGTTTAATACCAAGGCTCTTCAAGCCTGTTAGAATATGCCAGAAATAGTAATAATTGAAAAACCATTTATTTTGTCAAAAGTCATTTGAGCCAGTTCTGTTTCTTTGTGAACTGTATTAAGTTGTAAAGCGTAATATCTATTAATTTGGTTTAAATCACTAGTTTGTTTGTTTTTGAATTTCGCGCAAAGCTACTCGAGGGCTATCTGCGTTAGCCGTCCCTAATTCAGTAGTATAAGACTAGAGGGAAGGCAGCTAATCATCACCACCCACCGCATATTGTTGGGCTACTCTTTTATCAACGAATAGTGGGATTGATCGTAGCATTATAACGCTCCCATGGCTGAAAGGGCGAGCTTGTTTGGTGAGACCGGGATTCTAATCCGCGACCCGTGGATTATGAGTCGAACTCCTTAACACGTTTGGCCATGCCGGACCTTAAATCATTGGAAATTAGTACTAAAGCAAGGATTTTTTAACACAGTTGGAGAGTATTATTTTAAAAACATGGCCACTCAGCTGCTAATATTTTATTGGTGTGGCCTTCTTTTGCAATGTATGCTTTCCTTTTTATATCGGTTTATTTAAGCATTTTAAAGGTTCCCACTTATTTGATGGCTTGTTAAAGTAAACAAAATGAAGTACCTGATATGTACATAATACATGTACATGTCAAGCTGTTTCGTAAACTTTATGTCTGTTGGTAGTTTGTGTGGGAATAAGCACAAAGGAACACAATGGGCTTTGCTCATCACGGGTATCGAAACTCGGTTTCAAGCTGTATGAGTCTGCAGACATACCGCTCTGTCATTGGTAATTCTGTATGTAATATTTTGTTTCTTTTTGTCGTTTCTCTCTCTGTACTGTCCTCTTACTAAGAGTTATCTAGGCTCAAATGATGAGAATTGTTTTATTTTTTAGTGTTTCCTTTTGTATTTTCCTTACACTGAGATTTATCATGAAAAATTCTTATCTTGGCTCAAATACTTAATGTTGTAGTAAAATATTAAGTGGTCACATTTTTAGAATAGCACACTGAACCTCTTCTGTGAATCATCCCCAATATTGGCTATTCCAGTTAGTTCTAGATAAAACTATCAGATGTGAAACATCATGCTGTACAGCTGATAGTGAAATGTCAGAGAAGGGAAAGTCTGTGTGTCCCTCTGATAGAGTGTAGTGTTTGTGCGTGCGCGCGTGCTCTGTATTTTATCATATCGGAGACACAGAATATTTCCATATGACTTAAGAGTTCTTTTAACGAATATTTGTCACACAAAGCTACACAATGGGCTATCTGTGCTTTATCCACAACGTCTATCGAAACCAGGGTTTTAGTAGTATAAGCCCACAGTCATACCGCTTTGCCATTTCTGAGGGGGGCGAATAGTTCTATATGGTCGTGGCTTGAATTTTGCGCAAAACTACAGGATGGTTATCTGCGCTAGCCGTCCCTAATTTTGCAGTGTAAGACTAAAAGGAAGGCAGCTAGTCATCATCACCCACCGTCAACTCTTGGGCTACTCTTTACCAACGAATAGTGGGATTAACCATGACATTATAACGCCCATACGGCTGAAAGGGCGAGAATGTTTAGTTCGAAAGAGATTCGGACATGAGAACTTCGGATTACGAGTCGAGTACCTTGACCACCTGGCCATTTGGGGATGGGTTACTCTATTAAAGGACTTCTAAAATAGAGATACTTCTCATTCAACTCATTTTGTTTGTTGTTAAGAGCGAAGTTACACAATAAATGGGATATTTGTGCTCTACTATCTACGAGTATTGAATTCTGAATTTTAATGTCATAAGCCAATTGAACCATTTCGAGTAGACTAACACAAACGTTTATGTCATTTGTGTATTCTCGTTTAAATAGCATCTCGGCTTCTATGACTGCGTTATAGAACGTACAGTATAGTTTTCCTTTGGTATAAGGAAACAGTCTTAAAAGGTAACATTTTAAATCATACGTTTTGTTCTTAATTATCAATTAAACAAAATCATTTACGCGTACGGTAGAAACATTAAATACTATTTTTATTTCTACTTACAAATTCTCACTTTATCGTGTAAAACTATAGCATCAATTGAATGCATTGTGTCTTAGAACAAACAACAATTGCCTTTTGTGGTTATCTATAAGATTAAAACTAGATTATTACGAGTTTCCCTTTTAACTGACGTAGAGGCCCGGCACGCGCGTTAAGGCGTGTGACTCCGTTCGCATCTCTGTCGCGCCAAACATGCTCGCCCTTTCAACCGTGGAGGCGTTATAATATTACGGTTATTCCCACTATTCGTTGGTAAAAGAGTAGCCCAAGAGTTGGCGGTGGGTGGTGATGACTAGCTGTCTTCCCTCTAGTCTTACGCTGCTAAATTAGGGACGGCTACCACAGATAGCCCTCGAGAAGCTTTGTGCGAAATTCAAAAACAAACAAACAGACTAACGTAGAATTAGAGCATTATGTAGCTGTACTGTGATTTCGTCTAAAACTAGAGTTATAACATGATCTAACTGTACTGTGTTTGTTTGTTTTTTTTAATTTCGCGCAAAGCTATTCGAGAGCTATCTGTGTTATCCGTCCCTAATTTAGTAGTGTAAGACTAGAGGGTAGAGAACTAGTCATCAGCACCCACCGGCAACTCCACTGCACAAGAAAGTTTTTGTTTCTTGAACACTGTTAGGTTTTGGCTGCTGACCACAAAAATCACATCCAACTTTGCCCATCACGTACCGTTTCATCGAAATCTTAAGTTTTGTCATATTTTTTCTCATATTTGTGTCCAGAAATTTTCGTTTAAGTAAAAAACCTATAAATAATGTTTTATGCAGTCTGGACATGTTCAGGCATGAAATCAGGCCAGGTTGGAAGCTGTTCTGTGGAACTTTGCAGCCCGGACATGCCTGGGCAGGCCGGAGCCAGCTTGACACTGTCTCAGCAGGCTATAAAAGTGGCTTGCATACACAGATGCTGCTCTTTGGATTAATATAGACTTTATATTTGTGGCGAGTATACGCTTGTTTATCAGAGACGCTCAATGACTGTTCTTGTAAAGAAAGCATATCGTCTGTACTTTGGTTGTAAGATTGGTGATCAAGACCAGGAATGGGCGCCTCACATTTGTTGTGTGACATGTTCTGTCTGTCTCAGAGCTTGGCTCAGAGGCACTCGAAAGACAATGCCGTTTGCTGTCCCAGTGATATGGCGAGAACAGAAAGAACATGTGCCAGACTGTTACTTCTGTTTGATTTCTCTGCCAAAAACGAGAAGTCAGTTGAATACCATACTCTGCCTTAAGCAATGAGACCCGTACCACATGACGACAGTCTTCCAATTCCGAAACTACCAGAGGAATGGACCTTAGACGAACCAAATGAAGAAACTACAATGCAGGGAACTGGTAGTGACATTGATCCAGATTTTGAGCCGTGCCCCTCAGGCGATCCACATTTCATAACACAGTTCAAATTAAACGATCTGGTCAGAGATTTGAACCTGTCAAAAGCAAAAGTCGAATAGCTGGGTTCGAGACTGCAGGAATGGTGTTTGCTATCACCATGTAAGAAAATTTCTGATTTTCGAAGCTGCCAAGATGATATAACCAAATTCTTTGCACAATTTGACAGTCTCTGTTTCTGTGTGGACATGGAAGGATTGTTTTCTGCTTTGGGTTGTGATCATGACCTGCAAGAAACAAGGCAGGAATAGGCGGGATAACATTAAAACACTTGTTATTATTTTTTTAAATTTTCTAACCCTTAAGTAGATATAGCCATTTTTATTTCGTGGGTTCTTTGTGACTAGGTAATTGTTCAAGCTTAATAAAAATTGTATACGTAGTAAAATGTGTTTCAGAAACCAAGTACAGATACATATACGCAATCAAATTACGTAACCATAACGTAATGAATGACATCATAAGGGTAGGATTGATATCGAAAGTTACACGGGAAGATCCAACAGTCATACTTTATTTATGAGAATCATTACAGCTATATGATGGTAAGGGGTAGGCCAAAAGAATGACATCGGAACCGATAATTTTTGAAACATTTAAGTTTGCTGTATATATAGGAGGGATTAGCTAGAGATAAAACTGAAATCAATGTTCAGAATAAAATAAGAAGGTTGGAATGAGCAAAACGATCACTATATACACTTCGAGGTTGTATAGTGTCAAAAATCACAAAGTTTTGTAATATAACCCCTCAATTCTTACCTTGTTTCCTTACTTTCTGAAAGTCTCTCCCATTCATACTTTTTAATTTTTTTAGGTAAAAAGTTTTCCCTTGTCACAGTTTTTTCAGCACTAAGTCTCGAGAATTAATGGAAACATACCTATCCTTCTAATAGTTTTCTGCATAACTATCTCTCGATTTTTACTAATTTTTACTCATATATTTGCTCCAATTTTTTTCTTCCATCTAGCCAGGGTGATGGTCCTCTCTTGATAGTCAGTCCAACTAGTCATTGGTAAAAGAGTAGCCCAAGAGTTAGCGATGATGACTAGCTGCTTTCCTCTAGTCTTACACTGCTAAATCAAGGATGACTAATACACACAGTCTTAGTGAAGCTTTGTTCAGAATTCAAAAACAAACAAACAAAAATGTTACGTAATTACATTGAATTCGTACGTACTATAAAACAATGTGTTTTCACTAACAATCTGTCCTATAAATACTAGTTTATTTCCTTCTTAGACCACCAGGTTTCCATTCAACAACATTTATCATCAGAAATTCATCGTTAAAAGAGCTGTCAAATTTCCTTTTTGATGATAGTGCAAGGACATCAACAACAAAGAGGCAGACCTTACGGTAGTAAAATAAAGGTACTAAACTTTATCTGTCTTTATTTGCTACTACGACAATAGAGGTTAGTGATTTTTAATTAATACCATTATCAGTTCACCATAAATTATATTTAGTTGACGATACGACACACTTGATACAGCTTAACCTTAATACACTACACAAAACTGCTTTAAGTAGTTATTGACCCATCTTAAAGATTTTACAGTGTATAGAACAGTTACTAGTTGACATAAATTACCGTTGATATACTCAATGAAACTCCGGTTGATACAATACAAAAAAATATGTCAAATGCTCATGTTTATATTAAAATTCTACGTCAGATGTTCGTGTATTTATCAAAATTGTATAAAATGTTTAGGTGCATATTAAAGTGATTCGTCAGATGTTCTTGTATATATGAAACCTGTTTGAAATGTTCATGTATATACTAAAACTCTACGTCTTACATGTATATTAAAACTACGTGTGAGATGTTTTTGTGTATTAACACTCTATGTGTAATGCTTTTGTGTATTAAAACTCTACGTGTAATGCTCTTGTATTCACTAAAACTATGTGTCAAAATTTCCTGTATGTATTAAAACTATGTGTCAGATGTTCTTGTATATATTAAAACTATGTGTTAAATGTTCTTGTTTATATTAAAACTCTACGTCTTACATGTATATTAAAACTACATGTCAGATGTTCTTGTATATTAAAACTCTATGTGAAATGCTCTTGTATTCACTAGAATTATGTGTAAAATGTTCTTGTATATATTAAAATCTGCGTCTTATGTGTATATTAAAACTTTACGTCTTATATGTATATTAAAACCACGTGTCAGATGTTTTTGTATATTAAAACTCTATTGAAATGCTCTTGTATTCACTAGAACTATGTGTCAAATGTTCTTGTATATATTAAAACTATATGTCAGATGTTCTTGTATACATTAAAACTATGTATTAAATGTTCTTGTATACATTAAAACTCTACGTTTTACATGTATATTAAAACTACGTGTAAAATGTTCTTGAATATATTAAAACTTTATGTGAAATGCTCTTGTATGTATTAAAACTAAGTGTTAAACGTTCTTGTGTATATTAAAACTATGTGTCAAATCTTCTTGTGTATGTTAAAACTATGTGTCACATTATGATCTCACAGATGCTACCCTGCGAAATTAACATTTTGGCCACAAATCAATGTATTTTTTTTTAACATTTAAGAGTAAATACGAGTTTTGCAAAGTTTCGAAAATAAAGAAATATGGAAAGTACAGCATTAACTACACGGCGTCCGTTGTAGCAATGAGGAAATTAACAAAGGTTTTTCTTGCTTCTTGAAACTGTTATTTTTTCAGAGAAGGCACTGATTAACACATGGAAGTGATACTGATTAACACATGGAAGTGATACTGATTAACACACGGAAGTGATTTTGATTAACACACGGAAGTGATACTGATTAACACATGGAAGTGATTTTGATTGAGCATCTTTGGCGCTATATCGATTCTGAAAGCAGACAATTTGGACATATTTTTTGTAAATATATGTTAAAATTTGGCTCACGGTAACCGAATTTTGGGACACTGGAGAATAAGTTTTGGAAATCTTCGGACCAGCTTCGTTTGTTTGTTCTTGAATTTTGAGTGAAGCTACACGAAGGATATCTGGGCTAACTGTCCCTAATTTAGTAGTGTAAGACTTAGAGAAAAGGCAGCTAGTCATCACCACCCGCCACCAACTCTTGGGTTTGTGTTTTCTTTTTGAATTTCACGCAAAGCTACACGAAGGATTTCTGTGCTAACTGCCCTTTAGCAGTGTTTACGTCTTTAGCAGTGTAAAACGTAGAGGGAAAGCATCTAGTCGTCACCACCTACCGCCAACTCTTGGACTGCTCTTTTACCACAAATAGTGAGGTTTAACGTCACACTATAACGCCCTCACGAAGATTCGAATAATTACTTCAGAGTGTGATTCAAGCGCCCTACCAACCAGCCCTTACCGGGCTATTAACGATTGTGGTAAGAAGGTCCAGAGTTCCAAGTGCGATGCTATTGAATACGCTACACACTTTTGGCTTTTAAATCACTATAAAATCGTTAAAAACCATTATTCGGTTCAAAATCCTGAAAAATTCTTCGTGGCGGTGGATGCTGGTGTTAGTTGTATTCCCTCTTGTTAATGGTTCAAAATGGATGATTACTGTCCTTGAGCTGATGTAATATATAAACAATACATCATACTCCCCCGTAATACATTTTTAATGTGATATAACCTGTGGTTAAGACGCTACATACGCAATCCTAGGGTCGCGAGTTCCAGTCCCTACCACCGAACTCGTCCAATATGGTTGCTGAATGGGATACCTACCAGGCAGTGAAACCCTAGACTTGTAACAGTTACCGACAAACCTGTAATTCGTTAGGACTAAGGCCAAATTGGGAGGGAAAAAAATTCAGGTTTAAAATATCTTAACGGTGTTATTTATTGTGCCTTAACTGACCAAGAACTTAATTTTCGCTTTCATTTTGTCCTATCTGAATTTCTATATGCGACTATCAGAAAGATCAGATATATTTCCACATTCCAGAACAGAGATAATGTGTAGTGTGAGAGAAATTTGGTGCTTTCGAAAGAGATTTGCTCTAAAGTCTGTATAAAAGCAGTTCGACGTTTTTTGAAAGTGCCACAATTTGCTGTATTTCTACCTGCTGATTATTTGTATTACAGTTGGATTCTTTTCGTTTATATCATTATAATTATGTCGATTCGTTTTATTTTGGTTCCTGACCGGGTCAAAATGACCAGGGCATCAACGGAAGAAGATTACATAAGTAATTCCCCAAGTTTCATAGTACAGATAGAATACACTAAAATTAATACACCAATATATCGACGATTTAACAATTCCTGTTGGCAAAAATGCGTTTCGTTTTCATGACAGAACACAGTGATAACTCAGAATGTAATATATATATATGCTAATTCGTAATTTGGGTTTCAAAAATTGAGTGAATTTTTCCGTTGCTCGTGAACCATCTGGGTACAAGATTAATTTTTATTTGTGAGCAGTTTGTGACGTTATACAGTATAATCATTTTAGAAGATATTCTAAAAAAACTTCAGCTGAACCAATTTCAAAAGGGAATAACACAGGTTTATAAAACAGTATGAAGATTGTTTTTCTCTTTATAAAATAGTCATTTGCTTTTACTATCTTTATATACATATATCGATTTTAAAAACACGAATAATGGTAAATTTATGTTTCATCCATAAGAAGAGTTTTCCAGTCTATGATAGATATTGTTGTTATCATCTCCATGTGAATCATGTTAAGCCTACATCACAGACTGCAGCATCATTTTCGCTTACACGCTACACAGAAACAGCCCATAAAACCTCAAATTCAGAACTCTAAAACCTAAAAAAAAATAAAAATGGACGTTTTATATTTACTGTTACAAAAACGTCTGTACTTTATAACCATTTAGAACCTTCTTTTTTTCTTAAAAAAATATCGTTTATTGAAATTTCATAGTCCTCACCTATTCTTAATATTATATTTTAAGTTTTAAATAAATCATGAGAATGATTATTTTTAAAAGTTTTATGCGCGCGTGCGTCACTTCGAAACTGCTTAGGCCTAGTAAATTATACAAAATCGATTGATCAATATCCTTCTGAAGAAATAAATCGAAATTATTATGTCAACCGAGTACAATGTTCAACGGCCTTGTATGGCCAGGTGGTTAAAGCACTCGACTCATAATTTTAGGGTCGCGGGCTCGAATCCCATCACATCAAACATGTTCACCCTTTCAGCCGTGGGGGCGTTATAATGTTACGGTTAATTCCAGTATTCGTTGATAAAAGAGTAGCCTAAGAGTTACCGGTGGGTGGTGATGACTAGCTGCCTTCCCTCTAGTCTTACACTGCTGAATTAGAATGACTGGCGCAGATAGGCCTCACGTAGCTTTGCGCAAAATTAAAAAAAAACAACAAAAAAAGACAGACGAAAGCAAATGTGAACTCATACAATGAAATTATGTACTAGTATTTGATGCATCGGCCTGTTACACGTTGTAGTTAGGAGGATTGGATAAAATGTAAAAAGTCATATCTTTAAAGGTTATTCATAACCCTTACGTGTTCTTGGATAACCTGCTGCGTAGTGACGTATTATCCTTACTGATCTCTCATCTCTTGCTGGTTTCGAACTGTTGTACGCTTTTTCTTTTTCAAAGGTTGTTGCCCCCAGAGGCTCAGCGGTATGTCTGCGGACTTACAACGCTAAAAACCGGGCTTTGATACCTGTGGTGGGCAGAGCGCACATAGCCCATTGTGTAGCATTGTGCTTAATTCAAAAACAACAACAACAAAGATTGTTGCTTGATGATGCCAGGCTAATTAAGTGAAAAGAGACTTTTTAAACGTGTTTATTGGTTTGTCTGTAAATAAACACACTTACGTTTTCTGAATTCAACGAAACGTCCACCCCCTGTGAAAGGTCTCTCCAAAAGTGAAGGTCAGTTTTAATGCCACAACTTGATCCCCAGTAAGTGGTCACTTCAGAGATACTTTCTGTCGCTTGAACAACTTGTGAATTCGTACTTTCACTTAACTGAATAACACAGAAAACTGTTATGAAAACTACGGTTTTATAGTCAGGCTTAAAGAACCAATGAATCATGTCGTACGTCCGATCGAAATCTACTGGATTTGAGATAATGTAACAGTTAGTAAGAAATAAGCGCAGCCTCTTGAGTTAGCTATATCACAAATTCATCTTTCAGTTTGTTTGTTGTTTTTTTCTCACTGCAGAATACAATAAAGTTTGTAATGTGGAACGACAAGAAAATGTTTGGGACAAGAAAACACGGCGGTGACTTAATTATAGTCAAACCTAGGGACTAGTCCATGTGCGAAAGACCAGTACGACTCTTTCCATTCTGAACATTTTGGAACAACACCACAGATACCTTGCAATGTGCAAATCAATACTCGCGCAGAGACCCACGTGTTGTAAGCCCCATATTATAGAGGGCGGCAGTGTTGTATATGAGACCGTGTCTATGATGTTGGTACTAAAATCTGCCAAACTTTCCCATCTTTTAAGTGTAATTATTAATAAATGCATATACCATAATATACTATAAGACGTTTAACTAAAACACGAACTAAACATTTAATCATAAGCATTAAACATGTTTTCTCAAACTGTTATTTTATGTCTAATTTTACTTTGCGATTCTGATGTGCTCTGGTACTTTAATATTTATTTATTAATAATATAGAGTATCACTAAGTTTTATGGACAAGTAGGTGTTTACCAGTTTGATTTTCAACAAAAATGCAAAGTACAAGAGAATAATTTAAAATTAAACTTTTATTCGTGTTGCTTTTGATTTACAACTAAAAGTAAAATGGCGTCTTCGTTGTTAATCAAATAAATAAAGTTTTTGTTTTGGAAATTCGCACAAAGCTACTCGAGGGCTATCTGTGCTAGCCGTCCCTAATTTTGCAGTGTAAGACTAGAGGGAAGGCAGCTAGTCATCACCACCCACCGCCAACTCTTGGGCTACTCTTTTACAAACGAATAGTGGGATTGACCGTCACATTATACACCCCCACGGCTGGGAGGGTGATCATGTTTAGCGCGACGCGGGCGCGAACCCGCGACCCTCGGATTACGAGTGCACGCCTTAACGCGCTCGGCCATGCCAGGCCTAATAAATAAAGACGTGAGCTGTAGCAACAACACGTAAACCTCGAAAGTCTCCCCAAATATTTTAACTCTAAAGAGCTTTTTATTTTCATTGACTCTTATTGTTCTTGCTCAGTCATGAAAAAAAAAAACATTTATTTTGTCAGTAGTAACCTTGTCCTGTTAAAGTTTGAAGAGCTAGCCCTACGTCCAGCCAAATAAAGCAGTCGCATAGAATACCACGCGACGGAGGGCAACCTGTTTGTTTGTTTGTTTGTTTTGAATTTCGCACAAAGCTACACGAGGGCTATCTGTGCTAGCCGTCCGTCCCTAAGACTAGTGGGAAGGCAGCTAATCATCACCACCCACCGCGAACTCTTGCGCTACTCTTTTATTAACGAATAGTGGAATTGACCGTATCATTTTAACGCACAAACAGTTGAAAGGACGAGCATGTTTGGTGCGACAGGGATTCAAGCCCACGACCCTCAGAGTATGAGTAGAGCGCTTTATCAACCTGACCATGCTAGGCCTGAGGGGAACATACATGGGTGATTTAACGAATGATTCTTATAACTGAAACTACAAAAATTTAAAACCATAGGTGTGCTTAATGATTAATACATCAAATTATTTTGCTGTTACTATAAATATCGTTGCTTGATTATTGCCGAACTCTACAAGGAGTCTTACACACTGTTTCTCTATAAGGATTCCTTATTTGTTTTTTACACTAGGGCGCAGCAGTGGTTATATGTCTGCCATTGTTGGTTTTTTCATCAGGTTGACTTCGTTATCTGTTAACCTTTGACGGTTATAAAATTTATGAAATTTAATGTGCTTACCTGGGACGTACTTCTCGATGAAAGAATGTTTTGAAAGAGTCGTCATTCATAAAGCAGCGTAGAAGTACATATTCAAATTTCAAAAACGAAAATGTTTTAGAGGTATTAGTGGCTTGAAATACGCAGCGCAGTGTAATTTTTGCTATTAAATATAAACGTATTCATAGATTAAAAAACATGTGTAATATTGTTAGGCTCGAGAACATTAAATATTTTATGAATAGAAAAACAAAATAGAATTTTACATTTTACTTCTCACGGAATTTATCTTTTATTTTCATTATTGGTTTTCATATGTTTATATGGTATATCGACGTTAAGTGCTAGCTTTTCATTATGCTTGTCTGATTTCTGAACTTCGCCCAAAGCCACAAGGGAACATCTGCGCTCGCCCTCTCTAATTTAGCAATGTAAAACTACAGGAAAGGCAGCTCTTTTAATAACGAATAGTGGGATTGATCGAAATATTTAAACTCCCCTTATGGCTAAAAGAACGAGCATGGTTAGTGGAACGGAGATTCGAACCCGTAACCCTCAGTTACAAGCCTACTTTGTGCTTCACGACTCCACTTTAGAAAACAGTTGTCAAGAATAAAGTGTCTCTGTGTGTGTGTAGGTATACATACAATAAGTTGAATGTCTTGCTTCGATTACTTCTATTACAGAACAACATTAAGGTAGTCATGTAAAAAAGACAATAACAGAAAAGAAACGCATTGTCTTGAGCCTCAAAGATGACCGCTTTTCAAAACGGCTTCCACTACATTATAAGTCAGTGAGCTCAAACATACCGAGAAAAATTCCTCACTGTGAGCCCTGAAAAGTAGCGCTTACAAAACGGCTTCTACTTCATTACACGCCACTAAGACAAAATATAAAGAAAAAACGCTTACGCTGAGCACTAAAGGTCAGCGCTTTCCTTAAAGGCTTTTGCTGCGCTCGTTACATATCGGTAGGACTAAATATAATGAGAAAAAACACATTAATCTGAGCACGAAAAAACCAGATAGCCCTCGAGTAGCTTTGCGCGAAATTAAAAAAAAAATGATATTATTATTGGGTAGTAAGTTATTGAACTCAAGTTATTTTAATATAAAGCTCCTCTGGCTATTAGTATATCCCAACAATTACCGTAGTCCAAAGTAAACGACTGCTTTGTTTTGAATTCCGCGCAAAACTACACGTGGTCCATCTGCGCTAGCTGTCCATAATTGAGCAGTGTAAGACTAGAGAGAAGGCAGCCAATCATTACCACCCACCGCCAACTCTTGATCTACTCTTTCACCAACGCATAGTGGAATTGACCGTCACATTATGAAAAAACAACGCCCCCACGGCGGAAAGGGCGAGCATGTTTGGTGTGACGGGGATTCGAACCCACGACCCTCAGATTACGAGTCGAGTGCCTTAACCACCTGACCACTTCTTCGGCACCTCACCAGTCTGCATAGGTTTTTTCTCTCAGTGACCAACAAACATGCTCACACCAACAGTGTGTTTGAATCAAGAAAAGTTATTATGTTCAATTACACTCAATCCTAATTACCTTTAAAATCAGAACAGAAACATAAAAGCACGATTACTGATAAACAGTGCACACCAAAGGATTTAATGTTCAAGTAAAGTGTGTTGAAAGTGTGCTACAACTGAAGAAAGAATAGAGATTGCATTTTTCTTAAAATATATTTCCCATTACTAAGCAAATTATTTTTTATATTTGGTACGTCTTGTCAAACAAAAAGTTAAAAACAAATTCTGATTTAAGATGGAAACTCATTTTAATATAACAGTATAAAATTAACTTTCGAAATATCCAAACTTATACTTCATATCAGCCGAGATTATTTTGTATGAGGTGCAATCAAAACGTATTAAAACAAACAACTTATTTCCAAAATATAATAACTTGTAGAAACCAATTTCTTAGACTGTATTACAAGCTCCGGTTTAGTAGAAGTTAATGGCGATGATGCAAAGTAGCCTTCCACCAGGGAAACAATAACACAGATAATAAATCACTCGTCGATAACACTGTTTTAGATTCTACTTATAGAGCTAAGATCAACAAAATTCCCCAACAAAAAGACCTAATACACTTCACCTTGTTGATTTTGTTCAGAGTTTCAGTTATCAGGCTTTTGGAACTATGTTGTAAAATATACTTTTACCGAGTAAATACGTAATAATATAAATAATATAATTCGTATGTTCAACAGATCAACCAGAACACTACTTTAGGTTATTATTTATAAGATAAGTAAACTTCTGTAACGATGTCCTATATTTTATTGTCTTATTTTACTTTGAACTAAGGTTTTTACAGAAATATGTACGTTTATGTGTGTGCATATAATGAGGTGATGTACAATTAAAAAAAGTTTAATTGAACTCAGTAAAATACATGTTGCTTTTATACGAAATAGTTCTCTGTAGTCCATCGTTCTTTATCTTGTTATTTAAAGTTATTCCTTGAGGATCCAGAAATAAAACACGTTAAAGAGAAGCAGGAAACTGCCCAATTTGAGTTGTTAAGCGAAGGTTACAGTTATACTGAAATTGATTATGAAAAACAAGTGTTACATTTATAGTTAGTAAATTAGCAGACACCTTGACTACTAATAAATACATTTTACACTTAAATACAATAATTAATGTTTGACATAATCAACTGAAATTTCTGTACATCTGCACTATTTACAAATCAATCAAACTTGTGTGTTGATGTACTGTCATTTTTATTTACATATGAATTATATAGAGTCTCTCCCCCAGTGGCATACCGACATGTCTGCGCTAGAAACCGGGTTTCCATATTTGTAATAAATTTACTGTTGTACATTTATTTTAGAACTTACGTTTGTTTCAGCACGGTATTTTTTTTTGCATGTGACGTATATTGTTGGATACATATTGCGCCAGTCCCACCTGTTCTTCAAATTTTTAGAAGATTTTTAAAAGTAGAAATCCACAATTATATGTTTTACGAAAACTTTACCTCTAGGAAATTCTCATAAACTATATAAAAGCGACACGCCGAGAAGCATGTTGTTGGTCAGCTACAGACAACGTGCAATAGGTCTAGGAAGCTATGACTATAATTAAACAGAACACTACAGAATATAACCAGGAACAATTACAAATCGAACATTACAAACCGTTCAACTTTAAACATTAGTATCTATACGATGACATAAGAAATTAAAGCCGGCAAAACCTTACAGGTGTTTCAAACTTAGCCAGGCATCAAAAGAGGTGTAAAGGTGCAGTTTTGAATTTTGAATTTGATGTAAAGGTACACGAGGGCTATCTGCACTAGCCATCCCTAAGTTGGCAGTGTAAGACTAGAGAGGAAGGAGGCAGCTAGTTATCACCACCCACCGCCAACTCTTGGGCTACTCTTTTATTAACGAACAGTGGGATTGACTGTCGCATTATAATGTCCCCACGG
Organism: Carcinoscorpius rotundicauda; assembly: GCA_011833715.1. Classification (NCBI taxonomy): domain Eukaryota; kingdom Metazoa; phylum Arthropoda; class Merostomata; order Xiphosura; family Limulidae; genus Carcinoscorpius; species Carcinoscorpius rotundicauda. The sequence continues at coordinate 176,456,442 of CM022391.1, read as the reverse complement.
TTGAAAGGGCGAGCATTTTTGGTTTGAGGGGAATTCGAACCTGCGACCCTCGGATTACGAGTCGAGCGCCTTAACCACCAGACCATGCCGGGCTGTACAGGTGTATCAACAAAGAATTTATTTTTTCTCCGTGAACGTCGTTAAAACAATCATATAAAACTCAGTATTGTTTGTAACTTTCTAAAACTCTTCTATATAAACCATCATTTGTAATAACTATTAGTAATGAACGTTATTATAAGTTGTATTGTTTTGTTTGTTTGTACATCAAAGGTATATTTATGTTAAAAAATAAAGTTGTGTGTGTCAATCTTGTTGACAAACACCATAAATTTCATACAAAATAATATTTAATTAATGTCTAAATTCAAATTGAAATTTCCATATGTTTGAAATAGTTATACGTTACCAAACTTAACATAATAAATCGGAAACTCGTCCAAAATACATTATAATACGTTGCAACATCCGTGGTGAGCAGAGCACAACTCGTTGTGTAGCTTTGTGCTCAAGAAGAAACAAACAATCAAAATCATTTTTATAATGCTCACATAATTCTGATACCCATTGACAGTGACACCAGACGGTGTTTATGATAAAATAATTCACGTGCTTTTTACGATTCACGGTGACGTTTTGTGTTTCCTTAAGTACAGATTAATGTAAGTTAACACTAATATTACTCATATCCTTTATAACTCCATTTTTGACAGAAATGCCTTTGTCTTCCCTATCCAGGTTCTCAGGTTCAAAGTATATTATTTATTGCTTGCTGATGTCTTATGAGGGAATTGCTTTGTAAAAGTTTGACAAAAAGACCACAATTACTCCCACCGTGTTAGTACTGAGGTTAGACATGGCCACGTGGTTAAGGCAATCGACTAGTAATCCGAGGGTCGCGGTTTCGAATCCCAGTCACACCAAACATACTCGCCATTTCAGCCATAATGGAAGCATTATAATGTGATGGTCAGTCCCACTATTCCTTGGTAGAAGAGTAGCCCAAGAGTTGGCGGTGAGAAATTAGTGACAGCTAGCGCAGATAGCCCTCGTGTAGCTTTGTGCGAAGTTCTAAACAAACCAAACGTATTGCTGAACTTAAATAATTCGTATGTTGTAATTCTTGTTGTAAGAGGTGTTTCGTGGCTTAAAAAATATAAACGAGAATAAAAAATACGGATATCAATCCAATATTCACTCACTAGTGACAATTCTTAGTGATTTTAGCCCATATGGTGGAATGGACGAAAAATGAAATTTATGCTAGCTTATTCAGCGTTATCTGATTCCAGAATAAATAGTCACTAACCATGCGACATACAAACACAGAAACTGGCTTTTTATTAACCTGGAAACTTCACTTAAGTGGGCCACAGTATCACACAAATAGTGTCTGACTTTTGATTGGAGACTAATTTGTGATAGCTAAGTCTTTGTAACGTATGTCATCTGTCGGAATTTCCTGCTTGTATAAGTTGTTTCTTTTCATTACATCGTAAATATTATGCTGAATTTGTGTCAACATATAAACATTGTTAAGCAGGCCACAGGTCACCCCCATGGTGTCTGACTAAAGAATGGTTCTCTCCTCTGACGCTAAGCTAAGGCTTTGTGTGTGTGTGTTCTTATGGCAAAGCCACATCGAGCTATCTTCTGAGCTCACCGAGGGGAATCGAACCCCTAATTTTAGCATTGTAAATCCGTTTACTTACCGCTGTACCAGCGGGGGGCTAAGGTTTGGTAGCTAAGACTCTGTAACTTAAAAAATCTACGAGATTTTTTTGTTTAAATTAGTTTTGATTGTATTCTTTATATATGCCGACATTTTTATAAGATTTTCTACTGTACTTTGAAAGGCAATTGGTACAAAATCAAGTACTGAAGTACTCAACTGACCAATAATAGACTCGCTACGAACAAACGAACATGAACATCTGACATGAATTCTGGACATTTTCAATAGCTGTAAAGTGTGTGGCGAGTTTTTCAAATTTTTGTCAGCATGTTGTTTATAATCTTTTTGTTTCATTATTTACTTAAAACGATATCTGTCTATCTATCACGTAAAAGTTCTGGTTTCCTTGGTTATTAAGTACCGAGTTTACAATGGTAGTTAATCATTCTGGCGAGCATATCCTTTACAAACGCGACGCGTTTCAAACATCAATCGATTAATGTATTACAAGCAATTCTTAGATTTACAGCTTAAAGTAGAAAGCAAACACACTTAACGTCGCTTCATTACACTTTGTTTGTTTAATTAACGAGCTTTAAGTTGAATAATAGTTTGGTTAAGTGCTTTAAAAGTAGCTTACAATCGTAGGGCGTGAAGTAATGGAATGACATAGATTAGAATGGCACATATGTCCCACTTAGCAAACTTTCAACATGTACACACGTTATAAACAGCCATGTGTTATTCTATACATGTGCTTCTCAGAGATAATGTGTTGTAAACTCAGCACTCGAGTCTGTGTTTTAAATTTTGGTTTCATTCCAAGAAAGGTTTATTAAATGGCAGCGAATATAAACACAATTAAACAATCTCGTATTCGACACTTACCAGTGATCAGTTTGGTTTATTTAAGTGCATATGCACACAAAATAAATGAAACAAACAACAACAACAATAACATTTGACTTTATTAAATGTTTTTCCCTTCTAGAAAACAAGTCCAGAACTTAATTGCAAGTTATATTTCTCTGGAATGATAAATTTGTTCACAAAACTTATATTCGCATTAAAATCAATTGGCCCGGCATGGCCACATTGGTTAAGGCGTTCGACTCGTAATTTGTGGATCGGGGTTCTAATCCCCGTCGCACCAAACATGCTCGCCCTTACGGCCATGGATGCCTTGTATTTGACAGTCAATCCCACTATTCGTTGGTAAAAGAGTAGCCCAAGAGTTGGCGGTGGGTGGTGATGATTAGCTGCCTTCCCTCTAGTCATACACTGCTAAATTATGGACGGCTAGCGCAGATAGCCATTGAGTAGCTCAGCGCAAACTTCAAAACAAACTAAACGTTAAAATCGGTTTGATCTTAATTGACACAAACGTTGATTTATTTTCAGCGCTGATAGAATATAAAAGTTAGAGAGAAATATTTAGTGTAAAGATATGTAAGCACCGTTTTCCTAACGCCGGAAACCCCATTGCATTACTTCGCTCCATTTTCCTTTTCAGGCAGCTTTGCTATTAGATTGATTACCATTTGCTAACTTTAACCACTTTACGGAAATTGTTATAGGAAAATTATAGTCACAGAATTTTACTCTAGGTTATGATTACAGTTTAAATATGATTAATGAAGTAACGGAACACATCAACTTTTTTATTTTTCTTCAATACACAGCTTCGAGTTAATGTACCACATCTATACATATATATAAAGCAGTCTCTTCAAATTTACAGGTACAAGAACATGTAGTTTTGTCAGCCTTGACAGGCGTGGCATGGTCTGTGGTTAGGATGCTCTTCGTCAAACAATATGCTTGTCTCTTCAGTTGTGAGGCGTTACAATTTGATGGTAAATCCCACTATTTGTTATTAAAAGAGTTGGTGATGGTTAATGAATACTAGCAGTCTTCCCTCTAATCCATCACTGCTAAATTAGGGACGCTAGTGCAGATAGCCCTCAAGTATCTTTACTTGTTTGTTTGTTTTTAAATTTCAAGCAAAGCTACACGAGGGCTATCTGCTCTAGCAGTCCCTAATTTAGCAGTGTAAGACTAGAGGGAAGACAGCTAGTCATCACCACCCACCGCCAACTGTTAGGCTATTCTTTAACAACGAATAGTGGGATTTACCGTCATATTATATTGTCCCCACAGATGAAAGGGTGAGCATGTTTGATGTAACGGGGATTCGAATCCGCGACCAACAGGTTACAAGTCGAGTGCCCTAACTGGTCATATCGAGCCAGTGTTTTTGCATGAAATTCTAACCAAACCAAAACATTTAGAGCATAATATCGTAAATAATTAATGAAAAGACACAAAAGTTATGTAGTCAGAAATTCCCAGACCCTCCTGTCCAAATGTTCATATATAATGGCAATATTAAACAAGGATTACTAAAGAAAATACACTGAGAAACAACTGTTCGAAATTAGTCTTAACTTACATGAATTACTATTTATGTATTTTCATAATCTGTTGACTTTATGATTATTTGTTTTTTTCAATTGCTAATAGAAAAAATATTCCCATTTTGAAATTAAATTGTAGGATCAAATATTTTCAGATAAAAGTACTTTATCTTTAACTGGTATTTATAGATTTGTTTGCAGTTAAACACAAAATTACACCACGCATTTGTAGCCCTCAAGTTTCTCGCATTAAAAGTCCGTAAACATGTCGCTGTTTCACTGGACGTTGTGATGTACGTAACAAAATAATCGTTATTATAAGTGCTCTGTTTCATTTTATCATCCTGGTGGCGAAACTATTAAAAACATCACAAATCCTTACCACATAAAAACTGTTATGGAAGTTTTAATCATTAAAAGAAATTCATTTATTTTGACATAAAAAACATATAGATGGTAATGTATCCGGACTAGATTATTGATAAAACTTGCATGAGCAGAGCAAGCAGGCTGTTAAAATTAAAAAAAACACTTTAAGCACGTCTATTTTAATGTATCAAATAACAAGTATAGAAGCGTGTCATAAGAAATTTGAGAAAAATATCTGTTTTCACACTAAATCACACCGACTCAGGCCAGGCATGGCCAGGTGGTTCAGGCACTCGCCTCGCAATCCGAGGGTCGAAGGTTCGAGTCTCCGCCGGCCCAAACTTACTCGCCCTTTCAGCCGTGGGGCGTTATAATGTTACGATCAATTCCACTATTCGTTGGTAAAAGAGTAGCCCAAGAGTTAGCGGTGGGTGGTGATGACTAGCTGCCTTCCCTCAAGTCTTACGCTGCTAAATTGGGGACAGCTAGCACAGATAGCCCTCGTGTAGCTTTGAGCAAAATTCAAAACATACCACCCCAAGCTGATTTTGCATCATTTTTCTATTAAATCTTTCTTTGTTAAAGCACGTTATAGTTCTTTGTAGCCACACATATTTCCTCCTTCTTCGATAACGGTATTATTTCTTACTGAACGAACAACCAATCTCGTTATGAAGCAACTTAAGTTTTTGATGCTTATCTTAAAATCAGATAATAATTCACATATAGCATATCATTGCAATAGTTAAGCGAGGTTCGGCTACCCTCCTCTCCAGTGTCACAACCGTATGTCTGCGGGTTTCGACACCCGTGGTATAAAGAGCACAGATAACTCATGGAGTAGCTTTGTGCTTAATTGCAAACTAAATCACATCTCGATTAAACTGGTTTATAAAAATGATTAATGATCGTGCTTGAGGTCATCACACGTCAACCAATACCATAAGCCCACAACTTTCTTATTTTTTTTTTCCTTTTCAACCTTGAAGGTCAACATGAACTTTACGATATTCATCATTTTTATATCAAAGTTTTGAAATATTTTTGAATAAAATATGGAGATAGTAAGTCTATGTTCGTGGTACATATCGTCCACCGTGTACCTTTTTGTTTAACATGATACGAATTATTTAGGATGTTTATTATTAAATAATTTTGATGTCAATATGGCATTATATTAATCTAGTAGTGTACTGAAACGTTATTGTTTTGGAATACTTGTTTTGATTCCTTCTGTGACAGCTGCATGTTGCTGTTTTTTTATTTCACAAATTTATTTTATCTATATATATTTTACACCAGTTGTTTTTTCCACTGCAATGCTCCATATTTGTTTGTTGAATTTCGATAGTTTATCACAGGTAGCCGTTCCTAATTTTAAAAGCGATAGACCAAAAGAATGAGGCTTGGTAACACCCACCGCCTGCCTACTGGTAGGTTACTCTTTACTAAGAAATAATGGGATTGAACGTTACATAACAACGCCCCTACTACTGAAAAAACGAGTTTGTTCAGTGACAATCCCTCGCTGGTACAGCGGTAAGTCTATGGATTTACAACGCTAAAATTAGGGCTTCGATTCCCCTAGGTAGACTCAGCAGATCGCCTTATGTGACTTTACTATAAGAAAACAGACACACTCAGTGACCGATTTCGAACTTGCAACTAGCAGATTTCGTTTCGAGAACCCTAACCACAAGCCAGCGCTGAGTCGCTATGTTTCTGAGTGTTTCTTTATATTAATAAAACTGGATGTGAAAATCAGCTTTATAAAAGAGAGTACAAGAGATGAATTATAAGTGCAGCCACGTGTGACCAAGGAAATTCACTAGAACGAAGTGTTTCCTCTAAAGCAGTTGACAGTTATGTAAATGATTCTTCATAAAATTAAAATATGAAACTGATGTGAATAACATGCCTAAAAACAATCATTTTATACATTTTGTTTGTGTTGTTTTTTTAATAATTAGTCTTGAAACTATAGGGTATCCACTGCATTAAGTAAGTAACATTATTACTAGTGGTAACCATGGAAATCATAAGTTTCATAATTGAACGGTGAGACTTATCCTGATTTTACATTAGCCAGAGTGACCTATTCTAGCCGGGGGGTGCTCAGTTTTTCCGGTTATGAGCCTGTATGTATAACTTTATAAGATGTGCAATACGCGTGAAAAGTTCCAGAAGCTGGCAAGTATCTTGTCGTCAGTGATTTTATATGCTTACACTTCATCGTCAAGTTTTAGCGACCAGTCTATGGAAGACCAGAATAGACTGAATAGGTAGACATTGAAAATCACCCGTGGGTTTATAATTCTTTTCAAAGTACAACAAAAACCAGGGAAAAGGTAGAAGTACCACAGAAAATACCTTTCTCTCTCTCTCTCTTTTATGGGGATTTTTACTTACGTAGTCTCGAACGACCTGATGGCTAGATCGCTCGATTCACAACCTGGGAATCGCGAAAACAAAATACGTTACCGAATGTGGTGGCCATGCAGTGGCGAAGCTAAGGTTTTCAGCGCACGGGGACAAAGTCAGTTTTCGCGCCTCCTCGTGATAAAATTCTTATTTTGCCATAATTCTTAAATACCGGTATGTAACATCAATTTGGCGCCCGGGGACAGATGCACCCCTTCCCCCCCTAGCTACGCCACTGTGGCCATGGGGTTGTTGTAATGTTATGGGTAATTTCAATATTCTTTTTACATTGTAACTCAATGCGTGTTTCCCATCAGCAACATCATTCAACTCAGAATTGTGTAACACGTTCCTATCTAGCAAGACACCTTTCGTCTTGTTGTGGAGCCAACTGCATTATTAAACTATCTTTATGTTAACATATTAGCGTGATGTCGCAGGTACGAGTTATGCGCCACGAGTGGCACAGTAAGCATCTATATATATTTCTATATTCAATACGAATTCTGAATTCACAACCAGCCAACAGTATAATGCCACTACATACACGGTTGTGGTTAGAGGAATACGAATCAGCTTTTCCTAAAGGAAATATTTATACAACAAGAATATTAAGTGATATAGCGCTAAAGTACACAATGTCCTCCCTGGAACTCTAAAAAACCTGTTGATGGAAACAAAGAAAAATGTAATGCTGATGAGGCCTTTCCTTAAACTTCCTTGTTAATTAGGCCAGCTAGGCCTTATTACGACAAATAAATTGATGGTTTAGGCTTGATTTATATCGTCAGTTGCATGAACAGAAACGGTTTTGATATGAGCTACTTTAAGAGTGGTCTAATTGTTCTCACTATTATTCAAAAAATGTACACAAGTAATAATACAACATATATTATTATTATTGAAGTTATAAAACTTACACTAACATATTCGGAATCAATAGCCAGTATTTTGGGAACAATGATCTCATGTGCAAAGTGAAATCTATGGTGACAAAACATATACTCTCTGACCCAAAAGAAAACCATTATGATGGACCATACATTTCCCTGTACAGTTAAGAAAACAATAAACATTGATTTGAAACTGACCAAAGTTTATAGTATACCAAAAATTTTCTGTCAAGTCTCAAACTCAATGGTCATTATATGAACCCTAGTGGTACAGTGGTATGTCTGCTAACTTACTAAAAACCGGGTTTCGATACCCGTGGTGGGCAGAGAATAGATAGTTCATTGTGTAACTTTGTGCTTAATTCTAAAAACAATAAAAAACAATTGTAAGAAAAAAGGTCGAAAAAAAACAAAACATAATAACAACAATCTCAATTAACCACAAACCCCCTAATGTAAATAGAGTACACATGAACCATGTACGTTGGAAGCCAACGTCCATGTTCAGTGGAGGTCCTTTAGAAGGTTTGTTAAAATTTGTGGTCCAAAGTTAGATTTGTTATTCAACTCTTTCCAGAAGCTATTTGCAATGAAATTGGGGTGTTGGCCAATAGAAAGCTTATAGTACTGAATACAGTGGACGTTAGGAGTAGTTCAAAAACAGCATTGGACTTCAAACACCATTATTATAGGAGTAGGTGAACATCAGAATTCTAATTTCTGTTGTATATATTCTTTAATCCTTGTTTCATTTTATAATCTTTCGTACATTTACGACTACTAACGCCATTTTGATTCTTACTGTACCATCCGCCCTGTTCTAACATCTAGCACCTTTATAACCATTAATACCAAGTTTACTTTTTACTATAGGTTTAACAGTAATGTCTTTCGTCTCGTTGTAAGAGCGGTATCGTTTTCTATCTTAGTTTTACTGCTTTCAGCCTACTTCCTTGTTGTTTTTACGTTTTACGGTTGATATTTGATTATTGGACAAGGACCGCCTGACATTTGTCAGTTTATAAGTTTACCTTTTTGGAGTGCTTGCTGATCTTCCATTGTGGCACTTTTATTTATATTTTTTGTCGATTTTCTTTATCAGTTTTAGAATGTACTGTGTAGAAAGATCAAAATATACAGGAAGAAAATGTTAACTTATAAACCAGCACATCAGCTGAGTAGTCGTTTCTTGTTTGATTTTCAGTACAAATCGATGTTATTCTCAAGTTCTTCGGTGTGTTACATTATACTATTTTTAGCCGCGGCACATTGGCTCAAAGAATGGCTCTGAGTTTTTCAAATACAAACTTTTGGCTGATATCTCCGTCATCTCTTGACCAATTTGAGATTTAATTATAAGTTTTAAATTCAGAAGGATAAATATTTGTTATTGATGTGTTTGACTATCTCTTAGGTCTCATATATTAATTGACTCTAATCCTATTTAAAAGAATTTCAAGTGCCTCAGCTATTGATGTTTCGTTCCTGTTTCATAGAATCATTGAATCAGGTCATTTATTCATCAACACACTCAAATTTTGTTTTGTGTTTGTAGAATACTGAAAGTTTCGTTCCATTATCCTGTAACTTTGCACACTACTTCTTTGATGACGACAACCTCTTTTACACTAGCAATCAGTTATCGATGTGCTGTCCAAAGGCCAAATCATATCTAACTTGAAACTAATACATACCAGAACCCACTTATTGTTGAAGGGCTATTCTAGTTACCACTACAAAACAACAAATTTCACCTATATCCTTCCTCACCTTAAAAATAACAGGAGGTGAATAAGTTAGTATATTGATTTGATCAAATCTCTCAAATGGAGTGAACGAAAAAGTGTTTGTAGGTCTATGTTATCATTTTTTGTAACACGAACGTCTAGGCTCGTTTACAATGCACGCATGCGCATCAAGGTCAAAGGAATAAAATTTGGGCAGCTTACCGTCTCAGATCCAGAAATGTAAAAATTACAGATTTATAATAAAAAATTATTTCATCTCATTCTCCAGTTATTTACTTATTTTCTCTGAATGATTTTGTTTTCCATTTATTTTGCATTATTAAAGATCTGGCATAGCCAGGTGATCAAAGCCCGTGGCTCGCAATCTAAAGGTCGCAGGTTCGAATCCCTTTACAATTAAACATGTTTGCTTTTAGGCCCGGCATGACCTCGTAATCTGAGAGTCGCGGGTTCGCATCCCCATCGCACTAAACATGCTTGCCTTTTTAGCCGAGGGGGCGTTATAATGTTACAGTCAATCCCACTATTCGTTGGTAAAAGAGTTGCCCAAGAGTTGGCGGTGGGTGGTGATGACTAGCTGCCTTCTCTCTAGTCTTACACTGCTAAATTAGGGACGGCTAGCACAGATAGCCCTCGAGTAGCTTTGTGCGAAATTCAAAACAGACAAGCGTTATTAAATCAACCAACTCAACCTTGAAACCAGAAAAAATGTAACCAATCCATCCCTCAACAATACGAATTATAACTCCTTAAAGGAAACGAACAAAAGCTTACATTCTAACATAGAGAATTTGTTTTTCATAAATATTTGAAAGTAAAATATAATATATATAGTAGATCAGGGATTGTGCAGCAAATTTTAATCTTTTTCTACCATTTGCCATGAGCATAAAGCCGAAAATAGATCTAAAATTATGTAGCAAAGTTCCATCTGTTTTGCCATGAGCCCAGGGAAAAAGACCCATAATGTACCCGAAATTATACATCAAAGTACATCTTCTCTACCATGTATCTTGGGTGTAAGGTCTGTAATATACCAGATATTATATAGCAAAGTTCAATCTTCTATACTATGTATCTTGGATAAAAAGTCCATAATGAACCAGAAATATTACAGTAAATTTCAAATTTCTCTACCATGTAAGGTCCATAAGGTACCTGAAATAATATTGCAAAGTATTTAACTTTCCTGTGTACAAAGCGACCACATTGCTATAATATTATTTAAACTAAAACGAGAACAAACAAAAACATTTTTAAAACTGTAAAAAAATAAATAATAAATCTCACACGCAAAAAGAAAAGAAAAAAACGGACTGACAACTCTCTTCAGAGTTCATTTGAGTGGATACTTCTCTTCTGGTCAGTAGTTCACAGTTTGGGAAGGTGATATATCACTTTAACAACTTTGCCACAGATATAAAATATAAACACAAAATCATATTTTAATCACTAAAACCTGAGAACGTATGTTGCTTGCATCTCTTCTCAAGAGAGATGTGATAAAGTAATACAAAACCTTTCAACTAACCCTAAAGCAAAATCATAAATGTATGATGCTGTGATATGGAAAGAATGCTAATGTCGACATTTCTAAACAACATATTGACGGTGTAGAATTTCTTGTTTGTTATCAATATCTGTGAAAAGAGTCGTTGAGAAGAAGTGGTAATGTGAAACAGAACGCATAATTTACATAACTAAATAACGTAATGTTAAATACTGGTGTTGACATTAGTCTCTTTCTGGATTCTTGTAGACAGGTAACTCAATTATTGTTTTGCAGCTATGTACATTTCTCTTGGGTTTTTTTTTTTCTTACCCTTTGTTCATCTGATATAGGTCGCGCTTTTGAGATCTGTAACCAGTTCACGTGTAATCAGTCGTGTTCGCCTATGTTTCCTAGACAACAACATTGGCCGGTTATCTTATAAGCCTTAGCAATGTAATCAAGAGAAAATTTATATTACAAACGCTGTGTTTGATTAACAGACGTCTCGTAAGTCAAGTTTAGATAACATATTATTATACACATCCATTTTAAAGTAAAGACAGTATAAAGTTTCTTTGTATTTGGAGAATTATGAATTATATAGGATTGCAACAACATAACTTAGACTAAATGCATATATATATATATATTTAAAGATTACATATATTTTTTTATTTTGATTTCTAGTTTAAATTACAATAATAGCATCATTTTTTTCTAGTCCAAAATCTTAACGAATGATAACCATTAGAACTCCCTAAGCTTTCGTCAAAGACTTACACTCCCCTAATGAAAACTAAAATGTAACTTGTTCCTTCAAACACAAACACACACACGTTACAGTACGAATCTTTGTTCTTCCAAGCCCACTGACTACTAACGCATTAGGGCCTGGCATGGCCGAGCGCGTTAAGGCGTGCACTCGTAATCCGAGGGTCGCGGGTTCGCGCCCGCGTCGCGCTAAACATGTTCGCCCTCCCAGCCGTGGGGGTTATAATGTGACGGTCAATCCCACTATTCGTTGGTAAAAGAGTAGCCCAAGAGTTGGCGGTGGGTGGTGATGACTAGCTGCCTTCCCTCTAGTCTTACACTGCAAAATTAGGGACGGCTAGCACAGATAGCCCTCGAGTAGCTTTGTGCGAAATTCCAAAAAACAAACAAACTAACGCATTATATATGTACCATCTGTTTTGTTTGTTTTGAATTTTGCGCAAAGCTACAAGAGGGTTATCTGTGCTCGCCGTCCCTAATTTAGCAGTGTAAGACTAGAGGAAAAGTAGCTAGTCATCACCACCCACCGCCAACTCTTGGGCTACTCTTTTACCAACGAATAGTGGGATTGACCCTAACCGTATAACGTCTCCACGGCTGAAAGGGCGAGCATGCTTGGTATGACAGGAATTCAAACCCGCGACCCTCAGATTACGGGTCCAATGCCCTAACCATCTGGCTATGCCAGGCCAAGTATGTACCAAATGACAACTGGCAGATTGTGATAGCTTGGGGTATCTCACCCTTTTTGAACGATATACGTGTTATTCGCACTCTGTTTAAGTTTAATTTAAACCAATATCAAATTTAAAATAAGCCTTTTATCTAGTAGCAAAACCTATACCTCAATTATATTGTTTCGTCCGTGTTACAAATGATATTATTTCTTTAAAAACAAGTGTGTTTTTTTTCAATTAAAGCGACTCTTGAAATTAGAAACATTTATTAACACCAGTTGACTCTTGTAGACGTTTTGATGTATCAAAGACCCTTCCGCGAATAAACACAAACTCAGCGTTCGTTTCGGTCTGACATCCATAAGGACAATGCACGCGTTAAGCTTTTCAGCAGTTGTACATGGATTGCTTTTGGTCGTTTAGTAAAGAACGGTCATCAATCACCACTCTCAAATACATCTGGATGTATAAATATATTTCGAAATAATTTATAAAATAATGAGAAACTAAATATCGCTGCCTATATTAAAGCTAGTAGTAAGCACGACATACTCCAGTCTTTATTAAACGTTAGTTTCAGTAAAAGTGTTAGTTAGAATACTTAATGTGTCGAATTTTATAATTTGTAATTTGTTATAATTATTTTACTTTTATGACAGAAATTAGTAACAGGACCAACCGCAGGCTATGGTCAATGTACCGAACCGTAGATCCGAGGGTCCACGCTTCAAGCCCCGTTACTGATGGGATAGAAAAAAAATTTTGTTCCCGCAATTTAGAGTTGCGAGTGCGATATAAGAGTGACAGTGAAATCCCGCTCTTCGAGTGTGTTTGTGTGGTTTTCGTATAGCAAAGCCACATCAGGCCATCTGCTGAGCCCACCGAGGGGAATCGAGCCCCTGATTTTAGCGTTGTACATTTGTAGATTTACCGCTGTACTAGCGGGAGGGCCCGGTCTTCGATTAAAGTAGCCAATGAACAGATGGTTGTTGCTGTTTGCTAGATGTCTTCCCTCTAATAAACCACTTGGAAATTAGGGTTGGCTCGCAGATAGCCTACTAACGAAATTATGTGAAATGTAATAACAAATATACGTTGTTAGCAAAACATGGGGATTTAAAACTAGCCTAAATGTTCTAAGATGTCCGACCATTATGGGATATTATTGGGTTTAAGCCTAAAATATCAGAAACTGCGAGGGCATCCAATTAACAAAGCAAAGCAATCTAATTTCCATAAGTAAGAACATCAGAACAATGTATATAATTACCTTCACTCATTGCCCAGGTGGTTAGGGCACTCGGCTCGTTAGCTGAGGGTTGTGAGTTCGAATCCTCGTCACAACAAAACTGGTAGCCCTTTAAGCCATTGGGGCGTTACAATGTGAATTAAATAGTGAATTACACTATTTGTTAGTAAAGAGCAGCCTAAGAATTGACGGTGGGTGGTGATGACTAGCTGCCTTCCCTCTGGTCTTACTCTGCTAAATTATGGATGGCTAGCGTAGATAGCCCTCGTACAGCATTACGCGAAATTAAATAACAAACAGTTATTTCTCTGGTAAATGGACGTTTTTCTTGACAACTATATATTTTGTTATACTCCAACCTTCACATGCTCATAAAAACAAAACATAGCATTTTACTTGTTACATATTTCTCTCCAACACCTTGGATTATCAATCCTTCGGCCCGGTATGGCTGGGTGGTTAGGGCGCTAGACTCGCAATCCGAGGGTCACGGGTTTACCCAAGAGGTTTGCCCTTTCAGCCGTGGGGACTTTATAATGTTACAGTTAATCCCGCTATTCGTTAATAAAAGAGTAGCCAAAGGATTGACAGTGAGTGGTGATGATTAGCTGTCTTCCCTCTAGATTTACACCGCAAAGTTAGGAACGGTTAGCACAGACAGCTCTCGTGCCGCTTTTGAGGGGAATTTAAAACAAATATACAATATTTAACGTATATGTTTCAAAGTGCACTAAGAGGCAGTCGAAAATACTTTAAGCGTTATTCTATTGGATAATAGAAAAGTTGTTTAATATTTCTTCCAGTAGGGGTGATGATAAAGGCCTTTAATGTTTGTAATACCGACAGAAAGATAATTCAACGTAATTTGTAGGAGACAAATAAGCTGTGTTATTTTAATGTTATGGTGAGGACAGTATAAAAGATTTTTTTCCCATTTTGAAGCAAGGCCGTGGTAGGTTATCTACAGCGTATGTCCTAAGAAATCAAACCTCGGATTTTACCCTTGTAAGTCCGTAGACTTGCTGGTCTTCCATCGGGGGAGGGGGCACAGCGGTATGTCTGCGGACTTACAACACTAAAATCCGGGTTTCGATACCCGTGGTGGGCATAGCAAAGATGGCCCATTGTGTAGCTTTGTGCTTAATTGAGAAAAACAAACAAAACAACCCATCGGGGGTCACAAGTAATAAAAGATTAAACATTATTTGATTTGTGTAGCAGAATAATTGTCTATTCTAACTCTAATATACAATGGAGATTTAGTGTTGGATTACATGTTTGCTTACTGTTCTATACTGATGTTATTCTTTGCATGCGCAGATTAGTTATTTATCTCTGAGAAATAACAGTGAAAGTAATGAACAAACGTGTAAGAATAGTTTTCTGGTCCGTATAATGTGTTTTGAGTATTTATTTGTTCATTAAAACACAGATTCATACCCATTTTGTATAAGAAGGTGTACTTTTGGTATAAGTTTTTTTCGAAACAGGTGGCCTGGCATGACCAAGCGCGTAAGGCGTGCGACTCGTAATTCGCGGGTTCACGCCAAACATGCTCGCCCTCTCTGTCGTGGAGGCGTTATAATGTGAAGGTCAATCCTACTTTTTGTTGGTAAAAGAGTAACCCAAGAGTTGGCGGTGGGTTGTGATGACTAGCTGCCTTCCCTCGAATAGCTTTTTGCGAAATTCGAAACAGGTCAACGCTTTGTTCAAACAATGTCTCTGTACTGAGTGTAGTGTCATGTCTCGTCTCTTGCCAGAAGTTATAAGTCGTCAAATTATTTGACTGTCCAGAAATGGTTTGAAGCAAACAGAAACTGACAGAACTGTACTGTATCCAGAATCCTGGAACGCCATCGAATTCACTATTGTTCCAGGAAAGATATTTTGGCCATATGCTAGGGCAAGATTTGGCAATAACAAGATAACTATGCCATTGACCATAGTGCATATATTGTACAGAATTATTGTGACCAGGAGGACAATACAAGATCCTTGTGGCTAGAAAAGTTTCCGTGTCATAATCCCATTGAGAATTGTTGAGTAGAACTGAGACGAAAAATTGGTGGCCATGACCCTAAACTAGTTACTGTAGCTTAGTTGAGATGAAATCATAAGTCATGGTGGATGACATCAATAACCTTATTGACAGCATGTCTTATCGCCTTGTGGAGGATATTGAAGTATGAGAAGGTCCAACCAACCAACAAAGGATGACTAATACGGGCTGATGTAAGGCTACAGACGCATTTATAGGTGTGTTTTGGTAAAGTTTTGTTGTGATGGGAGAAATACTGAAACACAACTTTCTACGGGCGGCCGATGAAATTATTTTTTGTTCAAACAAGGTTCAAAATTTGTTGTTCAAATTATTCATAAGGTTTACAGAATCTGTCTCAATATACATGTATGTACATGTTTAATATAACACTCATTTTTAGTTTCACAACATTATCTGTATTCTATCTTCATAATAATGATTTTACTTGTTAAAAAATATGCGAAAATTTTGGCAAAGACTGTACGTTTAAGCTATTTTGAAAAACAGTAGAAAGTTTAGTTCTTGTTATTTTAAAGAGCAATGATAGAGGTACTTTATCATTTTCATGAATAAATGAATAAAAAACAAAATCCTATTCTAGAAATAAGTGAGAAAGTTGTTTAATGTCATTCTGATGTCAGTAGAAATGTTATTAATCATTATTTTTAGAAGTCAACGAGAGGGACATTCAGTGCTATTCTGATAGCAGTACTATGTCTTTCATTATTCATAGGTCAACTGATGGTTCATTTTCAAGTTCTGTAAAATAATTGAAGAGAGAGCCATTTATCCTATCATGACTAAACACTTTTAAAAAAGGAAATAAATATCATTGCAACTTAAAATCTTATTATAAAGTAAATATAAATTATATTTGTTTTTTTTATAAGTTATGATTACATATTGTGTACAGCAGATAGCCTGATGTGGCTTTGCTATAAGAAATCACACATACGTATTGTGTAAAGCAAAGGCATGTTACCTTTTTGAAAAACTAAAAGCTACATACGACTGACAAGAATGATTCATTAAATACCTCTCAATTTTGGTATAAAAAATTGGTATATTTGTCGTTGTTTTTTGTTTTTTATTTCGCGCAAAGTCCTCCCTAATTTAGCAGTATAAGATTAGAAGGAAGGCAGCTAGTCATCACCACCCACTGCCAACTCTTGGGCTTCTCTTTTACCAACGAATTGTGGGATTGACCATCACATTATAACGCTCCACGGCAGATGGGAGAACATTTGTGATGCAACGGGGATTCGAACACACGACCCTCAGATTACGAGTCGAACGCCTGAACCGCCTGGCCATGCCGGGTCTGTTTTGGTATAATAAAAATGTATATTTTTATATCTTTCTGCCATAAATGATAATGCTTAATGTTTTTGGAATGTAAAACAACGATAAATTTCACATGTGAAAATAATAATAACAATAATTTTGTTATTCATAAAAAATCGCAAGTTTGTGTTGAATAAGCAAATGAATTTAATTGGTTATAAAAAAAATGAAACAACCAAAAAATGTCTGAAAGTCTGTTACAGATCAAATATCATACTAAGAAGAAACATTCAAGTTTGGGTTGAGCACACTTCAATAGCAATTCAGCTGTTTGCGTCTGACTATCTCCGAGAAACAAGTTAATCGCATGCGTCAATGAGGACAATGGTGAAACCCTACTATTGTATCAGATAAGAAAAGCCCAAAAGCTGGCAGTGGGCCCTGTTGGCTAGCTGTCTTCTTCCTAGTCTATCGGTTTAAAATTAAGGGCAGCTAATGCAGACAGCTCTTGATTAGGCTTGAGCGAGTACCTGAAAACAAACGACATTCATAACGACCCCACGGCTGAAAGGGCGAGCATGTTTAGCGCGACGGGGATGCAAACCCGCGACCCTCAGATTACGAGACGCACGCCTTAACACGCTTGGCCATACCGGGCCCTTTTTTTATCGATAGAAAATTTCATTCGAACATTTGTAAATTGATCTGTGATCAGTAAACTCTTCAAAAAATGTTTAATTAGTTAAAATCATATAAAGAACATACATACTTTACTGTCGGGAAATACTTTTCAAGTCAATCTCTTGTAAAAAATTAGGAGAGCAGGTAAAAGTCACCATAATAATATTTCGCGTTGTTCGATATAATAGGATGGTCCTTATTTCTTATTGTCGTCTGCTGTTGGAAATATGGAGGAAGCAAAAGTATTTCGTCAGTGTTCAGCAGCATTATTGCGATGTTAAATGACAACACTGCACTTGACCTGGATTGCTTGGTACTTTGTTATAAACAAGTAGACACTACTTCCCATTAGTATCACTGATAGAAAAAAAAAACTGAGATTGTCTCTCGTCTTCCAGAAGCCCTCCACAAGAGTCACTCTGGTTAAAAGTCGCCGAGAAGTACATTCAGAGAACTTTCTTCGACATAAATTGATTATTAGAATCAATACCAACCCAAGTATCGAAAACTGTAGTGGTTTTGAATGCACAGAGATTTTAGTCTAAGTTTTAAAAAATCTGTCTACAGAAACGTATAATTTTATTTAAAATATAACACATTTGTGATAATACTTAAATACACTCGTTTACCTTTTTCACGAGTCAAGAAGAATAAAGATGGAAGCAAAAATGACAAAAATTATCTTCTAGGTTATTATTAGTAGGTGTGTAACTAGTAGAAATAAGCTGGGGCAAAAATGTTGCTTGCAGAGTACGAGATGTCATCAGATCCAAATCCTGGGACTAAAAGAGGAAATCGCAAAACAAGGATAAATGTTATCTCTGTTAAATTATAGACTGAATAATCACAGACACATAAATTTATCTTCGTTAAAATACAGACTGGAAGGACGAAGATCAACGAAAATAGACGTACATCGATGAACAGTGTAAAACAGTGACGAATGCAGAAAAAAAACACGACATATATCTAAACAGAAATAAAATGTTCGCCATATGTATTATTAGGATGTTTAAATAGTTTTCTTTATGTGGTGTTAAACAAAGCTACACAGCGGAGTAGCTGTGCTCTGCCCACCAAATGATGATTTCTTTATGTTTTCTGTTCGACTCATCTTACTTGAAATGAGTAATTAAAAGAAAACTGTCACTTGTGTAGCGGGATTATTAAAAATAGTAAAAAGTAGTCTTATTAAAAAATATTTTCATCTCTGTGCCCGAAAACGGTCAGTCACAAACTCTCCTTGTTAGCCTGAAGATGACCTAAGAAAGCCGAAACGTTGTTCTGAACTACATTTTAATTAAAGTTTTAATACCCATACCAGCTGTAATGAGAATACAATAGTTTCATATCTTACGCACACCGGGATTTCTAGTAAACATTCATCATGATTCCTAGGAGAGCTTAGCTTCTTCTTTTTTTTTTTCTATTGAGAACCAGAAGAAGGGTGCCAATCTTTCATGCTGGTATTACTGAAATTATCTTTACCTGTTTAAGGAATGCCAGCCATAATCTTTGATGTGTTTCTTTTCCTTAACAAGCCTACCAGTGATTTCAGATCGATACCTGTCTTATTTGTCAAGAATACACAGACTTATTAAGTGGGCCCTCTCAAATGAAAATGACCATGGAGAAAATGTAAACAATTCTGAGCGAGAATCGAGAAAAAATCGTTAGGGTTCCTGTTACTTTACTCTAGGCTTATAATTCTAATTATTTTTTGTAATTTCTTCTACTGCATTATTACTTCAAATTAAAATATATAGAAGTATATCCCGGATTAAGTTAAAATCCATCAGTTGATTTGCATTGTAATGAACGTACGGTTTATTTCGAAAAATCGCGAAGATTCATTTTCACATAATCAGGATGACCTACAAATAATTATATATAGGTTGTTGCCATGACTAGTAGCCTGTGCTGTCACCTAATAATGTTCATTTGATTATTTATTTTACTGATTTGAATTTACTAATTGATCTGTATCTTACATTACGGCTATAAGTCAACTGTCATTTTTAAGGAAGACCTGAGATGGAGTGTTTATGATGGTATGGACCGGTGTTCAATCCTGGGTCTTCTTGTTATAGAAGTTGGTGAGTTATACGCTGGTCTTGACATCCGAACGATACAAGTCTTCCCGAAGTATATTTTATATTTATTATGTTTATGTTTATTGTTTGAGATGCTAGGAAAAATACTAAGTACAGAAAATTAATTTAACACAAAACCTTATAACCCGAGTGCTTTCGAGAGGCGGATCATTCATTCTTCAACAGGGGCAAACTGTCATACAATTCACATTTTAAAACCATCATATAACTCATATTTTAAAAACTATCATATAACTCACAATTTAAAACCATCATATGACTCATATTTCAAATACTATCATATAACTCACGTTTTAAAACCATCATATGACTCATATTTTAACAGTATTTCATAAGTTACGACATTGTTATTCAGTGAAGGATTTAAACGGTAAATACAGATAGTGAATATATTTCATTATTAGAACTAGAAAAAAAGTACAAATAGATATCATTTTATGATGGTTAATAAGGTGGTTAACAAATATTTACGTGAAGTTAAAACCCCTCTAAAACTCAGTAAAAATGAGCTTTGCTGTGCCGAAAAATTACATACGTTAGTTTGGTGTACATGTTAGTTTTATGTATATTAGTAAAAGTAGTTTTGAACTAAGGGAGAATATTAATAATATTACAAGTTTAAATTTTCATTTGAGTAGTTTGTTTGTTAAGCACAAAACTACACAATAAGCTACTCGTGCTTTGTCATCACGGGTATTAAAACCCGGTTTCGGGCGTTGTAAGTTCTTATATCAATCGAGTAGCCTTCAAGTTAAACTTACGACAGCATTTTTTAAAATTCAAAAATAGTTTGTTAGATTTCAACGTTTTTATCTCGTTTATTTTGTGTGTTCTTGCTGTGGACGAGATTATATTGGTTCAACTACAGAGGCAAACTCGACATTGGTTTTATTTGTGGTCAAATTTTCGTTGCTAGCCGGAAGCACTTTGTGTTCTTCAACAATTGAGAGAAGTTTTGTCCTCATCAAAGTAATTTCTAGACTCCTACTACAAGAATAAAAAATGAATTTTTACAAGCAGTACGTTGGACTGGCTTGCTAATATCAAGGACGAGTTTCTCTCAAACGAAAACAACTAAAAATTGTTGTGTCTCACCATAAATTTAATATATTTATGTCACCAAAAAAGTTCACTTTTCGTGTACTTCGATCAAGTTTCATATCTATTTATTCTAACTGTTGCAATTAATCTATCAATATAATAAAATACGCGTCAATATAATATAAAATGTATCATTACTATCAGTTCGCGTCAATATAATAAAATACGTATCGTTACTATCAGTTTGCCTTCGGTTTTTGTTGATATGTTTATAAAATGACGGAAATTCAATCAATGCAGTTCCTTCATTCAAAATTGGGTCGCGCTAAACATGCTCGCCCTCCCAGCCGTGGGGGTGTATAATGTGACGGTCAATCCCACTATTCGTTGGTAAAAGAGTAGCACAAGAGTTGGCGGTGGGTGGTGATGACTAGCTGCCTTCCCTCTAGTCTTACGCTGTTAAATTAAGGAAGGCTAGCACAAATAGCCCTCGAATAGCTTTGTGCGAAATTCAAATACAAACAAACAAAAACAAGTTTAGCCTTTCACTTACTCTACAATGTACTTTTGAAAGATTCTTCTCTTCTGTTTGTCTCCTCCAATATAATTTATTTTCTGTAACAACTTTGACGACAGGATAGAAATGTTTTAGACGTTTCTAATTTACAATCAATCAAGCCTTAGGAATAGATTTAATTACACTATGTCGTAGAGCACGTGAGTGTGACTGAAGTTTATAAATCAGTTGATGGTGTTGGCATGTCTCTGCTATGGATACAGAGAACCTACTAATGAATCAGAAGACACCAGTTTCAAAGAGAAATCCCTTTTGTTAAATAAATATGAAACATTAGGTGTAGGTTGGTATTCATTTGGTTTACCTATTGCCCTTAAATTTCCTAAACTGTATTACGTTTTTGTTTCAGAATTTTGCACTAAGATACATAAAACCCAGCTGTGCTTGCTCGTTCCTTATTTTAAACGAATAAATTAGAGTGAAAACAGTTAGACACCACCAACCATCGCTAATTTTTGGTTATTTTGTAGTATTAAATAGTAGGGTTTAGCTGTCACCCTTATTATGCATCAAAAACTTCAAAGTGTGAAGCACCAGTATTTTGTGGTAACTGGACTCACACCATGATTATTCGGATTCCCCATCCTGAAATATTAACCACCAGACCACACCCAGCTTGTGGTCTTAATAAATAAAGCGTTTAGAAGTGTTTTTTTCTCTTGTTTATTTTTTGAACGTCGTTTGTTTGTTTTTTGAATTTCGCACAAAGCTCCGCGAGGGCTATCTGCGCTGGCCCTCCCTAATTTTGCAGTGTAAGACTAGAGGGAAGACAGCTAGTCATAACCACCCACCACCAACGCTCGAGCTACTCTTTTTTATCAACGAATAGTGAGACTGACCGCAACATTATACGTTCTCATGGCTGAAAGGGCGAGCATGTTTGGTGCGACCAAGATTCGAACCCGCAACTCTCAGCTTACGAGTTGAACGCCTTAACGCACTTGGCCATGCCGAGCCGTTTATAGGTCGCTTAAACAAATTCTATTGTATTGATTTTAAACTAACCAAGAGTTTAAAGTCAGTTTAAAATTCTTTATTTTAAAATAAAATACAATAAATGGATAACGTTTATATTCAGTGCACATTCAGTTGAAAATCGACTCAGGCGGTTTTTCCGTTATTATTATGGCGCATGATTAAAAAAACTTTGTCTTTAACAAAACGCAAAATTTCCGTATTTGAGTCATATCTTAAAGGATAGTACCGCTCAAACCATAGAACTCATAGACTGTGTTAGAAGACAACGTATTGTTTGTTCCCGAGATGTTACCTCGTTTCGCTCTAAACTCAGTCAAATAAAATGACTTATAAAACACGATAATTTCGCACAACACAGACAGACTTGACCATCACAGTCACGTGAAAATGAAACATTTATATCTTCGAAAACGAAAAGAAAACATGGCACTTAGAAAAACAGCGATAAACATTACATGGAAAATTGTTCCGATTACTTAACTCACTTTGTTAAGTTATTTCCGTTCTGTATACAAAATCATTACTAGAAATTTAATTGTGTGTAACGGAAAGCATACAAATGTGAAGAAACTGATTACCATAACGCTACAACAATCTCTTCCTTAAGTAACAAAGTGTTGGTTTCCAAAGCAAATAAAAAACAAATTACATTAATAGCATTTTAATTACACTTTTTATGTTATAAGACACAGACAGCAATCTCATTCTATTGAACTCTTCACGCCGGACTACAACACCTCAAACTGTAATCAAGTTTTTACATTAGTGACGCGTGACACATAAACTAATATGGTGTTATTTTAAAACGATAAAAATGTGACAGTTCAAAAGCAGCACCTATGAAGAGACACCAATATCACGTCGAAATGAACATTTCTCTTTCAAATGGTTCATTACAAATTCGAGCCCGCCATGACCAGGTGGTTAAAGCAATTGACTCGTAATCTAAGGGTCGCGGGTTCGAATCCCTGTCACACCGAACATGCTCGCCCTTTCAGCCGTGGGGGGTAGTTATAAGTGACAGTTAATCCCACTATTCGTTGGTTAAAGAATAGCCTAAGAGTGGGCAGTGGGTGGTGATGACGAGCTGCCTTCCTTTCTAGTCTTACTATACAAAATTAGGGATAGCAAGCGCAGATAGCCCTTATTGTAGCCTCGTTAAAAACATATTACAAGATGGTGAGCTACCGCTTTACTGTCCACATTTATTTTGTTGTTATCGTTTTAATAAAATATGTTTCAAAATTTTTGTTAAAAGCTACACAAGGGCTAGAATAATAGAGACAACCAGTGATAAGCGGTCACAGTCACATCGTGGTACATCTTGATTGACTGAACAGTTCGATTTGACCTTCATTTTTAAAACACATCCAAAGCCTTAAAACACATTTTTTGTTTTGTTTTTAGCGGCAACTTGCAGCAAACCGTTAACCTTCACATGACACTAGGCCACAGCAGGCCTGTTCTACCGACAAATGTAAACTCTTTGCATTTCCTTCCAGAACTTTTTCCATCTTAAGTACAGGATCTGGTAAAAATATTCAACATTCTAAAAAAAAAAAAAAAAATGTTCACCTTTTATCATGGTCTCTCGGTTGTGACAAATACGAATTATTTGTGCAAAGAAAGAAAATAAAAAATATATATTATACATTCGTGTTTGTTTTTAATTATGAACACCCAAAGCTCGGATTTTTATAACTGTGGTTCGTGTCCTGTTACCCTCCATCCTCCCCCCCCCAAAAAAAGACAAGAAACAAACATCTCTTCTCCCTTTGAAATTACGAGAGCATTATTAGAGTAACGGCCTAATCGTACTATTCGACCAAGCAAAAGTAACCAAAGAGTTCGATGGTGTTTATTTACTACAGTCTCTTAGCCTATCACTTCAAAATTGGAGACGACAAAAGCAGATAGTCCTCTGCGAATCCCATCAAACAAAAAATG
Organism: Carcinoscorpius rotundicauda; assembly: GCA_011833715.1. Classification (NCBI taxonomy): domain Eukaryota; kingdom Metazoa; phylum Arthropoda; class Merostomata; order Xiphosura; family Limulidae; genus Carcinoscorpius; species Carcinoscorpius rotundicauda. The sequence continues at coordinate 176,432,067 of CM022391.1, read as the reverse complement.
AGCTATAATAATTAAATCAGACTGTAAGTTTAATATTTTCATACGCACCATTTTTAATTTAAATCGTATGAATGTCAATGAGAACTTATAAGCTGCCAGTATTAAAAGCAGCCTTCAGTTTTTCAAAGAACGTTCTTAGATGATGGGCATAATCGATTTGATTTTTTTTTTTTCAAATTAAAAAGAATCTAGCGAAGATCAAAGAAAATCACGTTCACCTCATTAGTGTATTCCGTTTTGATGTGCGTGTTTTCTCAAGATCCCTTCAGTACAAAAGATCACATTGAGAATTCAACTGGGATAAAAATAAATGAATGTGACAGAGATGGTTCTACTGTTTGGCTGTTTCTAGATGAAATATTTGTAAGTAGAAGATGTACACAGCTCTTATAAACTTTGATGTTGTGAATAATAATAAAAAACAAGAAAAGAAAGTTCAATCCATGGATTAGAGTCATCACTCTACTTTATCTTACTTTATCTTTTCTAATCCAAAGGATTTGTGTACAGAAGTTGAGCGTGTTATATTAAAAACGATATGCGTTTTATCACTTTGTTAAAATTCATGTCGCCACTTCTGGTCATTATCGATCTAACGCCCGTGATTCTTGGCAGTAACCATGCAGGCATCGATCAACTGTAAAAGGCTCTGTTGTAACGCTTTCCTGTCTAAAGCACACCACTCTTCCCTGAATATTTTTCATTATTTATCTAGAGTACAATGGCATACATACCAGCTTCGTTTTTCCAGCTGCTTTAGGTATGTAGCGATTGAATGAATATATCATAGAAGTAGCTTGTGCGCATGTGACTCGTGTTGCTCTCCAGATGGAGATTCTTCTTCATCGTATTACTTCGTGCATCAGGAGGACGAATTCTGTTACTGCGCATTTTGTTCGTAGTTATATACTTGTTACAATACATATCAGTATGTTTACCATGGCTGTGACACGATTTACTGCATGCCTCTCTCTGGATGGTACTTGATATTCAAGTCAGTTTGTATTCGTTTTTTTTACAAAATAATTAAACGTAAGGAATATTCCATTGTCGAAAACTATAAGCTCTCGGTTTGAATAATTTTTGTTTTTATGATCTGAGCGAATAAATATTTTGTGTTTTAAAGGGCTACCGGACACACTTCGCCCAAACGATGAATTTTTGGTGGCGTCACACCCCCTATAAACCCCAAACAATTTCAAAAGGAAGTTGTGCAACATTCCATTCCACCACGAATTTATATCGACTGTGCTTGACATATAATTTATTTTGAAGATATAAAAGGTTTTTAATATAATGTTCTCTGCCATTTGTAGATTGAAAACTCTTAATTATTAAAAGTAGAAACTACATATTAGCTTTGTTTGTTTTGAATTTCGCGCAAAGCTACTCAAGATCTATTTACGCTATTCGTCCCTAATTTAGCAGTGTAAGGCTAGAGGGAAGATAGTTAATCATCACCACCGCCAGCTCTTTTACCAATGAAGAGTGGGATTGACCGTCACATTATAATGCCCCCACGCCTGAAAGAGCGAACATGTTTAGTACGACGGGGACTCAAACCTGAGACCCTCAGATTACGAGTCGAACGCTTCAACCCAACTGGCCATGCCCGGCCTACATGTTAGCAGTCATAAGGGTCTAATGAATTATTAATTATAATTAAGCCTCTTAGGCCTACAATGGTTTTATTGTCTTAAAATTTTAGATGTTCTAATTTAGCAGTGTAAGACTAAAGGGAATCCAGCTAGTCATCATCACCACCCACCGTCAACTCTTAGGCTACTCTTTTTACCAGTGAATAGTAGAATTAACCGTAACAATATAACCCTCCCACGGATGAAAGAGCGAGCATATTTGGTGTGATGGGGATGTGAAACCGCGAACCTCAAATTACGAGTCGAGCGCCTTAAGTACTTGGCCATGCCGAGCCATATGCACTTTTATACAAGTGAATCATTTTCACTGAAATCGGATCACATTTGGTTTTGCTTGAAATGTTAACATCCATTGAATGTAAATGTCTATAGACCTGCAAATACGGGAATATCTCATCGATTGCTCGAAAATATAATCAAAATAATAAAAAATATTCATTGCGGTAAACAAAACAATAATATGATCTATGTAAAATTATATTTTCCTTCCCAATTTATATAAAAAAAAAATCCTTACGTGATATACAAAAATAAAAATTTGTATTATTTTTTTTTCTGGACTATTATTATGTTTTATTAGTGTGTGTTGTTTTAATTAATGTGCAAGCTTTGGCTCAATTTCCTAAGCCTTCTACAGATGCGAGACGTTTAGTAAATAAATAAACGTTTTCTTCGCAATCTGCATATCTGAATTATGAAAAATTCCATATTAAAACTAAAACAACTTTTATAAAGTGTAAATTCGCAGCCTGTGTTATCAGAGACAATAGAAACTATACACTTTTTAAGCCTCATTTAACAGTACGAGGTCTATGGTTCAGTCACAATGATGTGGAATATTTTATTTTAGAGAATAACCACTTAGAGTTGAATCCAGCATGTCCTTTTGACGTTTTAAAAGCATATAAACTTCTAAGCAACCCTTAGCAAAAACATTTGAGGTTGAAAACGACAACAACAAATAGTACAGACTTAAAATCCCTCACAATTTGTAATTTTGGATGGACGTCACCTAGATGAATTTTTACGTACATGGAATACACACACACACATATATATATATGTATATATATGAGTACATGTATGTATACAATATAGAATAGCGTTCGTTTATTTATTTACTACGAAACTATAACTATGGTTTTCTTTTCTTTCTCTGGTTTCTCTTTGAGTATCTTCTGTCTCCCGATAGGTTTGAATGCTTATACTGCTTAAAACCTTGCTTCGGTACCAGAGGTAGGCATAGCACAAGTATCATTCTTCGTGTTTCAAAGTGCTTTCACGTCACCTACACCAAATGTGAAAAACCATAAAACAGTAGTCCAAACGGTGGCGGTGGGTGGTGATGACTAGTTGCTTTCCCTCTGGTCTTAGACTGCTAAATTAGGGACGGCTAGCGCAGATAGGCCTCGAGTAGTTTTGCGCGAAATTCAGAACAACCGCTGTTCTAGCGAGGGACACTACAACTCGTAAAATAAACTGCACAAGAAATGTTAATAGTAATTACGTAAAGTTGTTGTTGAATTTTGAGCGGGGACTATCTGCTGTAGCTGTCCTTAATTTTGAAGTGATAGATTAAAAAGAAAGGCAGTGAGTTGACATGAACTCGTGGGTTACTTTAATAGGACAGAAAGATTTAACCTTCATTTTGATAACGCACTTTCAAGTCCGGAGAGTGAGAAACGCGATTTCTTTGGGTTTGAGGGAAAACAAATACAAGCATTGTAACCGCAATTTGGGAGTTTTAGGTGTTAATTATTATTCGTTCCTTTTGTCCAAGTAAAACACATAAACACTTCAAAACATTTTATAATAATTTGTTATAAGATATTCAAACGATGTTGTAAGGGTTTCAGTAGCTTTCTTAACCCGCATCGGATCGTTCATTTAATTTTGAGGTTCACAGTACAGATAAAATAACGAAGCAAACAAAAAGCTCGAGAAAATCAAGCAACTTTATGACAATTATATTTGTACATAACATAATTACAAGTTAATGACTTTATGCTGAGTGTTCGTGATCTACGAACCATTGTTGAATTAATAATTATATACGTAATTCACCAATCAAGGTTGTTAAGTATGGACGCAGCCAAACTTTTCATTTTGAGATTGCTTTCCTTTACCCGAAATTACGGCACGAGCAACCGCAGCGCTTCCCTGTAATAAGCACCAAATTTGTGTGTATATAAATGTAAAAGCTACATCGGAAAGCCTCCATTGCATTCGAAATTAATATGGAAAAACCATATCAGCTAGAAAATAAGGGAAGGAGCACTTTTTGCAAGGACAGGTACAAATAACAGTACGTCAACAGAAAATACCATCTCAGAGTTTACAAGCAGTGCACTGGTATTTATCCACACTTTATGCAAGGACAGGTACAAATAACAGTACGTCAACAGAAAATACCATCGAAGTTTACAAGCAGTGCACTGGTATTTATCCACACTTTATGCAAGGACAGGTACAAATAACAGTACGTCAACAGAAAATACCATCGAAGTTTACAAGCAGTGCACTGGTATATATCCACACTTTATGCAAGGACAGGTACAAATAACAGTACGTCAACAGAAAATACCATCAAAGTTTACAAGCAGTGCACTGGTATTTATCCACACTTTATGCAAGGACAGGTACAAATAACAGTACGTCAACAGAAAATACCATCAGAGTTAACAAACAGTGCACTGGTATTTATCCACTTACTTTCAAGTAGATATCTATTATTGATGTTCCCGAGCGAATCAGCGGGAAATTTCAGGCTCACATACTAAAAAACTGGGTTTCGATATCAATGGTGGACAGAGCACAGATGTACTATCGGGTATCTTTCTGCTTACCAATAGTCAAGGTATTACGGATTTGGTTCCGATTTCGCACAGTTACTCTCGAGCCGTCTACACTGGTCCTTCCTTACGTTTGAAGTGATAGACTAGAGAGAAGGAAATTATACAAAAAATATACGTTAACATCACTCACCTCCGATTCTAAGGCCACGCCTGGCCAACAAAAGGTGGAGATTGATCATCACATAATAATGCTTCTATGGCTGAAAGGGCGAGCATGGTCCGGGACTAAATCACTGTAGACTAATGTTTCTATAAAAATAAAGTAAAATGACGATCTCGTTCTTTCTCACAATTAATCAATCAGGCTTTCATATCAGATATGTGTAAAAATAACATTTACACTCCATCTTCCACAAGTCATCCACTGCCCAGAATAGATCTAACACGTGATTTTCCTGGCCTAGCTACTGTTTGAAAGTTCTAAAAAGCAGTGCAAAAATACATAATTAAAGTTCAAAACATTTCCTTGAAAAAAGTTGAACGAAAAACGGTTATTAATTAGCTTTTCATACTCAAACTCTCAAATGATCCAAAAACATTAAATTTTAGCATTACTCATTACTACATACACTTGTTTTATTGTAACACTGAATGCACATATTTTGTTTTTTGAATTTCGCGCAAAGCTACTAGAGGGCTATCTGCCGCAAGTCGTCCCTAATTTAACAGTGTAAGACCAGAAGAAAGGCAGCGAATCATCACCACCTACTGCCTTTTACCAATAAATAATGGCATTGACCATAACAATATAACGCCCTCACGGCAGAAAAGGCGAGCATATTAGGTGCGATCGAGATTGAAACCCGCGACCCTCAGATGACGAGTCGAACGTCTTAACCAACCTGGTCACATATTTTGTTGTACCAATACTCACTAGACGTAAATATTTCCTTGTAATCATACTCACTGAATGCACATATTTTGTCATAACAGTATTCAAACTTACCTATTTAATTAATAATGAAAATTGTCCTATCGTGTGTGACGTGACTTGTTTGTTTTGGAATTTCGGACAAAGTTACTCGAGGGCTATCTGTGCTAGCCGTCCCTAATTTTGCAGTGTAAGACCAGAGGGAAGGCAGCTAGTCATCACCACCCACCGCCAACTCTTGGGCTACTCTTTTACCAACAAATAGTAGGATTGACCGTCACATTATACACCCCCACGGCTAGGAGGGCAAGCATGTTTAGCGCGACGCGGATTACGAGCGCACGCCTTAACGCGCTCGGCCATGCCAGTGTGACGTGACATTGTAGAAAGCCCTAGTTGATTGTGGAATTTTAACATACCAGCCAGTTTGCGTTCGAAATGTCGAATTTTCACGTGCAAATTTGAAACTCGATTTTTAGTGGTTAAAAACGAAGCATAATCGTATGTTTGTCAGGATAATACAGCATACTGTCTGGTTCATTTTTTTTATTGCTTCAGAAACTAAATCATACCTATAATGATTTTTGTAACCATGGATAAAATTGACATTCGGTTCATTTCCCTATAGGAGTTCAAGCTTGATCACAATGTGGCAACAGCAGCTCGTGATGTCAATCATGCGTTTGATGATAGTATAACTAATGAACGTACAGTACAGCGTGGGCTTCAGAGCATTCCCTCTGGTAACCCAAGCCTTGAAAATGAGCCTCTGACCCACCCATCAGATAGCCATTAACGAGGAAGAAATGAAGGTCTTAGTTGAATCAGATACTAACTAAACAGTAAAAGAACTTGCTGACAAACTTAATGTTCAATATTTAACAGCATCCTGTCATCTTGAAACAATTGGTAAGGTGTAAAGCTGGACAAATGGGCACCTCACGAATTGACTGAAAACAAGACGAGTTGAAAGTTCTTCTCCACTCCTCAGTCGCAACAAAAACCGACTTTTTTCTCCATAAAATTGTCACCGGTCATAAAATATTGATTCTTTACGACGATCAACGATGATTTGGACAGTGTCTTGACTATGAAGAACTACCAAAATCAGCTGTTCACCATAAGAAGCTTATGATGGTTGTCAGCAGGTGTGTTCATTCTTAAACCAAAGAGAAATAATCACTGAAGAAAAATGTTGTTGTGAACTTGAAATTATATATAAAAAAAACATCCAACATTAGTCCATCCCAGAAAGTCCACACTGCTTCAAGACAATGCTCACCTTATGTCTCACGCTACTGTCTAAAAACTAAACACACTTCAGTATGAAACTATACCACATCCACCATATTCAACAGATCTTCCCTCTACAGATTATCACTTTTTAAACCCTCGGTCATTTTTATAAATCAAAAAACAAAGTGTGAAATGCAAAACCAAAGGTCGTTTGAAAGTGCCTTTGAAGACTTGATTGCATCAAAGGACGTCGATTTTTTTAAAGATGGTATTTATAAACCTACAACTTGTCGGCAGAAGTGTACTGAGTCTGAAGGAGCTAATATTTATTAAATAAGTTAAACAACAAAGATGCACTTGTTTAACATTTTCTTTTAAAAATCCGACATTCCATATGCAACAGCCTAAGAGTTCCATGACATTAAAGGGCTAAAGCAGAACTGCTTTTGTTGATGTCACAAGTCCGATTTACTGTTACAGACTATTTACTGAACTTTTATCTGTGAGCTGTCTAGTGAGCTTGGTTTTTATATCAAAGTGAAACAGCGTTTTTTGCTGAGTTTGACTTTTTACGAAAATTTAAGAACCTCCCGTTTTTCTGTGGTAAAAATATTTTGTTCATGGCTTAGTTAGGGACTTCAAACACTAAGACGTGTAGTTTCCTGCTATATAAAAGTTCATTAATAAAACACACAAACATTTCTTTTTTTTTATTTTTCCTTCATTTATAGTAAATAAATAGTTTCTATTACATTTGTTTCCTTCTTGAGAGATATTTCACAGTAACTTTTGTCATGAAATTAACATCAAATCTACCAACTAGTTCAAATTTTCCTAAAACTGGGCTCTACACCCAAGACTAAGTTACAGCACCCACCATGCAGAATGTGGTGGAAAATTAAGTCGCAAACTTGTTGGAATGCAGCAACACAACACAGCTCAAACGTGTCGTAAAGCTGGCCGATTCGTCTATAATACTGACATTAATTAAATTAATTAGTCTTTTTTTTTTCTCGTGTTATTTTTTCATTTTTTTCTCTTCTGTAACATTCTGATAACTGAAAATTTCACTTTTCCAATAGAGTACAAAGACATATAAAACTTGCATTTCTAGGGTGTTTTGGGGCTAAGATAATTTTGTTTTTGTAACTTATAGTGATACACAAATATCACATTTAACTTGAATCATCTTGTCCACCAAGTTACTTGTTCATCAGTTCTAACTGTGACCAAAGAGATTAAACAGTTAATTTTAAACAAACTATTTTTTTCTAAATACATTTGTTAAACTGGCCTTTTTGAAAAGAAAAAAACAGTCCCGTAATAACATCCACCACCCCATAAATCGTTCAACTTTAAATCTACTCGCAACTAATTCAATAGTTCATACTTCAATTTGTAAACTCCATCACCCACAAATCATTCAGTTCCTTACACTTCAAAATAAAATAAAGTCATTCACTTATAAACCATTTCAATGTTTAAATTTACACGCTTATTGTACACAGTCCAAAACTCAAATCTTAAATCACAAACACCTTGCACTTGAGAAGGCAATTTCATAGAGAAAAGCAGTATTCTATTCACTTTACTCAAGACACAATTCAGACAAACATCATATGTTTTCAGGTATACATTAAACAGAGATACAACTCATGATTTCTCAAAGGGATATCACCTAATGAATATATTTACAGTTTATATACAAATTTTATATATCTATCTATACACATATATTTATAACTATATATATATATATACATACACACACACACACACACAGTGATAAGAATTCCAGAGTTAGTGTAAACATGCACATCAGTAGGAACCCAATACAGATGTGCCACGGTTCTTGTGCACGTATAACATCAGCATGGTCCTAGATATCTGTATACAGATGTGTTAGTAAGGTCCCTAGTAACGGTACCAAGATTCCAGTAAATGCTTTAGTAAGGTCCAAAGTAGTAGAGTTTTCTGAAAGTACACCAGTAAAGGCTAGTAACATCCATGGTAACTGTCATAAAAAAAATCATGCATGTCATGATATGGAAGTCATAAAAACTAACAAATTTTTTTGCAACAAATAAAGGTAAGAACTGTCACAAAACTTATGGTCTACTTAACAAAAGTAATGAGCAGAGAAAAAGAAAATGAGACCAAATTTTTCTCTGGACAACACAAAAAAACAACTTGTGATTCGAGTTTCTTGAACGACAATAATGAACAAGAAAACTGTTAAAATAAACGTACAAAACTGAAGGACAATCAAGGACAATAAAACGTGATTCGTAAGATTCTTCTATAAGTGAGCATTAAAGACAGTACAAACCGCGGGTATTGTAATAACATTTCTGTAACAACAAAAAACTACGAAAATTTCTTTTATCAGAACAGTTACAAAGAAGCATTTATATTATTCCTGTAAACATAAAAACAGAGAATAAATACAAATGGAAATTGTTACAATTTTTACAGTAAAGAAAAAATTACTTACAGGAAACCTCTCACTATAAAATGCAACAATAAAATCAGGGAAATTTAAAGATTCTGTAGACTAAAAACAATGAAATATTGGATGACACAAGAAGTGTCAAAGGATGAGTGATATTATGGGATCAACAAAGTTTTGCTAGACATATTAAATATACAAATGAAAGAAAGACAGTGGGGGTAGAGGAACTGATAAAATTTCTTCACACGCAATAACAGAGGAATCGAGGCTAGCAAAACTGGATAACGATTCCCGTAGATACAAATAAAAATAGTACAGATAACAAAACTGTAATACAATTCCTGTAAACACAATCATTCACAGAAGAGGTAATGGAAACTTTGACAAACATTATAAAAATACATCATCAAAATCTGTATTTGGTGGTACAGTTCAAGGTGTATGTCAGTATTTCAACACATTATTATCTAAGTAAAGTTCACAACAATAAAGGCTACAGCAGATATGGCAGTGTGCACATAGAGAAACATCAGTAAATTTAAAGGCTGGTGGTAGTACCCATGATACCTTTGAAAGTACTTCTTTAACGTATCAGTAAGCTCTAGATTGGTGGTAAAGTCTAACACAACAATTACAGCACTCTTTAACACTTATGAATGACAGGTCTATGCCCTATAATAATCTTGTTTGAAAAGTCACACATTAGTTAATAACGTTTCGGATATACACGTATAAATGGCACACGATAACCATGCTGGTGCCTTCGTTCATTATGAGTAGTTTAGGACAACTATAACAGGTTGGGCATTGTAAGTGAAATTTGTAGCTGGATGCAGGTCACAAAGTATTACTTTTATTACATTAATAAGGTCCAGGCTGGTGATATGGGCCAGGATGATGTTGCTGAGGTCCTTGTCGTTGTAACTGAGCTACAAGGTTAGCTGGCTGAGACTGTTGTTTCTGCATGGCCAACAACATGTGTTGCATTTGGGGTCCACCCCCCATCCCTGTCATGTTCCCTGGATTGGCAGCTGCAGCTCCATAGTTTGGAGTTCCACCTTGAACCATTTGTGATACAGATCCCATCTGTCCAGCAGTCACATTTGGAGGCTGCAGACCTGCTTGGGTCATTGGGTACTGAGGCCTGAAACAGTGAGAGAACTTCATTAATATTAATACAATCTAATCAATATCAAACCCGATGCACTTACAAGAGAAATTTAATAATAACTTTCTAGAGAAATGAAAATATTCTTTTGTTACTATTATTATTCAGTATATTTTATTTAAACCTAAACTTTAGTTCACAAATATTGCATTTAAATGCAGATAAATTTTCACTAACATTCTCTATCACTCACAGGGCAAACTGGTTGATTTGGCTTGAAACACTAGTTTTAATGGTATACATTTTCTTACCTTGTTTTCTGGTTTTGATATTTAACAAAGCTACACAAGGGTTTTCTGATCTAACTGTCCCAAGTGTTGAACAGACAGACTACAAGAAAAGCAGCTAGTCAAAACACATGCCACCAACTCTTAGGCTACTTTAACTGAATAGTGGGATTTGACCATTACTCTTATAATGCACCCATAACCACAAAGCACTGTCTTCAAAAAGCTGATTCGTAAACTTTAAATGATTCCCAAGGTTAATTTGTCTCATTTTCATGACTCACTAACTTGATTTACCACATTTCATAAAACCTTACTAAGCAGACTCACTACTTTCTGAAAATTAACTAATCTGCTTCAGTACATTTTCTTATGTTTTTTCAATCTGACTTCGGTCCTTCAGCACATTTCCTTGTTTCTTCAAACTCCTACCCTCTCCTTCAGCACATTTTCTTATGTTTCTTCAATCTGACTCCCACCCTATCCTTCAGTACATTTCCTTATGTTTCTTCAATCTGGCTCCTACCCTCTTCCCTTCAGTACATTTTCTTATGACTTACCATTTTATGATCAAATATTCTTTTTCTATTTTTTGTCTTAATTACCAGTTTAATAAAGTTTATTTTTTAACATTGAAAGCAATTATTATTATTACCATATTTTTTGGTAAACAACACACTCCCACCCCCAATCCCCAAAGGGAATCTCACCCCCCCTGCATTCTATACACCAAAGGTAAAAACTTTTAGGCTTCTAGTACTTTTGCAATACTCTAAAGAATAATAAAAGATTACACTGATGTTGAACAGACAAATAAATAACTGTGAAAAATAGGGGTGCATCTTAAACACTAAAAAATACAGTATTTATTATACATCAGTTCACTAACCTTCCACCTTGCATGTACTGGCCTTGCTGGCTTCTCAGAGGTCCTGGTCCCATCATCGCAGTTCCACCCTGAGGTGTGCCATACGACTGACTGTAGCCAGACTGCATCATTGTTCCTGTTCTACTTTCCATCATTCCAGCAGTTTGCTGTATGGGAGTACCATTGTAGCTACCATATCCTTGACTCATACCTAACACGTAAGAATGTTCTATTTCACATGTTGAATAAGGATGCAGTTTCATGTATGATACGACAAATAAAATTCATAAGAGTTACCAACAGGATCACTGTCTGGCATATATCACTTATGTTTAATAATGTGAAATTCCTTTTACAGCATGAAACTTAATTTCTGATCAGTGCAAGTTACTTACACACACCAAAAATAAAAATCAGCTTGTTGTGAACGTATCTGTTAAATTCAACATAAAAGTTCTTACATTTTTACTCATGCAGGTTTGAATGTTCTGTCTTATCAGCTGAGTTCTCTTGTACCAAGGGCTAAGTTTAACAGTTATTGAAAGATAATCATGGTTTCTTAAGTGAAACAATTATTTCAGTTACATTTTAAGTGTTTTGTTTATTCAGCAAAAATTCTATAACAATTTACAACTCACTTCAACTCGTAAGTTACCGGCCAATCAGTTTGGCCATGAAACTGATTAACTGGAATATACTAGTTGTTCACCTGTTAAAACCTTTTCTTGTGTGGTTGAAAACTGAGTGACAACTGCCAGACCAAAATCATGTGTATGTTACTTTAGTTTCTGGTTACTGTTTCACACAGAAGCCAGTCTCTAACAATTTGCAAAGTTACAATACTTCCCTGCTTTATAGATGCATATTGTACAGTTAAACAAGAAAACTGCTTTGAACTGCTAATTAACACGAAAATCATGATAACAACATTCATGCATATAAACACCAAAACACCTAATTATTGTTAAGTTAAAGATAGCAGTTGGGTAACAAAGAAAAAACTGTTACTACTGCTACAAGGACCAAATTATGCTTCAACTAGCAACAACAATTCATCAGCACATTCTCTCAAATTAAGCATGCAGCCCTTTGAGTATGTGCAGGTGGAAATGTACCTTTTAAAGTAAGAGCCTGCATAAACAAACACTGATAACCTGCCTATCTGATCTGGAGACTACAGGAATTAGTTTATTTATGATGCTCAATTTAAAGTGATTCTGAGTGTCTTCTCTGTCTTTTAAATGTACGTACAAGATAATCTTGAAACAAAAACTAACACTTGATTTTCTGACATGTTTAAATTTCACTCACAAGTATGGAAAGCAGTTTTTGGAGACAGGCAGGAAAACACACTATTCCAATTCACAGAAGCTATAAAGATGATGAACGTTATCACACCATAATCTGCTGTGCTTACATTACTGTCAAATAATGAATTTGTTTTGTGTTTAAATCTTTGTAGAATTTGCAGTAATCTTACCAAAAGTACTAATTTGTAACATGGTACTGTGTAATAATGCTAGGACAAAAGAATATTTTGTTATTATTTATATCTTATGGGACTAATTCTTCCACATCATTACAGAATGTAAATTTTAACACTATAGTAATGTTACATTGATCCCTGTAGACAACCAAAGGAGACAGGATAAGAATACTTAATCAATCTGTAGAATTGTCACACACTTGTATCAAGGGGACGTCATAAGGTTTCTGTTTGAATGAACATAATGACCAAAGGTAGGGTTTAAAATAACTGTCTTGCAGTGTCTTAACTATATAGCAAGAGCTAGCATACGGTACTGGTATATGCTAGAACAATCAATTTAATACCACTCAATAAATACACCTTGATAAAAATGTTTCGCACTGTATATTAAACTTTCCTTTCATGTCACAACATAAACAGCATAGAGAACTGTTAGTAGAGCAGACGGTTTGAATAGAAGCTTTACGTAATACTGGTTGGACTATCCAACAAATTGCTACAGACTTGAAATGCTTCTCAAACTCCGTTAAGTACAACCTAGATTGTAAGACTGAGACAAGCAAGACTGCAAATAGAAAAGCAAGAGATAAATCACCTAAACTCAATGATACTGATGTTGAGTATCTTTGTTTACGTACCATTTGGAACAGAAGGAAGACTGCTACTGGTCTCAAGCATGATATAAACAACCATGTACCAAATTACAGAAAAATATCCAGATCTGCAGTATGAAGACTTAACATAAGTTGAATATCTTGTTGCGTAACACATTCAAACTCCAAATATTGTCAAGAAACTAAAATTTGTTAAAAAGTATAAAAACTGAACTGATTGTGAAGGTGTTATGGGTGTACGAGTCCAAGTTTGAAAAACTTGGTTCAAAGTGTATGTTGTATGTCCAGTGGAAGAAAGGATAAAGGTATCTCAATGCATAGCACCTATCATGAAACACAGATGAAACAGTTTGGTGATATGTGGTATTTTTGTGTTGAAGCAACAGAAAATATTTGCAAAATAGATGGAATAATGGACCAGTGCAAGTACAATCAGATACTGATCTGTCATGGTGTACTTTATGGTTTGCATATTATTAGTAAAGAATTCTATACCAAGACGATAATGACCTCAAGCACTCACCCAATCTATGCAGAAATTTATCTCAGTAAGAAGCTGTTGGAGTCATTCAAATGATGCAATGATTTCCACAATCGCAACTCAACTGAGCAGCTCTGAGATTTAACAGACTTGACAAATCAAAAGTCACTTATGACTGTGTTTCAGAGACATTTGTTTAACATCCCAAAGGACACTTTGTCAAATATGTTGCACAATACCTGAAAGACTGCCTGCAGTTATCAAAGCAAACAAAATATCAACTGTTTGCTTAACTTCCACTGAATTTCTATTGAACTTAATACGAAGATTAATCAAATTATGTTTTAACTGTGATTTTCCTTTTGTTGGTCTCAGAAAGTAACCTGAAATTTAATTTTTTTCTTTTGCACTGCACTGTAGGTATCCACTGTATTATTCATAATGTTACTTTTTATAAATTTCCACAGGCCCTAACATACATCTTTAATAATTAGAAAAATACTTAAAAGATTTCCAACAAAAAAATTCCCAGACCAGATTTATATACTTGTGCAATTGGCTCTGTTGTAATTCCTTCCCATAAATTAACTTTTGAAATAACTGATTCAGGTATTAAATATTCTGACTCGTATGATATATCAACTACATCTGTTGTTTTTGTCCATTTTCTACCAGTAAGTCACTCACTAACAGGAAAGACAACTTTATTATATTAAGTAACAGAAAAATAAAAAGTGCTATTAAAAATTGTGTATTTCAAACCAAATCTAAAATCTGGTATTATATACAAGAATAAGTGTTATACATTAAAGTTAATACATGTACAGTGGTTACATAGGTATTTTGTCAAACAAACATACAACCAATATGCCAGATACTACACTGGTTATCCTACCTTGTGGAGGTAAGTGGTGAAGAGGTGCTGTCTGGCCTGATGTAGGTTGCATACTTGGAGGATACATGGCTCCCTGGTTTGTCTGCAGAAAAGAAATTTCTGTTATAACAAATAATTATAGGAAATTATAACACCTACAGTAACAATCAATATTACATTATGAAGATAAAGTACTTTTTTGAAGAACAAAAATAATATACAATCAGCACAAACAGCAATCCATAATAACAGCTACAATAACACTCATTAATTACGAAATTACACATGTAAAAAAAATCATATGATAAAAAAAGGTAATTGGAGAATTTCTATAAGATTCAAAACACAGTTCATGGAATAAAATAACAGACATCTACGTATATAACATTTATAAACAAAATAATACACTTCCTGGTAAAAAAAACACTGAGTAAAAACAAAAGTTATTGAACAATTTAATATCATTAACGAGACAAATAACAAAAAAAAATTTCCTAAATGAACACCCGCGATTAGATGGAAAAACACTCAAAAGAAACAAAGCTTCCTTATATAATTACCCTAATAATTAAATCACATCCAATGAAAAGAAATCTCATATGTCCTTACTACCAGAACCAAAACATTCGATCATACAACAGAAGATCAAAGAAAACTAAACATGTTATTATTGTAAGAACAAAAATCATAGTTATTAAAAGTAAGAAAATTCATTAAAAAGAAATTTAAATATGTACTTACTACTAGAACCAAATCATTCTGCCACGTAGAGCAACATCCAGAAAAAAACAAAATTAAATACATTATTACCGCAAGAACCAAATCACATTACCATATCTAGGAACATCCAGTAAAAAAGTACGTGATTACTATTACAACAAAATCATTCTACCACACTGTGATACATCTAATAAAAAGCAATAAATGATATTAGTACAAGATATGTAACACATCACAGGAAACAGTGTTCAGTGAAAACAATAAACATGAATAAAATACTGTCTGATACAATGTTCTCAATTAGAAAGGCATCTGAACATGCACACAAAATTCTTTATGTAGCCTGAAACATTGTGTTAATTATGTAATATGATGCCTGTTATAAGGACCGACACATAGTAACAGATGAAGGAGGTTACAGATCATCACAGACTCGTACACTTTGTTACAATATGAAGGCATGGCCTTACTTGGACTCACGTAAGAAGTTTGGTTGAAGAAGAAAAAAAAAAGATTTCAAACAAAATGTGAGTGCAGAGACAATGGTCTCTTATGCAAATCAACAGGGTTAGATATGTAAAACAATGAAATTACACACAAAGCTGAACTTCAATGCATAAAAGAGAAAGTACCACTACATTATGTAAAATTACCCTGTAATCTTCAGTATACTTTTTGGTACTTTTACAGAGCTATATAAAGTTACAAGTTGTCAGTTATTATTATTACTATAAGGCTATATAATTAAACTGAAAAAATAATAAAGTATTTGAAAAGGAATATGAGAACAGTATCTGGCTTACGGGCATTCCTTGAGACCGAATCTGTTGTCTCACCATCATGGCCCTCTTCTGCATTATGTCCATGTTCTGGTATGGACCAGGGTGCCCTACCATAGGACCACCTGCCCCAGGATGGCCAGGTGGTCCCGTCTGATGCTGAGAATTAGGTCCAGGATTAGGCATGAACTGTGCTCCAGGATGCCGAGCCCGCAACATTGTGCTGAGAGCTGCCTTAGACTGCGAAAGGGGGCGTTCAAATCTAGGTCCTCCAGCTACAAGAAAAAATAAATTTACACAATATTTTCTTCACAACCACTTGAATTTTACACAAAACAATTAGAAAGAGAGAGGGGTGTGTGAAGAAAAAAAGCACACAAATCCAAACCAGAGACTGGTCAGTTACCATACATATTACCTAACAAATAACAAGTACACACTCACTCGGTGTCAGTGTTTGCTGAGGAGAGTAATAGGGAGTTGGCTGCTGGCCATACCAAGTTTGTGGAGGACCCTGAGAGTACATAGCCGGGTCAGCGTAATTAATACCTGTTCGCATGGAGGCAGTTTGCTATAGAAAAAGAAAAAGTCAGTTAAGTAATGTAACACGGAATGTATAATTAACAATGTTGTAAAACCATAATGAGTACAATTCTCAACCAACTTTCAGATTACAATATATATACCTAAAAACTATGCTTGATCCTAACTTTGCAAAGTAAAAGTTCAACCTTATGCTACACAAAACCCAATGAAGTATTACCCATTTTGGTTACTGACCCATATAATCGATATAATTTTTCAATTTGCTAAGTTAATACTTTGCATTTAGTGTTTCCCTGAATTATTATTTTGAGTATTATCATTCAGCTAGTAGTTCATATTCGATATTAACATATTTCAAAAGTGCTTCTGCTCGGTTGTTAAAGAACTACACTCATCTTACCATTTTGGTCTGACGTCGTCGTCGAGTTTGTTTAGGTTTCTTAGCTCCAGCCCTTGGTGATTGCTCACTAGGTGTATCCCTTCCTCTTTTGATTGGTTCCTCTATCTATAAACATAACATACAGCTTAACAGATTATGGTTAACTTTACTTTACACTCTACAGTGTTCCCTGGTTGTTCCATACTAATGAATAATCGAATTCTGAAATATAACTTGTTAATTAACTAATGCAATTTTGACCAACAGCAACCAATATCTCAAATGCTTTTGGTTAAGTTTTCAGAAGATACCCACAACGCTTAAAACCAAAATCCAGCTATTACAATACAGTGTTGTTTTATAAAGATACAACAAAAATATGATTGTTCTGATACAGTTTAGTTGTCAATAAAAAACATGGAAAGGTGTCAACCTATGATGTTAATGCATCTCTTTCTCAATCTTAGCCCTAACATTAGTTAAAGTTCTATAAAGTACGGCCTATATATAAGTGGACTTAACAATTTCAGCATCTACAATTACAAGTTGTTTGTATAATTCTAGAGATCTAGTATTTGAGGAAGTACTATTGCAATAAAGATAATTACTTAATTGTGAGTGTTTTGTGGATTTCTGTTAGTTAACATGGTTCTTTTATTTTATTTCTTTTTAAGTGATGAAATTCCCAATGTTTAAAAAATTATTGTACAAAAACTTTTCTTAAGATTAAAATATTTTTACTGTAAATGACAAAATCCTTTTATGTGTGTGTATATTCAATCAACTTCAAACTGATTGATTTGTTTTTGTTTGCTTGTTTTGAAATTTTGCACAAAGCTACACGAGGGCTATCTGTACAAGGGAAGGCAGCTAGTCATCACCACTCATTGCCAACTCATGGGCTACACTTTTACCAATGAATAACGGGATTGACCATCACATTATGATGCTCCCACGACAGAAAGGGTGAGCACATTTGGTGTGATGGGGATTCAAACCTGCGACCCTCAGATTACCAGTCGAACGCCTTAACCCACCTAGCCATGTCAGGGCAAAACTGATTGATATTCAGTGTATTTATTTTGTTGTTGCTTTAGTTATTATTTCAACTATAAAACTCGCATAACATTTTGGTAACTTTTCCAATTGATGTCAGATCAAACCAAGTAACAGTATTTCACATGCAGGTGCATCATAAAGACGTGAAGATGCTCTGTTCTCTCTAAAGGGGTTAAGAAAGACTAATGGTTGCTCTAACTCTTTTTTCTATTACCCAATGTAAACAACTCTTACAAGTAGTCATATGAATGCAGTAATAAACGTAGCACTATAGTAATTACTAAGCTGAAAAAAATTATAATTATTATGAGCTATGAATTATGCAATGGCAAAAACAAAACAATTTACAGCAAGTTTATATTATGATAAATTTGAATTCAAAAATATTTGTAATTTAAAAATAACTTAAAATCAGCCTTTATGAACAGCTTAACAATTATGAAATAAATGTAAATGACCCTACACAAAGCTTTTAATTATTACACCAATTTAACTAGAACATTAAGCCTACAAAGATGTCCTAATGTCAAAAACCGAGAAGCATTAATTTAAATTCATTATTATGCAGATGAGTCATGTGTGTACTACCAATAAAACAGTATCATATGGTATTAATGCTTTAATTTTTTTCTTTTTGAAATTCCTACAGTTAACTATAGAAACAATTTATTTATTATAAAGTTAACACATATTACACATTCATCATTTAGAAAGACCTGCTGAATTTTTACCAGTGATACAATGACCAAATGATGTACTTATTAAGGAACTAAAGTAATGTTTTTCTAAATAAATATTCTTATGCAAAAAAAGTTCTTATAATTTCTTTTCTTGTGAACATTTGCAAAGTAGCAAATAATTGTTTTTGTGAACCACTAAACAGTATGTATAAAGTTTTACAAGTTCTTAAATATAGTACTTTGACTTCTGAGTGTCAAGGCAATTTAAAAAAAATAAAAATAGAAAATTGAGTTATAGCCTTGTGAGTGTATCAGTTTATATTATTTTATACAGAAAAAATTATGAAATGCAAATAAGTTAGCGTTTTTCACCCTTATCAGAAGCTTCAAATCAAAATAAACCTTTTTTTACCTACACTGAGGCGTATATAAAACTAGTGCTTACTGCTTATTAATATACTGGACAGCCACATATTCTACTAAACACTTCCCAGTGCAGAGAATAAAGTTTTACATAACTTCCAACCAAAATTTAATGAAAATCGCATTCAACTATCTTATGTAGTTTAATAATATTTGTTTATTATTTAAAATATATCCTAGAATACAAAAACCAGAATTTAAATAAAACTGTAACAAGAAACTCTGAATGAAACTCACTGGAGCAGGTTTCTCTGGTGGAGGTTCAAGGTCTTCCGGAGGAAGAGGTGGTGGTTCATAAAAATAAGAAAAAGGCTTCTTCAGGGAATGTGTGTGCCAAAGGAGCAATCTGTGCGTTTCTTCTCCTCGGAGAGGCTTTCGTTCCATCCTGACAGCTCCAAACCAGGACCACGAAAGTGGAGCAGGATTTTTGTGGCCCTCTAAAAGATCCCAGGGACTAACTCGTTGTTTCTCTGCTACCTGCAGGCCCTGTAGTTTCAAAAATTATTTTAGTCAATGTTGACTGATGATACACTTTACAAGAGTGGTGAATATAAATCATGTAAATTACTTTAATACTGTTAAAACAATTTTTTTGAGTATAGCCGTTACTGGTGCTTTACAAATAATATTTCAAATTCAGATAATTACAGTTACAGATGAAAAATATTTGCAGTCACTATATGCATTATTAGCATTACAAATTACTGTAACCAGTAATATTTCTGATGTGGTCAATTTTACTGGTTTTGCAATGATATTACAAGCAGGAATAGCTTCTTATACACTCAGTAACAGTGTCAAAGTTTGTATAAAATAGGTTTATACTCAACAAAATAAACAAATTGCTGTTCAAACTAAGCATTACATGTTTTTTTCATTTACTCACAAATACAGCTCATAAACTTGTATACCAAAACCAGCTTAAGTTTAACATGACTTCCCACAATGTCAGGAACACTACTAACAGCCTGTTTAACAAATACAGCTTATAAACTTGTACAATACCAAAACCAGCTTAAGTTTAAGATGACTTCCAACAATGTCAGGAACACTACTAACAGCCTGTTTAACAAATATGGCTTCCCTAATTAAAAACCTCTTTTGACCTTTAAATGCACCCATAGAAATCTGTAACACCATTGTATCCAGAGAGTAATAATGGTTATGACAAAAATAGCTGGAAAAAGGCTAACAAAAACAGACTTACTCACCTGTTTCTTGTCTATAGAGTCGAATCCTGCAATTTTGTTTCCCTTTGTATCAATCAAGCTCCCCATAGGCTCACAGGTAATCACTTCACACTGCTGCTTTGGAAATGGTAGCAACTGTCTGACCATGTGGAGGGCTGGTGTGATTTTACCTGACAGTTCTTTCTATAATAGTATAGCTCTCTTTAATAGAACAGAAAAAACTATTTCTACAAAATGGGTTCGATCATTTCTAAAATGTGGAAACAGAATTTAAAATCTTTACTATAAACAAAGATGGCTTTAATGTCCTTTGATAACTTCCTACTTTAAATATTAATATTTTAAACTACTAATCTGCAGTAATTCTTTCAATATTATATCAATTAGTTCAGTTATAGGTTTTAATAAAATTAAGGATTTAAATAATATAGAGAGCATTGTGCATTTCATTTTACATTCAAGTAAAATACTAAACATTTAGATCACTTCAGTCTGTGTTTTTTGTATCAACACTAGTAATATTTGGAATTATAATATTTTATCAACAGTTTAAAATTACAAACAATTTATCTCACACAACTGAAAACTAAAGAATATTTCATAAATGAACACATGTATTTTACTGGAAGAAAGCCGCAATCAAACTGCAGTTCGAAAACTAAAAGAAAACTACTCCTTTAAAAGTTCAAATTTATTACCTTTAATTTCTTAACAAGATTCAAGTACTGTTTTCTGGTCTCTTCTCCCCTTTCTCCTGATGAAGCATCAGAAACTTGTGTTGTGTGGATCAAAACAGCCATCATGTCCAGTACAGTTGTAAAAAGTTCACTGAAAAAAATTAATTAAATTAATATTAAGAGATGGTAATGCAGAGCAAAATATAAAAAAAAAGATGTGTTTATTTTCTCCACTTATATGCTCCATTTCTTTATTGTAATAGCTTATACATTATCAGAGATAATGTTTTATGTAATGGTTCATCTTATAACAACCTAAAACTATAGGTAAGGTACCAGTACCTGTCAGTCTGAGGGTCTATGACACCAAAACTTATCAGCTGTACCAGTAAAACTCCCCACTCAGTCATCATGGTATTGCTTCTCTGTACCATGTCAAACATTCCTCCAACTAGACTCAGTCGGAGCTGAAGGACTTCTTGAAGAGCTTGTTTCGTTTTTAAATCCTCAGCACCGTACTTTTCCTAAACAATAACCCTTATTTACATATGACTTTGATTAAATGTGATAACAATTACACGTTTGAAATACTTATCTTTTAACTTCACTTCTGAATTTCATTTAACAGACAATGGCCTACATTACATATGCTAAAACAACTTCAGGTTTAACACACTTTTACGAATGCGGATAACAGTATAACAAATGTTGTCAAAAAAAATTGATAGATCAAAACAATGCTAAAAAATATTAATGGAGGCAAATGTTATAAAAATTATAATATAATTTTACTTTAACAGAAGAAATAAGTGCTGACACAACCCACACCACTA
Source organism: Carcinoscorpius rotundicauda (assembly GCA_011833715.1). Lineage (NCBI taxonomy): Eukaryota > Metazoa > Arthropoda > Merostomata > Xiphosura > Limulidae > Carcinoscorpius > Carcinoscorpius rotundicauda. The sequence goes on along the minus strand of CM022391.1, from coordinate 176,409,988 downwards.
ATTAAGCCTTTTTGTGAGAGTGGATGTATAAATATATATATAGACATAATCAACTACACAGTGCACACACCTCTTTTGCTAGGTGAAGACACTGAGAAAGCTGTGAAAACAGAGAATTGAGAAGACCTTCACGTTGCTCATCTTGACCTTTCAGACACATTAACACCAAAGACAAAAAAGGCTGGTGGCTTAGAAGTGAAGCACTGGAGAGAAAATAATAATTTATTAACAAGCATTTCATGTTTTTTTAGCAAAGCAACAGTAATTATCAGAAACAAAAACCTTAAATAATAGATAATATTTATAAATATCCTTAAGAAACAAGTTGTTTTTACAAAACAGAATAGATAGAAGTGTGATAGAACACAAGTCATTAAGTGTTATGGCTAATACTATAGTGAATACACTGACGTGAAAATACTGTGGTAACCACAAATTACTTCAGATAGAAACAGCAAGTTTGATTTACTGTTTCAAAATTACAAAAATCCCCACTAAAACAAGTTTAATGTAAAATTAGCTTTAAAGCACTTATAAAATTAAACAGATTTTGAAAGAGTTGTTATTAAATGATGTCATAAATGTTGAGGCATATGAGTTATATGAATAAATAAGAAATTTATAACTTCTCTATACAAGCACAAATAGGTAACAAATATTCAAACCACAGAAAACATGGAGTACATCTGCACAACTTATCCAATGTTTCCAATTCCACAAGTCAAAAACAGCTGCACAGAGTCTCTTAATACTAATAAACTTTAAAATATTTTTGTATCAATTCACAACGTAAAATTAAACACCTCTTACACGTTAAGAAATGTGTTGACTTTTGATAAAGTTAATTTTCTCGTAACATAATATTTGCTTGTATATTACCTCTTCTGCACCTGCTTATCTTTGTCTTTGCTTTTTGAAGATGATGACCAGCTACCACTCTCCAGTACCTGTCCTGTTGCCCGAAGTACCCTGCCCTGGACTTCAGCTTCCAGCTTCGCAATCAGTGGTGCCACCAGCCAGATCCGGTTTGATTTGTCTCCCTCCGTTCTAAATATGCACAGAATATGCAAAAAGGTATACGTACATTATTATCTATATCAAGCAAAAACATACAAAGAAAAGCCAACCATGAAGATTTGGCATTATAAATAAAATACTAAGTTACCAGAGATAAGCTAATTTCATAACATACATTAATATAATCAATAAGCTGATAATTACTTGGTTGTAACACAGAGTTATACAAAAATCACCATTAACTGCACTGTTTGTTATCATATCTTGGTGATTAATACAGTAAATCAACAACACCAAGGATTTCTATAGTGCTAACCTCGACAAGCCTTTACTCTCTCCACCGCTACTTATTGAAGTTTTACTACTGAACTGATTCCCTTCTTCGCTAGTCAGCTGAAACACATCAATAGTTGCCCGTGCAACATTATCCAACCATGCACTGGCTTCAGAAGGAGAACACTGTTTATGCATTAACTGGAGCTCCAAGCATGACACTCTCAAAGTCCATTGATCTAGATTCTTAAATAAATAGTAAAAACGTTCTTAATGTTCACTAGTGATGATTCTGTGGAGCAAACATACAATAGAAACATTTGCAATGTACACATATACAAGTTCTGAAAAAAAAAACACATCAAATTTATTGTGATACCCTACATTCTTTATTTTGGAACTAAATATTCAATGAAAATACAAGCAATTATTAATACCTATTTACCAACTCTAGATTAACATCAATGTTCTTCGCCTGGTATGTCAGTGACGTCATTTAAGAGACTGCAAAATGTACAATTAACACAACAGAACAATACTTACTACCTAACTGTCCAGTTTCTGTAAAACTTTTTTTTTTACCACAAATGAGACATTTAGTGACATGTGAAAATCAATACTAAATATACCAGACCAAATGGTTATTGATTCACCCAGTGTAAAACACAATACTGAATCCAGAGAACAAGTAAAAACAATTCTCAACATCTTTTCTTCTGAATATTCTAAACATTATTTGAAACTTAACCACTGAAGAGTTACAAGTTAAGGAGAATGTACTGTATCTCAAACTTGTAAAAGCATATTAGAAATAGAATTTAGAAAATTACGTAGCAAAACTGAATCATTATTCTTTAATACGACAAATAAAGTCTGAAGCCCATTTCTAGAAAATTTTAAGATCTCAGTAAAATCCATCACTGGTTCTTCATTTCTAGAGAACTAAGTTTATCTTACCTGTAGGATCTTAAATATAGCCTGCCTCTGATCTTCCATTTCTTCAGGTTTATATGTAGTCTCAGCACGTTTTGGATGACAGATTAGATGTAAGAGAAGCTGGGCCTATAGTACAAGATCAGCATGCTAGGTTTATTCACACAAGCTAGTTTACAATTTGTCAGATAAACACGAATGTTATGAAACATTATTTTTTAACCCAAAATGCACAATGTCATTCTATCTGACTGAGCCCATATGTTTATTCATAAATACTACAATTCAAATATTTATTTAGTGTATCTTCAAAAAATTTGGAAAGTTTTTTGTAAACATAAAAATACAAAAAATATAATTTTTAAATCAAGGAGTTTTATTAAAAAAGTTTTTGTAAATTTAGTTTCATACTTTGAGTGGAAGATAGTTTCTAATGTTAAGAATAAAATTACTTTCTCTGATCTTACGATTTATATTGATAAATATCAAATGTTTTCAGTTAAACTTTATATTTTATGTACCTTAATACAAGATGATGCAGTAAATTTGACCAACCTTGTAACTATCACAAAAAAACACATAACAAATAAAAATTACTCTTTTTCTTTCTAGCATAAGTACATATTTTAACAGCCTAAAACTCTTAATAGTACAGAGCTGTTGTCATTGTTTTGTTACTCTTCAAACCATGTATGTTTATTAAACTGCACAACAAAGCTATAACCACCCAGCATAGTTCAAGTCATGACGAAACAAAGTATTGTGAACTACATAATGCAATTGAAACTCATATGCATGAGAAACATAATTTATTTTTCATTTGTTTTCTTATAAAACTTAACAAGTTTCTAGTTTTTTTACACTTTAGTTACTTTTATAGTGACAAATAAAAATTTACATAAAAACAAAAAGTTAGTACTTACATGTGATGTAATATTTTTGTAGTTGAATATTTGACAAGTTAACAAACATTTTTGGTGAAGTTGTTGTTTTTACATAACTTTTATTGATTTCAAATATGAATTTAGTGTAGAAATAACAATATGCACAAAGAAAACATAGTTATGTCAGATAACTGTTACAATTCAGTTAGCTTCGTAATAAAGCTACAAGTGTTAAAATAATTCTCTTACATGGTTGTACAGATCTCAGTGATAGAAATGACAAAACAGTTGGCTGAATAACACAAAACAAAATTCTCTGAATGAGGTAACCTTGCAAGGAAATCATAGATTAAAATATTCTCTGTCAGTTATAAATAGTATGACAGTAAATGCCACAAAATTGACATTATTTTTTGAAAAATGGCATGTGATAAGTGGGCACGGCATGTGGGGTTTGACTTTTGGTTTATATCTCGGTAAACAGGAAGACCGGAGACGATCACTTAAGAATATATTTCAGTAATATATAAGTGTATGATTTATACTAAACGAAGCACAAATAAGGAAGGAAAAAATATTTACAACAAGCAATATAAAGTAAATCAGTTTCATACGACTTACAGTAGCAGATATCAGATTGAGAATTTATTTAACTTTTTCATATTGAAACTAAGAAATTAATATTAAATAACATTAACATTGAAATTTTAAACTACATTTTAATCTAAGTGTATTGAAATAGAATGATAATAAAGTTGTTTTATTAGATTTTGAATGCAACTCTGTGAAAGACAGACCATTTACCCCCACTCGTACACAAAAAACATTTTAAAAATATAGAATTTTAAACTCTCTCTTTAGAAAATAGAATCATATATACTGCAACATCTGCTTAAAATTATTGCCTTACCTAAACTTTTGATTAAAAACTAATTATTCAACAGAAGTTAATATATTTCAAATAAAATGTTCTTACTAACATACTCTAAGTTTCATAAACAACTGTCAAAAAAGTTTTCAAACACTTATGTTGACCAAATTTATTAAAAACATCATGGTAGTTTTATGTAAAAGCAGACAGTTAGCTGCTTAAGGCCCTGAGCAGCTCGAAGAGTCACTGATTCATGGGGAATTTCTTTCTTTAGAACTTTAACTTTTGCCTCTGTCGATATTGCACTCATTTGAAAATAGGGTTTTCAATGAAAGCTATCCAAAATACATCAATCAGTGATGGATCAACATTAATAAATTAGGGTGATAAGTCTCTTCTCATGTCATACACATGCACAAACTTGTTCTGAAATACAATACACATAGTGTGCCTGATTTTTAAAAAAAAATTAGTGATGTATTTGTGTTATTGTATGAATAAATATATTTTAAAAAGTTTTAGTATTTGTTGTAATTGGCACATTTTTGGGTTATGTTAATGTTACAAGTATTTTTTATGAGTTAAGTGAGAGGGTATAAAAATATTCCTGCTTAACCCTACTGAGATGGATTTTCCAATAATCATGGGTCAAAAGTCATGAGATCGCATTTGTTGGCAAGCATTCAATTTTTAAATTGAATGACTATTTTATGAATTTATATTTATAAATCTGGTATTGCTTTGTAGATCATTATTAAAATTTTAGTATTTTACATTATTTCATTTCTTAAAATTAATTTCCTAATTTAAAAGCAAATCTTAAAAAAAACAAAAAAAACACACACACACCTAAACATCAATATTTGTGTGTCACATAATATGATGAATGAAACTAGTTAAAATTAGGTGTTTGCAATGTCTGTAGTTTCTTACCAATTTGGGGCTCAAATTACCAATGCTCTCAAACTAGAATATAACATAACATTCTATCTCTTCTATTTTCTAAAATATCACTCATGCAATGAATCAAACAGCAGCACTGCTCTTCTGTTTCCATTTTTGGAAATGCTCCCTTATGTACACGTACTTCTGTCTGTGACGTGAATAAGCAATCAAAAGCTTAGAATGTTCCCCTAGAGATTTCTTAGCCATTTTCTTGTGTCATGTCATTATTTCCTTTCTTCCTAACAAGACTTCAAGAAGGCAAGTTCAGTCTTCAGTATACTCAAAATTTTATTAGCCTTAAATATAGTTTATTTACTAACTTCATAAATTACAGTAGAATTCTATGATATTGATATAATTATTTACGATTTGTTTGGTTATTCAAGCATATATACATACATACATAAAAGAACAAAAATTTTCATTTCATGTTCTCCATGTGTGAAATTTTATAAGTCTTAGAAGCTTACAGCAAACAAGTACGCCTGTGCGTGCGTGTGTGTGTGTGTGTGACTTTTTGCAAAATATTATTACCAGTTCACTATAATACAGCCACAACAGATGACTTTCAGAAATGATCAGGTTTATGTTCTTGGATAAGGTAACATGAGCCACATCATTGTAGCTTCTGTGATGTTAACAAGCAATGACTGAATGGTCAATATAATAAAAATAACAAATATATACAAATGTACCCCCATCATGACACTTCAGGAGTTTATACTGAACACTTGTATTTGAATTACAATCTGTAGTCATTCTAGAAAAAAATATAATTATATTTACTTTTAATGTTTTATGGTGAATACCGGACTAGACAAATCTACTAAACATGTGCTGAGATTCTGATTCGAAAGTGAAAATATACAAAATAAAGTTTTTTTTCCCTAAAACACTTGATAATTATCTGGGTGTTATAAAGATTTCATAGGTAAAAGTATGAAAATTTTCTGAAGCACAAAAGTATTTTTAATTTCAAAATAAAATTCATTCCCATTGTTGGATAACCAACATTCTAAAATAAAAAAAATTGTGAGAAAATCTTTAATTATAAAATCTTAATACTTAACTCAAATCCTAATACTTAGTGTATGAAAGCCTTGTAATATTTAAGAATAGCCTATAAAATATGTATACATTATCAAAAATCATAGCATAATTACCCTCATGGATACTTTCGTGGTTACGAGCTGGGTGTATTTCACCCAACCAATAATGGAAATAATATGAACACCAAAGGGTTTGCATCACCTCTCATGATCAGTAGTTATACTCATTAAAGACAAACAAGTTTATATGAGACCTTTAAACTTTTATAATTGAGAATTAAAAATGTTGAGTCTATATTAACAAGGTTGAAATTAAGTTAAAAACAAATAACACTGACAAAAATCCAAAAAGTACTTAATGGCCAAACAACATCTTACCTAAAGATTTTACTGTGATACCTCTGCTTATCTGACAAGACTTAGTACGAGGTTAAAAACAAACAAATGGTCGTAATTTAAAATTCGAACACCTGTTAGAGTTACTGTTTGAAAGCCAACTCATTTTATTTGTTTCAAACTTTCTGCACAAAAGCTATAATTGCCTGTAATTTTAAAATGATAACTGCCAACAAATCTTTGTTTACTCTTTCTGAATTAAATATTGCATTGTTTTTGAAGGACTGACATTATTCACCTCTATATTTACTTCTTTTTATGTTAAGAATAAGTAACATCAATGGTAATAACAAAAATAATTTATTATTATTAATTATCTGGCAGACAAGTTGTTCATATTTGATTTCAATATTATCAGAATTGGCTCGAGATAAAACATGGAGTAGTATCTCACGTACCTTTAGAGGCACAATAGGTTTGATTCTACGTACCTGTTGGTTGGAGACAATTGGGTCCAATAGGTGATCCTGGGTACATAATTTCTCTGGATCCCTCAAGCACCGCTCGTGTACCCAGTCCTGAGAACATATCTGCTGGAGAGTGTGACGAGCAAATTCATTTAAACCTGCACTTTCCATCCCTCCTCCACTAGAGCCAAAGTTCATACCCTGCAGCCTACTCACAGTTGGTCTAAAAATGTATGAGTTAGCTTTAAAACATCAATTAACACAAGAAGACTGCTATTACACATTTTCTAAACTTAAAACAAGTTTTTCCACTAATTTTACCAACTGATTATACTACTGCATGCCATAAAAATGAAGTATATGAATATACATGTATAAAAAAATAACACGCATGAATGTTTGTCATATTCAAGAAGTGAAATATACAGTAACTGAATATATGGGATATAAAAGTCAATTATCTCCAGTAAAGATAACTGAAATGATCTACATTACAGACCACAAAACACACTGGGCTTTTAGTACACAAACAAACAGCCAGCTATACATAAAAGATATTGGAAAGGGTACAAAACAGATAAAACTTTCTGAAAATTTAAATCATAAAATTTTCATTAACAAAAACAATCAGAAAATTCAAAATTATTTTCCTATAGGCATACAAATATGATGCCCATATCAATCAACTCTGTAATGGTAGATAAGTGATAAAATGTTCTCAAAAATCAAACAGAAAACTGAAAATAAAACCAAATGTTTAATTAGGAGGTAAAAAATAAAAGTTGTTGCAATGGTTACAAGTTTGTATTTTCTTAATTTACATGTCATTTATATTTTTAGAAATCTCAATATGTTTCATTTTCTGTTTCCATTACTGGATACTATTTAAAAATCAAAGTAAGTTTTGTTTTCAACTATTTTTTTCCTTCCCACAATTTACTGCATTTACATGAAATAAAAAAACAAAACTGCACATTTAATTACAAAAGCCTCACATACATGATTAAAATATTAAGCTCATTAGCGAAGTAAATTCTTAACGTCTTTGTGACAGGAACTTATAAAAGATACACTACTTTAGCTGAAAGGTAACACAATAAAGTCAACAAACAGAGTAACTTCTACGTGTTTATTTGTTTACAAAGGGTGGCTGAAAAAAAAAACAAGTTTGAAGAGAAATACATAAGAAATATAAAAATGAATAATTTGAATGTATTTTTAATGCAAATTCTACAATTTATTGATTAACAATGTGAAACAGTAGAAATATCAACTGTTTGAAAGCAATTCAAAACAAACTGCCATAAAAAATAATTACAAACAGGTTAAGATATGAAACACTGTTATACCACATGGTTTACAAATACAAAATATTGTACCACACAATTATTCAACAAGAATATTTACTGGACGAGCAAACACTTACGGCAATGGATCAAAGTCTGAGTCATCCATGTTTCCCAAGATGTCTGTAATAGACAGTTCTCTCTTGCTCTGTCCATGATCGTTCTTTGATCTGGCCTCAGCACTGTGACCAGTAGCATCACCTTCAGAGATACTACAGAACTTAAATACACTTCCATGTAAAACATGAAACATTTTCATTATAAACAAATTTGCTAGAAAATCACTCATTGTTCTTTTAGAAAAATATTACACATTTGCTCAAACTAAAATGGTTTTTTCAGGTGATAAGTCTGTTGTTGACTTTGTAATGTTTTCTAGATTTTGTAACTAGTGTAAATACTTGTGCAGCAAAGAAACAGGTGAAAAATGAAGCTAAAAATACTTAAACTCTTTGAATAAAAAAATTACTTGCACAACGTAATACCACAACAAGACCATTATTTTCATAAATATGACAAAATTCTGGTTCTCATATCAACTACAATTCACAATGGGTTATAATGAATTAACCTTAACATCTGATCTTTGATAACCCTGAAAGCTCTACTTTCTTGGTCTAGTCTAGTGTTCATCTAATTGCTACAGAACAATAATGTAAACTTACAACATGATAAAACTACAACTTCACAATGGCAATGATCACAAATTTACAAACCTAACACAAGAATAGCCTTCAATACAGCCAGTACGGGTTCTGCCTGCATGCTGTTCCGAGCTGCACAAAGAAGATGACGGTCACAGGGAAGTTTAATAAGAAACAGTGGACGAGGGGCAGGTGCTCCTGTTAGAGTTGGGCCTGGTGAAGTGCCCGAGTGGTACATCCAGCCAACACCACCAGATCCTGGTTGAGGCAGGTCCACTGTCCGAAACAATCGAAGAAGTAGATGACAAGCAAGACGTGCTCCAGATTCAGCATCCTGGTCACCATTTCCAGCTACAGTAAAAAACAAACCACAGCACACTTTACAGTTTTATACTTTTATCAGTATTTGTTATCTTTAGTACATCTGAAGTCCACAAACTTCCAAATTCTCTTCCCTTGTTAAGAAATTAGCAAAAAAAATCAGCAATTGCATTTTATAAAAAGAGATGCATCATTACGCATATATTGTTTCCAAATGGTTTACAAATATGCAAGTTAATCTACTTTTGACAGTATAGCCAGAATAACAAACACTTACTATCCAGCCACGTAGAACGCATTAAAATGTGTAACAGTACACTGAACTATTTAACTACCTGGAGATGCAGACAATAAGGAAGGAAGAGCGACGTGTACAACAAAATCCTGAAGAGAAAAGCATCGTCGAGCCACCAGAATTGAAGTAAAAACTGCTAAGTTATCATGAATAGACAGATCTCCAACCTAGCATAAAGAATGCAAAAAATTAAATATATATACACACTTTTTTATGTTGTTTCACAAACATTTAATATGGATTGAATATTTTATTAAAAGACTTAAAGAAAAACTGAACATTAAGATAAACAAACAAAAATCTTACATCAACTTGTGTCAAAACATCAATAAATCCACATCCATGATTGGAAGAACAACACAAAGCCTTCAGTACACCAAGCCATTCAGCACTCAGAGAGCTACAGCTAGCTGTCAGTTCAGCACATAAAATAGAAACCTCATTCAACCTGTTAGAGATTAAAGGGCTAATCACTTCCAAGAATAATGTAACCAATTAAAATACTTATCAATTGTAGAGACAAAATCTAAAATACCATGAAGATACTAATAATCATGTATTCATATGAAAAAACTGAACTAATAATAGTATATATGGATAAGTTACAGATAAAGATTGTAATATGCATGTTTATTTAAACAGTATATGATTAGAAAATAATACTGGATAACAATCATTACACACACACACACACATTTCAGTGAAAATAAATGCATTTTAATAGTTAAGTAAGCACAATCACAAGGAAGGATTGCATTAAAAACAGGAAATCCAAATTTGTTATACCTCAAAAAAACAAGCCAAAACATAAAATTAATCAAACAAATAACTCTGCACTAACTGAAAAGATACCAGGTTACAAGCTATAATGTGGGATTATAAGATGTACCCTAGATTTCAGAGGTGACTGATAAAGTAGGACCCACACTGTGTTGGGGATACACCATCTGTCAGTCTTAACCTTCAACTGCCAGTCTCACACATAAAAAATAAGAGAGTAGTAACAGATATAGAAATTAGGAGAGTGAGATGTGAGTGCTCAAGTCCACAACGTCCCACATCTGCATTACCCTTCACTGGCTGCAGATAGTTGTGGGAAGGTGATTGTTCTCCAAAGTAAAGAAGAAAAATTAATTGAAATAAGGAAAAGAAAATGAGATACTAACATATGGGGGTAAGTTGAAAACTTACCACTTGTATTTAGCATTCCAGCTCCAAATACGGTAAAAAGGCACTAATTAACAACACAGCAAACAAACTAAACCAGCATGAAGCATCCCATCCAGCTAATCAAAAAAAACTAGTACAGCTTTTAACCACCACCCATTTAACAACTTCGCATTGCCTTACGCAAACGTACACCTGCCACATATAAAGACTTATCTAGAACATGATAGTCACAGTAGACTTGGTTGGGAGCTATACTAGTTTGTTTTAAAAGCTGGATGGAATACTTCATACAGTGTAGTTTCTTTGCTGTGCAGTAAATTAGAGCCTTTCTACTATATCAGAAGCTGGAATGCCAATTTCAAGAGATAAGTTTTCAACTTACCCCCACATGGCAGTACCTTAGTTATTAATTTTTATTTCAATTAATTCTATTCATTACTTAAGAGAACAGTCACCTTCCCATAACTGTCTGCAGGCAGTGAAATTTGATATAGATGTGTGATGTTGTGGGCTTGAGAAACCACATCTCACTCTCATAACTTCTGTATCTACTGCTACTCTTTTATTTCTTATGTGAAACTGGTGAATAGAGGTTAAGACTAACAGTCAATAAATCCCCATTACAATATGGATCCTATTTCCACAGTCACCTCCAAAAAACCTAGGATACATCTTATAATCCTACATTATAGCTTGTACCCTGGGATCTTTTCAATTAGTGCAGCGTTTTTTTTATTTATTTTTGTTTCAGCTTGTTTTCTGAACAATAACAATTATATACTTTACATAATAAAAAATATATTTATAGAAAGTCATGATAACTAATAATAAATGTAATAGATTAATCTGACACCATAACTACTGTCATTACAGTTTTCAAGGCATGATAGTTTCTCAAAAGATGTAATCCTACACTTTGGGACATCTAGAAACATTTTAAAACAATTGATAAATGGATTATTTAAAGGTAAGACCCCATGGAGGTGAGTGGAAATTAATGTTAAAATTTTTTGTGTGTGAATGACACTTAACAAGTATTAAATACTGATAAAATATCAATCATAAAATCTCTCTCTAATTTAGTTTTGACTACCACTTTCACTTAAAATTTTTAAAAATTATATGCAGGTGTTTACACAACACCTGAAAAGTAGCTGGGAATGAGGTTATCTTATTAACTTATTAAAATTTTGTTTCACAGGAAATATAATGAAGTAACATAATATTAAAATAATTGAATTTTGTTTACTTTCTCCTGTGATACAAAAGACTCAATGCTTTTCACTCCACTGATATCAGTGTGAAAAAAGCCTAAATAAATTTTGTGAATAATTTATACTACTGAAAATGACAGAAATAGTAACATCTGAAAATATGAATAACTTTAGTATACTACAGTTTCATTGAATAAAATAGATCATCTAATCTTACTCAATACAATTTGGTGATGTTTTAAAAATGACCATCAATAACCCAGTAAGAAATAACTGTTACTAATGCATATGTTAATTTTAACTGTTTAACTTCTTAGCTGCACAACCTAACAAAGAAATATTATCAATGGAACATTATACTTCACTTTAAACCGAGAATTTCAGTTAGTTAAAAAAAATTACAAAATGCAAGATATATCCTAAAATCAAAACATCATGACTTGTGAAAGTAATTTTACACACAAATAACAAAAACCTAAATTTACTCTTATTATGCTATGCAGTGTTAGCAGTTTAATAAACAAGTATACCTGCCAGCCATCACAAACTTACTACAACAAAGCTTGTAGGGAATACATAACAAATAGCCTGACCTCAAATCTAGCCCTCTTGAAATAGATAAATAAAAACTAAATAAATGTAGCTTAATTTCATACCTATCAGCATCCCTGGCTATAGAGATAGCATGGACAGCATTACAGACAAAACTGTAACGATTAGGTGGATTGTCGTTCAGTTGTTTTACTTGTAGGGGATCCACCTTCATTCTAACAACACATGTAGTGATAAGAAACTTTAAACTTCATCTGCTGAGATGATTTAAATTTTAAACAAATATAATAAAAATAAATATTACAAATAAACATATTTATATACCTTGTTATTAAACAAAACAAGTTATGTAAATCAGGTATCTGATGACTGATTATGTTCACTAAAATTAAAGTTGACTGGTCAATTAGCATAGTAAATATACGGCTGTCTGACAAAGCCTTTTCACATTTGTCATTATGAAAGAACAAGAGTTCATAGTGCTTCAAAATGTTCATGAATCAGGAATTTTATTCAATTAAAGAGTATCGGATGAACAGGAAACACACACGTGAAGATTTTTCATTTTACAAATGCAATGCTTTAGTTTCACTCTGCAACCAGAAAACAGATATATATTAATTTTAAAAACATCTAGAACCAGCTCCTACTTTATTTGCATGCATATAGTAGTGGAAATGTGATGTAGACTGGAAAATGTATCAGCAAATATAAACTATGTGCACCAAAACAGTACCACTAATGTTAAACTTTACAGTGATACATTCCACTGCCCTCTGTACTGCCATGTGCTGATAAAATTGGGCATGACTTTAGCTTTATGTAAAATAATATCAGCCTTCATCACCAAAGTGGTTGATGAATTCCTTGAAAAGCAATCGAATTACCAAACAGAATAATCTATATATGTGCAAAGTTCTTGTAAGACACATCATATCTCATCATATGACTCTAGTCACTAAATATTCCCTTCAAACAGTTTTTTGTTTTATGAATGGTTGAGGATACCACAAGACATCATATTATGTCTGATATTAAAAGCATGCAACAGTGGTATATGTCAACTTTCACTTTTTTGTTGACCATATTTAATTAAAAGCTGGTAGATAGTATTATCAAACGTTAAGTATAGTTTTAATGAAAACTCAATTCTAGTTTAATTGATGGATCATTTGATACCTGATTTGTTTAAAAATTAACTTATTTTATAACAATGATTTTATTGTTTCATAGCTAAAAATATTATGAATTTCAAATACCAAATATCTTTCAAATTTGAGTAACAAGAGTAATTAATCAGTCAGTACTCAGTTTTACTTTCCTTAAGTACAGTTTTTAGTTGTAACTAATCTTTTATTAAATAAAAAATGTGAAGCCGAGAAAAACCTCTGAGATAAAGATGCAAGTACTTGTTTTGAAGATTAAAAAAACTGTATATTTAACATGTTCTTATACCTGGTAACTTATAACAGTCAATTTGTGAAATACGCAAGAAAACATTTGATTATCTGAACTCTGCCATCATTTCATAAATTATGGTTATGTGCTAAAGGAGTTGCGAGCACCAATCAAAGCACAGGCTATTCTTTTTCCTCACTGAGTCCTGTCACAGAATATCTGTCAGTAAACAGTCCATGAAGCATGGCACCATTAATAACTTAAACAAACAATCACAACAAGGTAAATTGTCAGCAGCAGTAATCTACTGCTATTTCTTTTTATGTGTTATTTCATTAATTCCAAATTAATCTTTATATATGTATTAAAGGTTTCTTTTATTTTTCACTAGAGGTAAACTTGAAAAGAGAATCTATAATGCAGATGCCTAATCCACTATTAACTTGGCTGTACCATCTGCTGCAGACTGCAGTTTCATCTCCTCAAAGATCAACAATCAGACGAAAATGTCATAAGAGTATTCACGTACCTAAATTTACTTAGGTTACTATACGGTGAGGTAAAATGGACTCAAAACCCATAGATATTAATCTATTTTTACATAACTATAATTTCAGAAAACAGTTTTTTCACCAACTTTCTATATAAATAAGAAGACTGTGCTTTTGATATACAAGATCACGTATGCTAATTGCTCTAGGACACCATAACATCCTAGCAAACAAATAAGCCAAGTCCAGATTAACAACTTAATATATAACTTCACAAACTCAGCAAATTGTATTTTAAAAATAACTTAAAATTAACTAGAACATTTATAATATTTTTTTAAAATATCCATATTTTTAACTGTTGTAACTGATAAAAAAAAATTATCTTTCAAATCAGCAAAAGTTATCTTAACATAACAATTGTTTTTAGGATACCAGAGTTAAGCATTTTGTTTAACTGTAAGACAAATACTGTTGCTTCAGTTTGATATATAAACAGAAATCATTTTGAAAGCTAACAAACATCTCCACGACAATATATTAACAGGCCAAACAAACATAACAGTATAACGAATTCAATGTAAATATGCACAATCTACAAAAAAATTAATCTAAGTTCACTAATATATTCTCAAAATGAATCAAAATTAATTAGAATTCTAATTAAAATAGCAAATATAATATTAACTGGGTCCCAAGTAAAAAACAAAGGTTTTAAAACTGTTTTAACCCTCTTTTCAAATGGATAACATTTTAACTACCTCGACTAATGTTTAGGTAAATACACTTAAAATGAAACTTAACAGCTTTTAGTTTATTTTAGGATCAGTTTTATTAAAAATCACAGTATATTAATAAAAGAAACAAAAAGAAATTATTTAGATAGGAATATTTTAATGAAATATTTAAAAGAACATTTTTTAAAATGTACTATGTGCTTCAACAAACCTTGGATTGTTAATATACTCTATCATATAAGTAGTGTTCCACAGAAGATTGAGAGCTGATGGTTTATGAGAGCTATACAGAGACTGTTTAACTTTGGGATACATGTTGCTGAACAGGTCTGGTACTTTAGACTACAGAAAAAAGAAAGTCATATTTTTACACCTCCAATTTAAAAGCATTACATAAAATCTGCAAATCAACTACTACCAAAAAATTGTGGTTTCATTTTCTTCAATACATAAATCATGATGTAGGTTGCAGTGACAAACCAATACTGTTTATGAATTTTGTAATAACAAAGTAACAAAAAGCTAATTAAAAACAAATAAATGATATGAATAAGATTTTGTAGGAGGTATTAAATGCACTTTATAAGAACAAGGTTTAAAGTTTCTTGGTACCCTTAGAATGAATTCCTCTGTTGTCAATCATGCTAAATCTGATGCCCAATATTATGAACTACTGATTAGGACTGTACAACTAGCAATTTCATTTCTTCTTACTTTGTGGGCCTGCTACAATGGTCTTGACCTATGGCTTAACACCTCTTGTTGTAGCCATACCTCACAACACTCTAGCCATGAATTGCAGGAAGATTGTCTTACATAATTGATGTCAATAAATGTTCTTCCTTTCTGTGTTCTACGTAGTCTAAGCAACCCAATTAAGTGAAACCTGTGGCGAAGATAAAGTCCTGACAAACTTTTTCTTCACATTTCCTTTACGTAAATACTGAAATGTCACTTCCACCTCTTGATCTGTAGCAAGTGGCTCTTTTGTAATCACAAACATTCAAGTACAACCAGGTTTACTGTTTTTGCAATAAACTTAGTTTTCAACAGTCTTCCCCTAACATATTTGAGAATTAGCTGGTGCACATGTGGCTTATGGTTCTTTCTACAGATAAAACTAGAAGGTAAACTTGTGCTTTGTATAATATATGCACTAATTATTTTAGTATTAAAACAATGTCTAGTGGGAAAAAATTAACATACATGAAAGTAAATTCTCCATCACCTGCATACGATGAGCACACTGTGATATACGAGTCAAGGCCCAAACACACTTTTTCACACATGCAGCACACAACTGAATTAATATTACGTACATAAGAAGAGTATATGTTTTAAACAGTTAAACCATTTTAATAATATCAGTGTTGTATTGTTTAGTTGGCCATGAATGAAACATATACCTACTAAACAGAATATGGAATTGTACTTACAGTTAAAGTAAACAAGTGTAAAACATAGAATAACACCAAACAAAACATATATCTGTAATTAACACTGTTTGAATAAACATCTTGTGTTTAGATAATTGAATGTTCTACCAAATGATTGATTGGTTTAGTGTTTTATGGCACAAAGCAGCTAGGCTATCTGTACCAAACATCTGGTAAAATGGTAAAAATAAATTAAGTGTAGTGAAATACAGAAAAGGAAATGAAAGTATAACAAAACAGCACTGAAAAACAGAAAAAGCATAAAACCAATGTTGACACCTAGTCTAAAATGTTAAGAGAGAAAGCAGAGTAAGAGAAGTTGTAAAGGACTTTCTCTAGCATAATGGTAATGATCATAACCTGCCAGAAAGACTAATAGGCAAGTACAAGAACCACCGTCAGTCACCTGCAGTTGGTCTTTCCAATCCTGGTTATGTAAAATTATGGCCAGTACCAAAACGTAAAGTACTAAAAGTGTCAAGAGACATGCTGCAAAACTGTAATAACAATTCGCCAGGACGACTAACGGGTAGTTTAAATGGATAGTTCAAACAGCAGCGTTAGTCACCTGAAGTTGGCCATTCCAGTCCTGGTGTCGAGTTATTTAACATTCTGGCCATTTTCGAATTTCAAATTGAACTAGAGATTGAGACTCTAAAAAGAGAGTCACAATTAAAAAGGTGTGATGAATAAATATCGAACACTTAAATGAGGTTAAAAAGATTAATGGCCATTAAAAAACTAAAAACTTTATTAAGGTGGACAGTGTCAGTGTCATCTATAACATTGTCCAATATAACAGATAAACCCTGGGACAGAACATGTTTAAAATAGTGCCATCGTTGAGAGTCGTAACAATGGCAAGAAAGTCAAATGTGGCTGATAGTGATCTGAGTGTTACACAAACTACACACTGGTGCATCAGTTCCAGATAAAAGAAAATGATGAGTTAAAAAACAGGGACCAATGTGTAGTCTAGTTAAAACAACTTCTTCCTTCCAAACCTTACAGAAGCTAAACGGCCAAAGCCCAATATAGGGTTTTATTTGAAAAAGCTTGTTGATACATTGCTCACTCCAAGTGGACTGCCAGCTGGCATGGAACTGAGCCTTAAATAAAGGATCACAGTCCATGTACGGAATAGGCACAGCAGTGATAGTGCCAGAGCAGACAGATTCAGCTGCCATGTATGCAAGCTCATTACCGTAAATACCAACATGGCCTGGTTGATATTGGTCTAGTCGGTTTTGAATATCAGTGAGAAAAGGGTGTGAGCCAATGTGAAGTGATTCCAAGACCAGTAGAGATCTAAGCGAGTCAGTATAAATAGTGTAGTCGAAGTACTGGTCAGCTTCAATATGAACCAGGCAAGAGATATGGCATACAGTTCAGCAGTGAACACAGAAACTGTAGAGGGGATTCTGCACGTAACCACCAAACCACAACAAACCATGGCAGAGCCCACAGAATTACCTGATTTGGAACCATCTGTATAAATTGGAATGGAATGATCATTTGAAAGATGTTCAGTAAATAAAAGATGGTACTTACAATCGGGAGTATCTGTCTTTTTCAGATGACTTACAGGCAGGTCACATTTGAGGGCTGTAATGAGCCATGGGGGAGGGATGGGCAGACCAGTGGATTCTGCAATGTTATCCAAGGACAGACTCAATTCATTCAATTGTGCCTGGATTGAAGGCCAAAAGGAGCAATGGCAGATCGTCTGTTCTGAAAAAATAAGGCCCACCAAGGAAGGAAAACACATCCCCAGGTGGGATGCTTTGGTAGGGAATGAAGTTTCAAAGAATATAGTAAAGACAGTTGCAAATGGTGAAGGTGCAGAGAAGATTCGCGAGATTCTAAGCATAAGCTTTGAACTGGGGAGGTGCAGAAAGCCCCAGTGCAGAGTTGAAGTCCTTGATGATGAATGAGGTCCAGCATCTTTAAGGCCGAGGGTCTGGCAGAGCCATAGACCACTGATCCATAGTCGAGTTTTGATCGAATAAGGGCATGATATATCTTTAACACAGAACATCGATCCACTCCCCAACTGGTGGTAGAGAGGACACGGAGGATGTTCTGTGCTCTTGTGCATTTGACCTGTAGCTGCTTAATGTGTGGTATAAATGTCAGCTTCCCCCCAAAGATAAGACTCAAGAACTTGATCTTCATATCTTCACCGATATGAAGTTCAGGATTAGGGTGAATACCCTATTGGCAGCAAAAGTGCATGCAAACAGTTTTAGAGAGAGAAAAATTAAAGCCGTTTGCCGTAGTCCACTTCAGTGCACTATTGAGGACAGTTTGTAGTTGCCACTTAATATATCTCATATATCTCACAAGATGTGAGAGTCATTGACATAGAGCCCGTTTGCAACAGTGAGAGGGAGATGTTCAGTGATGGCATTAATTTTTATACTGAAAAGTATGATGCTCAAAACACAGCCCTGAGGGACCGAAAGTTCCTGTAGAAAAGAAAGGGAAAGTGTCAAACCCACATGAACTTGGAATATCCTGTCCATTAAAAATTTTTAACAAACATGGGTAAATGGCCACATAACCCATATATATGGAGGTCTCGCAAAATGCCATACCTCCCCATGTTGTAAGCCTTCTCAATGTGAAACAATATTGATACAAGAGGTTGTTTGATTTGAGGAACCAAACAAGATGAGCATTAACCATCCTCTCTGACGTCTCAGAGAGATAGTTTGTCAAAGCAATTTAAAAGTAGTTTGAAGGAATCTTGGGATCTTTCCTGAGCTTAGAGAAAGGTAAGATAATAGCCTGGCACCAAGCATCAGGAAAAACATTCTCCTGCCAGATCTGTTTAAAAACAATTAGAAAAATATCAAGAGAAGCAGGAGAGAGATAATGCAGCATGTCATAGTGTACATCATCAGGTCCAACAGATGTACTGCCAGACCGATGAAGGGCCATTTTCAGTTTCACCAGTGTAAAGGGACAATTATAGTCAAAGAGGCAGTCAGTTTGAAAGGAAAGAGGTGAACGCTCTGCTTGATGGCCAAGAAGGTGAAGGAATAAGCAGAAGTGCTAGATACCTGGCAAAAGCTTTCACCTAAAGTATTGGCAATGCTCCAGATATCAGCTGCCTCTTGGCCATCAGAGAGTAAGATCGAAAGGGGGACAGAAATGTAGTGCCCACTAACCTTTTGAATCCTGTCCCATATGACCTAGGAACAGATGGTAGAAGATATGTTAGTTGTGAACTTAATCCAAGATTCCTTCTGGCTTTGACGTCTTACCCACCTAGCATGTGCACGGGGCCCATTGGAAAGCAATGCGGTTCGAAATTGTGAGATATCTATGAAAAGTATCCCAGGACTGTTTTTGAGCCTTCCATGACAAGTGGCATGCAGATTCCACCACGGACGAGAATATCGTGGAAAATGTGTCGAGGGTTTAGGAATACACTGAGCAGCTGCTTGTATAATACAGTCAGTTAGCACTGCCACACAGTTGTCTATTGATGGCTGATTAACAATGGCAGGACCAAGTTCTGCAAGAGCAGTGAAAGTGGACCAGTCTGCCTGATCCAGCTTCCACCTGGGCACATGGGTAAAGTGGCATCAACCACGGCCAGTCTCTCTCAAAAGTATAGGAAAATGATCACTGCCTAGTGGATTATTGTCAACCCTCCATGAAAAATAGGAAAATAATGAAGAGGAGCAAACCAACAGATCAATAGAGGTAAAGGACAGACTACGTGCATGAAAATAAGTAAAAGAACCAGTACTGAAAAGAGAAAGATTTTAATCAGAGAGCATACACTCTACAGAGCAACCCCTCCTATGAATAACATCACTTCCCCAGGATTTTAAAGGGAGACGGCAACTGTTCAACAAGAGCATCAAGGTCTGATTGATCAGGGAACACGTAAAGAGAACAAACAGTGATGGTATGGCCCAAAGAAACACGTATGGCTATGGCCTCCAAGGGTATGTTGAGTGACAAAGACAGGGTGAGCACATGCTGATCAACCAAGTGTCACCTCTCCATGTACTCGTCCATCACACAGCCTGTCATTTCTGTACAAAGAAAACTGCTGAATGGTGACTGTATCAGCAGGTTTTTGAAATGTTTCTTGTAAGAAAAGACAAATTGGATGGTAGGAAGCAATCAGTGTTTTGATATCATCCAGATTAAAACATAAACCTTGACAGTTCCATTGTATCAAGATGGTCATTTTTAATGACGGGTAGAGAACCCTTCTGTTTACGACCACATCTTTTTTCCTTACTGTCCTTTATTATATATGCAAAAACGGCTTGTTTGGGTTGAGTTAATACTAAATTTATTCAAAAACCAGGCACAAAACTGAGTTCTATACTATGTAAGAACTACACTGACAAACACCACACCAACATTATTTAGAAAATACAATGTGATAACTGCCACAACTTCTATATTGGAGAAACAAGTAGAAAAATGGAAACCAGATTCAAAGAACATAAAAAGTCACCTTCACACGTTTTCGAACACTGCAAGTCAAATGAACACAGCATAACCATAGAAAACACTAAAATACTAAATAAAGAAACAAACATAAACAAACGCAAAATTAAAGAAGCCTTACTTATACAACTTAAACCCAAAATAAACCAATATAAAGGAACGCCATTATACCTATATTAATATTATAGATAAAATTATATATTCAAACATCTAACCCCACCCTCTACATTGCAACACTCAGTTACACAACCCCTTCCAAACATGTGGTCAGCTTCCGGTCAGTTACCTCTTTCTTTGTGAACCTGACGATGACCGAAGAAGGTCGAAACGTTGTTCACTCTTCTACTTAAAATATTTTCTCAACCAAAACGAGCCGTTTTTGCATATATAATTCTCAACAAGTTGGTTTCTCGACATCACTGATTCCTTACTGTCCTTATTCGGAGGAGGTCTATTGACTTCCATGGATCCTATCCTGGGTTGATTGAGAAGGTCTTTGTTATTGGAAGGGGATTCCAGTGACTGAGGATGCAAACGAATGATTGTTTTGTATCTTGGGGTGGAGAAAAAGATGTATCAGAAGAAATGCCTGTATCTGAAATCGAAGAATGCGGATCTTGAGGTTTGTTGGGATGTATGGGAGGAACAGAGATGGGTGTGGAAGTTGATTCATCAACCCTTTAAATCATGGAGGTCAAAAGGCTTTTCATTTGTTTTGAAAACGATTCTTTGGGAGGTACAGAGAGATCTTTCTGTATTCCCACTGTAGTTGTGGAATGAAGTGCAGCAGCATATGTCTGAGATGGAGTGGTAGACAGCAATTTCCAAGCCTCAGAATAACTAATGTTATGAGTTGTTTTCAAATGCTGCACCTCTTTTTCCTCCAACCATTTTGGACAAGAATGAAAGCAGGAAGGGTGGGAACCACTGCAGTTGGCACAATGTGGGTCTATGTCACACTCATAGGCATCATGGTTTTTGCCACCACAACATGTCAGGGAACCACGACATAACGTCTTTGAGTGGCCAAACCTCTGGCATTGGAAACATCGGAGAGGGTTTGGAATGTACAGCCGTACCCTGCAAATTAGATAACCTGCCTTGATGGTGGCAGGTGCACATGGTGATGTAAATGTCAAAATGAGAATATCTGTGGGCAGTGTAACTCTATCTTTGCTTGAGTGGAGAAACCAGCGTGAATCTCGAACTCAAGGATGTTCTTCAAATCCCTCTCAACAATAACTCTTCATGATAAATTCAAAGTAGCATGAGAAGTAACCTCAATAGGTACATACCCAATTGCCTTTGAATTCAAGAGTTCTCTGTGTTGGGATGTGGATGTTTCCACCAATATGTCACCAGATCAAAGCTTCTTTACTGACTTTGGAGAGCCAGCAAGTCCCTCTAGTCCCTTCTGAAGAAAAAAAGGGGACATTTGCCCTAAAGGTTTTTCTGAAAGAGAATGTAATATAAGAAAATGAGGTACAGGTGTTACAAATGTTGAATATTGCTGCTCAGAGTATTCAAGACACGGTCGTTTACCTATTGACTGTTTATTCACTATTTTATTTAAATTTGTTGTTGGAGGATCCACATGAAAAAAGGAAACTTTCAGTACCCACTGACCCTATCCACCATGGAGCCCTACCAGGGGGCACACTACAGTGTCATGCAAAGACATTGCAGCAACACCAGGGTTTCGTGAACACCATACCCAAACATCAGCATCAAACACAATGTCCACAACACCCATTGAGAACTTCCAACACTGGTACTTGGTTGACTCTAGCCCAAGTGGACCAGCTGATTAACCCAAGGGGGGATACCAAAACACTGCCTGTCTACAGGAATTCAAAGCCAAAGTGGTATGTTAGGGTTGGACCCCTCAACCACTGGGATCCTCTCCTCTGCTTCATGGGTCACCATGCACAGCAAACACGTCGGTGGATGTTTAGATACCAGAGGAAGTAAACTGAAAGAACAGAACCTTCCCTGGGAGGTCACCTCAGGAATCCACACCGAGGGGATGTTCTACCAAAAATGTTGAGATTTTTTCTTGACTACACTCTTGATAAAGCAATCTTATAAGTTAAAGAAATTTTAAAAATTATTACGTTAGGAAGTGTAAAAATCAACTGTCTTTATATGCTCCTATTTCACTTATTTTTGCTTATTCCTTTCTGGTATCAATTGTCCCTTAAAGTATCAATTCTCCTTGTGATATCAATTATCCCAGTGGTATCAATTCACCTAGTAGTATCAATTGTCCCTTAAAGTATCAATGAGGTGTAAAGTCTACCCCCATCAATAACAGAAATGGTGTAATATTTTTTACCTTAGCAGATAAACTTGTTCTTAACATATAAAGAATATCCAAACATTAGACCTAATTATCCATTTTAAGGCACTTGTAATGAGATAAATGGAAACATACTAGTTGCAATATATGGAATACTCGAGTTTATGGCATAAATAAATATAAAAACGACTGTTGACATGTGTTTTTTGTAAATTTATTGTGTATATGTGTCTAAGCTGTGTTTGCATATCACTTGAAACCTGTAATTTCCTTTCTTTTGGGCAAGTTGTTAGTTGTAAAGCTCTAAAATAAATGAAATTATGGCAGAGACTATTAGGGCTAACTTTCATAAACAATACAACATATAAACTCATGGTTCCTGTAAAAAGTGTATTTAAATTTCAGCCTGTCAATTTTTAGGCACCTGTTGGAAATTGTATTGAAACATAATGGTATAGCACTATTTATACAACAAAGAAAAATTATCTTAATATATTTTCTTGTGTACTTATATTATAGAAATAACTGTCTTCAAAGTTGTTATTACAAATGTTGTTCACTTTTGCATTCACATAAATGTATCCATGTCCAATTAGCCAATAATAATACTGGGAGTCTATGTGACCTAACACATTTACACACATGCATAGACATACCAACTGATATAGACTGTTTTTTTTAATTACACAGATAGTTTTGAATTGTCTGGTACCTTGTTAACTGTACTAGATACAACGTGTTGGCATTTGTCCTATCTATATGTGTGGGGAATGGAAAGTTCTGAAAAAGCAAGAACCAAACTTCAATCATGACAGACTTATATCTAGCAGACTGACCTTTATATAGATTTACATCCTGGTATGTATGGGAACATACCTCTGGCAGCATTGCCATATTGAATTATATAGATGCTATCTACTGCCTGTGGTAACACATTACCATATTAATATTATAAAATATGATTAACCCTTTTTATTATTATTAATGTTTGCTTTTCTTTTTAAACTTAATTTTTAATTACCAAATTTTAATTTAAAATAAAAAAGTTTTGTAAGCTGAAAGTACATGAAGTTGGAAAATGCAACAACTGCACATTTTTTAGGTACACAACACAATACTTTAAAATACTTTCAAGTCACAATTCCATTTTTGTTATACATTTAGTATTAACATTTAGATACACAATTAAAGTGATGTCTTTACTGTGATTTAAAGTTTATTTTGCATAGCTTTGATACAGATAAAAACAAAAACTTTTTGCTTTTGTTAAAACTTTGAATATTATTTATTATTAGGAGAACTTGTAAGTTATTTAAAATAAACAAGAAGGAAAGATTTTAGTCATAACAAATGTAAGGTATATTTTTCTAATTCCATTGTTAACTGAAGAAATTTCTACTTTGTTGTTTGTGATCTTACAGTAAGATTATAAAACCTCTGTATGATACAGATACAATTTACACACTAACTTCTTAGAAAATTCAGGAAAAATCTAGAATTTTTAAAAATATATCAACTTATTCCACAGCTTCAAAAAATAATATGGTTTCATTTTCATATTAAGAGCCTTTTTTGAAAAGCTTTGACATAAATTACTCCAGCAAAAATTAAGTAATATACCTTTAAATAGCTGCTACAAGAGGTATACATGTCATAGAGATAACACAAAATGCATCGTTCTGCTGAGGTACAGTCTGTTGGGCTATTTAGTTGCTTTATGATTTTGCATAATCTATAAAAAGAAATTCAACTGAAAATGATTAGCTAATATTGGAAATTAATTAACGAACAAAACAAGTAAACACATTTTTAAGGAAATCTGTCCTACCAGAAAAATAGATTACAATAAAAACAAATTACACTCAGCATTGAACTTACATGTAGCAAGCTTTCATACAACACAAATAAAGCCTTCGTAGCAATAACAAATGGCAGATAGTTGACAAGCTGCATGTGTATTCTTCAATGAATGAAGCTTATCAGAAAGTTACTAACAATACATTAAAAAACTGTCTGACACACACGAAGTTGCAAACATACTCATATACTTAAAAACGAAACAGCACTGTTACTCATTTATACTAAATAATTCCTATGTTATGCTAGTTGCTAATTGAAATATTTATGTTGCTTGCGTGTGTTACTAAGGTTATGTTTTAACAAACTGCATGTGTTATGGTTGATGAGATAATTAACCAAGTTAAAACTTGGATATATAAAAATAAACTTTTGTTGTCAATATTATGGCTGACACCATTTATTTATATAATGAAAAGTTGTCTGTCTGGTATAACAACTTGTTGTGAGGAAATGATTGAACCAGTTTGGATGAGATTTCATACAAAAACTAAGATGGACCATTAAATATTGAGCTTAAATGGGTAAACAGACAGGAAGATAAATGGTTCAATATTAGCAGCAATTTCAGCCTTAACAACTTAAGACATTTCAACTGAGAGAAATGTCTGTTGCTAAATACACTAAGCCTACTTCAATTGAACTTAACTTTTAATGCCATATGTATCAAAGGTTGTTTCTCATTGGATAAAGGATATGTGCTATAGCTCTAAATAGTTTAAAGAGGCAGCCCATGTCCTAATTTACATTATTACTTCTTGAGCTCAGCATTATTGTGTACCTTTGCTCGTAATTAATTAATTTAAAACTCTAAAATCTTAATATCAACTTTTATCATAAACTTATTACTTCATTAGATTTGTGTTCTGCATTATAATTAATAAATGATAGCAGCTGCCAGTAGTAAATTATGAGCTTTAAAACTGACTATCAGTTTTGGTTAAAACATTTAAGAATATGATTGACTGGTCACTAATATACTGCTACTTGTTAGTACCATTAAAATGTAGAATAAAACAGCTTAAAGTTGATAAAATCTCTTCTTATTAAAAATGTACAGCATTTTATCGCATGTGGCATTTTCACAAACATTGTACTCAACATCAAACAATAACTTAAGTGGGATAAAACATTATCTTACACACACAAGGTTTTAAAATTTATTTAAAATTAAATAAATTAACACCACAGGAAAGATAAATCATTGAATTAAACTTGTTGTCCAAGAAAAAGAATGCTAGAAAAATCTAGTTGTCCCATTCCTGTCATGAAAACACAACCACATGAACACCACAGATAGCTCAGCTTCATTAAGAATGGTATATAGATCTTCAAATAACCTAATGCATGTTTTACTTAAGCATTTTATGGCTTCCAACAAGTCATAACTAGGATATTATCGTGCAGCATGTAGAATATTCAGACATAAGCATGTAAAAATTTATAGTAAAATTTACTCTGATGCTGTCATTGACTAAAATTATGTTTAACATTCATGTAACATAATATTTTTAGAAGTGGTAATCAAACACTGTTGTACTTCAACTGTAAATGAAAGCAATATAATAATGTTTCAATTATTTAGATACATTTGTGCCACTTATGGTTTGTAGTTTAATTAAAAGTGTATGCATATTTGTAGATAAAATTCTCATTTAAGGTTGAGAAGCACAAATTATATATATTAAACTTTTGCATTTCAGAGTTAAAACTACAGTTTTTAAACTCAATGTCTCAGAAATAACTAGATAATTAAGTATTTGAGTTAAAAAGCATATTTAAAAGAAGAAACCTGTTACAAAATCTGAAGCAAACAACACATTAGCTACAATATCCTTGTTAAAAAGTTAAATTTTTTTGCGACTTCAAAGAATTAAGAATTACTTTATAGCACACTTTGTGCAAAAACTGCACATTAAAACTATTTCATTTGATAAACTCTTGTATGTTGTGTACACAATATTTTAGTTCTTTCCAGTACTGTATAAAAATGTACTTCATACAAGTTAAATTCAAAGATATAAATAAAAAATTACAATTTATTTTTTACCCTTCAAAAGCAGAAATGGTCTGTTCTTGTGATACAAGTAACCAACAGTGATAACGATATAAAATTCCAACAATGTATAAACTCATGGAAGTAGCATATGTTCCCGCTAATAAAGAGCCCTTTTGAACCAGTTGGGTTTCCACATCAGCTAGCTCTTTCAACAACTAAAAGCAAATAATAAACTGGTCAATATATTTTCATATTCCATTTATTCCTTTATTTTTATTGCAATTCCAACCAATGGAATAAATTTATCTGAATAAGCGTAAGGATTAGAAAACAAATCAAAGACCAATAAATAAACTATATATCAAGTTTTTATTTCTGTTTGTCTTTATTTAAAAAAGTAATAATTTTATAATAATTTTTAAGGGTACTTTCCTTAGCTATTTTGATAAAAGAAAATACGGCATTTATAAATTAATATCCCACACTTACAGATACAATAATTTAAATCACATATTACAATTTCATTACATTTTCAATTGTAGAATGAATTGGTAAAAAAAAATTTGAGATCACAAACCTACTCACGCTCTACAATTTATATCACACAAACTGTAGAAATTACAGTTGATATTTTCATAACTTTCACACTATAAAAATATAATGCTGATATCTTTTTGAACTGGAAAAAGCTAATATCAAAATAAATTCATTAGAAGTCTATTTTACAATTCAAATAATTAATCGTTCAAATATATAATCCAAAGTACTGTTGAACAATTTTTAACACTTTTCAAAAATCACAACTTGTTCAAATTTCAGAAAAAAAGGCTCACCTGCAGACAGAATTCAATAAGCCCATGGATACTAAGAGCAATCTCCATCAGGTCAAAAAGGAAAGACACATACTCTACAAGAGGAAGATAGTTTGAGTTACCATTAGCAAATCCATTTAACATCTCAACCACTGAAGATGCACAGGACTGTGTCACAACATGTTGATCAAAATATGAGAGTGACTGGAAACGAGCAGTTACAGCCTCAAAATTGAATCCTTCTTTGGTATGTTTCTTAACCTTGCCTCCATCTGCCATGTCCATGCAAGATTTCTTGCTAAAAAGCTTCATTATCTCTTTCGACACTTTCTTCAATGCATGGCGAGCTTCATCACGGGCCTTTCCCACCCCATATAAGAGAATGTGTCGTTGATTACAGTCATGTGATGATGATTCATCTTGTGGTAGAGGAAAGTGGGTCGTGTAAAGCAAGTGACGGAAGTTCTCTGGTCGTGATGGCATGGAAGTGGTACCATTCCCAGCAGCACTGTCACTACTGACACCAGGAGCTGATGCAGTTGGAGGGTGCCCAAGAGGGGTAGAAGCAGTAAGTGGAGTAGCATCATCTCCCCTGTCTGACCCCACTGAATCTGGAAGTAGAAGATCTAGTAGTCCCAGGGACATAAGTTTAGTAGAACAGTCAGAGGAAGCATAGAAGTTAAAACCTATCCCCAAGACATGCCAGTCAAAATTTAAAAACACTTACAGAGGTAAGGGGAAGTCTCATGCAAAAGGATGCATCAGATGTCATGCACAAGTACAGACAGAGAACTTAACATTATATTATTGAGATAAAAATATTAAAAAAACAATTACTGTTTTTCACAAGTGAAAATGTACAAAAAGGGCTAAAATGCTGTATTATGGTAAAACTGTTCATTTTATATAATGTCTTAACCCCCTAAAAAGTCTTGCACTATGGCCATTTACCATATTTTTTAAAGATGCTTTACATAATTATTGCAGCATTTTATCTTTATAGATGAAAACAAAAACACAATTTCAATTTTCCTCAGCTTCTTTAGAAAATTAGAACTCTTAACAAAATCCATTGATATGAAGTTATTCTATCAGGCAAAATTCACACAGTATTTAGCAATATTCTTTTTAAGCTTATAAACACTGGATAACTTACATGGACAAACACTATAACTTATTTTACAGTACTATATTCACACTTGATGTAGAAATATACTGTACTGTACCAAGTGTAATGACACCTACCACACATACAAACTCGTTGAAATTAAACAACTTGTACCCAACCTGGAGATGAAATAACAGCTACAAAGTAGCAACCCTGCTAAATTAAACAATTTGTATTCTACTAGATGTGATAAAAGCTACAATGAAGCAGTTCTGATAAACTAACTACCTTGTATCCTACCAGAAGATAAACAGCAGCTACAAATTAGCAACTCCACTAAATTAAACATCTTGTATTCTACTTGAAGATTTGATGATGGCTACAAAGTATCAATCCAGCTAAGTTAAACAATGTGTATCCTACCATGATGAGTAGTAAGAGCTACTAAGCAGCAGACTAGAAAGCTGTAGGAATGTTTAAAGAACAACCAGGATATATTGTAACTAGAAAATCTACTAACTCCTGAAAATCAACAAGAACAGTGACCTTACAGAAAGGATCTACTATTGATTCTGATACCAGGCCATCAGTACTGGCTGTACCACTACTGGTTTGTAGTATGTTGAGAGTAATATCTGCTATCATATGTCCTATCTTTGGACTTTTGACCGAATACCTCCTCTGGTGTTTCAGCTTCACTTTTCAGAGAATTATAAATGTTTGACATGGTAGTTTTGAGTTCACACTTCAGTCAATAAGCAAATCTCACAAAGAGAATCAGTAATAACAAAAAATATAGGAAACTGGTGATTCCCTTGTTCTGACTGCACATTACGTAGCTGCCCCGCATAATTAACCCTTAACATTGCAGGCAGGTCAAACTGACCATATTACAATTATTTAGTTAGTTACATTCAAAATCCAAATAAACTGCTACAAAATGAAACAAAATATTCTGTATAGTTTCATCATCAATATTCTAAAGATACATTTTTATCCTTCAATCTTATGGCCATTTCTCACTTCTGAAATGTTCTAATTTACAATTTGCCAAGTAAATTTTTCTGAAGCCAACTCCCAATAAACTTATAACTAATGAAAAATGCTAAATTTTAACTGAGTCACAACAACAATCATAATACCACACGTGTTTACATATAATTTATAATTTAGTTTTATGTGAAAAAAATTTTCCCTCAAGAACACACTGAGAAGAATAGATGAACTTCTAAATATTCAAATAACATGATTAGAATGCTCACCTACTGGAACCAGTAACCTGGTACCACCAGTACTATTGCAAACCCTGCTACAGAAACTGTTCTAAATTTCAGAAAACAAACTTATATACTACTGCAAGATGTGAAGAGAGATACCCTACAGGAGCACCTATTGCCCCAATTTACTACATACCAGAAAACATTATGGAACAGCAGACTGGGCCAACAAGAAGGGTAAGCACCTTCTAAAGTAACAGAACATTATATAACACCAACATCAGAAAATTATGCATACAATTTACTGAAAGTATGAGACTATAACATTTGACACAAATAAATGTATTAAACCTTAAAATAAAGAATATTTCTAAAATTAATAAAACCTTTAATTGAAAAGACCACATGTACAGATATTTTTTTCTTCTTCTAAAAACTAGATGCCTTGTTTTACCCTGTGTCTTTATCCTTGGGTGGAACTGTTCTGAAGTTTGTCATATATATATACATACAGTTACTTATTCCTAGCCACGGAGCTTTAGTATTTATAAATATATTTACTATTATTCATCAAGTAACTAACATATGAAACATACAGACTTTAATTTAATAAAATAAAAAACTTTAAAACAATGCCTGAAATATGAAAATCACAACAGTGCTATCCTGTCAGTTAGAAATGCCAAAATATAATGAAACTGACAAACAATTTTAATTCTAACTCATCATATGGAATTTGGTGGAATTAATTTTCACTACCATGCATATCTTAGCACCTCTATTAGTATTTAGTAACATTAACCACCAATCTGATAATATAAATAGTTATCTTAAGTTAATAAGCTCAATATGACACTTCTTAAAATCTGCTAAATAAATGGCCTAAATGTTTCCACAATGTAATGCTTTTAGTCTCCAATCAAGATATCGTCTTTGCATGATGAATCAATCCCACTTATTCCAACTTGTAATTTTTTTCTCTTCTTAACAACGACTAAATATTGCTTTAACATATTTCCTCCCTCTATAAAAATATTAAATTTGGTTAAAAAATATTTTTTCAATAAACCAACTGTTATGTCAAGCTGTTTTCCAAGACGAGGTGGTTTTTCATAAAACTAGTGTTTTTTTTTATTTCAGGAGCAAAATATGGTTTAAACTATGACTTTTAAAATCATAAGAGGATAACCAATAACCATTATGCAGTAAAGACTCACAAAAAAAACAAAAAAAAAAAAAAAACAGTTCCAGAGTTGTTTTTTTATTTTATGAGAAAAATATGGTGGAAGAAGTCATTTAAAAATAATAAGATTACTGTAATACTTAACATAAAAACAGTTCTTTATTTTGTAAATTTTATTTTAAAAGAAAAATATGGTCTAAACAGTCTATTACTGATAGTTTCACACAACTACACAAGGACCACCTGCATCCTAATATTGAATTCCAGGACTTTAAGGAAGGCAGCTGGTCAACAGCATTTGCTACAGAGTTTGTAATACTCTCATTGACTAAGAGGACTTGATCATCATTTTTATAACAGGACACAAACTATTGACCCTAAGATTCACAGTATGTCAATCTAATTTCTGGGCCAGTCCAAGCCCATCAAAGTGTTGATATCAAAATATATTAAAAGTTATTACGCTGCAGCAAAACTTTACATAAAGACAGTTTTTTTTCATTTTAAAAGCAAAATCCATTTAAATAGAAACTAAGAACAACAAGAAAAAATTTTGTATTGCCACAAGGTTTATTTTTTATACTTTTCAATGATAAAATCTGTTAACACTTAAACATTTTATAACTCCAACTGATGACCAAATCTCTCTGTACAATAAATCATTGCAGGAATATTTTCTATTAATGTTTCTCAGATTTTCAAAATGTTATTCGTGATTTTGTTAAAGCCCGACAAAGAAATTGTAAAAGTACGCAAAAGATTACATGGTCATCAACAAGAGTCACATGAAGAAATTACACACCTGTTTCTAATCGTCTCATTGGGCAAACAAAAAGAAAAATTATCTAAAAAAAACTGTTGTCTGAATATCATTAAAATCTTTTAGATTCAGAGACAAATATAAGCCTGAAGATAAAATTATAACATCTCTCAAAACAAGCAATTATGCGTAAACTTATATCTGCAATTGTGTTCAATGAACAATATCTTGTGATGGACAAAAAATCTGACATAGAACAGGTACACTGAGTCAAATAATTATCAAATCAACAATCACTACAGAAACAAATGTAGTTACCTGGCTGATCACTCATGTTCTGCTGTCCTTCTTTGATGTTCTGAAGAATCTGATCGAGATCTGCATCAATGTGAGCATCATCAAGGTCAGTAGGGGCATCCCATGACCCCTGTGAACAACACATGTTAATGTAAACAATTCACACAATAAAACATCTTGAGTAGTTCCAGGTTATTTTAGATGTTTCAAACTGCACAGGCTCATAACTGACTCAGTGAAGCTGGTAGCAACACATCTTTAGCATTCAAGCTTTATTTCATCTTTTACATTTTACATAAACAGAATCCTTAATTAGCTGAAAAAAAAAACACATTCCAATGAACTTTAATTACAATAATTACATAAGGTACAATGTTTGAATATCAAAACAACTTTGTATTATATGATGGTTAACAGGCATAATTTTTTTTTATTTCTTAAATCAATGCAGTGTTACTCTACCTCATGCCTGTTTGTATTAGGCCTATTGCTCACAGGATCAAACATGGGTAACGGATCTTGCTGTCGAGTAGAGTCACTTCCTACAAACCCAAGACCTCCTGTGCTGCCAGGACCAGGTGAAAAACCTCTAGATGGAGTTGCTATAAAACCTGTAAGAGGAGGCTCCAATGCTGTTACATTTCTTCCTGCTCCAGGCACCAAAACTCCCAACAATCCTGGTTGCATTCCAGGAGGCTCAGCAAAACTTCCTCGTGATATAAGAGTACACATGTATGCATCATGGGAAAAAACATCATATCGAATAAGTTCAGCAAACAGTAAGACCAAATTGGAAAAACCAATCTTGCTTTCTTGTGACATCTTTTCATCTGAAATAACATACAGAAAAAGGCTTGGGTTGTTTGTATTTTATCTTCAAAACAATACATGTAAAAGACATTGCAAATGAAGAATAACAATTTAAAGCAAAAGCCATAATCTCTACAGAACAAAATAATATACTCAATTAACTTATATTTGATGAAATTTTACTATCTAACTTATCAAAATTCTCTATATATACACATTTTAGAAAAAATTAGTGCTGATAAAGTTAAGTAAACAAAATCAAAGAAAGGACTGCATTAAAAACAGCAAATCCAAACCTCTGACTAATTATATTAGTTTGTTATAACCTAAAGCAAGCCAAAATAAATTAAAAATTATAAACAAAAAACTCTGCACTAACAGAAAAGATCCCAGGGTACGAGCTATTAAAAGAGGGTAAACGATAAAGCAGAAAGGTAAAATATTTCCTTTTATCAAAAATATTTACACTGATATTTGTATCCATTATTTTAATTTCTAAATCTAAATAATGTGTTTCTGTATAAGATATTGAAGTATTTTCAATTTCTAATTCTGCTGGATGAATAGTGTTAATAACATCATTTCAGGATTATTTTCATTTAATCTTTAATTAAATCTCTAATTTAAGGTAAAAATACCTGGATTTGTATAGTTTCAATAAATATATTCTTACAATAGTAAAGATATAACAGTACTAATTAGTGCCTTTTTATCAGAATAGGGGCTGGAATTCTAACTTCAAGAGGTAAGTTTATTAATTTACCCCCATGTGGTAGTACTTTATTTTTCGTTTTTATTTTACAATTAATTTTGATTTCTATATCTATTGCTACTCCTTTGTTTTATTTCTTTATGTGAAACTGGCAAATGGAGGTTAAGATTGGTAGACGGTGTACTCCACCACAATGTGGGTCCTACTTCTGCAGTCACCTCCAAAACCTAGGGTACATTTTATATCCCCCCATTATAGTTTGTGCCCTGGGATTTTTTCAACTAGTGTAGCATTTTTTGTTTACAATTAATTTATTTTTGTTTGTAGGTTATAACAAACATATAATTTTGAGTGTTGAAAGACATTTTAATTTTTGTTTTAACAATTCAAATATACTTCTGAATTATCAGAACTGTTCTTACAACACTCATTAGTACAGACAAGGCCTACTATGGACCTAAACACCAGCACTGCTGAACAAGTTTGAGTTAGACTTACCTATTACAGGAGCTTGGGTATCGAGAAAATCTACTAACAAATTTTGGTACAGAGGCAAACCAACAGGAACCATTCCACCAGAGTCCTGAGAGTCTTTCTCATCAATCATCTCCAAGTCCCCAAATTTCTGGAACCAACAAGCACATGCAAACATTTCAAACTAATCTGATGTACACACATAATACTACAATGACATAGAAATTAAGAAATTAATGGTGAAGTTGATATCTTTTGCAAGACTCGTATCATTTCGCACTACAGTTCTACAGAACAAATAAGTCTGTTTGTGTGTTTAAAATTCTGTAATTTGTTCTTACTATGAAAGTGTAGGTCAATAAATTATGAATACCATACAATTACAGTTTCACTAAAATGTAATTCTGTATTTAAATGCAGCCAGTCAAATTTAACATAAAACAATTTTTAAAAACGATAATCAGTGAACATAAACAACATCCAGATGTTTACATACCTCTGTTGTGAAATCAGTTTGTCGTTTTTCTAACAATTTTGCGACCACCACTGCTCGATGCTCTCCTGTACGGTTGGTGGTAACAGCCCACTCACACAGCAGTTTGATTACAGGTTCATCCTGTAAAAGTACTTCTCCAATACTAGTCCGTTCCTTACTAAAGCTTTGAGGAAACACCTTGCTATACAGAGTGTCTAAGGAGTTTCCAGATTCAACTTTATCAAAACTATGTCTATCCAAGGAATCCAGAGCATTCAAAACTCTTGTGATAGCAGTACCTGCAAAGGTGACATCTACATTAAAATATTTTAACCAAATAGCCAAATTTGTATAATGGGTTCTGCACTGCTTAATAGAAATTCCCCTTGAATAAAGCATTGCATCAAATAACATGATTTAGAGATTTACCTGGCAAACCACAAAGCAACTGACTTGTATTTAAAACTTTTCTGACAATAATTTTAATGATAATATGAAAGGTGTTTTACACTTCACTTAGTGAGAGTACGGAGGTCAAGCACTAGCTTACGTATCTGTCTAGTGGTGACATTAAGCATTAAACAGTCTGAACAAATGTATGGACCTTCACTTCTGTATGGAATTAGACTTTACATTATTCTAAAAAGAAGTACATTTTCAAAACTTACTGTCAGGTCAGATTTTGTTTGTTTGTTTTTGGAATTTCTCACAAAGCTACACCAGGGCTATCTGAGTTAGCCGTCCCTAATTTAGCAGTGTAAGACTAGAGGGAAGGTAGCTAGTTATCACAACCCACTGCCAACTCTTGGGCTACTCTTCTACCAATAAATAGCGGGATTGACCATCACATAATAATGCCTCCACAGCTGAAAGGATGAGCATGTTTGGTGTGGCAGAGATTAAAACTCGTGACCCTCAGGTCACTAGTTGAATGCCTTAACCCACCAAACCATGCCGTGCTGTCAAGTCAGATTAAGCATCACAATGTTTTTGCTAATAACATTCTTGGATGAGATAATTTTATATCTGGTAAAAATAGCTTATTTCCAATAAATAATTATAACCATTTCTCTAATTAGTTTCGATATGTTTAATAATAATATTCAATACATAAATGTTTGAGTCATCATACAATTTTGTCATCACTAAACCTCAGTTTATCTGAAGATTTGTCACAAGAGGAAATTACTGTAAATTTGAAACTTATTTAAAACAAAACTGTAAAAGCTAACAAATTTCCAGGTTTATGCCTTTTTTCCCCTAAATGTTTCTTCTCAATAGAATCCTGTGTTCCAGCTACAGAAGCTCTGGATAGTGAATATTTTTAAAAAAATCATTTTACTCACTCTAATGTCAACAGTTCATAATGCACTCTGTCCAATCAAATTTAAACATCAGCTGATATGAAAGCTTAAAATCATTCGTAACTGTTCAGAGCACGTGTGTTATTATAAAAGCAGTGACAACGAGAAGCTGCAGTGATAAAACTACTAACAGAGAAGTAAAATCATATGAGAAACAAGGACTGAATCATAGTTTCAGAAGCTTCTAATTTCTAGGTAAATATGAATATATACTTTGAGATGGGAATAAAAGAATTCTAAATATCAACAAGAGTATTACTTCAAACCAGAAAGTTGCATGCATAAACAATATGAAACTTTGTTTCTCTCTTATATAACACAAACTGATCTTACAAGATGTTAATTCTAAAGTAATTTTAAATTAAACTTTCTTTGAAAAGATACAGAATTATTGCCTTTAATTAAAATCTGGATCCTGATATGCAGTTTGCACATAATTCCTGAAAATTGCACATCGATTGTGATGGGAGGATTAAGTAACATCAGGTAATTTTATGATAGCTTACTAAGAAAAATAGAAAAGCATGCTTATTGTTATAAAATATATCATAATGTTAGATATGTACAAAGGTTAATTCTGGTGTAGTTATAATGAATAATACAGAAATGTATGTATACAAATATAACAAAGTAATTAAGCAAGTAAGACATAATGTATATATTCACAAAAAGAAACAAAAATATAGGTAAGTTCAATGTCATGAGAATGATAACAAATTTCTTTTATCAATCTGCTTTAAAACTAAACCCATTTTTCTTCTAAAAATCAGCATGTAATAAACAGAATAACCTTGATGATTAAAATATAGAGCAAAATAAAGCCCTTTTATGTTATTAATACAAAATTGATCTTTTTAAACGATCTTTAATGGTTGGCTAAGTTTACCAACCATAGTGAATTGTATGTTTGGGTGTAGAAATTGATCCGTTTTTTTAAGAAGCCTAAAATGTTCTTGAATATCAATCAAAGGGAATTACAAGAAGTATGCTATATCATGTAATGTTGGAGTGTTTGAAGATATGGTTTTTTCACTGTTGTTTACCTTTTTTTTTTTTTTTATAAAGTGTACATAAAGATGCTATAAATAATTTTTCTTAATAAAATTATTGTACCAAAAGACAATTTCCAATCAGAATCAGTTCCAGATCCATTAATTTTTCAAGTGAATTGATTATACCTGCAGCAGTTTGATGCCATCTGTCGTGCGACCACCTAGCTTCAGCTGCCTGACTTCTTTTGCGGATTTGCTGTTCTGCTTGTCGAAGTTCCTGTCTTATCTTTAGAGACAAACAACACAGGTTTATTACGAATTTACTACATTAAAAATGTAATTTACTTTAAGATTTCAAAATCATAATCTTTTGAATGAAGTTCAAGAAATCTAAGTGTGAAATTAAATTCATGTTGCCTTCAGCTGACATGTTGAAAAGTTTTTTTACAAGTAAAATAATATACGGTACATAAAACCATACCTCAAAACACAATAAAATGTTGTAAATACAAACTATATTAAGAATAGTAATTTATTAATTTATCACATGTATATTAGATGCACTTCTCCATTGTCCAAGAGAGAGTTCTGTTTTGAGAGTAAATAAAACTAAAAAGTACCAAATGTTTCTATTTCTTCCCTTTGAAGTTAATATGTCATGATGTGTTGTAACTTACAGAGTGCATTATTTTTCTTATGATTCATGGCAGGCTCATGCTTAAATAACATTTTGACTGTAAAAATTTAAACAGTAAGTTTCCTTTATGCAGCACCATGACTGATTGACAGACAGCACACTGCTACACAATGGTATGAATGGTTAAAATAGGTGATGCCTTCAGATGGTCTTTGGGGAAGTTAAATCTGTCTCTCAAATTAAGCCTAGAATTTTAAAAATAAAATGTTCAATCCTGCTTATACCTGTGGGTTGTAAGGCCTTGGAGGCATTGGAAGACTAGATGGACTACAAGGCAGCAAATCCAGTGGAGATCCATTCAGGATAGAGTGAGACTTTCCTTCCCCAATATTGTTCCATACTAAGGCACTAGGACAATCCAGAGTGATAATCTACAAGATATACAAGAGCAGCATGATTGTCACATGAATATATCAATATTATATGCTTCATGTACTAATGTAATAGTTTAACTTGTATAACAAATAACAAAAGCAGCAAGAAAAAATCAAAAGCATTATACCGTCACAATTGCTTGTTCGATAACAATAATTTCATAATTTTGGTACTCTGTAAGTTCACATAATTTTGAAAATACCATTTCTTCATTTATGAAACTAATACTATGTTTCATAGTAAAAATACCTGGTAAACTTAGCATTTTTGAAATGCAGGTTTTCCTTCTGAAATTGATAAGAGTATTTGCATGTTTTAAATGGAAAGTGGTTTGAAGAATTGAGAGTACATATGAAAAAAGTTTGGAAAAAAGACATTTCTGCACTAACATACAAAATTAATTATTTACTTTTTTCATAAAGAAAAAGTGATTACATTATCAGATTGAAATGCCTATGTAGAGTACCAAGACAGAGGGCACACTGAACAAATTAACTATTGCCAAAGGCAATAACTGGGATATTAAATGCCTGATATCCCATATTGGTTCGAGTCTACCAAAAATAATTCTAGTCTCTGACTTAACTCTATTTAAAGCATATTACACAGATTTACCTTCTTTTAGAAATGTTACAGCCAAAACAGATCAAACTTGATTTGAAAGTTTATAGATTGAACACACATGAAGCAGAGGTTAATAATAACCTATGCATAAACCAATTGTACAGTTTATTTAACATGATATGATGACAGTCTCAGCACAAATGTCAAAACAAAATCCACTCCTACGTTCCAGGAAGGAGTAATCCACAAAAAACTTTAAACCCACCCGTTTTATCTATCTTAGCATTTCTTTAACTATATTAAAGGTGGAACAAAAACATTCAAACTAATTCAACAGAAACTTAAACTTACCTGTAACATTGCTGATAAGTTTAAAATAATACTTCGATGATGAGGACAGCTCATGATTTCGGCAAGGTTGGCAGCAAGAGGATTCACTAATGGCTGGGTTGGTGGTGATACAGCTGGCCTGAAAGATGTTAACACAACAATATTCAATTTATAACACCACAACATCATTCATGACATTGTTTAATAGCTATGCATTTACTTCATAACAATATTAAGTACAACTGCGTAATGACAGTCCAATTCAAGTTATACGAAAATCAACTAGTGTTTCACTTGTACTTTTTAAATAAGTATTAAAGAAAATTGTTGTTTAGCTACTTAGAGTTCGAAATTGTTTCTTATGCTTTTCAGATATATTAACATTTATCGTGACATATACAAATAATTCCAGTTATTTAAAAAATATTGCCAAGGAAAACCTATATTTTAGGTTTTAAACATCAATGAAACAGTTGATGTTTAAAGTTTAATGATACCTAAAAAATAGAAAAGTCAGAAGTTTCAATGTTTTTAATATTTGTAAATAAACAAACTGCCACAAATTTCAATTCCTGAAGTTATGACCTTACACAACTTCTGAACGAACAAAACATCAAATACAGTAATTACACAGGAGTGGGGTTTACAATATTAAAATAATTTTGGAGCCTCACCATGCATACAGTTATAGCAACGTTCTTATGTCTTGCCATGCTTTATATGATGACTGTTCAAAAATTAAACAAGAGTCAAACACTTATACAAATAGGAACTTTGTACATACCCTGTAGGGCCAGAAGGGTTTAATATAAAAGGGCTTTGGCTTCTAGGTGAGCTGACACTATAATCATTTATGAGGAGATTGAGTTTCTTGGCACAGTGATAAGCCAAACGACGAGAAAGGAGTTCTGAGTTAGTGAACTCATCTACAAACTACAAAGAAAAATTCAGAACAAAACAATTTTAAACAATTAATAAAAACACAATGTTTCCATAGTTTAAACAAATACTTTTACTTAATTAGAAAATATGTAGATATTCATTAACATATTTTATTTTCCTCCACTTACAATAGTCACCATTTACGGCTAAAATTCCTAATCAACATTGCAGAAACTAACATATTTACTTATGACCTACGACTTTTAAAGGTGATGCAAAGTCAGACTAGGTAACAAATCAATTTTGACCATGAATTTTAGCAAAAGTATTTATGTTCAATAAATATACTTTGTTTTAATAAATTATAAGTTTTATTTTAATTTATGTGCATTGTTTTGATATGATAAATTTAACAATAATATTCAGTATATAAGGATTTGAGTCACAACAAATTTTTCATCACTACTATATTCTCTAAACCTAACAGCCTTAATCTGATGTCTAGTCATGGAAAAAAATTGCCATAACTTCCAAAAAATATAATAATTCAACACAGAAATGTTCACAGTAATGAAAAGAATGTCTAAAGAAACTGTAAAACAATTTTTAGATCTACAATTTGTTCCCAAGTCTTCTAATCTTTTCATAGAAGAAAATTGTCATAACTTTCATAAAAACATAACTTGGAATAAAAAGAACATCCAAGTATCAATTATAAACTATTATTGAGTAAAAAAAATAATTGAAGCAGTTAGAATTCAATACTGTTTTAACTTAAATTCTGAAGTTTTACACGTGTGTGTGAACTTGATATTTGTAAAGTGTATGTGATGGTCAGTATTTACAAGAAACCAAAACTACTATTAGACATGAATAACAATGAAGTAACAAAGTAAATATCACACTACATGCTGGTATGTAAATGACATTCACCAAAATTACCTGTAAAACAAATGGTAATATGAGTTGTAATATGGAATCATCAGGAATTTTGATTTTTTCTACAAGTTCCAAGGTCCAGGTAAGAAAGTCTTGCCTGTCTAGAAGCCCCTCCTGATAAAAAAATATGTATTTTTGGTAAGCATTTCTGAAAACATCGCTCCAAAATTATATGAGAGGTAATTTCAGAATAGCCTGGTTTCTAAAACACTCCATGGATTTATTTATATCACATTTTCTTTTTACTAGTAGGCATTACAATAGGTTTTATTTCATTATCTCAGCTTAGTTAATATATTTTTAAATTGTCAAATGAAAATATGTTTTGTACCTAAATTTGGAATAAATTTACAAACTTCTAACATTCTAAAAGTAATAACTTTCAAACATGTATCACTAGAAACACACTAACAGCGATAACGTTCTCACACTTCTCACTTAAAATCCACTAAAGATAATTACTTTCTACCCTGTGATATTTTATACACACTAACAGTAACAATCTTCTAGCATGTAATACTTGAAACTAACCCTTTCACTACAGGTATCCTTGATTGAGCATGACACAAGGTTTTAGTGTCTTACATATATAAAATTTTATTAAACTACATTGTTGTTTACGTTTTACAAATTAGAATAGCATAAAATCTTAGCTAATAATCCATAATTTTATATCATGCAAGTTTTAAGTTATTAATTCTACAAGGGAAATTTAAAAAGAAAAATTCTGAATATCCCCTAGTGAGACACACGATACATCGTCTTTTAACATCATCTTCCCTATTTGATCCACCACCCCTTGAAAAAGTATGAAATTAAATGAAAGTTACTCTCTACATAATTGTCATTGATTGGACAAATCACATATTTGTAGTCTTCAATTCTGTTTTGTTACACAGCTATCAACTAGAATATCAGATCCCTCCTGCCACACCCTCTCTTTCAGAATTCATTAATAGTTCTTTCTTACTTTTATCTATAATCAGCAGGAAGTCAAGGTTTGCATTATGAAATGAGGTATTGTATAACATTATGTTCTGAATGGTTAAATTTCAGTTTCATGAAAATGTTAATGACTAGCTTGGATAAATTTGAAACAATTCTTGTTGCATAGTTAGGTTAGAAAGCCAGAAACATTTTGAATGGTAAGGAAATTCATCTCCTTTTTGCATGTTATTAGCCTGTTTTGTTTGGTACATTATTATCACTGGTATAAAAATTAGGGTTAACTCTCTTTGACGATCGAAAGCAAAACAAAAAAAAATTGGTTAGCTATTTTATTTCTTCTTTTTTTTATGTTTATCCTTTATACACACACACAATTATAACAGTAAATAAAATGTAAAAATATGGATCCTTTTAGGTTAGTAAACATGTTGGCTCCCACATGACCCACTGGTGGGTAGTGATGGTCTTCCAGTGAGACCCACACGGCCCACCTGTGAGTCATGCTCTATTTTCTTTTTAAAAGGCCACTTATTGGCTGGGACACAACAGCTACATGTACACTCTTCCTCAAAAAATAATCGTAAAATGACTAGTGGGGGCCTGGAAGATATCAGCAAAATAAGCTTGGAAGCCAACATGTTAAGATTAGATTAGGTAACAAAAAAATTATGTAATAAAAATGTTTAATGAGGCAAACACGTGAGAAGCTCATAGCAATGGGTAATTTAATTCATAAGAGCTGCATGTTCCCTGAATGATTTATAACTTATAATGGTGCAGATGGTAATTTACCACAGTTCAAAGGGCAATAAACAGTCATAATACAACAAAATTTAATTATAAATAGATATATACTGTTACGAACTTAGAACTACTTGGGATAATCAATGGTGTTTCATGTTATGATCTGAAGTCATTCAAAAAAGAAAAACAGTTAATTTGGATTTACTGCGATTTGGTGGGGAGGAGGTTTGAAGTTGATCAAATTGACCAATTCTCTTTTACAATAGGGTAGAGAATATAACAGATAAAGTTTTAGTGCAAAAAAAACATTTTAAATCCATTAGGAGGTTTTAGGGATTACACAAAGGAAATTTGAGATAATGAAAAGCATTTTTTAAATTTTAACATGAAAATTAATTTGCACACAGACTGTTCAAAACAAATACTAAATATATTCATGGGCAATAATTTATTTCAGTTTATTAAAAATGCTTCACTAAAAATATGATTTCTTGAATGTTAAAGACTTATAATAGTAACTGAAAAACTGCCATATTTTGTGAAGATGTATACACTACATTTAATGTTAGAAATATTACATCTAAAAAGAATTTTAAACGAGTAAAAAGTGGTCATATGGTCAGTCAAACAGACCAAAAGCATCTTTTAATTGAGAATTAAAAGTAATTTTTTCATACGTTACTTGACACTCATTAAAAATAATCATTTTCTGTCTTGTATTACTTTCTACACACTGAGAGTAACTGCCTTCTTAAACTGTATCACTTGAAACTCATTAAAAGTTATGAATTTCTCGTCTACGTCACCCAAAAGTCATTAAAAGTAGTTACTTTCTCACCCACATCACTTGAAAGTCATTAAAAGTAACATGTTAACCTGTGTCACATGAAATGTATAAAAGTAACTGTATTTTAGGCTTTGTCACAAAGAACACACAAACAAATAATCAGTTTTTTTATTGTGTCAGTCAAAACCGACTAAAAATCATCACAAGATTAAGGAAAAACATACAGTTGTCGTGTATTCCTCAATGCTATAATTGTAGAGTTTCACGAAGTACAAACATTTTCAAATATATAAACTTGTATAAAAATAACAATTTTCTATTAAACTTGTGTCAGTTGAAATACCATGAAAGTTCCCTCAAGTCTATTTCACTTGAAATTAACAACATTTGTAATTTCATGTTAAAAATCCAAAAAGGTTCTACAATGCTTCAAAATGGTTTTAAAATGACAAAGATCTTGTTGCAACAGAAATCCTCAATAGTCAGATGGTGCAGAGAGCTAGACTGATGTGGTATTAAACATCAGTAGTTTCCCATTTTAGATATCCAATTAGTTCTCCTGTACTACAGGAATGTAGATCTCCATAATTCTCACAGAATACTAGAATCTAATCGTGTAATATTAGATCTCCATAATTCTCATGGAATACTAAAATTCAGATAACCATAGCTATCATGTGGCACTTGATATTAAATTCACCACAACTCTATAGTTTGTAGTACATTTCTTCAAAAAACATACAGTACAAACACTGCCTAATTACAGTTATACACGATCCAGTTATGTAGCATTAGAATCCACAATCATGTACTACTAAAAGTTCATAACTGTTCCACTGCACAAAACTCCTTAATTAACCAAATGGTACTAGAAATCATCACAACTGTGTTGCTGCGAGCCCTCAATAATCTTATGAAAATCAAAATTCTATGAAGATAAATATCTACAAAAGATAAAAGATATAATAAAGAGCTCATAACTGTTATATACAAAAATTAAAGATATTAACACATAATTTACTTTCACTTTTAAAAAATGTGACAGAACAAACTCCACCACCAACTACCAAGTCTTGTAAGAGTACTCACTTCATACAAGTGAGCTGCCAGCTGAGTGGTGTACTGCCACTGTTTATACACCACTTCCACAGTCATGGCCAGT
Organism: Carcinoscorpius rotundicauda; assembly: GCA_011833715.1. Classification (NCBI taxonomy): domain Eukaryota; kingdom Metazoa; phylum Arthropoda; class Merostomata; order Xiphosura; family Limulidae; genus Carcinoscorpius; species Carcinoscorpius rotundicauda. The sequence goes on along the minus strand of CM022391.1, from coordinate 176,365,343 downwards.
GCCAGAGGTGTTCCTCCTCCTGCTGATGTCGTACTAGATGTTAAGCCACCACTTCCACTATTAGAATTCAATCCCGAACTTCCACTGCCAGACCCTCCCAGTGATATACTACTGTGATAGTGTTCAGCCAGCTTCTGAAGGAGTTCACGTAAGAACTTGCAAAGTGCTTGGGTCCACTCTAAAAATATTATTCATGTTTTTTATCTAATACAGTTCACATGAATGTAGAAAAATGTTTCTCACCAACCTCAAGAATACACTAATAGTCTTGAAACTACTCATCTACATACACATACACAGATATGTATGTGTGTGTAAAATACTCAAAGGTTTAGATTTTGGCTTTTTAGTCACATTTCTTTCCATTACAATATACTTTTTTCCTTCTAATCTTTCAGCTTTACAATTACAATTATAATACAGACAAACCATAACACATCAGAATACATTTACAAGGATACACTACATGTTTTTCTAATTTTATGGTAACAAGGAATATGAACTATTATATCACAGTTATCGCACAGTTTGTTTTTCCAATGAATTTAGACTTAAAATAATAGATGACATCTAAACTATATAAAAGCCAGTGTGTGTCACACCATAGTTAAGTTCTTTATATTTATCAATGAAGGAAAAATGAAAATGCATTTATCCAGAAAGAAAAGTTCAATTAGTGTCTGTCCATTACAATTTCAGTAATGTGGGTTACAAGAAGACAGCAAGGGCAGGAAGGGAGGTGCCGCAAAACCTTACAAGTGTTGGTATAATAAGCCTAAATACACAGCATGAGATAAACTAACATACAGCCGACTGCATAAATTTTATTATGAAAGTATCAATTCACTTTTAAACTTGTTTCTGATTTAAACTATTTTCTGTTATATCACCAACACTTTTAACAAAAAACAACCTTTTAATGAAAAGAGAGTCTCAGTTAAACGATCAAATATTTTTCAAGCTTTGCTGTCTATATATTTCATTTTACACTTTCAGTACAAAGACTAATAACAATATTAGGTTACGATTTTTGTTGCTAAGTAATATGACACAAAAGCCATTGTTGGAATGTATTGTTACCAAAACATACTGCCTTCCTGTATATTACAAGTTGCTTATCTAACCGACTTAAAAATAATTATTCTACGAATACACCATGAATTAATTTCAGGAAGACTTTAATTATGATTAGCTCACAAAGGAATTTATCAAGTTTTGATTGCTTTGACTGCTCCTTTCTGCCTCTTAGTTGATCAAACTGGACTTTGCAAAATTTATTTATTTCAGTTAGCAATGAAATATGAGGTTAGGGTATGTACTATGGAGAAGGATGATAGTACTTGGATCATTTATGACACACTACACATTAATAGTTCCAAAAATACATGAAGCATTAACCAAACAACAATGATGTAACAAGGCTACTGTTAACAGGTTCCTTCTTTAATGTTTCAGATTTTATATACAGAATTATTAATAATCAACTAAAATATTAATCACATACTGTATTTTGTTAAGAATAGACTAATACCCTAAAATAGCCTCCTTTCTATTTTCCCATACAAGCACATACAATAATCATTTTATTATAATGGTCTATTGACTTCATATCGCATTCATTGCTAAGCCAATGAATAAAAAAATCGGTAAAATCCCAAACCTTGAGACGGATCAGGAAGCTGTCGCTTCTTCATTTTGGCTTCAGATATGGCGACAGTGTAAGCTGATGTCATCTTTATAAACCACGTTGCTCGCACCATTGGCACGGCATTCTCGTAGAGGTTCATGAAAATCTCTTCTTTCTTAATAAATATTGGTACCTGCAATAACAATGAGACCAAGTTTAATTGCAGCTGCAATAAAGTTTAACTATATTTTATGGTATTAAAAAAAGTAATTGTATTTAAAACATATAAAAACAGTCATTAAGATCTACATAAGCTCAATGTCCAATACAGCACACAAACCTACCTTTTTTGCCAAACTTGTAAGAGGTTTAGACCCAGCCAAATCTTTGAACCATGCTTCAATGGCATTCTTTGATCTTGGTGTCACCTAACAAATAACGACACAGATATTACTGCATCCTACGTAACTTAAAAAAATTTTAAAATTCTAACAGAAAATAAACATTTTAACTTTAGTTGTTTTTTTTTTACTTATTTTATATCCACAAATGCAGCTTGGTATAGGAGCCTTAAATTTTGATAAATAGAAGACCACAAATAAAGGTTAAGTCTACAACACTTAAATATTTTCCATGATAAAACTATATTTTTCATCCTTTTGATAAACTGTGATGTTTAAAAACATTTACAATTTTTCAAACTCAGAAAACTGAAGTAAGTTTGAAGCATCCTCAATAGATTTCTTCTTAATTTGTTTTGAAAACTAATAAACTTCTGCCATAATAGTTAGGTTTGCACGTCGCTGGTAAGTTGTACATTCAGTACTCTGCTATTCTGCAATTTTTATAAAGAAAATAACTGAAGTTTTGAAGAGTTATTGTGGGAGTATAAGAAAGGATTCTGGGTGTGTAATAATTTAAAAATAAAGTACTTTATCCTCAAATTTCAGAAACTGTTTATCGCTATTATTAGCAAAATCTTCAAAAGTCAATATAAGTTATGACACTTCAAGTTTTGTTTTTATATTTACCTTATGTTTGAAATAAAAAAAATTAAACTATAAACAAATTGAATGACATATTAAAAAGATTTATGGTCTTATTTGGATAACAACCATGTATGTGCACTTGAAATGAAACTGTCTGTGTGTAAGTATACCAAAACTACAAAGTTTTATTACTTCCTGAACATAAGCCTTCCACAATAACACAACTTTCATAAACCCATTATAATTAATTTACCGAACTTCCCTACCTCAAAAAGACAATGTTGAAATATCAAAATTATATGCCTCTAATACCATAAATAAAACAATATTTGCTTTAAGATCAATTGCTTTTGGTTTATGATCTGCTTATAACCTAGTTTTCTTTCATACAGTAAGCAACTGAATGGTAAGGTAACGTGTAAAACATTTTTTTTTTTAAATGTCATTAAAATGTTCAATTAAGGGACTATATTGATTGATATTCTGAGGTCAAAAATAGTAGGGAAAATTGATCAATTCTAAAACAGAATTTTCACTTTATATATTTTAAAATCAAGGTGCAAATTGATTTCATAAACAAACCAAACAACGTTATTTTAACTATCTCAACACGAGCTCGGTCAATATGACCAACCACGTGACTTCTTTGTACTCTTTAAAGTTTTTATAGATTTAATACTTTAACTTTTAATATAATGTTTATATCTTTCAAAAATTTGAGTTTTTCAGGTAACATAAGTATTTCACATAGAAGAAATCATATTTTTAGTGAAGTATTTTTAATAAACTAAAATAAATATTTGTCCATGAATATATTGAGTATTTATTTTGAATAGTCTGATTGCCCAATGAAACATGCTTAGCTACTGTCCATGCCAAAATAAATTGTAAATCACTTGGAGCATGTGTAGCTCACATTCCACTATTAAATACAAATTACATAACCTACAAGCTGCTACAAGATATTCACATACATGTCTTGTGAAACATTATTATATTATTTAATCTAATCTTAAATAACCTAGAATGATCCATATTTTACATATAATCACTTTGTAATACTAAATACAGAAAAAACATGAAAAACATAAATAAATTACTTATTCATACTTTTTCTTGCTGTCAAATGTCAGTGAAATCTAAACCTATTTTCTTAAATTAATGGTAGTAATGCACTAAATTTTTAGCAAAATAACATATTAAAAACATAGACTAACCATGTGCAAAAAGCAGACAATTTCCTTTAACAATCACAATTTTGTTAGCTTTTAACTGTGCAACAAGAGCCATTACAAATTCACCCAACTTAGCCATTATGATTCGGATGGGAAATAAAAGTAAGTGAAATTTCCACTTATCAGTTCAGAACACAACATAATACAGCAAGTCATTTGAAAGATGAAAGCCTTGACTTTCAATTGGTTATTGGTAATGTATAATTAAACACAAGAGAAAACTATTGACAGATCCTGAAAGAAAGGATGTGGCAGGTGGGGTGGCAGTAGGAGTCCAATTTTCCCATTCAAAAGCTCTGTAACCAAATATATTTGAAGGTTATAAAAAATATGGTGTCTGAGCAATGATGAATTTAGTGAGTAATTTATGTTGAATTTCATACATTTACAAAAGGTGGTGGATCAAACAGAGGGCACAAGATGGCCTCATACTTGAGGAAATTCAGGATTTTTTTTAAATGTTGCCTTGTAGAATTAAGAACTTAACACTAAAATACTACTAAAATTTGGATTAGTAGCAAAGATTTTATCTGTACTAATTGATATAACAAACAAAAAACAGTTTAATGAAATGTTGAATCGAAGACATTAAAACTTTGTTTCATGTGCAGAAAAGGATATCTGGAGTTACGTTCAGTTCAGCTTTGAAAAAAACTTTAAGATCACTCACAAAGTAAAAATATAAACTAATTAACTCACTATCCTGGCAATGTTTTGGCTGTATATCTCAAGTTCTTCAGAGCTTTTCAGGCAACCAGAGGTGCTCAGAAACATTTGTTTCTCTTCAGCCCTACACATGGTTTTTAAGATACTGAGCAAGCAGAAGGCTTGGAAGTCAGTCAAGGAGGTTAGAGGATACTTTATGGATGATTGAAAAATGGTCTATTTAGCAATTTATGGTGATGGGATAAAAATACCCATCTGGCCAGATTGTCTAGGAAATGTTACAAGAAGGCTGTCTACCGCATCAGAGTTATCATGATGGTGTGACCAGAGAGATGAGGGATGCTATGTACTGTTGTGTATGCAGAAAAGGTATGGTAAAAATATAAAGCAAACAAAAATCACTTTCATAGTCATCTATATGAAACAAGTAGTTTGTGCAATAAACTTCTCTAATTGAATAATAATAATAATACTTTACTTACAATATATGTTATTTTCTAAACATAAATAGTTGATTTAAAAATGGTAAATACATACTGGCCAAAAGTTATCTTTAGGGTTAATTTGTTGCTTCTTTCTCCCAGAGTCATGGAAAGTATTAAGTTCTTGTTTCTTGGCAAGAATAGCACTGAAAAATGCTCCAAACTGAAAATACAAAATCTTTTAAAACTTTTGAAAACCACTAATATTTTTTTTCTCAGATTAGAAAATAGCCATCTTTATTATAATTTAAAAAGTAAAAGAACAAGCAAGAAACATAATAATTTCAGATGTATATACAATAAATTCAAACATCATTTTATCTTATTTTTTAAAACAAATATCTATTGTACTGTTCATATGCCAAACAATATGCCTTAGTCTGTTAAAGAGTAAAATTTATAAAATTTAAAAAATACATCAGAACAATTATTTACATATTCTATTGTTATTACCAGATCTTAGATGATTAATAAATCCTCTCTGAATTAATGTGAATAAACGTGATATAACTTTTCTCTTGTTTTACTTAATGTCACAGAAAACATATCCCAAATGCAACCAGATATTCACCTTTGCTGCTGTAATATTGGCATTTCTTGCTGATCCAAACTGAAAAAGGAAAGAATTCAAGCCTTAAGAAATCAAATAAATTTTATACAAAGACACTAATTATTCAATGTCCTTTTCTATTCCAATATACCATTTGTGATTAACATTTTATATTAAAACCACAAGCAATTCAAAGTGTACAAAAAGACTTCAAAACTGAAATAACCTTTCTTCAGTGCTACATTTTAATGCATGTATTTACTTAAAGTTTAACACTGCTCTACAAACATGCTTAAAACAGAAATTTAGGCTGTAACTATCATCATATTTTTCAAGTACTTTATCATATTAAATAAATCAAGATTTAACAAATATATTAAAACACACTCACTTTAATAGATGAAAAAATGCTTATTTTTTTTATTAGAACATGTAATTAATAAAATCAATATTACTTATTATCTACCAAGGCTTCATTTCGTGATATAAACATTAATTTCTCGAGACAATCCTTATGATTTATAATCTTACTCTGTTCACAGTGAAGTATAATGAATATAATACTCGTTCAATCAATTTTATTATGCTATGATATATACTGTTTCATGACACTATAGTTGTTTCTGTTTAAAACTCTGAAGGCATAAACTTATAAAAAACTTCAAGCCTAATAGTATTAAAAACTTCAATTTTGTTTGCTTGGTTGGTTTTGTCTCGCATCTTTACAGATTATTTTTTTTAAACTAAAACTATTAAAGAAACATCATCGTTTTCGATGACTTACTTCATCCTGCAGAGGTGCATTGATCGCAAAGCCTTGTTTTACGTTGACTGCTGTGAGTTCATCCTGGATGAAGAACAGAAGACAACACATTAGTTTACAACAACAACTGAGCCACATCAGCAATCTGTAAAACAACTTTTAAAAACATCAAAAATGAATATTATTCTAGAAAATGATTATGGTTTTTGTACAGCAGTTCATATCAGAAGATGAAGAAAAGAAATAATTTTTATTTTAATTTGAAACTACTCCCAATAAATCATGAGTTATTCGTGAAAAAATAATTATACTTTTAAATTATCATATATGCCTTATCCTGAAGATGACCTAGGAAGGTTGAAACGTTGTTCTCTCCTTATCAAGAAAAGTGTTAATACCAATACCAGCCATTCTGACATACATTTTTCTTTTAAGTGGGTTTCTCAACATCATCAAGGATCACATATTCCATTTCATGAGTAGCACATCACATATTCTGTACTTCAGGATGCATAAAATATTGTTTGTGTTACAGATCAGGCTTACAGAGAATTAAATTTAAATAGTTATGACAATAAGCCAGTATTAGAGGAATTTGTCAAAGCTCTTAAATTACAAATTATTTTAAACAAAACCATACACACACATTCAGAATTTTTAAAAAAGCATCAAAGGAAAGTATGTAAACATGAAACATACCTTCAATGAGACAATTTTAACAACCATGTGGAAAGATCTATTGAAGTGATTATATTAATTTAAAATTGGGTGAAGGGTTATATTAAAATTATATTTATACTGTTTGTAAAAGTGATGGCAACTTCAATGTATTTCATCTTTTTGTTGTGTACATCTATCCCTATATGGTTTCAATCAAGTGCTGCAAACCTGTTTGAAGGATCACCAGCTACAGTGATATTTTCTGTTGTGTATAGGACCTGAAGTTGTTTGCAGAAAAGTAAATATTGCATCATCTGCCTTCCACTCCAGTCACAAGCAATGGGACTACTAAAACACAACCATTTTAGTATGTTAGCCCTCAACCTGCTAACCTGAAAATGTATGTGACTGAGGGCTTTCCACCTAGTCTAGTCTGTTTCTGGAAAGATGCTCAGTTAATGTGATGCCCATGCTTCTATGTGGAAGCTCTTGGAGAAAGAATCTCTTCTGTAGCAAAATGACATACAATTCAGCAGTGAACACACACTGTAGAGGCAATCCAGAGTGCAATCACCGAACCACAAACCATGGCAAAACTCACAGCATCACCTGAATTCAAACCATCCTTATAAATGGGAATGAAATGATGGTTCAAAAGATGTTCGGCAAACAGAAGACAGTATGTTGACTGTAACTGTTTAAAATTAGGTTTGCCATGTCAACATATTTAGTCTATAATTTTGTACAGATTAAGAAAGCAGTTTGCTAATAACAAGCTAGAATATAAAACAAGAACCTCGTATCTTTTTATTTTGCTGAGATATTTCTTGTGTACTGAATCAGACATGGTGGCTTTGTTCTCCTCTTACAGTTTTTGTAAATAGTTCCTTATATACACTTCAATATGTGATTTGTGAATAACTAGTCAACAGTTTAGTTTTCTCAGTTATTTTAATGTATGTAAAGGCTTCCACATTCTTTTGATCCAAGAACGTGTCTTTAGTTTGCTTGAAGTTTATATTTTTTTAAATCTAAGTACATCTTAGTTACTATATAGTACTTAGTTACTTAATATATTATAGTGAAATTCTATGGTATCAGCATAGATATTTATGATATTTTGGTTATTCAACCGTATATTTATGTAAATATGGAAAAGAAATTTTATTTGATATCCCCACGTGATAAACTTTAAAAGGATTAGTAACGTATGTCCAGCAGCAACAGAGTACAAAGGTCATAGGAAGAAGAGATAATTTGCTTTACTGCATGATTTATTGTTCTATATTTTGAGGAAAATAAGTTTAATAATTTATTTCTAAATACTAATAATCTATATATAATGTATAATAATTGAAATGTGACTGTATGTTACAAAATACTAGTTCACTAAAATCCAACCAAGATAGGGAAGACTAAAGGTCCGTTTTATTTGACTGGGTATGTAATATGAGTACATATGCACTGGATCAATGCAAGTTATGTAATGTTAGCTAGGTATGACTGGAAAGTCAATATAATAACAAATAATAAATATGTATGTTCATGTATAGCATTATGAGACTTAAGCTACTTAACCTAAATGTTTGTATTTTCATACTATTAATACTTAGTCGTTCTAGCATGAAAAGATTTATGTGTTTCCTAAAGTTGGTCAAGTGACAGATCCCACACGGAGTGTAGCAATTAACATAAAATATAAAGTCTCGCTGAAAACAAACATTTGAAATGTATTTAGGAGGTTCTAGAAATTATGTAAATAATTTTTGAAATTTTGGGGATGAATAATAGTCTTTTTCAATCATAACATGAAATCACATTGCATTCAGAGAAGCAACAAAAAAAAGACTATTTTCACAAACAAATACTAAGTAAATATATTTCATCAAATAAATCTGATCTTTTTACAAAATACTTGTTATCTTTACTAATAAAGTCTACCAAGTTTTGTGAAGATGTACATGCTGTATCAAAAGTTATAGTGTAAATATTTAACATGTGCAAATGTGTAAACAAACTTGTGTATGTTATACCAAGACTGTAGTGAAAGGGTTAATAACTGAACTTTTCTTGACATTTTATTTTATTCATTCAGTAAAAATCTTTCTAAACTTAATGTTTTGCATGAGCTAATAATGTAATTGCTCTGTTTATGCTTTTAGGATTGGGTTTTAATTCAGTTGGAAAATTTTGAGATGCATTTTTTGTCAGGCAGTTCAACAAAATCATAATTTAGTTTTCTGTTTATTATATATTATGTTGGTCCTGCTCTCAGGGTTAAGTGTTTAGGGCTTATGAGTCTGAGGATATATGGTTCCCATTTTGTTGCTCTAAAATTCAACTCTATAATTAGAGTAGGCCAAAGATTGACAATTCTGTTGACTAATTGCCTTTATTTATTTCTCAATTCAAGATTTGAAATGGTTAGTGCAGATGGTCCTTGTGCATCTTTTGAGCAAATATTTGAAACAAGCAAGCAGTCTGTTACATCAGCGACTCATACTTTCTCTGTCACAATTTACAACAATTTCCTGAAACCAAGGACAAAGCTTCCTGTAGTTCTACATCTGGTTGTACAATAATCAAGGTGTTAATGCTATTGATTCTTAGTACACAGGTGTATTTGTACCACATTATTTCAGTACCTCTTCTATGTTAAAAATACATGGTCTAAATAGTACCATTTTTAGTAAGCACTTTTAGCACACAGAGTTAGAGAACAATTATATATCACCTCAAGAATTTCTTTAACCTCTAATGCTTCTAAAATAAAATACTTCTAGTAATGAAGTTATTTTTATAGTTAACTATTAATCTGCCTGCACATATTTCTATCAGTTTCAACAATAAGAGGCTAATATGTGTAGTACACATTAGTGTTTGTCTTAATTCTATAGCTACAGTGTCCTTCACCATAATGCACAAGTATTTTTTTCATACAAGATATAAATTTTTTTTTTCTAAATTTTTGTCTCCAGTGCATTGCATCACATAATGTGTCAATATAGGAACTCATTTCCTTTGTATTAAGAGGATCTAGATTCTTGGATACTATCTTCTTCATCTAGGTTTTTCTCCACTTTAATAAATTTGGATTTAATAATGTCCCAAACAACCTGTGAACTTATAACAAGGATTCTTACCATCCAGTTACTTTGATGAAATGTCTCTGTAAGATCTTAGAGAGGATGTTTAATGCTCATCTTGTTTGGTTTATCAAATAAAACAATCTCCTCACCAATCCAGTGTGGGCTTTGATGATAACACTCCACTGGGAATCAGCTGATTTGACTTAAAATGTCAGTCAGGTGACAACATCTTGTTTCTGTATTTTTTGCCCTTGAGAAGGCTTATGAAACTATGTGGAGGTATTTTATGCTGAGAGACCTCCACCTACATGGGTTGCATGGTCATTTGTCTATTTTTATTTAACATTTTGTAAACAGACCATAGTCTGCGTGGGTTTGACACTTTCCTGTTGTTTCCCACAGGAACATGGAATCCCTCAGGGCTGTGTCTTGGGTGTCACACTTTTTAGTATAAAGATTAATGCCACCAGTGGACACCTCCCTTCCTACAGTTGCAAATGGACTCTTATGTCAAAGACTTCCACATTTCATATCAGTCATTGAGCAGGAGGTTTATCGAGCAGCAGTAACAGACTGCCCTCAATTGTTTACTGAAGTTGACCACAGGAGATGGTTTTACCTCCTTTCTCACTCTAAAACTGTTTTCATGTGCTTCTACTGCCAACTTGGTATTTCCCCCCCCCCCAATACTGAGCTCTGTTTTGGAGAAATTGTGTTTCTTGTGATCTCCAATGCAAAGTTCTAGGGACTTATGTTTAACTGTAATCTTACTTTCATTCCACACATCAAGCAGCTACATATTAAGTGCACAAGGGTACTGAAAATCCTACGTGTTCTCTCTTTGAGCTTTTAGGGAGCTGACTGATGTTCTATGCTGAAGATCTATCATGCCTTCTTTCAAACAAAACTGGAGTATGGGTCTTTGGTCTAAGGCTCTGCCTTGGTCATGAAAATGTTGAACCCTATTCTCCATCATGGGCTTTCTTCACTTTGCCAGTCCAGAGTTTGTACACTAAGTCTAATGAACCTTCTCTACACTTCTGCCATTTGTAACTGTCTTTACTATATGCTTCAAAGCTTTGATCTTTACCATGGAATCTCACCTAGGGTTGTGTTTTCCTTCCTCAGTGGACCATGCTTTTTCAGAATAGATGGTCTGCCATTGCCTCTTTTGGCCTTTGTATCCAGGTGCATTTGGATGAATTGGGTCTGTCCTTGGATGACATTGCTGTATCGACTGGTCAGCCCCTCCCACCATGGCTTATTACCATCCCCATTTAAATGTCAGCGATGTCGAGAAAACCCACTTGTACAGAAATATATATTTAAATGTATTCTTTTAATATTTATTTTTAAACTAAGCAATCAACTCACATAACATTAAAATTTGAATTATAACCTACAATTTGATTTAGAAATTCCCAAAATAGTAATTCAATACAATTTAGAATGCAAGCCCACAAGCAAGATGACATGTGGCAAAAGGGTTAATATATTATAGTATTTCTTGATAATATTATATATTCAATTACCATAAGTTATAGTTACTTCTTATTAGTTTAGAATATTAAAACAGCTCAAACCTAAAAGCTCTGAACACTTTGCAACAGTGTGGCTACCACAGTCATTACAATTTCTATTGCATACACTTATTATTTAAAGCATTTTAATTACTTATATACTATTTTCTGTTACTTTTAGATAAAATCTAAAAAAGCAATACTAAAATATCAACTGATTAATAAGAAAGCAACAGTTCAATGCCTAGTAAAAAAATGTTACTTCTATGACTTAAAGTGGTAACATAACCTGAATTATGATTTTAATTGCACAAATCATATACCCCTTGAAAACTAACATTAAAATAATATAACAAAACTAAAACCAATATGGCAATATGTTTTGAGAAAGTAGGCCCTGAATCTTCTCCGCATTCATTAAGCTCATTTATAGTTTGCAGTAAATCTCTTTGACAAAAGTCTTAAACGAAATATCTTCAATGCACTGTCAATACTGTGATTCCCTCCTTCTCAGGTCCTGATTAACAGTTTATATAGTACTTAGCCATATCCATGTAAAACAATCAAGGATTTCTGTATATAGTCAATGACTGCTTTGCTCTTATCCACTGATCATATTAACTGCTTTAATAATGCAATTTAGTCCATGTTATGAAAGAATAAAGTTGAACAGTTAGTAATATTTGATAACTGATCAATCAACAGGCTCATAAATAACATAAAATTAATTGATTAGTACATTGTTCCTGACACCATGGTACACATTCCCCAATATGAGGTGGTCATCATGACAGCAAAAAAAAATTAGGGTACACCAGCTTCAAAAATTTGAGAATCATTGCATTACTCCAACATAATATTAATCTTACCTTCAGTTACTTCTGTTTTGTATTGATTTTCATTACTAATTTCAAATTACCCAATTCTTTATATAGTATCACATCTTCCATTGTTGAAAATAAAATTCCTCTGGACTATAGACTGAAGTCCACATTTCTAATACATGTACACAGTTGCCCAAGTATCTTTAAAATACACTTGGAAAATAGTAACTGTAGCTGGTTTACAAACATCGTGTCAAATCTTCATTTTAATAAGATTTAAGTTTTTTTGTAGAATTATCATTCATTTACATACACAGTATATTACACATGTCAGTTATGCATTTTTAACACAAACAAAAAAATTTCCAATTAATGAAATATATTTTTAAATTCACCAAATTAACAATATGTTAATTGCAATGCGTTTATTTTTCTGTTTTACATGTTATGTAAGAAGTAGTGGACTTCTAAAGTATCGGAAAATAATACCTAAATAATTGAAGCAAGCATACTGTTAAAAAACAAAGTTTCAAATCCTATGCCCCGGGAAAACAAAAAAGTATATTTGTACAAATACTGGAAAGCAACACAGATTTCCCACAAAGGCTTATTTGTGACAATTAGCATAATAAGCATAGAATAAAACACAACTAGTTCTAGGGTCAGTGTAGTTACTGCACAAACAAATTCCTAAGCCTTAAGATTACATTACAATCACACAGCTTATTTATGGATAACTGATAATGTAGTACATTTTTACATCATAAATTTTATTCTCACAGTAACAATATAATAACAGTCATCAGTCAAGACGAGTTCAGCCAGCAAACTGCAATACTAAACTAACAATACTTTATAACAGTACTAACAAACATAGTAATGCATAGAGATCTATGTGGTGTGGGGCTCTGTGCATCACTTGTACACTATTACAGAATACTGACTTTTTGCAAAAGCACTGTTGAATTACAGAACCTTATGAAACAAACTTTAACATTTTTAGAAGTACATTTTATTGTTCCAGTAACAACCAAGAAAAAAGCCACTGACATATTGCTAAATATTTGATCTATTTTTATCCACAAAAGTTACGTTGTGTATCACATAGGCCTCCACGTATTTTTCACAAAGAGCATAACAACAGATCTGTACTCAGTGATGTCATAATTCAAATTTCCCACTCATAGAAGTCTTCAGTCTTAGTTCCAAGGTCTCAATGTTCATAAAAGTAAAACAATAAGTAACACACAGTTCGACAACAGACTGGTTTATTTTAACATACAGCAGAACTATTACTAACCAATATATTACCAGAACTTATGAAAACTAACAAGCATGCACTTACAATAAATAAATGTAAACCCACTTTTACAAAAGGTGGAAAGAAAACAGTTTTCAGAAAATAAAATTTTATATGTAACAGAAATCAAAAGGAATATCCTCACCCCCTCCCATTCTCTGTGCTCTCAGCAGATTTGCACAGATAAAAAAAAATGTGACCCCACAACAAATTACCAGATTCCTGCAAACAGTAATGATATTTTATTATGTATTTTTTTTTTGTCCTGAAGGCTGCATTAACTTAGTTTTGCAGATTCAGTGAGTGATCAATAACCCAAACAAGCTAAAAGGCTTTCTTTCACTTTGATGAATCATAGTTTTAACCACTAGGATTGTATTTCTACTGTTCTATACTTTATCAGCAAAAGGGTTAATATTTTACCACCCGTCCTGAGATACGTTGTATTTCTACCGATTGACACAGCATGATCATTCCAACATGTTTAATTTCAGTAAAAAATACAATTCTTCAAAATATTTAACCTAAGTTTTATTCAATTTTATTACATGATCAGAATATTCAAACTGACAGGAAAACAAAATCAATGCACAAAAGTAACTTTATTAACAAGAAAATCATTAGCCTTCCTTATTGTTTTTTGCCTAAATAGAGAATAAATCAGAATCAACATACATTCGTTAATGCTATTTCTTTGGGCACTGACTATTAATTTTATTAAGACTTTTAAAATAAGATTCAAACTATCTTCATCCTTTTACTAATTAGTCTTAGTATTTCGAGTTCATGACACACAGCCAATACCACTGAAATAAAAAAATATCTAATCTAAGGGAAAAAAATAAAAAATATAAAGTTATAAACTTGTTAGTGTGGGTACTTCTGTGTTAGTGCCAATGACACTACCACTATATACTGTGCTTACTACAACTACAATCGCCCGTTACTGCAACTACCATAGTATCACTATCGTTATTAATACTAGTGCCACTGACAAACTAACTAAAGTACTTCATTTCTTTAACTCCAAGGCTTATTCTAGTCATTTGCCCCAAAACATTAAAACAATCACAAACGTACCTCTTTTTGTTTTGGATCTTGGGGATATACATCAGGAGGACCTAACTTATTTCGTTTTAATGGTCGTTTTTCGAACAACCAAGCACCCGCAGCAACATAAGCCATTTTACGACAGTAACAAGAACATTTTAAAATGACCGAGTAATATATTATGAAAATAAAAATCAACCAAACGTGTTTATTGTCATTCGTGAAATAAATATTTTTTTATTCGATCTACTATTTCTCATTATGAATATATAACAAAGCTTCCCAATAAATTTTCTTCTGACAAGGATATTTATAGAAAATGCAATTTTAATATTTGTGTTTTTAACCGTGAGAAAAAGATATGATCAGAAATATTTGCTTATGACTGTTGTAATATTAGTATATGTATTTATAAACTAATTATAATACTAATTTTAAATGGTTTTTAACCTTTATGATATACAGGTCTCTAAAATGTATTTTTTTTAAATTTTGTTTGTTTTTTGTCAATCAAAATGCTACACAATAGTTTTCTCTGTTATTCCACCATAAACATCGACACCTGAGAATAATGATATGAAAAAGTTATACAAAAAAGGGAAATGTTTTTGTAATATTTGATTTATTAAGTAACAAATTGAGACATTTATACGAGATTTTGATACTCATGTTGCGCACAGCACAGATAGCTGCCAATTATGTAGCTTTGTGCTTTATTATAAAGAAACAAGCTCCAAATTTATGATGGAAAAATCTGAGATAACTATAGAATATTTTTGCTGAAAATATCAGTAGAGAAAAATACGTAGAATAATCGCATAAGCGTCGATAGTAGCACAATGGTAAACTAGAAGGGTTATATGCTAAAATTTTAGTTTCGATATCTTTACTATGTAGAACACAGATAGCATTTTTTTAAAATAATTTCAACAAGGATATTATTAAAGGATATAGATGTACAAAATATATTGTTTAGAACAGTTGTTTACTTTTTCTATATCAAGTACATGCCACATAATGGAATAACTGTGCTATGTCCGCCAGGAATATGAAAGCAATTACCTTCTTGCGTTATAAAGCTTTAGAATTACCGCTGAGCTACTGTAAAAACGCACCAGGCAATCACTGTATTCCAAAGAATAAAACCATCGATGGTCGAAGCATAAATCTTGCAGAATATAAGGTTTAGGATGGCAACGAGTTCTGAAACCACACTCCAGGACACTCTGAAGAAACATCTATGATATATTAATACAAATGTATAGTATGTTTTCTTCATGCTTTGGTGCCAGATAAATTTTATTTATTTGTTTGTTTTGCAGTGGTGTAGGATAATATGAGCCATAAAGATTACATTACTCAAGTTTATTCGTTTCTTTTTTTTCTGTTTAGTAGGTAATGAATCTTCAGTTAGAAAGGATATCGCAGCAACATACAGCATCTGAATTTATCATGTAATATACGTTGAATAACTGTAACATCTAACCAATATTGTGGGTGAACGAAATTAGTGTACCAGGCATATGCTTTTGGTCATTTGGTTAAATCAATTATTACTATCAAAATGTTTTTTTTTTCAACTAATGTTATGTTGTAAAAGACCAAATACATCAGCAGCAACTCTTTCTATTGATGCTGTAATACAATACTACAGTAGCTTTCTACTTGTTGTATGAATACATTCTTCATACAGTTTATTCTAGTTCTCTACATATTTTTGGCATTCGGCTATGTTTTTTTTAATTTCGCGCAAAGCTAAACGAGGGCTATATGCGTCTGCCATCTCTAATTTAGCAGTTTAAGACTAAAGGGAAGGCAGCTAGTCATTACCAACCCACTGCCAGTTCTTGGACTACTCTTTTACCAACGAATAGTGGTATCGACAGTAACATTATAACTCTACCACGGCTGAAAGGCGAGCGTGTTTGCTGTGACGGGAATTCGAACTCATGACATTTAGATTACGAGTCGAACGTCCTAACCACCTAATATACACTACTCAAAGTAACGGCATTTAGTAGTTCTCTTCAAGTTGCATAATATATTTCTTCTGCGGTTTCACGTCCTTGCTATGGTGAGAATCACATTTTAATTTCCTATGTTCTACTTGTGATAACATTCCTTACACTACTTGGGTTTTCTAGTAGTTTTTGTAGAAGATGAGTTATGTCACACAACCATTTCATAAAATAGTGATAGAGAGAGCAGTTAAAGAGATTCCTTTACCTCGTGCAATTCTGTGATCATTTCCAAATCTAAACAGATTTAATTAACTAATCACGTGTTTCAAGAAACTCATCTATTAATGAAATAATTCCTTTTATTTTTAGAATTTAACTTAAGGTTCTCTTTCTTTAACTAATCCAATACTTGTTCCAGACTACCACAAGTACCACTGAAGGTCTTTCCATGTGTGATTATGAAATATAAGCAAATAAGTATGGCATTTTAAATTAATTAAATGTAATAGGTATATTACACCCCATAAATGGTAAAATAACACATTGTCACAATGCATTTCTCTCAGACGGCCCTTTTCCATTTTTACTTGCCAGTAACCACTCTTCAGATCCAATATTAAAAAGCAATTAGATACAAGTAAAACATTTACTGTAAAATCAGTTCTTGACATGAAGGTAGATATACTTCTTTGTAACTCTGCATTCTGGTAGTCCACAAAAAACATTGTGGATTAATTACTCTTCTCTACAAGTGCAATGAGTGATCCAAGAACTAGTACTTGGTTTTGTTAATCCTTGTTCTTTCATGAGCTCTCTTTCTTTGAAAGCCTCAGCCTTATTTATAACTAGAAGTAATCTGTCTATTAGCATAATGGAGCGAAATTTTCATTACTGATCTTATGAGGCATTTAGGTTTTTCATCCTAAATCATGAGGTCCATTGTAGCAGGTATCTTAGTATTCTATAAACTATGTACTCTTTGATATTTATCAGTTATAATATTTTCATGACTTCTGTAAATAAGGTGGTAAGCTCCTCTTACGTAGAGGTTTGGCATCAAATATCTTAAATATTGCTTCTCGGATGACTTTTTCCCACATTTTGTCATAGAAGTACCGGTTGTTTGTGACGTGGGCTTCGTGGTTCGTGTTGTTCATAGAATATACCTAATGATGGCATTCAGTTATGGTAGATTTTATCTCTTCTCTTGCTGAAGCAATATTATTAATTGCTATTCACAGTAATCCATCCCTTTGATTCTTCTCTGGAAGCAAATTTTTACCTTTCACTACCAGTTAAAGTTTTACACCGATATCTATATAAACAACATCAGTCAAAATGTTATAAGGCTTGCCAAGAATTTATTAATTAATTGTGAGCTAATTTCTTTAAATAAGAAACTCCTTAAATTAACTGGGACCAATGAAGAATTTACTCCTTACATTAAGTTAAATCCTGTTTTCTAAAATCTGGTTAACTTTTTGTTGTTACTTTGGTCTGGTTGGACTTTGGAGCTCGTCTTTAGGGTATTATCACTTTGATTTATTATTAACTGGTAGTTCATCATACTATTGGCTGTAATGTCCATATTTTCCACATATATTGCTTTTTAAGTTATTGCTAAAATACCTATTGTTTGTAGTTTACTTATTTCATTCTGAATAACAGGCTATCTAATTAATCCTTTGAGTTAATCTAAACTTCTATAAGAGGTTGAAAAAAAAACCCTTTAATGTCATTACCACAAGTAATCCAAATAGAAGTACTCACAGCATTACGAAATAGTTAGTCATTGAAGAGGGATGGTTGTGTGAATCAGTTGTTGGTTTTAGGAGTTATTTCCTGGACTTCAGCATTTAACTAATATTGAGAAGAGTCATGAATTCATCCTCTCTAAAGTTGTAAACTCAAGAAGTTCAGTAACGTTTGGTGCACCTAGAATGGCAATTTGGGCATCGTCTCTGAGAATCAGTCTCATTGCAATGGAAACACAAATGACTGAGGATCGTTAAGTTTGAAAGACATCTAGCAAGACTGAAATTAATGGAGCAGTGTGTACAAAGCTCCCAGGCCATTAACCAGGATAAAACGACTCCAACTCTGGTTAAAGTCACCTGAGACTGAGTGAGAAAAATTGAAATCGCTGCTGACAAACGAAGTCCATGAGTTAGAGCTGTTTCTCCACACAAGAAAACCAGAATCTATGAGGCAATAGAAAACTTCTTCAAAGAAAGCGGAAACCATTTAGGAGAAAAGATGACCTGCTGTGTGCAATTCACAACTCTATTACTCTGGAACAGGAGCCAACTACATGTCAAAGGATTAGAGCCCCTGAATATGCCCACTTTCTTGTAACTAAGATATAGATGGTAGCACAGTAAGATGCTGGCCAAGAATCTACAAATGAAAGTCTTTGATCAAAATGTTCTTAAAAGGTAGAAATACTCTACAAAAGTGACCGAACAAGCTGGTTACTCAGGAATATTCTATGGTTTGAATAGTCTGTATTTGGCATAAATTAATCTTTAAGCGTTTTAACTTGAATTGATTTTGTTTTGAATTTCGCGCAAAACTACTCGAGGGCTATCTGCGCTAGCCATCCATAATTTAGCAGTGTAACACTAGAGGGAAGACAGCTAGTCATTACCAGCAACAGCCAACTCTTGGGCTACTCATTTACCAATAAATAGTGAAATTTACCGTCACATTATAACGCCCCCACGGCTGAAAGGGCGAGCATGTTTGGTGTGATGGGGATTCGAACCTACAACCCTCAGTTTACGAGTCTAACACCTTAACCCACCTGGCCAAGTCAGGCTAATTTGAATTGAAAGTGTAAAATAATGGTCATGAAACCATACTATACACAAATTACACCCTAGCATGACTGGTGGCTGGAGGGTTCAACAGCTGATTACAATTTCAAATGGTGGGGAAAAGTACAGACTCATAATTAACTGTTTTAAATACATTTCTAAAAAAAAAAATAAACAAAAATTGTTCATTATTAATGTTGTAAAAAATGTATGTTTTCAACATATCAAACTAAAAACTACATTTAATTCCTATAGCTGGTATAAATTATAAATCTTGTTCTCCAGGACGTGAGACAACAGGCGCTTGAACATTATTATAACTGTCTTCATGACTTAAAATATCGTAACTTACCTGACGGATATCGTATAAGATAAAGTTATTTGTCTAAGGATTTCAATCATGGAACCTTAAAAGAATTAACCTGGGGTTAACTTGTCTTTAGTTACTCAGAGCGAAATTTAGTCTCTCAAAATTTTCCGATTGGTCATTTTCAGTACTTTGCGAGCCATTTCTTTTTAAAGCAATAACCTCAATTTAAAACATGGGCATTTTACAGTATATATATATATATTGTATATAATTTCTGAATAAAAATAACAACCTTCTTTATTTATCACTAACAGTAATATTTGTTTTTTCTTTGTTCTTTTGTCTACAGAATAAAAGAACTCTACGTTTCGATTTTTTCTTTTCTCTCTTTGGCTTAGATGAAAACTTTTCGAAGCTCCATCTGAAAAAAATTCTATCAAACATCGTTTGTCTTAAACAAATAGGCCTGGCATGGCCTAGCGCGTTAAGGCGTGCGCTTTGTGATCTGAGAGTCGCGCCAAACATGCTCGCCCTCCCAGCCGTGGGGGTGTATATTGTGACGGTCAATCCCACTTTTCGTTGGTTAAAGAGTAGCCCAAGAGTTGGCGGTGGGTGGTGATGACTAGCTGCCTTCCCTCTAGTCTTACACTACTAAATTAGGGACGGCTAGCACAGATAGCCCTCGAGTAGCTTTGTGCGAAATTCCCAAAAAAACAAAAAACAAACAGCATTATATACCTATACACAATACTTTTGCTCTACTTTGTTTTATTCTAATTCAACCCAATTGTTAGACATAACAATACGTTCACAGGTAATGTCTTCCCCACTGTACAGAATTCCTCTTTCTACAAGTTTTAATTAAAAACCCGTTCAACATATAGGCGTAACTCGCTAGGATGACTTTTTGTTTGTTTTGAATTTCGCGCAAAGCTATTCGAGAACTATCTGCGCCAGCTGTCCCTAATTTAGCAGTGCAAGACTAGAGAGAAGGCAGCTCGTCATCACCATCCACCGCCAGCTCTTGGGCTACTCTTTTACTAACGAACAGTGAGAGTGATCGTAACTTTATAACGTCCCCACAGCTGAAAGGGTGAGTATGTTTGGTGTGATGGGGTTTTGAACCCACAACAGCTAGTATGTAAACAAGCACACAATTTATTATTTTGACAAACCGGCATGCAGAAACCGTAAAATTAATATCCATTACAACAAATTTTATCCCAGCACTAAAATAATTTTTTTTTCCGATAGCTGGCGATGTCTTGTCATGAATTATTCAAATTTATGTTCTGATATATGTTGTTGTATTCAAGATTGAAATCGTACTTTGTCTTGTATTTTTCAATTGTTTTATAAAATCTCGTAAGGGACATAGCACTGATAGCCCATTGTGAAGCTGTGTCCTAAGACAATAACTGCTTGTTTTATTACAATATAACACTTCATTAAATTCTTATTGAATATACATTTATAATTAGACGAAAATGCATAAATATTTAATAATGTGTTGATTTTGTTTAAGGTTTGTCAAGCACCATGGGATGAACTTCAAGTCATTTTTTTGATGAACATTTATGACAAATTATTGGTCTCATAAACACTATTCGTGTCATGTAGCTTGGAAGAAACTGTCAAAGCTTTCAACTCAGTATATAAAAACAAAAACATATGCTGCATTTAACACTACATTCAGTCCTGGCATAACCAAGAGGTTAAAACGATCGGTACGTAAACTGAAAGTAGCGGGTCTTAATCCCAGTCTCACCAAACATACTCGCGCTTTCAGCCGTGGGGTCGTTATAAAATGTACGGTCAATCCCACTACTTGTTAGTAAAAGAGTAGCCCCAAGGGTAGCAGTAGGTGGCGATGACTAGTAGCCTTACATGGTCAAATGAGGGACTGCTAGCATACATAGCCCTCGTGTAGCTTTGCGCAAAATTCAAAAAACAAAAACATTAAATTTAACATTTTTGTAGCGCATCTAATTCATTAACCTTTAACGAGAAAGGTTAAAATTAACTGCTAATAGGAAACATATGTAAACAGAATAAAATCGTATCACCAAAGTACAATAAGACGTTGTTTTAGTTGTATTATTTACGAAACAAAATAAATTTATATGGTTTATTAAGCTAAACTCCTCGCTACTTCAAGATGGAAAATCAAACAAAAAGAGTCTCGGATAGCCAGGTGGTTAAGGCTCTTAGCTCGTAATCCAAGGGTTATGGCTTTGAATCCCCGTAACACCAAAATGTGCCCCCTTTCAGCTGTGAGGGCGTTATAATGTGACGGACAATTCAACTATTCGTTGGTAAAAGAGTATCCCAAGAGTTGGCGGTTGGTTGGTGATGACTAGCTGCCTTCCCTCTAGTCTTACACTGCTAAGTTAGGGACGACTAGCGCAGATAGCCCTTGTGTAGCTTTGCGCGAAATTCAAAACAAACCAAACCAGACAAATAAAAAGAAGCAAATTTTAGAGCACAAGATAAGAATTCTGAACTAAATTAGTTAATCAGTGAAACTCTTAAGTTTTTATGCAGATCTGCTTTTAAGCTGCTTAGTTTCTAAACTTCGTATTCTTATCTTGTGCTCGAATAAAAAATGTGGTTGCTTTTCACATTTTCGTGTTTTCTCCTTACTTTTCAGTTAGTATCATTACATCTAATTGATTCAATGAATACGCCTTTGAAAAGTTCAATCTGACCCAAACAACCATCTCTTTCAACTTACGTCACTGCTGTAAAGTGTTGCGAATTAACGACACATAATGTAGACGTGAATTTAAAAATAAGCCAATGAAACATCTACATGATTAAAACTAACTATGAAACCGATAGGATGCAAACATAAATTATAAAAAACTAATTATTGTATTTATATATGTATGATTCAGAACTTCGTGAAAATTTACTCAAGTGTTAAGTTTCTCAATTTCCAGCTCATCAATCACAGAAAAGACAACAACGTTTGCGCCATCTCTTGGCCGACTCTTAATTTTACTGAATAGTGAAATATGGTCGTCACTCTTCACTCCACAATTCACTGACACAGTGAAAACACCAAATACCCAGTGATGATTACGAATTTCAAAGTGTTCTAATCCGCATCATCAGATACTGAACTTTTAATTAAAGAAAGTTTATCTATTATAAATTAACTCCAAAATTTAAATAATAACATTACAGTTATGTCTGTTCTAAATATTTGCAAAATATCGTTGCATTATACTATTCTGTGTCTATTTGATTGTCTCTTAATGTATTTTATATTTTTATTCTGTATTTTAATTAGTTTTATGAAATGTTTCAATTTTGTAAAATGTCTTTAACGAATAATTCACTTTGTTAAGGATGGAAAGAATGTATATATATATATATATTCCGAAACGTTCAAGAATGAAATGTTTTTACTGAACACATACGTGAAAAAATCTTTATTTTGACAAAGAAACAAAAATCCTATTCCCCATATTTGTACAGATGGAATCAAAGTTTATCTCCTTGTAGAAATAACCCGAATAAAAGCGGCTGAATTCAATAAGTGAAGTTGCTTTCTTTGTCCAGTCGACAATGGCATCTCGTGGCAATTGTTATATCACCATACTGATTGTTGGTCAGATAGTATTAACTCGGCTATCAAAGGATATTGACGGACTAATTCTGTCAACCTGGATGATAAATCGTTTCTGTAAAATCCTCTCGAGCAAAAGAGACATTATTTACTAAATAGAGCACATAAACAAATCAAACTAAAACAAGACAAGCTCAGCTTCTTTCTGTACAACGTATTATCATCACTACAGCACAGAAACTAAATAACCAATTTTGTTATACTTTATAACTAAACCAGTTATCGAACATATATATAACTACGTATTACATTTTCCGTCCTTTTTCTGTTTCAGACTTGCCTTCAAGCGAACAATTAAATATCAGATAATAAAAAGTCGAAACGATTTTCTGATTTTCTAATTTCGTACTTGCTGCGAAAAAACTGCATTTAGGTTTTAAAAAAAATTTATATGTGATAAGGAATAGATATGTTTATTATTCATTTAGACGTTTTATTTGTTGTTGTTTTTCGATTAAGCACAAAGCTACACAATGGGCTATCTGTGCTCTGCCCACCACGGGTATCGAAACCCGGATTTTAGCGTGAAAGTCCGCAGACATACCGCTGAGCCACTGGGGGGCTTAGACGTTTTAAATACCTATTTACATATCATATATGTTTACTATTTCACAACAATTATTCGATATTTTCGAACCGAATGATATTTCATACAATTATGTCAGGTCACAGAGAGTACTAAGGTTCAGCCATATTTACCTACTTAGCTCAGCATAATGCCAGTAAGGTTCAGCCATATTTACCTACTTAGCCCAGCATAATGCCAGTAAGGTTCAGCCATATTTACCTACTTAGCCCAGCATAATGCCAGTGTTACTAGGGGTGATACTATCGTACCATTTTGGTACTTTTTAATAATTTTAGTGCCACGGTAGGTAACTAAGGTTGTTGATACGTTTTTATTTAAAGTTGTACTCTTTATATATAGACAGGGTGTTCCAAAAATGTACACACACTTTGAATGATTATAAATACAATATTTATTAAGATATATCTAGGTTTTATAATCCAAGTTCAAGAAGGCAAGTGTTGAACCTTTTGACTTATCGCAGGTGTTCGAACTGATGACCGTTCTTATCCAGATATTGATGACAACACAGACAGATGGAATTGCAAAATTCTCGAATCATTTCATTTGGTATTTAGGTGCATTCTTTTTTAACTGCTGCTCTCAGACCATTGATTGTTGCAGCTGTTGTGCTGTAAACCTTATCTTTAATGTATTCCCATAAAAAAGTCCAAAGGTGTGAGGTCTCGTGAATGTGGGGGAAATTCAGTGCTACCTCTTCGCCCAGTCCATCTGTTCAGCACATTTTCGTCAAGTTAGGTCCTCACATTACGATGGTAGTGGGGAGGTGCTCTGTCTTGCTGGAAACGAAACTCCTCATCTACAAATTGCTCTCGAACACGTGGCACGACAAATTATTACAGCAAGTTCAGATAAACGAGACCAACGACTGTTTACGAAAAAGAATAGTCCAATCACGCCAAACGCTGATAATTCAAACCACACAGCAACCCCTGGAAAGTTTATGTAGTGTTCAATCCTAATGCCAGGTACCATTTACAAAATTCAACTCTCTGGTCAGGATCATCATTCTTGAGGGCGTGGACTAATACCGGAATAAAACTTTTCCAATTAACGCGTTTCAACATGCGATGTACGCTCGATTTTGGTATTTCTGTTTCAAAGGACTGCCTGCCAAACATATTTTCTTGTAGATTAGTGGGGATTTTCCAACAGCTTTGCTTCTCATGTGGGACCGGTGGAAGACCGCCGTCTTCCAAAACGCCCTTTATGGACGTCTTGAACGGTTCCATTTGTTTCAAACTTATCTCTGATGCGAGTAATGGTGAGTCGCATTGGTAGAGCTGTTTAAAATTCCCTTTTAAACCATCTTTACACTTCAGCTACGTTCTCACACTTCCAGTAGCACTCTAAGATAAATTTACTTTTATCAAAGCTTAATCTTACTTCTACCATTACTTCAAATCAGTTGCACCACTAGTACAGTGGTAAGTCTACGGATTTATAACGTTAAAGACAGAGGTTCGATTTCCCTCGGTGGACTCAGCAGATAGCCCAATATGACTTTGCTATAAGAAAACAACAGACGTAGAGAAAGCTGACTTATTAGCTGACTATTATAAATCCTCTTTTAGCGATTTAAACTCAGTAGATTTCAACACACAACACCAACACCATGTCAACAACTTCATAAATACAAACCAAGCTTCATTCTCACCACGATTCCCTGGCGAGACACTAGAAGCATACTCAAGTTCAATCAATAGAAAAATAACCATAACCGAACTAAAATTAACATCAAAAACTTGAAGAACACTTCTCCCGGACATGACCAAATATCAAATATTATTCTGAAAAAAAAGCTCCACTCTCCTACTACAACACCTCACAAACATCATGAACATTTCACTAGTGACCGGGTACTACCCTGACACGTGGAAAAAAGCCTTCATAACAACGATCCCCAAGAAACAAACTAATAGAACAAATCCAGATAATTTCCGCCCCATCAGTTTGTTAAGCTGCCTTGGCAAACTGATGGAGAAAATTATCTCCAACTGTCTCTTCCATTTATGCGAATCGAATAACATCCTTCCAGAATCTCAAAATGCCTCCAGAAAAAATAGACAAACAACAGATCACCTCACACGACTCACCAAATCAATCTACAAAGCTTACAACAACAATCAAGGGACCATCGGGGTATTCCTATATGTCAAAAAAGCATTCGACAGCGTATGGCACAACGCCATCATATACAAACTAAATCACCTGCAAATAAATCCCACGATAGTCAAATGGATTTCAAATTTCTTAACCAACAGAACAGCACAAGTAAAAGTCAATAAAACTATATCCAAATCATTTAATATAACGGCAGGAGTGCCCCAAGGATCAGTCCTCTCTCCACTTCTATACATAATTTTCGTCAGTGACATACCTTTTGCAAATCTAACATACACACACAATTCACAATACGCAGACGACATCGCAATCTGGAGCACCTTCAGAAACCCAGTAATGGCCATGTCTCGCGTACAAGAATCACTAAACAACGTCTCAACTTGGAGCAACAAGTGGAGAGTCGTGTTAAATCCAACAAAAACACAAGCAATCAGCTTCTATAGGAAACTAAAGAAGCAAAGAAAAAATCTAGAAAAAATAAAACTATCACTTGGAAACACAACCATTAACATGAGCAAAAACATCACATTCCTTGGCGTCACTTTCGACACAAAACTAACATGGAAAAAACATATAAACAATATACACTCATCAATCAGAAAAAGGATTTCATATCTAAAGACTATAACTGGTAAACAATCGAAATGCGCACCAAACACCATTATACAAATATACAAGGCTTACATCCGTCCACTAATAGGGTACGGATGTCAAGTAACATACAATATGTCAAACAACACACTCCAGAAAATCCAAGTGCAACAAAACAGAATATTAAAATCTCTATATGCAAAAAACGGCTCTTTTGGGCTCAGAAAACACTTCAAATAGAAGAGCGAACAACGTTTCGACCTTCTTCGGTCATCGTCAGGTTCACAAAGAAAGAGGTAACTGGCCGGAAGCTGACCACATGTTTGGAAGGGGTTGTATAACTGAGTGTCGCAATGTAGAGGGCGCGGTTTGATGTTTGAATATATAATTTTATCTATAATATTAATATAGGTATAATGGCGTTCCTTTATATTGGTTTATTTTGGGTTTAAGTTGTTGTATAAGTAAGGCTTCTTTAATTTTTCGTTTGTTTATGTTTGTTTCTTTACTTAGTATTTTAGTGTTTTCTATGGTTATGTTGTGTCCATTTGACTTGCAGTGTTCGAAAACGTGTGAAGGTGACTTTTTATGTTCTTTGAATCTGGTTTCCATTTTTCTACTTGTTTCTCCTATATAGAAGTCGTGGCAGTTATCACATTGTATTTTATAAATAATGTTGGTGTGGTGTTTGTCAGTGTAGTTCTTACATAGTATAGACCTTAGTTTTGTGCCTGGTTTTTGAATAAATTTAGTGTTAACTGGAATGTTATATTTTGTTTCTAGTTTTTGCCAAATGTTGGTTATTTGTTTGCTGATGTCAGGAATATATGGAATACAGCAGTATATGGTTTCGTGATTTTTTGATTCGTGAGATATATTTACTTTTGTTGGTTGATTTTGCTTTCTGTCTAGGTGTGTGCGTATAATGTTTTCTACGGTTTGTGGAAGAAACTTATTGATGTTGATGAAGTATTGTTTTATTTTATCTAATTCATCGTTAATTTTATCTGGTGAGCATAGTTTTATGGCTGTGTTTATCTGGTTTCTTAGTATGTTGAGTTTTTGTTTTGTTTCATGTGCTGAGTCCCAAGGAATGTATAGTCCAGTATGGGTGATTTTTCGGTGGATTTCTGTTTTGAATTGTGTGTCGGTTCTTATAATTTTGAGGTTAAGAAATGATATCTGATTGCTTTCTTCCTGTTCACATGTGAAGTTAATGTTGGGATGTATAGAGTTAATGTGAGTGAAAAAGTTAAGTATGTGTTCTGTAGATTCGAATCCCGCAACCGTGTCATCTACATATCTGTACCAGTATAGTGGTGGATGTAATGCTGTATTAATTGCTTGTGTTTCAATTTGTGTCATAAAAATATTGGCTAGAACTGGCCATACTGGGTTGCCCATGCTTAGGCCATTTGTTTGTATATAGTTTTGGTTGTTGAACATGAAGTTTGTCTTTATTGTGGTGAATTCTATGAGGGTTGCTAACTGGTTACTGGGAATGTCTATAATCGGGTTAGGGTCTCGAATATAGAGTTCTAAGGCTATCTTGCAGGCTTCTGTTGTTGGAACTTCTGTGAAGAGGGATATAACATCGAAACTGGCCATTAAGGCTTTATGATTAAGTTGATTTAGATTGGACTTGAAATTAAAAGAGTCTTTGATGAATGAGCTGGCTGATGTTGCATATTTGGAGAATGCCCATGCTATGTATTTACCAAGATTGTAGTTAAACGATTCATTAATATTATAGATAAAATTATATATTCAAACATCAAACCGCGCCCTCTACATTGCGACACTCAGTTATACAACCCCTTCCAAACATGTGGTCAGCTTCCGGCCAGTTACCTCTTTCTTTCTGAACCTGAAGATGACCGAAGAAGGTCGAAACGTTGTTCGCTCTTCTATTTGAAGTGTTTTCTGTGCCCAAAAGAGCCGTTTTTTGCATATAGAGTTCTCAACAAGTGGGTTTCTCGACGTCACTGAGAATATTAAAATCTGCATTCAGCCTACCATCATTTACGCCAACAAATTATCTACACCAAATTAGCAAATTACCAACTATAAGAGAAAGAATAACAGAACTTTCTCTCAAATATTATCTGAAAGCAGAAAATAGAAATAAACTAACGGCATCACTGCACAAATTATCCAGTGCACCAACAAAATACATTTCACCTTACAACATATTTCAAGAATCACAATCTACTCAACAAAGAATCTAAATAAATAAAATCCATGTCATTAACATGAATTCCTTTTTTTCAGATACAGGGCACACGACAGGCAAAACTTTCGGCGCCTGTCCTGTGAAAGTGGGTTTTCTCGGGGCACTCCCGTTTCCCCCCACATCTAAATCTTTAGGCATTGAATTCCTATATCCCAGCCCAGACAACTCTTTTGCCAGACCTTGAATCGTGCCGTTTGATTTGATCTGGATTTGAATTATATTCATGTTCACATCTGCTCAATTTCTTCCTTTCGGGACAGGACTCGGCCTTTCTTTCCGCTGCTGCCTTTGCCTCCACCCAAGACAACATTTAGAGAGACATCCTCCACCCAAAAAGTCAAGAATAATAATAATAATTAATTTATTTAAAAAACAAAACAAAAATAAAACCACCACTTAATCTTAATAACAGTCCACGAAAGGGGACGAAGAGGAACCACAACGTTCCTGAACACCCCAGTTGGGGAGAGAACTCTTCTGATTTCTCTCTCTCTAAACTGAACCCCTGCCACGTTAGTTTAGTTTTAGTTTATATTTTACAAACTTGTGTTCAACTTTTAATCAAATTAGGCCATATTCAGACTTTTTAATATTTTGTAATTTTTATCACTAATTATTTTTTATCATAATTAAATCAATTCATTTAATCATAATTCAAGTCATTAATAAAGTACGAAAAGAAAAATTGCTCTATTAAATTGATTGTTTGTTTCTGAAATTTCACCCAAAGCTGCACAAAAGCTATCTGTACTAGTGTTATGTAAATGTCGTGTAAATATTTTGTAAACGACAATATGTCGTGTTGTGTTTAAGATTTCATTTCTATTTATTATATTTTCATATTTATATTATTGTTTCGAAGTTTAAACTAATAAAATATGTTGTTATTCATTTAGGGTAACATTTATAATTTTCTTGAATTAAGTAGACCAATCATATGTTTGTAAATGAAATGCTGGCGACTTCGTGTCTAGACGTTTAGTCTCGTGCAAGAACGGACATGCGCGCATTGCTCTGGAGTTCTGTAGAAATTTCGCGGTGTTTCGAGGAGTCTAGGCCTACAATATATAAACAGACGAAGATGCGAGAGAGAAAAAAAAGAGTCAGACATTAGTTTTATTCAAGAGAAGAGTCATTAGAAAAGAAGAGTCAGTCATTCGTTTGAGAAAGATTAAGTGTTTGCCGTGATTATTCAACTTGAATTTGTGACTGAAGTTAGATCTACGGAAGCTGTGATTTTACTTCGTCAATCTCTACGATTCATCCGAATTAGCGGTTATACTGAAAGTCAACACGTGTGGAACAATTTACGGGAAATCGAAAAAATTAAAGACGACAAATTTGTGACGTTCATCGGAGACAACGTGAAAAGAACTTCGTCGAATTTATTGAACTGAGAACTGTTTCTGAACTTCTTCATTTAAACTTCGGAATTTCTTCGTGGGACCAAATTCACACCCTAGACTGGAATTTGAGACTTTAATTTTAGATCATTATATTAGATACAGGCCAGTACTATTTTGTATTGTGTTTAATTTTGAAGGTTGAAACTAGTATCATTTTGTTTTGTAGTTAATTTTGAAGGTTTAATATCTGTCATTGTTATTATATAATTTATGTTATATCTGTTAATAGTTTAGTGTAATAAATTATACAAGCTGTTAAGTCCAAAGTTTTAGCTTATACCTTCATCTCTTGGCCGATTTGAGATCTAATTATAACAGCAGGTATTGAGGATTCGCTCATGTTTTGTATGGGTATCCTGTCTATAAGTTAATCCTCATAAGAATTCTAATTAACTTTATCTAGACACTAAACAGCTATCTTTTCTATATCTTATTTTATGACTTTTTTCATAAACTATTGTAATTATGTTATGCGTTTTAAAAGCAAAATGGATTCATAGGCAATCTAATACGGTATCCTGAAAAGGCAAGAAAACAACCATTTACCTTAAATTACTAAACTGGTTTCCCCCCGCTAGTGGAGCGGTATGTCTCCGGATTTACAACGCTAAAATCAGGGGTTCGATTACTTTCGGTGGGCTGAGCAGATAGCGCTTTGTGGCTTTGCTATACGAAAAACACACAAACACACACACTAATCTGGTTACTTTTTGTTTATATCAAGTTGTGTCTTGGGCTTTTGATTAATGAACTTGTATTATATTATTATTTTAAAAGTAGTTATATTCAATATGTTCTTCACGTATTCCATTAATGCTTAAAACTGATACTGCAAACGGTAATATGCTTAATATTTAGCACTACATCATTTTATATAATAGCCACCCTACTTTTAAACCAGTTTTGATCAGTCTTTTTCTCCTCATATGAAGCAAAAGCTATTCATGGCTTTTCTACATCTAGCATAACTATCCTCAATTTAGATCTGGTGAGCACTAGAAGAGATGCAATCAATCAGCAGTTTCAAGGCCAACCTGATCAAAACGACCTTGACAGCACTCGCTCTCCGTCACATAGGTACTTTTAAGTGATTTAGCCTCTTAGATATAACATTCCCATAGCAGAATGTGAGAACCGTATTTAGCAAACGTATCGTTTCTTAAATTCTGGACTTCGATTCACAGCGCGGTACTTCAACCATCGGCCACATCCAATTTAAATTCATGACAGAAAACATTGCTCTGTCAAGTGAATTGCAACATTGTTATGTAAAATTACATTGTGCTTCACAAGAAGCGAAATTTTTTCTATTAAAACACAGATCTTATACCGAGAATTGTTTTTACTCGAAAAATGTGTGCCATAACCTTTAAGAAACAAGTTATACAAATTCAAAACAATAATAAATATAATTTATTTCTTACATTCAAAAATAGTTAATCCTAAAAACGATTGTCTTGTTAAGTAATATAACGTTTTCAGTTAGTAATACAGGTTTAATTTTGCAATTGGTATGTCAGTATGAAACAATATTTAAACCGTTTTTGTTTCATAACAACTAATTTATTGATGGAAATATTCCAATACAATATGCTCTCCCAGCCTTGAAATGTTCGTACTCATAAAGTGAAAGGCGTAGTTGAAAATAAAGAAAATATTGTTAGTTTATATTTAATGGTACCATATATCTTTAAGCTACATACTTTTCGGAGCGTAAATAGTAATATCCAGCCTCCCGGTTAAGTCTACGTAACTCATTATTAAACACTTTATTCGCACTATTTGCTAATAAGGTGATGCTATTAAATTTAATTTGAATTAAATCATACAACTTTTTTCACTGCTTCTTTAAACTCGCTTGAGGTTTATTATAAAACTGTCTTATTTCGAAGTTTAAAGCAAAATGAAGAATGTCTTTACTTTTACTTCACGTTGCGAAATATGTCCAACGTTGGAAAAAGCGTCATCTATCGTTCAAACGTCTCTATGTGTTGGTATAGCATCGAACAGACGCTGAGCTAGTCGCTGTGTATAAGCAGTTAGTTGTAGTCAATCGATCGTCTGCTTACAGCAAAGATGGCAGAGAAAAACGTAGAGTATTTCAAATCACCGGAAGACAAAACTAAATGGGAATCTTTCAGCGAATTTATCTGGAACCCTAGAACCCGACAGTTTTGTGGAAGAACAGGAAGTAGTTGGGGTAAGATTTGGAATTGAATTGTTTTTTTGTTGTTTAGTGTAACATGGCTGTGTTTCTTTATTAAAAAAATGGCTTTAAACACTGCTAAAAGGTGAAGTCTGAGGATAGATTAGGCTAACTTGTAGTATAAGGCCTGCTTACTATTGGCTGTCGGTTGCGAAGGGCTCCGGCGCCACGCCAAGCCGTGTGGCACCTGAGACTGAATAACTGAAATTGTATAATCGTAGTTGCTGAAAAACGTTAATTATGTGGCAGGTTGATGAGAAGTTGCTATAATCTTGTTGTGTTAGTTATCAGCCAAAAGCTAAAAAAAGAAACATAATAAGTTATCATATGTTAATTATCAGTATCAATAATATTAGTACCATTAGTAAGATTAACAACCTAATATTTTTAAATAAGGTTTAATCGTATTTATTGTTGTGGAATTAGGAAACAATATTGGAGTGACCGGGCTATTGCCACAGCCAAGTCATGTAAACACGGTGTGTGTAAAGCACACCAACGATATGGAAAACGTATCATTTCTACGGGGTTCTGAGGGCATATTCCCCAAATATTTTGACAATTTAATAGTGTAATTTTGAATTTTTATAAAATTTAAATACAAATACTTCATATACACAATATAATCTATGTAATTAAAAGAAGTAAGTTTTAATACACAAATTGTAGACATACATGCCCTGAAGAATAAGATCAGGCCATGTCTGGACTAGCTGGCCTTGACGATTCTAACGGCCACGATGTTTGTTTAAAAATAACTACTGATATTGGTAGACGTAACTACTTTAGAAATAGGTTTATATGGAATAATTTAACATTACACATTAATTAGCACATAGAAAGCAATAGTATAAGTGTAGTCAAGTAGCAGTGAGTAGAACATTTTGAAGTAAAATGTATTAATACATTAATACAGTATTAATACTGTATCTCTAGTAAAATTTATTTGATGCAGATTTTCACTAATACATGTGATTTTTTTCAATAATGCAGTAAAGACTGAAATGTCTGTTAGCACACATTGTAGTTTTTGTGAATATCAAAGAATATCACCACAATATGTTTTTTTTTAAATAATATAATGCTTTATTCTAATAAACAGAATTTTATGAGAATATGTTAGTTCAGTTTTACTTCAGTGAATAATATCATGCATAAAGTTTTAAAAACAATAAGTTTAATACTTTAATTGTATATAAAAAAGGCCTTTGAAGCAAACACTTTAGTTACTGAAGTTGTGTTTATTACATAAAATACATGTATTAAAAGTTGGATACACAGCATATAGTATGTTGATATGGATAGTAGTCTAGTTCTTATCACTTCTTTTATAATTGAGAATTTACCTTTTTATTTATTAAACAAAACCAAATTTGCTGGAGCTGTGAATGTTAATCGAGTAAACTATGATTTAGCTTTAAACATCACCAGGATAAAGTTAGTACATCTGTTGGAAAAAAAACGTTAATATGTCTGTGAGACTATACTAGAAACATTTTTATTAGTAGAAAATCCAAGTATTTTACAATTGAGAATAATTAATTATATCTTGTGTGCTTTTTTACCCTCAACATGAGTCTGTTTAGATCACAGACTCTGTAACAATTTATCTCCGAAATGTTTACATCACAGTAAAACATGTCACTAGATTTTATCATATTATTTCATGTGAAATAGTGTGATCTCATGACTTAACTGTAATGTTAAACGTGTATTTTATACTAATTAACTGTTTAGTTACTAATCTTTGGTTCTGCTTTTGGAACTTTTAGCTTGACAGTAATAACTGAATATGATTGTTAAGATTCCAGTGAAAATGACATGAAAAGGACGCTGTTTGTGACGTACTTGATCTAAAATGTGTTAGTATTCCCATGAATGAAAAGCCCTTAAATTTATGTTTATGTAGTGATTTCTTTTTTCCCTTTCTCTTGAGTTGCTAACTTTGGTCTGAAAATGAGCCATAAAAAAACATATTTCAGATCTGTTATTTAATTTTCTTCCATATCTTTTAAGCCTGTTATTTGTAAATGCTTAACCTGCTTTCGGCATTTAAACCATAACTTTTAAATGTGTTGTGCTGCATATACAAGTAGCTTTTTAGAGAATATGTTATCGATCATTGTCCAGCAAAGCTGACAAGTTCTGGTGTATTAAATTAAAGTTCTCTTTGGTAGAAACTTGTGAGAGGCAATATAGATCTGAAATGCTGTTTTTAAATACTTTTAACTTTGAATTTAAAATGGACAAATTAAAGGGAATGACAAGTGTTGCAGTTTGTATAATTTTTATAACGTATTTTAGGCATGTAGTTTTTTTATTGTTTTACCAATTTTCATAATTTAAACTGTAACTTTTGACTTTAGCTTTTGAAAGCTTTATATTGAACTTATGAACAGAACCGACTATATTTAATAATAACAATTTCAATGGTGTCTTCTGCAATGTATTTGTTTCTTAGTGTTATTTCCTGTTACAAAGTAACAAAGTGCTACAAGATTGTATATTAGTATCCCATAAAGTGAGCCCACTGTGTTTTAGTGATAAGTCTGAAGGCTTATAATACCGAAACCTGGATTTCAGTACCCACTAGTCATGGCACAGATCTCCCATTGGGTAGCTTTGTGCTAAACAACATATCATAAAGTGAAAAATTGGTATAAAATTAAGCATTTGAGGAAAGATAATGTTTTGATTGACTTTAAAATATATTTGAGTACATTTAAAAAATATATGCTAATTTTGGCATGCAAAAACTGAAAAATTTTTTTAAGATTTTAAAAATTCATTGCAAACGATTTGAAGTTTCATAAAAACTCTCACTAAGACAGCTTGTAGTGTATATTTATAAAAATGGAAGAAAAAAATGTAGGTATAGAGTTTTTGTAATAAGTGTGGAGAATGTATACAAGACAACTAGATATCTTGGCCAATTTCTGTAGTTTACCTCTATGAATTATTCATAGCTTACAACTAGCACGGTTGTTGGCTTCCTGTACGTGTATAACTTTTTTCCCATGTTTGTTTTGTAGACCTAAATATGTAGCACAAACTTAGATTAATTTATCAATATTTTGTTTTAATATTAAAGTCGGTGCAGATTTTTGAGAGGAATTGGTAAAGCTAGTTTTTTTTAGGTGTTACCTGGCATATTTTAAGAACACTGTGATACTTGTTTTTTGTTTTTTATGTTGTCTATGTTCAGTGTGTTTTTGAGACACTTTTTAGACTTAGTTATTTTTTAATGATTTTGGTAACAAATATCCAGTTTAGTAACTCAGTGCCTATTTTCAATTTTAGGAAAATATCAAATATAACAATTTTGAAGTGTAAGGATATGTTTCAGTTTTGGTTTTAGTTGCCCATAGCAACTTCAAACATGTAATGTGTCCGCTTGGATTGTATTGATAATGCATTAAAGGTGGTTGAAAAAGAGACTGGGTGATATTTTAGGTGGCAAGCTAATATTATTGATTGCAATACAGAATCTGTTAGCTCATGACGATTTCAAATTTTCTTCTCTGGCTTCATTCTGACAATTAGCCTAATAATGGTGATTGTTTTCTACATCGTTGTGTTCCAGGGTAGTAAAACGACCTATCAGACAGTCAACTAAACTAAATAGATATGACTTGTTGTGATAAATGAATAATATAATGCACAATTTTATTTTATCTCTTTGATATCTTCTCGGAAAACGAAGTATAGTTTCGTTTCAGGTCGCCGTAATTTATATCAGGAATATATTTACGTTTTATACAGGAGATTATATCAATACGCCTAATATTAAGTATTTTTTAACCTTTATAGAATTTAAGTACAAAAAATAATTCTAAGCTCGATATCTCTGAGTTGATTAATTATTATGAAATCGGTATTATTCAGGACGCCTTGTACGTAATTGTTACGTTGAATATTACGTAATATTGTTTCACCTTAAAAGCTCTTACATTAACTTAAGATGTATTGACCGCACTGATGTCGTAATGAAGTTGCTGATAAAGATTAGCTTTATATATATATAAAAAAGTAGAAGCCAATAAACTGGAGTACCGTAATCTGATATGTGTAGCAAAAGGTGTATAATGTTTCGGTTTCATTATTTCTTTCTTTGCACATTTTTTTTTCTTGTGACGTGCGTATGAAATTGGAATTAGTAAATTATTTATTAATGCATTTTTTTTTCCCAAAGAATCGTTCGGCCAATTGCACATACTATCATTTGTATAAGAAATAAAAGTGATGAAAAGCACATTAAATTGTTTGGAATAATAATAATTATAATAATGCGTGTACATGTCTGTTTTTATTATTCTTGGATACAGTGATATATATATATGTAGAGGGAGAGACAGCAGTTTGTATGTAACAATTTCATGTTACACAGTGACACACACACACACACACACACACAGAAAGTCCCCCCTCAGTGGCATAACGGTACGTTTGCGGATTCACGCCGCTAAAATCCGGGTTTCGATACATGTGATGGGCAGAGCACAGATGGCCCATTGTATAGCTTTGTGCTTAATTCTAAACACACACACACACACACAGATATCACGAAACTATACAGGAATTACTAATACAGTTCACAGATTCCTGTTTATCAGCTAGACTGAGTCACGTTTTAAGGAAGTTGTCTGTTCAGCTTATCTCCTAAAACAGTGGTTCCTAACCGATATTCCCTGAATTTGTTTTTCAATTATTCTGCGCAAACAGTCGGTGACAGCGCGAAGGGTGTCGGCGATGGGGCATTTGCCCTGACGCCACTCAAAAGAGGTCTCGTCTGGGGCTGGTTACCAAAGATTGAAACACCAAATAAAAAAGGTGCATTGCGCGCCGCCATTGGAAACGGTGGATGGATATAAAATTCCCTCTGAATAAATACTCGTGTTCTTAAATTTTGTCACTTTGTTTTAACAATCCAACACATAATATCTACATTCAGTGTACTCCGCGCATGCAGATCAGATACTATAATGCGAGAAATAAAGGCTTCTATAATATTCACTGTGTTTTGAAGTTTGTATATCACCTCTCTGGAGTGAAAGGATTTTGAGAAGTGTTGTCTTGGTATGGACTGTATAATGTCACGCACTCCATACCAACCCCCTCATGTTTTCTGCGAAGCATCACTTCCGTGTTTTAACATGTTTCTCATTTGTTTTCAGATATTTGATTTTTAAATGTTTATTCTTTAAATATCTCTCGCACACTAGTTTCACTGATGTGGCTTCTCCTTTAGCATCAGACACCCTGTGAATTCAACATACACGTAAGCCTGAACTATGTTACAATCACTTTCAAAACTTTATGTTCACTTGGATTTAGTTCGAGATTTGATTTTAAATGTTATCTGCCTTGAACAAAAACTACCAGGATCGTGTTTCTTGTTGTTTATCACTGTTTGTTTACTCAAAACTTCTAAACTGAAGGCATCATGATACCCGATATCGTTCGTGAAAATCAGCCGTAACTTCCTCACGGTATAACTGACCTGCAGTTCTGAGATTCTACTAAAATCCTGGGTAGAGAATATAATGGCCGGGCCAGTAATCCACATTATTCACTTTCGATTTGATTGGACTACTTTATGACTGTTTCATTCATTACCTGTTCATCCTTCAAGTGTTCCTTATCGGACCTCAATTGACTATCTTTCAGCATTTATCGATCCCACACAATTGTAAGTCACAACATTCAAGTAAAAAATTTGGGTCCAGCGGCCGCTGAGTTTTCATGACAATGAAATATTTCCTGAGAAATGTGAAATAATACTGAACATACCTTTTATCGAGTTCTTCAAAAGCGAAAATGTGTTGTCGTAGAACGTAACGTGTTATGTTTTGTTTAAATTTATCGGTGTTTAAATATTGCAGTCATTATCCAAACTGAGCAGTGATGTTAACACCACTCGTATAATGTACACGAGAAATAAAGAATTGGAACTTAAAAATCCGTAAATATGGATCGATAATAAATAAAGAATAAAGGCTAGGGGCGCTGTGAACACTGTTTATTTAAACGAAAAATTCCTATAATTATTCCAACATTTTTTATTTTTTAGGTAACAATGTGGAACCAAAATAGGAATTTCCAGCTTTGTTTCCTTATTTTTCTCACACCCCCTATTGCAGGTGTTCAAATTCTTTATTGTTTTCCGGGTTGTTTTGTGCTCAACTATGAGCAAGGGATAACTTTATACATTGTAAATATAACTTGTAGCTGACTGAAACCCGGTATGGCCAGGTGGGTTAAGGCGTGCGACTTGTAATGTAAGGGTCGCGGGTTCGCATCCCCGTCGCACCAAACATGTTCGCCTTTTTAGTCGTGGGGACATTATAATTTGCGGTTAATTCCACTATTCGTTGGTAAAAGAGTAGCGCAAGAGTTGGCGGTGGGTAGTGACGACTAGCTGCCTTTGTTGTAGTCTTATGCTGCTAAATTAGGGATGGCTAGCGCCGATAGTCCTCGAGTAGCTTTCCTCGAAATTCAAAAACAAACAGTAGCTAACTATTGCGGCTCATGATGATTTACTGTATCTGGGATCTATTTGGCCCGAGTCTCAATCTCTAAAATGTCTAAATTGTGAACACTAATTATTATTATTTTTTTTTTACATTTGTTACTTTTGTTTTCATGTGCCTCTTAATCAGACCCAAAAATGTGGCACAAGCTCTCAGCGTAGACTTGGGAATTAAGCACTGATTGTTTTTGTTTTTGTGCATTAATTTTGTTTATGGCCAAGAGCTTCAAAAGATAAAAGTAGCTCGCCCCCCTCTGAACCTCTGAGAGGGCTTGACTGTAGCTTTTGGCTATTTGATCACGTTTGTTTGAGATGTAAAATGTTAAGCTACACCTGGAAATTTGTTTGACAATATGATGAGTACTTATTTCTGTGTAAGTAAATTATCTAAATACAATGCGTATCAATAGACAAATATACGCTTAGGCTAAAATACAACCCCCACTATGTGCGAATAAAAATTTACCTGTATAAAAGCACTCTTTTCAAGTACAACATAGTCTATAACTTTGCTTCAAATAAATTTTCATTTCTTTTAAAGTAATTATTTCACATATGTGTACAATAATTTTATATATTGTGTTTTTTTTTTTAAACTTCACTATATACATAATTTAGGTGTTGGCCCCTTGAAGACACCGATTGTACAGTGTACAAAGCATTTAAGTATCTACATGTAACA
This sequence comes from Carcinoscorpius rotundicauda, assembly GCA_011833715.1. Taxonomy (NCBI): domain Eukaryota; kingdom Metazoa; phylum Arthropoda; class Merostomata; order Xiphosura; family Limulidae; genus Carcinoscorpius; species Carcinoscorpius rotundicauda. The sequence goes on along the minus strand of CM022391.1, from coordinate 176,325,507 downwards.
GTCGTCTAATCACTCTAATTTTCATTTATTATGAAACGGCGATTACTGTTTCACCCCGCACTTGAGTGTTTTTAAAGGAACATCAAATGTTCGTAAGAATGGTAGCTTTAAGGGACAATGATAGTATTGATTACACTAGAATTACGATGTTTTTAGTTTATGTAAAATGCAGAAAAAATTAATGGACGTTTTCAATACCGCTACGACTTTCGCAGTACCTTATTTAGTAACAGCATAAGGTTTGGGTGCAAAACATTAAGCCGTTTTTACAGATATATATGGTAAGAGAATAGTAGAATAATCATTACAAACAGGCCGTGTTGAGTGGATTTTTATGTAATTCTAACATTTATTCATTTTTTGTACATTTATATTTTAGATTTTGCGATCTCTATAATGAAACACTGTTGTGATTCGTGATGACAATTTACACCGGCCTAGCGCGTAAGGCGTGTGACTCGTAATCCGAGGGTCGCGGGTTCGCGCCCACGTCGCGCTAAACATGCTCGCCCTCCCAGCCGTGGGGGTGTATAATGTGACGGTCAATCCCACTATTCGTTGGTAAAAGAGTAGCCCAAGAGTTGGCGGTGGGTGGTGATGACTAGCTGCCTTCCCTCTAGTCTTACACTGCTAAATTAGGGACGGCTAGCACAGATAGCCCTCGAGTAGCTTTGTGCGAAATTACAAAACAGACAATTTACACCAGCGTGACCATTGTTAGCCAACGCTACGCAACAAGTCGTTATATATCTCTTCGTTATGAGATTATTTGTTAAAATACACAGTCTAAGTCTCTAAGAGCTCGTAACTGTTCCAGTTTGAAACTCTGAATACAACACCTGACAGCTTAGGTTGGTATGGTTAAGTGCTTGTAATAGTTGAAAGGTTCTCATTGTACAGAACATTATAGCCTGAATCCACCCCACCTGTCTGCATAATCGCACGTGCGTGAAGTTCTTTTTGTCCCGTAGTAAACATTTTCAAAACGAAATTTAAAAAAAGCAAAATATTAGAAAATGAAACCTTTTTATTGTTGGGGAGAAGGTGCTGAGTCCCAACTAAACCAGACCCGCCGTATATGTTTTTTGTTTGTTTGTTTGCCAACATATCTGTAACTTCACATTGTTTTATAATGTATAGTATTATTAACCCTAAGTTGTATTCATACAGTGGCAAAAGCTAAATAAACTTCTTTCCCATTTGATATGTTATCTACAGAATGAGTTTATTTTGTGGTCTGAAACGTACCCTGTTGCGGTACTTGATGTCATAAAACCTTAATGTACAAGTACGTTTTCAGGCGAATTTTTATTTCGTCGGGCCAAGCATTCAAGAACGCTAGTTTTTGTTGCGGTTCTCAGCTTGGACCTTGTCCCTCTGTAAATTTAGGCGATAAGTGAGTGACAAGTCCTGGGAAGCTAGAAGACTTTAAGGTCGATATATTGATAAGAAAGCTTGAAGTTTGTAAAGGTTTTTGAATTTTTTTAAGACTTGAGAGTAAAAATAAGATATGTGCTCTGAATAATTTTTCAGAGAACATCATAATAACAGTTGCAAGTCGCAAAATAAATACTCAAATTTCGTTATCCGTTAAAGTTCCATAACCTAAATAACGACAAAGAAGCATATTTTATTAAATGGGAAAAAAAAAAAAACACCCAATGCTATACTAAACATACTGTGAAAAGTACGTCAAGTTTACACCATTTAATAACGTGCCAGGTGATGTTAATTAGCGATAGAAATGGTAACCTAATATTTTGTAAGTAGGAGGAGACGTTTTACAGCTAAAGCATATAGCATGTTGAGAACTGATATATCATAGCGTGTGATCTAGCACACTTTTCGTAAAAGTAACTTGGTAGCATAGCTCCTGGTATGTCCTGTGGTTGTGCTTCTACTGGGCTGGTTGTGGAACATTCCATGCTAATTTAGAAGGGTGGATACCTTTTAGGTATAGCAGGGGCAAATTATATAGTCAAAAATGTTCATACTTCCTGTTTACGAAGTTTAGTCTGTGTTCAGTTGTTTCAATTAAATACACAATGCATCAGTACGTGAAAGAATTTACGACGCTAGGGTACCTTACGTCAACAGACCTGTGTAGTTTAAAAGACAAGATAACCATCTAATGTTAAGGCAGTTTTTTGTTTTATTAGTGTGTCAGTCTTTCGAAAGTGCAGAAATATATTTATAACATTTATCAGATTGTATTTAAAAAAAATTAACGTAATTCACAAAAATATCGAACGGTTAATCGATTTAATTGGAATGGTAAATTTATTTTAAAAACAAACAAGCAATTGTTTTAACCTGTATCTGTATTACCTATCGTTTATATATAAGTGCATATGATGCATTTTGTTTCTTTGAAAGATGTACGATTTTGAATTTATAATTTCACTTCTGTGCTTTTCCTGTTAAAATATTTATCCTTGAGCATAGGGGTACTGAAAGATTGAGGAAACACTACTGTGCTTTTTTTAAGGAGAAAAATAAATCTTTTTATAGGAACCTTAAAACAGATTTTCCTCACAATAATTCATTTTCTGAAACTTTGTTCAAGCTAATTTTTTTTTCTGTATTTCAGCTGCTGCATGACCGAGACCCATAGAACTTTATTCGTTTATTACTCGTTTCAGTCCATTAAGATACAATGGTGGGGGGCATGGTTGGGTCACAGCAAGGGCCCACGTCACCCTTAATCTGCCACTGTTTGTAGAAAATAAAGCTTTATAGTAGCATTGTAGAACAATACAAGTCATTGACTGATAATTTGATATCAGTTACATAACGATAGTGAAGAGGCAAGTGCTGTGATCAAAGAGAAAGATAAGTTTCTTTATATAGAATATCAAACTTGAAGTGTAGGACGAGAAAACTTTGTTGAAAGATAAGTGTATTTAGAAAGTGATAGCTGTTGTCTGTAAACAAACTGAACCTCGTTTAGCTTGTAGCAAGAAAAATAAATGTATGTTTTTTTTCATTATCTGTGTATTTCAAACAAGTAGTAAAACGTCACCATTTTCTTCCCTATGAGATATTTCTTAAGTAGTTAAATTGCTGTGTATGCATGTGTCTAAGTTTAAAAAACCCAGTGTGTAGTTATGAGCCAGGAAAGACCTGCATTACTTGCAATTCAAACCTCAACAAACAATAATATATCAAACTTGCTTAATATTATGTAAATTTTATATAGCATTTTAGTTGGTTGTTGAAGTGATATTTCTAAACTATGAGAATCTTACTTTTAACAGAAAGTTTGTAATTTTATTTAAGAAAAATTAAATGTGATATTGTTCAGTGGTACAACAGATTCAGCACTGTTGTTTTAGTCCTCTCTGTGTTAAGATGTATCAAAAAAATACTAAATCTTGCACTTTACAACATCAGCAAAAAAATAACCAACATTTGGAAAAGAACTTAAAACACAACATTCCAGTAAACATCAAATTTATTAAAAAAACAGGTACAAAACTAAAGTCCATACTGTGTAAAAACTACACTGACAATTTATAAAATACAATGTAACAACTGCCACGACTTCTATATTGGAGAAACAAGCAGAAAAATGGAAACTAGATTCAAATAACACAAAGTCACTTTCACATGTTTTTAAACAATGCAAATCAAATAAACACAACATAACCATAGAAAATACCCAGATATTAAGTAGGGAAACAATTATAAACAAAAGCAAAATTAAGGAAGCCTTACTTGTACAACAACTTAAACCAATATAAAAGAACACCTTTATACCTATACTAATTAGTAACCTAACATTCAACTGCAATGCCACCTACAGTCCTGTACCTGTTTATGCTCTCGTCCCTAAGATGTGTCCAGCAACAGTGAGTTTCAAACTCTCTCTTAGTTATCCTGAAGATGACCTAGGAAGGTCGATATGTTGTTCTCTCCTTATCAGTAAAAGTGTTAATGTCCATACCAATCATTCAGAGATACAGACTTAAGTTTGTTACATTTTTAATCGTTTTTGATTAAGGTAAGATTTTATTGTCAACCATCTGTTTTTTATTTTATGTGTGCTTAATGAATTGCAGGACTGAGCTTTCAGTATTTGTGTATAATCTTCTCTTTTGAATAGGATTCATTATATTAATTAATCCTTAGAAATGACAGAAAACTTTCATGGTAGAATTATCTTTTCTACCTTCAGTTTTCATTTAAGAATGAACATATTACTATTGTATTATAAATACCCTTTATAAATAGCTTTGCTTTTTGCTCTTTAATTTTTGAAATATGTAGATTATACTTTTTCTTTTAAACAAAAATGATGTAATAATCATTGGTAAGAATTTTTTAAAGCATTTTATTTATTTCTAAACAGTAAGAAGTATATAAATTTACCCTCTCTCTTTTCCTTTTTTTTTTAGTTTACCATAAAAATTTGGGAGAAAAAATTTAAAATAAAATTCCAGAAAATCCTACTTAACAATTCTGTGACAACTTTTGAAATGCAATAAAAATTTATTCACAGAAAGAATAAGACACAGAAGAGTAACTGTTCTGTATTTTTTATCTAAAATTCACAACTATTAATCCATTCTATCCTGTTATGTCAAAAAAATGTATTTGTAGAATTTTATCTACACAACTGATTATTCATCATGATAGTTGTATATTCTAGACTAAGTATTTCCTTGAAATAATTTAATGAATATCTGTTTCTTATTAGTTACTGTTGATGTTGAATCCTTGTTAACATCCATTTTAATTAATGCAACTGTTTCTATTTGGATTTGACTGTTACTTTATTTAGATTGTCCAACATATTAATTATCCTGTTTGCTATTTAGCAGTCTTTCTATTAGACATCTCTGATTCATTTTTAATGACATTGTAAACTGTTTATCTGAAACTGAATAATAATTTGTGGTCATGCTGATCTATGTTGTGATGTTTAAAAAAACAAATGGAAAATATTTTCTACACAATCTCTTTGTTTGTTCCATTTCATTATAATGTTTGACAAAGCTTAGTGAACATATGCTACTAAAACTTAATGTATAAGTTTTTTTCTGACAGTCATTCTGAATTATTGCTGCATTTGCACTAAAGGTGTTGTTGATTCTGTAGTGACCTCATAATTGTTTTGAATTTTAATTAAGAGTTTACCAATGCTGTACCCAAAGGAGTGTCGTATAATCATATCCTCATATTCTGTAGTTTTGATATCAAACTAAATTAGTTTGTTAAATCATTTAATAAAATAAATTACATGTTATGTTTCAAAATCTTAATTTCTGTGAATTATCTGCTGAAGTAAGTAAAACTGTTTTATTTCACACAATACTTGTATAATTATTTAATAAATCCAAAAAATAAGTTTTTCTACCACATTGTTTTCAAATATGGATTTATTAATCCTTTTGCTACAAGTCACAGGTCATGTCAATAATGACATAGTAGTTATTGTAGAATGAAAAAGGAATATTTATTTCCTTTTTTTTATGATGGGTGCACATAATTAGAGCATGGAAAATATCATGAAAACAAACATTTGAAATGTGTTTAGGAGGAGGTTCTAGAAATTATGCAAATATTTGAGATTTTGGGGACTAACAATTTTAATCATAACATGAAATCACTTTGCACTAAGACTATTAACAAAAAGACTATTTTCACAAACAAATGTTTAGCAAAAATATTTCATTAAAAAATCTGATTTTTATATACAAAATACTTGTTATCTTTGCTGATAAAGTCTACCAAATTTTGTGAAGAGCCACATGCTGTATGAAAAAGTTATAGTGCAAATGGGTAGACAAACTCATATTATACCAAGCCCAACGAGAAAGGGTTAAATGGATTCATATTTATCAAGTGAATATTTAGACTAATTTGATAATTCTTAATATTTATTCCAAAAACTGATATCAGCCTTTACAATAATGCCCCATATTTAGGTAACAGCTGTTTTGGATTAGGCACATACAGAGTTGCAAAAAACAATAAAGGTTCATTAACTTAAGGGTTTTGATTTTAAAATAACTATAAATGCATAAACTTTAATTCTGCAATATGTAATGAAAAAATTCTTAAGTAATTAAACTTTCATAATTTTACATAATATGTTACTTAGTTGAAATTAAAATATTGGGGTGAGACTTGTGGAGTATTTAATTCTTTGTAATTGCAAAGATATCAAAACCTGTTAATATTGAATTTAATAGTATATGGTATGTAATGTTTAAATTTATTTTTACAAGAGAAATTTTGTTAATGTTGAATGAAAAAATTCTTAATAAAATCTTTATTTGCTGAGTTTTTAGTTTTGAATTCAGAAAGCAACATTATTTTTCTCCCTGGTTTGTTTTATGGGATTCACTATTCTCAATAAAATTTTATATATTTTTGACAAGACTGGTTAGGTTTTTTTTTTACTATTTGGTTGTTTTTTTGTTCAAAGTTCTAGTTGTTGAACAGTCTATCTAAAGTGCATTAATTATCGTTGCTTTTGTTTTGATGCAAGTTCTTATGTTATTAACACTGCATTTTGTATACTTTTCTGTCTCTTCATTTAGCCAAAATTACAATTTTTTACATCATTTATTATGCCTGCCTGGTTGCATTTTGGACAGTAATGTTGATGATATTCTATGTGACTGTGGATTACCATCAACCAAAATGGAAACTTGATTCAAGCAGAATTGGGAATAGTCCAGGTATGTTTTATGTTGTTAAATTAAAATGTCTATTATTTATTAAAACTACTTATATATTTAAAAAACCTTAAGAAGTGTCTTCTAAAGACAATCCTTTTATATGCTGTGGATAATTACTTTTATATGTGGTCAGATCTGAAATTTCTTGCTGTTTTGGTTTCATCTTCTAAATATTTAATATATATGATTATCAACTTTAGAGAGAAGTTATATTGTAATTTTAGGTTTTAATATTTTATATAATGGATTAAATTTCATGAAGTTAATGTAGTACACTACTGACCATAAAAATTATGCTAGAAGACATTATGACCATTGCTAATAGTAATTAATTTCACTTAAGTGTTTTAAAAGAATATATTTACAACTGTACTAATGATATCTACTGATAATACTAATGTTCTATTTGTACATGCTTATGATTTTAATAACAAAATAATTTTTAATTAGTTCATTATTAAACATAACTTCTTTATCTGTTTATTTTCAAATTATAACCAAGATGTACTGTTATAGAAATTGTTTTATCAGCCTTTCTCTTATATTAAAGAACACTAAACCTTTCTAATCCTGAGATAGAAGTGAATATGGTTAAACATCAAAACTAGCACCTACGTACGTGTAAGCATATCACCTCATTATTGTACGTATTTATCTTTGTGTGAATGTATTTCAGTTAATTCTAAGGATATTCTTATGCAAACATAAGATATTTTTTTACATATGACACTGCATAATAAACTAATGTAAAAGTGCTCTCTGATTGTCAGGTCTAGGTTTCAGGCCATCACCACCTGAAAAAAATGTGGACAGTACACTTATTTGGTTTCGCCATGGTAGTTCAAACCAGTGGGAATACTGGGTTGATTCCCTTAATGAGTTTTTAGGAGGTAAGATTCAAAAACATAATTGTACAGTTTTCTGACATATATTTTAAAAAAAGTACCAACATGTTACATTTAACAATAGGATTAACATTAAAATGTTATTGTTTTGTTAACTGTAACATTGTTTAGAAGTACAACAAACAATTATAATATTGAAGTTCCTGGTACAAAAGTTATGTAATTATTTTTAAAATAACTTAAGTAGCCAATATTTTGAAAATAATAAGTGAATAAAGGTTATTTATCTGGGTTACTCAATGTTCATGAAAGGAATACATACATGTAAAACATTTTTTAAGAATCTTTTATTATTATTATTATAACAGTCTTAATATTTGATTTTATTATCATTTAAATTGTACAATTATATTAATTCTTATAACATAAAAATAGTAAATTTCTATTATAACCAAACTCTCATTGCATTATATGAAGATTCAGTAAAAATTAGTGTAATTTGTATATTCTCCCTTTTATAACCCATTAACTTGTGCTCATTTTTGTTTTTTAGCTTGTAAGTGATATTGTATAGTATTTGTAACGTTTCTTGTTAGATAAGTAATTTATAAGGGCAATTTAATTTATTATTGTATTATTTCTTTAGTTGCCCCCCAGTGGCTTAGCGGTATGTCTGCGGACTTACACGCTAAAAACCGGGTTTCGATACTCGTGGTGGGCAGAGCACAGATAGCCCATTGTGTAGCTTTGTGCTTAATCCAAAACAACAACAACATTTCTTTAGTTTGAGATCATACTGTTGATTTTTGTTTTTATCTTGAGATCATAGTGTAGCATTGTTAGTAATAGCTTGTTATCAGTAGTACTTGTTTTTTAGATTTAGGTATTCTAAATATCAATTTTTTATAAAATATTTCATGCTCGGTTGTTTCTATTAATATAGTGTTCATATTTTTCTTTCTGTTTCGTATCAGTACTTAAGTGTATTTTTCATAATTTGAATTCTGTGGTCTATCAGTATTATAAATTTGTTATTTTTATTAATTATGAGGTATATTGCTTATATTTTTTCTGTAGATTACCAAGGAGGACAACAACATGGAGAACATTTAACTACATGTACTTTTGAAGAGACTCGAAAACCTGATGAAGTTTGTCACTTTAATTTGGACTTAATTAACAATAACTGCAGTTACTCACGAAAATTTGGATATGATGTAGGTCGTCCATGTGTTCTGATCAAAATTAATCGGGTAGGTATGAATCAATTTTCTTGTAATGGATGCTACTTGTTGCTGGATGTATAAATGTATATCCATGTATAATGGATGTATAAAGACTATACATTTAAAAATAATTCAAGATGAAGTAAGTTTATTGTAGTAAATAGCAAAATAAAATTGACAACTGATAGGTTAACTCTTGTTTACTGACTAGCATAACGTTGAAAAAGACACCATAACAAAACAAAATTGCTTGGGGTTGGTTCTGTGATTAACCTTCACAGGGTCTTATATTATAAATATTTATTACCGTAAATCCTCGTGTATAAGCCGCACCTGTGAACCTAAAATTTTGTTCAAAAGTTTGGGGTGCGGCTTATACACGCAGTCTAAAAATTATATCTGTAAACTTCTCACTACATTCGGGGTTAAGGTACCTTTTAGAATGTGCAAATGCTAAAAATAATTTATTCAGCAATGATGCACGTGACTAGTTTAAATTAAATGTGTTAAATGAATGGAAAAACGTATGTGGGGATGGATAAAATTAGTGTGGCATGGCGGGTGCGGCTTATATACGCTGTATACCTGTAACCCAAAAAACAACCTTCAAAGTTTGGGATGCGGCCTGTACATGGTGGCGGCTTATACACGAGGATTTACTGTATTTAAAACTGCATTGAATATTTATTTTTCTCAAATACATTTCATTATTGGTGTACAATTCATTTTTCATTTTCTTCAGATCTATAATTGGATCCCAGAACCTTATGACAACGAAAGTTTGCCGGACAGTATGCCAGAATACCTGAAAAAGAAGTATGATCCCAGATATGTGTATGTTACCTGTGAAGGAGAGGTACTTATCAGAAGTTTATTATATTTCTTTGAAATTTCTTAAATTTTATACATGCTTTTTAAATAAAATTAATTTCCAAACCTTCAAGTATCAAATTTGCTTAAATTTTTTGTGATGAAAGTGATATAATAGTGTCATGAAAACTTGAATGTGACGAGATCTTCTTTGCATTTCAACCAAATTCATGTGCCAAAAATAATTAATGTTTTAATAGAAGAAAAAGCATAAAATAATATGAACAATCTTACCTAAATTAAGGTATATTTCATTGTACATAGTATAATATTGAAGTTCTGTTTTATTTCAGCATAAATAAATTTTCTAATGCTGGAACACTCCTGAATTTTGTTTTTACTTTGTCATTTATCAAAATATATAAAATTATATAAAATATAAATTCAAAGCTTTACAGATATTTAATGGATGTAATGCACGGAACATTGATAATTTTTAAGAAATTCAAAACTTACTAAATGTTGGTAAATATCTGAATGGTATATTATATTTATTTAACACTTTCACAACGGGCTTGGTGCAATATACATGAGTTTGTCTACACATTTGCACACATTAAGTATTTACACTACAACTTTTAGTACAGCATGTGTAACTTCACAAAATTTGGAAGATATCGAGTTAAGATTACACTTTTCTTTTAACGAAATATTTTCCTAATGATTTGTTTGTGAAAATGGAGGCTTTTTTGTCAGCTGTCCAAGTGTGAAGTAATTTCATGTAATGATTAAAAAAAACTATTCTTTGTCTCAAAATTCCCAAATATTATTTGTATAGTCTCTAAAGCCTCTGAAATACAGTTCAAATGTTTGTTTTCAATAAGACTGTATATTTTATTTTTATACCATAACGATGTGAAGTCTGTCAAATAATCAACCTCGTAACCATCATAAAAATTTAGGAAATGAATACAAGTTAATGCTTTTTCTCATGTTAGATCAACTATATATTATAACATGAAAATACAAATGTATTTCAATAGAAGAAAAAGCATAAAATAACATGAACAATGTTACCTAAATTACAATAATTACAATTAATATTGTTCAGAAATGACGTGTAATATTTGTGCTAATATTGGCTTGCTGGTATGTCTTTAGAACTGATGTATGTAGATATAAGGATTGGATTTCTTATTCAGATAATTTTCTATTTTTAGATTTTTTAAAGCAGTTATAAATCATTATATGATAATAATGTATATCACAGATGTTTGATAAAATGGTTTGGATGCTGAGTGATTGAAGGTATCACTTGTTTTTTTATTGCTAACACAAAACAGATTTATCAGCTTATCATCACTGGTTCAGCACAAATCTAATTTTTAGTTTTTATCTTTCTTTTCCTAGAACCCAGCTGACAAAGAAAATATTGGACCCATTAGTTATTATCCATCCCAAGGCATTCCAAACTATTACTTTCCCTTCACCAACCAACCAGGTTATCTGTCGCCTTTCGTTTTTGTTCATTTTCGGGACCCTACTTCAGGTGTGCTGATGAACATAGAGTGCAAAGCTTGGGCTGCTAATATCAAACACGATAGGAAGGAAAGACTAGGAAGCATTCACTTTGAACTCCTTGTGGATTAACTTCTGCTCCTCCATAATTATGTAGCATAGTCACTTTATTCGGAAATCCTTGCATAACCTGTTCCTCAACAGAGGAGTTTTTTTTATTTTTTGGACTTTTCAGTTGATCTTTTTCAGTTATTACTAGATTTTGTATTTCTGTATTTTAATTTCAAAGCTTCCCTTTTCAGGGAAGAGGGTAAAAACTATCCAACATTTTATTCAGAAATCATCTAGGGCAACCAAGACAATTTCTTATGTTAGGAATTTCTCTTGCCTGGTTAAAGGAAGAATGACAGCAGTTTTCAGAATATCGATACAAGTCTTTGTACGAAGGAAAACCAAAACTGCAACTTGCTTGTAAAGAAAAACAATATTGCAAGTTATCTGAAGTTATAGTCATGTCTTTCTTCATAAAATTAAAAAAAAAAAATTTTCTTAACTGTTATTGTGTTTCTACTTTGAAGCACATTTTGCATCACTACATTTAAGCACTGTTAAATGAGGTTAGTTTGATAAATTGTTTGGGGTGGAACCAAAGTCAGAATATTAGTTACCTGAAAAACCATTTCATGCCTAAACCAGTGCAATTTAAGCTGCGTTAGCACTTCAGCTTTCTGCATGCAAAGACAAAATAAAAATACAGTTTACTTAGTAGAATGTTAGAATTATGATTGTAGGATTACAGTGGTATTTATGTAGGTGCAACAATCGTCATTTGTAATAAATAGATAAGAATGGAATGACAACCTTCTAATCGTAAAGGACCTATTTGTGCGTGGGTTAAAAAGAATATATTTTCCTATTTCTGTTTCTAACCCAGCACACAGTACCAAGTAGTTTTTCACTTCTGTACATTGCCCACACGTAGTCTTGGAGTAATAAAAACTGTTCCATCAATACCTTACATAACGAACTCTCCAGACTGCTTAAAAATTTGTTCCTGAACAGTTGGGAGTCTACTGACTTGTTAATTCAGCTTCCCTAGTATATCAGTTTAAGTGAAACATCCTCAGATGATAATCACAAAACTTAAACTCACTTTTATTTTTAAACCAGCTAAACCCAGTGTACTCTTAAAGACCTCATCTAATGCATGTAACATTAAAGTAGACATGCAATTTAAACTAGATTATCCAAGACCTTATGAAGAAAAGAAAAAAACAATCAGTATTGGACCAATAAGTATTGAAATGTTTGGCTGAAAATTTAGCTTTAGGTATGACAGTCCTTGCAATATAAATGTGTTTTTTAATCCATATTTATTTTCAGGTAGTTTCCTATTAAGTTTTTGTTTTACCTTTTAATATTTTTAGCCCAAATGTGGCACATTTCATTGTGTAGATAAGCAGATGTTACATATACTTTCCAATACATACAAGCAGACAGAATCTTAGGTAATTTTTCTTTTATGAAAATTCCAAGCTATTTTATAGGTAAGTGGAACGGACCATCGTACGTAAACTAACATTTTTTTATCGTTTTAATATTTTAGTTTTCTATTGGACAATGATCATGTCTTTTAAAGGTAAACCAGTTATGGGTTGAAAGTTTACTTTGTGAATATTTAAACAGATATATATATAAAAGGTCCAACCTTTTTATGTAGCCAGACTGGGGAAAAATAAAGGTTGTTTGGAAATCAGGAGTTTCGCTGATATTTAATTTTTTTCTTTCAAGGCTTCGTAATACACCAGAAAGAACTATATGAATTCATGACTTTCAACAACAAGAGAGATTGTATGTACAAATGTTTCTGGTTTTCTTATGCCCACCCTTTAGGTAAAACACAGAGAGAGAGAATGAAGTTGTTATGGTAGAATGTTATTTGTGCTGTTTTTTTCTGTATCATTGGTTCAAACATAATCTTAAAACTTTTATTTTTGTGGAACTCTATGCATGTAGCTGTCTTAATGGTAATAGGTTAGTGGTATTTCAGTATTCCAATTTGTTTTGTTTTATCTCTTCTGAATAAATACATCAAAATTCAAAATTGTATGATATGTGTTTATCATAGAATGTACCAACTAATGTGATGGGGTCAGTGTGAGAGATCTGGTTTATTCTTTCAGATACTGATAACTGGCGAGCTACATATACATAACATGGTGCACATCAAGTTATAATTAATATTTTTGATTATTTCAGATGTGTTTATAACAAGTATGGAAATAAAAGATATTTACTGCAATTGTTTGTTCTCTCTTAAGCCATTCAAGCAATGTGCTGTCTCTAGAGGTAGGGTAAACATAGTTTTAGGTCGTCTGTAGGGTTAGTTGTTTTTAGATGTTGCACACGAACTAAACGTAAGGGAGTTTATTACTTTTAACTCAAAATTATTTTTGTTGTTGTGTGTAATAAATAAAACAAATGGGCATTTACCAGAAAACACTAAAGGGTAAAGAGGCTTTGAGCCAGATTAGTTTACACTGGCTTACATGAACCAACTAAAACATGCAGAAATATGCACTGAGCACCTGCATAAGCACAACAACAACAGTTTTAGTAAAGTTGGAATAAAATCATTGCCAAAAATGGTTTATATTGTACATTTATGTTGTTTCTCTTTTAATAAATATTTTTATAACTGGTTCTGTGCAACGGATTTGCAGTTATACAGAAGAACATGATGTAACAAAAAAAAATATTTCAGGATCGAACTCTATGTATGTCGTCGACTGCACCAAGTAATATTTATGGGGGAGAAACGCCTTCTTATCTTGATAGTTATTACACATATCTAAGCTATTCCTTGAGATGGGCTGGACATGGAAAGTCGGATATAGGTCCAAAGTAATATGTGTTTGTAGCTGTTGACGTATGCTGTCATTACTTAAGTTTAAAAGATTAGTACATGTGTACTATCTTTTAACAGTCAATTCACAAGAATGTCATACCACATGTAGAAAACTTGCATGAAGATTTAGAAAACTGAGACTAAATACATATTCTAGATACAGATACGTAAAATTCATGACTGTTCTAATCATGACACATTGTCTGGCAGTTAGAGCGATGGACTTGCAATCTACGAGTCATAAGTTCGAATCCCTCTCACCAAACAGCCGTGAAAACGTTAAAATGTAACGACCAATCCCACTGTTTACCGATAGAAGTTTAGATCAAAAGTTGAGGGAAGACAGTGTTGACTAGCAAGCAGCCTTTCCATTAATCAAACTGCTAAATTAGTAACTCCGCCTTCATTTTGAGTCGTTGTTGTTGTTGTTTAGAATTAAGCACAAAGCTACACAATGGGCTATCTGTGCTCTGCCCACCACGGGTATCGAAACCCGGATTTTAGCGTGTAAGTCCGCAGACATACCGCTGAGCCACTGGGGGGCACATTTTGAGTCAAACTGTATCTTCGATTTCACGTAAAAATTACGCCTATCTTCTATTTTCATCGGAATGTGGGGTGGGTCTTTCGACTGACAAGACTTTGTCCGTGGTTAGGCAAGTGAAACTAAAAGGGCAAGATTTAGATTAACAACTTGTAGATGGCGCTGGTTGAGAACCTGATGGCCAGATAGAAGCTCTTCCATAGGATTTAATACTTCTTGAGAACTGAAAGATGTAAAGGTTACAAGCATGTTAGTTGAATTTCTCGTTGACTTCAAGCCAAGAGGTTAAGAGTTACATAACAAACCAACCATGAATGGCGATTTGAGTTTGAATTCAGAGGATGGCGGGTTCGACTCCGCGTCGCATCAAACATGTTCGCTCTTTCACCTGTGGGGGCGTTACGATGTTACGGTCAATCCCACTATTTGTTGGTAAAAGATTAGGTGGTGTGTTGTGATGACTAGCTGCCTTTCCTCTAGTCTTACACTGCTAAATTAGGGACGGCTAGCACAGATAGTTCTCGTCTTGCTTTACGAGAAATTTAAAAAAAGTTTTGAGGTGCTAGTTGTATCGAATTTGATACCAAACTAAAGAAATTATCACTAGAAAAGATGGCGCTCACCTAGTGATCGCTCCATGACCTGAGATAAGACTGAAATGAGTGTGAATACATTGAGTTGTTAAAAAGTATTTTATTAACAAGCGTTAATGGAAAAGTTTGGTGTAAAAGTACACGTTAACGTAATAGGTAAGCGAGCAACGATTTATAAGCATAAAGAAGACAGACCAATGTTCTGTCGAAACATGGAGTATATTAATTTATTGAATTATGTTTGAGATACTGTTTTTTGACTCTGTTAACCTAATATATTAATTTTGTTTCATAATTACTCTGATTGAGTTGCAGTTATAACACTATGTTACCACATTATTTACATTTAACACATGATACTTGTGTGAAGTGTAAAGCTAACGACAGTTTCAAAATATTTGATTTGCTCCAAAATAAATGAAAAATGATGGCAATAAGACACAATGTTTTAAAGAATACATAGACACATATATATTAAAACTGGTAATATGTAGCATGGTGGAGAAACCATAAGACCTTAACGCATACACGCGCGTCTCTGAACCTGTAATGCTTTACACAAGTTTAAAAATAACATAAAAACCTCTCCAGCAGAAAACACTTTCTGTACAGACATAGACAAATTTCATTTGGAGTTTATTCCAAAAACCTTAGATTCAAAAATAAGTAATATATGGTCGCTATCTAACTAATTTTTTGGAGTTTTCTGTTAATAAACAAAGGATAATACATGTAACTAAATTTTCATTCGGATACACATCACACCCAGTACCCATAATATTGCAACCTTTATATAAACGCTCGTGTGCTGGAGCATCACACTGTCTTACAGCTACTTTTCACCATTACGTTTGCGCACTTTATCCTACATGTTGGCAATCTCCAGAACAAATTACAAAACTAGGTTTTGTTTTAAAATATTTAATAAATATTATTTTTTATCCGTTTCTATTTTTAATTTATTTGAAGTCACTCTCCAGTTTTATATTTCACGTAAGTAATATGTTTATACCAATTGTTGATATGGTAAGTAACGTAACTAACTATATTAGTAAAACAGGGGGTGTATCAGTTGAACAGCCCCATAGCTTCAAGAGGAAAAAAAAACTGAAACTTTGTGTGTATACGAAGGGAGTTTTAAAGATGTGTACGCGGATATCTTTTTTTTTTTTCTCTAAAAAAGAACAAGTATTGTGTCCTATTTCTATGACCTATAATTTGGCGCAAAGCCTTTAAGTCAGAAAAAAGAGAGAGTATGTGCTGCCATCTGTTGCTTGGTACAACACATTATTATGAAATGTGTGTTTAATTACCGTTTTGTAACAACAGGCTTAAAAAACATATAAAAGTGTTAAAATTAATATCGGCGGAAACGATTATATTTAAATACTTATTTGTATTTCTGATCCTCAAATTGAAAAAAATAAAATAGAGTGAAAATTATTTTTTCGCTGCTCACATAATAACCGCGTTTTATTTCAAAATATTTTTTAATTGAAAGAGATATTAATGATAAAAAACTGTCTATAATCGTTTTACAACAATGATGGGCCCGGCATGGCCAAGAGTGTTAAAGCGTGCGACTTGTAATCTGAGGGTCGCGGGTCGCAATCCCGGGCGCACCAAACATGCTCGCCCTTTCAGCCGTGGGGGCGTTATCATGGTACGGTCAATCCCACTATTCGTTGGTAAAAGAGTAGCCCAAGAGTTGGCGATGGGTAGTGATGACAAGATGCCTTCCCTCTAGTCTTACACTGCTAAATTAGGGACGGCTAGCACATATAGCCCTCGAATAGAAAATAAATAAATACAACGATCATTTTGGAAGAGTATCTCAAAATGTAAGTGATATTTTTACCATGCTTCACTAGCCCCTAATAAATGTTATTTTTGACTAATACAAGGGGCATATTAATATTTGAATTATACACGGACTCTTAGTTACGTTTAAATATTTTATTTGTAAGTTTTCGCTCTCTTACTGGGACCTTAAAATTGAGAACAATGTACCGAGCTATAAAATTCATTCCTGTAATGCATATTGGTGTATCAAAGACATGCATAATACTGGAAATGAACGACCTTATAACACAAAAAGTATTATTTTTATTTCATTATAATCTCAACATTTTGCTTTATGACTTCTTCAGGAGCGTTCACTAAAACACAAACTGAAATTGACAATATAAAGCTTTAAAAAGCTTAGCTGAAATACAACTTGGTAAATTTTATTTCGCTTTTGGCTACAACTCAGTGTCATAAAAATTCTGAATTAAACTATATTGCTATTATATTCATCGAAATTATAAAAAATCACTAACTATAGATGGCGTTTAATAAGAAAAACTTTTTTTTTTTTAAATCAGTACGAATATTGAGCATTCAACATTTACCCCAAAGTTACCCTTCCTTTACCTAAAGATGACCTAGGAAGGTCGAAACGTTGTTCTGTCCTTATCAATAAAAGTGTTAATACCCATACTAGTCGTTTTGAGACACATTTTTTATTCCAAGTGGGTTTCTCGTCATTAAAATAACTTCCCCCAGTGGCACATTGGTATGTATGCGGACTCATACTGGTGACAACTGGGTTTCGATATCCGTGTTGGAGAGCACAGTTAATCTATTGTGCAGCTTTGTGCTTAATTCCAAACAATAAACCTAAAAACAACCAGATGACAGTTTTGTTGCTAAGTTGCGATTAATGTTGTTGAGTATTACCAAAAAATAAAGCACGAAAGCGTTTTCGACAGTGACAGAAAATTAAACCTTACATTGTTAGCGACTGTTATCAACTTGTTACCGTCACTGGCACGTCAAAAAATTTGAAAGGGGGCATGTATTAGCATTCATACTTGGATATAATTTCTATTTATTTTTATAATATTTAAACTTTATTATTTCCTAGTGAAGAATAAAAACACAAGTAAAAGGAGGGAACCATTTCCTCATGTCCCCATCCCGTGGATACGCTAGTGGTTGTTACATACTTGAGAATATGAAAAACAATTTGTAAAAGGATAAGGGTTAAGCCGTTATAAATTCTGCTTAATAGTAGTAGTGTTTAATAAATTACGATAATATATCTTGCTAGTTATATTCCTTTTTTAATGATTATCCATAACGTAATTACATAACAAAAAAATAGTACATTCGTTTTATAGAAATATTGCATAAAGCATGGTTGGTTACGTGTGATAAAATGCGCAGAACACAATGCAAAGTGTCTTATAAAGCCAGCACTACCATCTTATTACTATAAATTTGTATTTATCCACTTATAATTCACCTGGTGGCTCGATACTTTACGATTTTGTTTACCATTATATTTACAGGAAAAGAAAAACAAGAGAGAATCAAACAACATTTTAACGCATTTACTTTTCATCATTAGTTTCAGAAGGCTTTACGAATTATAAGAACAAACATACCACGGCACACAATGGACAACAGACAGTTTATTTCTTTTAGGTAGGTTTGCAAATATGCTTGCCCTTTTAGGCGCGGGGGCTTTATAATGTCACGGTCAATTCCACTTATCGTTTGTAAAAGAGTGTTCCAAGCGTTGGCGGTGAGTAGTGATGATTAGCTGCCTTCCCTCTAGTCTTACACTGCTAAATTAAGGACGGTTAGAGCAGATAGTCCTCGAGCAGCTTTCGCGAAATTCAAAACAAACTTTACGACACTTTTTTCATGTCAAATAATAAACACGTGCACGTCTGTGTTTAAATATTTCTTCGTTATATGTGTGCGTGCGTGTGTATACATATGTAACGTAAACCGTTACTGTTTCAACGAAAGAATAGTGTGTTGTTTTTCAATCAGTAGTCACTGAAATTACTCGCATAAAGAATGCTTGATGTTGCAATTTTCCCTGAAGTGACGTCATTGAAAAGTGCACTTACATTTTGTAGGCTACAACACAGCGCGCTAAATAAACTTCAACATCAAGGAATAAAATCATTTGCCACTCTAAATTTTTATTTTATTTTCTCTTGAAATCAAACACATTCATTCTTCACATTATCTGAGGACTAAATGGATTTTAAAGAAATCTGTATAGGATGCCTATAATATGAAGAGAACAGCTTTGTGCTTTAATACAAACAAACCATTTGCGATGAAATTCCACATATAAAGAAGATTTAAACTGACTCTGGAGATACTGCAAGCTTTAATCACAATTTCCAAAGTGTTAGGAAATCATTCACGTTTTTTAAGCACTCTTTTTTGTATGACCACATTTTTGAATTAGTGGGAAACTGAAATGTTGAATATGTTTGTGAAAATTATCGGAGCTTAAACTGTCCATTTGAATGGACAAATTCCTCAAAATTGTTTTTCTGTAATTTTTTTTTCATTTTCCCATTCATATTTAAAACATGCCCCCCAGTGGCTCAGCGGTATGCCTGCGGACTTACACGCTAAAATCCGGGTTTCGATACCCGTGGTGGGCAGAGCACAGATAGCTCATTGCGTAGCTTTGTGCTTAATTCAAAATAACAAAATAACAATAATTAAAAACATAAAAACAAGCCATTTACTGCTATAAAATACATTTATTACTTCTCAATGTAAAGTTTAATATACTATTGCATTACGTACATGGATATGGCTTTGGAAGGCGTCAGATGTATTTTACAATACTAAGATGTTAACAGCCCTAAAGGAAGAAGAAATAAGTCCTAAAAGTACCTTATTGTTTCTGGTATACTCAAGAATATACCTAAATATCAATAGATATTTGAAACAAGATTGTAAAATGCACATTGTACAAATGTTTGGTTTGTTTCAAATTTTGTGTAAAGCTACTGGAGGGCTATCTGCGCTAGCCATTCCTAATTTAGCGGTGTAAGACTAAAGGGAAGGTAGCTAGTCATCACTACCCACCGCCAACTCTTGGACTACTCTTTTACCAACGAATAGTGGGATTGACCGTTACATTATAAAGCCTCCATGGCTGAAAGAGTGATCATGCTTGGTGTGATGGTGATTCGAACTCGCGACCGTTAGTTTATAAATCGAGTGCCTTAATCACCTGGCCCTGTCGGGCCCGTTGGAGAAAGCATGAAAATAAAGTTATTAGGTTAATGGACAAATGAAAAAAAATTATGAGCAGGCAGTTTCAAAATAGAGAAATTTTAGATTAAAGGATAAACAAATGTAGTTTCATGTTGCAATTTAAGGCCATTTTAGAAAAAAAAACAAGAACATATATAATTTAGATTTATTTCAATTTTTGTTGGTAGTTACGTTTGTTTGTTTTTTGGAATTTCGCACAAAGCTACTCGAGGGCTATCTGTGCTAGCCGTCCCTAATTTTGCAGTGTAAGACTAGAGGGAAGGCAGCTAGTCATCACCACCCACCGCCAACTCTTGGGCTACTCTTTTACAAACGAATAGTGGGATTGACCGTAAGATTATACACCCCCACGGCTGGGAGGGCGAGCATGTTTAGCGCGACTCGGGCGCGAACCCGCGACCCTCGGATTACGAGTGCACGCCTTAACGCGCTCGGCCATGCCAGGCCCAAGTGATAAGTGAAATTTTTAGATGAAAAAAAATAAAAAGACTCAATAAATTCATGAACAAATTTTCAGTAAAAGTGCTGATTTACAAAACTGATTTTTTGGATGCAAATTTTGAGAAAAATTACCTATTGCATTATGAAATAGAGTATTAGGACTATATGAGTGTGTGTGTGTAAAAATGATCACACGGTACACCCTTGTGCAAATTAATTGAAACAAGACGAAAGATTACGATTTTTTCATTTTTTTTGCGTTTTATTTCTGATAATCCAAAAATTACTCACAAATTAATACATGATATAACCGCCTTTATTTTTCAGAAGATCATTAATCCGCTTTGGCATCGAGTTCACGAGTTGACTGCAATTTTTACTAATTTTTTTGATCGTGGTACCACATCACAATTATGGCCTCAATTAGTTTATCTTTTGTAGTACAGTCTTTTTCCCGAAGTCTTTCTTTAGAAATCGTCCAAAGATTTTCAATAGGATTTAAGTCTGGAGAGTTTCCAGGCCAGTCCAGCACTTTTATTCGCGTTGTAGTCACAAAATTCTTCTCAAGTTTCGATGTGTGGCACGGAGCCAGATCTTGATGAAAAATGCCAGATTCATCTAGAAATCTCTTTTTTAATTCTGGAAGGATACTTCTCTGCAAAACTTCAATGTACTGTGGTCCTCGCATCATATCTTTCACGATATGTAAGCCTCCGACGCCATAGTAGCTGAAAAAGCCCCAAAACATTTTCTTCAAGGGATGTTTTACGAACTGATTTATGTCAGATTCTCGAGGTTTCATACATGGAGATCTGCAAACATAAAGACTTCTTTGACCCTGTACGAAGAAATGAGTTCCGTCACTGAATAGCACTTTCTTCCATTGTTCTTGCGTCTAGTTCTTGTATTTCAAACCCCATTGACGCCGTTTTTTCTTTATTGAGTTAGTGAAAAGTTGTTTTTTGACCGGTCTCCTTGCCCTTCTAACGCAATTTCGAATGACGTAATATTCCTCAAAATTTCGTCATATATCCCAAAAATAGATCTACCGTAACGCAAAACACAGCTAATAAAGCCGTCTGTGTGAAAAAATGACTATTAAAGGAAATCAGCGGGTCCAGCGAGCCTACACCGGCCGCCATGCTGAAGATATTGTAAAATCATTATTTGTTTCAATTAATTTGCCCGAGGGTGTAGGTCCCTGGAACAGAGCCCATATTGTCAATCTGTAGACACAACGTTGGGAACTCGCATAGAAAATATGACGAATTAAAATATATATAGTGAGTTGTTTTCAAATATTTACAATTATTTTCTTAAATTTAGAAAACCCAAAATGAGTGAAAAACATTTTACATATTGAGGGCGCTTCGCATTGAAAATAACAGCGTTTGTACCTCGGGAATCGTACTCCTGTATCAACTACTGACAGACACTTGTTCAAAGACGTGACATAGCCCTTGTACACATAACAGATTTCGCTATTTTGTATCACGTGCACTTCTAGTTTCTGTACAATATTTTGTTTTAGAGGTCATATGAAATAGTGTTTATGTCTCAGTAACGTCATTTTTTTTCTCTAATAAAGACTTATCAGAGACGACTAGGGTCGTACTGTTTTCAGATTTTTGAAAACCCATAACTCGTTGTTGATGCTGTAATGCATGTCTTCTTTTTTGTTTTTAAGCGTGGTGGGTCTGAAACTCCACCAGCCCCCGTCTTAATTTCGCCCCGAGTCTGAAGCGTTATAACAATAAAAATCTGGTTTCGATACCCATGATGTACATAGAGGAGATAGTCTTATGTGTAACTTTGCGCTTAAAAACAAATAGTTCTACAACAACAGAAAACGATTTATTTTGTATTTTTATGCTTTTTTTTTACAAACTACTCAAACAGGAAAATTTTAGTTGAGTTTGATACAAATTGTATCCTTTTATTGATGGTAAGCATTTTGCATTTCATTGCTATAATACACCTACTGTACTTCTTTGGTTTGTTTCCCTTATTAATACCAATGGGCCTTGAATTTGGACAAACTAATCTACTTCATACGGAATGCTCCCCTCTTGTACAGCGGTAAGTCTACGGATTTACAACGCTAAAATTAGGGGTTCGATTCTCTTCGGTGTACTCAGCAGATAGCCCGATATGGCTTTGCTGTAAGAAAACACACAAACACACTCACACGGAATAATGTACCAAAGCAAAAAATATAGTATGCCTCTACTTCATTTATAAACTGTTTCTTTACTTCATTTAAGTTACATATTCTGGTGATGGAAAGAAAAATTCACAATTTATATATTAGGAAAATATTTACTACTTATTAATAAAAAAACAATCCTTATACGTAAGAAATAAATAAATAATATAATAAGATATTTAAAACATCACCATCTGCAAAATTATTATTATTAATTGGATGAAGTATTTTGATTTGTTTTCAACATTTTATACCTTTAATTTTTCTCACTTAAAAACATTTAACACAAGCAGAAAATGTTTAAAATAAAACACAAGAGACCAAAAATTGTCATCCAAAGCAAGATCAGCATAGCAATATAGAGAGATGATTTTACTACTTTTGAGATCAAGACTCTTTGGCATCGCGAACTACACGGCACTGTTTAAATACACATATAAAATAAACAGTAAATCTTGTGAAATATTAGTGAGTTTCTTTGACAACATAAATTATCAGGGATACATTCTGTTGCTAAAGATAAAAGATTTATCTGACAATTAACCGGGAAGGGTTTTATCAGAAAAGAGAACTTGATTTTTATTAAATGAAATAAAACCAAGCGCTACCTAGTGATATAATATAATGATCTGTGTGAAATGGTTGAACTTAAGATGGAATACGTTAAAATGTGAAACATAATGAAATTTAAATATTCTATGTAAGAGGTAAGAAACGAATGACGTACACATAATGAGCGTTACCTACAAATAAGAATAGAGTTGTAAATTTTAATCTTCTGAACATTTTTACATTTGTGAGTCCTGTCTAATAATTAGTAATATTGAATTTAAAGTTACTCCAACTCGCTTAAAACTACCATAAGTTTCAGTCTTACAGCGATACTTCATTATTAACATGAAGTAACGATAAGTACTTACTAAATTTGTAACGTTAATAAGTTACATTATTATAAGTAACACATAATTTTATTTATATCAAGGTTCATGATGAACTCGGTGAATGGTAATATACTTCACAGATTAAACAAATTTAGGACTTCGGCGTCTAGGCAGTTTATTTAATGTGATACTAGCAGTTGGACAAGTATAGTCTATTTTGTTGAGCAACAACTTTCAGCCCTTGGAAAACAAGAGGGTCAGAGAGGGATGTGAATGATAAGGTTATAATTATGGGTGATTCCTTGATGAGGCATGTTAGTAGAATAGTCTGTGGGGTAAATAGTAAATAAAGAAAAAAGACTATGCTACCCAGGAGAACAGGTGGAGGTTATAAATGACAGAACAGGCGATATAATAAAGGGAGCTATCAGAGATGCAGTTTTGATGGTGCATGTAGGAGCTAATGTTGGGAAAGGTAGGCCTGATGAGCTAATTAGTAATCACAAATGGTTAATAAATGTATTTAAAGAAAAAGGCCATTTCTTGATTTTGAAAGGGATACTATCCAGTATTAACTGTAGAGATGAAGTTAAAAGTAGATCACTAAGGATAAATGGTAGACTTAGGTTAGTATGCAAAGATAAGCAGATAGACTGATTGAAACTTATGGGATCAGTTCAGTGGGATAAAGAAGCTTTTTGAATAGATGGTGTAAATTTAAATAGAGTAGAGGCTGGCTTGTTTGCTAAGGCTATCAATTGAGCTGTAAGGAAGGTTTTAAAATAGGACTACACAATGGCAAGAGCCAGGAAAAACTAAATGTAAAAAGAATAAGATGCAGAAAAAAGTTTAGCATAGGAAATGAGAACAGAAGTAATTATAAAGATAGGCTTAATTGTTACTGTTGTAATGCTAAAAGTGTGAGAAATAGATTAATGCAGAATTTTGATATAATAGGAATAACTGAAACATGGTGAAACATAGGTGATTTTGATGACAGAAATTTATTCGAAGTATCGGGTTACTGGCTACTTAATTGGGATATAGCATCAAAGAGGGAGAGAAGTAGCTTTATGTGTAAAATATGAGGTAGATCCTGTTGATGTAGGTTGAATCTATTTAGGTTTTTGATGGTGGATATAAAGGCTTTTAGTGGGAATTTATTGCATGCACCAGATGATGATGATGCAATATGATGGTATATTAGGTTCAAGGAAACGTGGTCAAACAAAATGACTAAATTAGTTCTTAGCTGTTTAAAATATGATAAGACTCTTGGGTCATATGATATTTTCTTGAGGGTTTTGAAGGAGGTTAAAGACTGGATATGTGAGTGACTTACTGCTATTTTTTGTCAGTCCTTGTTTAGTGGGCAGTTATCAGAGGATTGGAAGTTAGCTAATATAACTCTTCATTTCAAGGGAAGGAATAAAAAAATTGGCCCAGTAACTATAGAGCCATTAGTCTTGCATCAGTTTTTGGGAAAGTTTTGGAAAGTATGTTAAAAGATGAGTTACAAAGTCATTTAACAGGGTTTAGGATTTTATTTTGTAGTCAACATGGCTTCACTGATGGAAAATCTTGGCTTATAAATCTTTTGACATTGTTTGAAAATGTTAATGCTTATTAGATGAAGGAAAGGATGTAGATTTGGTGTATCTGGAATTTAGAAAGCATTTGACAAGATGCCATATAATGGCTTGTGAAAAATATATCTTTATAGGTGTTAACGTTAAGTTAGCAAACTGGATGGAAGAAAGCAAGGGGTAACTCGGGGCTTAGTCTTAGAACCTTTGCTCCTTTTGATTTACATTAATAACTTAGATGAAAGAGTTGTCAATGAATTCAACCTGCAGATGATAATATGGTGTTGGATGTTAGTAGCTATGAAGAGGATGCTGCTGATTTACAAAAAATATACATCATTTGGTGAATTGGGTAAACAAATGACAGATGTGTTTTGATTATAGTAGCTGCAAAATAATGTATTTAGGTTATCATAATTTGGATGAAAGTAACCTTAACAGTGTTTTGAAAGAACTGTATTTTGGTGTATTAGTTGATCATTCTCTGAAGTCATCTAGGTAGTGTGCTTGCTAATGGTAGGACATATAGGACTTTTGATTGTATCTACAGAAATATTGAATACAAGTCTAAAAAGGTTATAATTTTATTGTACAGGTCACTGGTTAGGTCACATTTAGAATATTTTTAATCTTGGGCTTCTTACCTGAGTAAAGACATTAACTTGCTGGAAAGGGTCTAGAGAAGGGTTACTAGAATGGTACCAGGGATGGAGAGGTTGTCATATTGGGAGAGGCTGGAATTTATCAAATTGTTTTTCTCTTTAAAAGAGAAGAGTTAGGGGGTATCTGATTCAGGTGTTTAAGATTGTAAAGGAAATCTTTTGTGTTGACAATAATCTTTTTTCATATTAAACAGTAAGAATAGAAGGACTAGAATACATATACATTTTTGAAGGTAGGAGTAATCTTCCTCTAAGTTAGTTTTATTTTTCTCACAGGGTTGTTGGTGTTTGGAATGGGTTGCCATCAGATGTTGTAGAGGCAGTAAATTTAAACAAGTTTAACAGAAGCTTGAAAAGTATATGAAGGATAAGGGCTGGCTTTAGTGTTTCTGTTTTTTTTAAGTTAATTTTGTTTACAGTGTGAAACAGCCAAAATAGACCAGTAGGGTTCTTTTTTATTCCAAAATGTTTTGTTAAGTTGAATTTTGCATCTGATTTATAGTTCTAATAGTGGAAGTACCAGTAATCTAGTGTTATGAATTTACATTGAGTCATCTATAGTGGTAACTCAGATGACAGTAACTGGGTGTATTGACATTAGAATGGTTTCTTAGTGTAGTATATATGTGAGTGTTCAAAAAACTAGTGGATAAAACCAAAATCAATTTATATGATAAGAGCCATGCTAATCTACCTGGTCATAATTTTTACATTAGTAGACATTAGCCTCAGTGTTACATAAAAGATAAGCTGATGTTAACATTAGTACATTTACAGGGTGGTCCGTAAGTCCCTACCCATCCATATATCTTATGTATCCAGTGTATTTGTGTGCTGTACCTCATTCTTGCTGGATAAATTTATGCGACATCATGTTCTGTGAGACATTTTCATGTGTAAGTGGGCTTAAATTAGCCATATTTCTCTGAAAAAAATTATAATACATGCGTAATTGAATATAACATAACATTTGAATGGGTAGGGACTTACGGGTCACCTTGTACAAAGTGCCAGAAATAAACAAGTGCTTTTACAATTACTTTCATATGGGCTGATAATAGATTTATGGATCTGTTGGGAAATATTAAACAAATGTTTTGACTAAGCCTTCTGACAATCTAAACTGCCACAAGAATACCATAATATAAAATTAACATAAAGGTTTATAATTTTTCTAATGTTTCTAATGGTAACTCCTTACCTGCATTACGAAGTTAACTTTTTGAATTATAACATCGTGCTTCCTTCTGGCAATAAGATTGTAAAAGTAAAGGGAAAGCAACAATTTAAACTTGCTTGAAGTTAATGTAGTACAGGTCTTGCACGTTCATGTAAACTGTCATACTGTGTTCTTGTATATCTTAGGAAATCCTGAGCCCTCTGGAGCAAACTTTCTTGTAATTTTTTACATTATTTGACCTTCAGTCCAATGTCACTGGGTGCCAATCATTGAAAAGAGGCTGATCCATTCACCTCAAAGTCTATTCCCCATAAAACACCACATAAAAATTGGTGTCTCTAGACCATAAATAGTTGGTTTTCTCTGACATCAAGGTTGTTCCTACCATTAAAGTGTTCCAGGTTCTAGTCAGAATTGTTTTTTTTTGTGGATTTGGTAAAATTAATTCTTTGATTTAGTCACATGATGTACATTTATCTTCTGAAATATTTGACATCTTTCACTGCTGTTTGTGAATTTTGTTTGGGATTATTTTCCTTTGGCATTTTAGTAATTCTTTCTTTTAACTGTTCCAAGCTTTATAAATGTTGTTAATTATTTACAGTGTTAATTTCATGTGTTAAACTTTATAAAGATTAAAATGGGTCATTCCATGTCAAATCATCCCAGAGGCTGCAGGTGACTGCCACAGAATGTCTTTAAAAAATTCACACGTGTTCATCTACCCATATAATGAAAAATTGCCAAAGATTAGATCAATGTCTCTAATAGTTTCTGATTTACAGTCCTGTAAAATTTAGTTAATTTTTGTTATTTTTGGTGAATTCATTTTTGGGCAACTTTGGCTGCTTATAGCTGAAGAGTAATGATGGTAGAAGACTGAAATTTGCTCCACTGACTGAAATAATCTCACAGAATTCAAAAATGGTCTCAAACCAAGTTTATCTCTCTTAGGATTTGCATAGTGAGGCTGGAAAATCACCTGAAAACCTCAAATCGTAAAAAAACATTGGTTTAGGTAATAAGCTATAGCTGTAAGACTTAATATGGTACAAAACTGAATTTCCTATAACATATCAGTTGATAAATCAGTAATTGTTGTAATTAAAAGTCTGTTTGATTTCCTGTAAAAAAATTTAACTGCTTGCAACTTTTTATGCCACTGTGTTCTAAGTCAAAGTGATCTCAACATAATCAAACTCAAATTTCAGACATTTATTCAAGCTGTCTAAACAAAGCAATGTTTATTTAATGTTGTTAAGGCTAATTTATTGCCAAAGCAGTTTTTGAAACATTTCATTGTCACGATTGTTTAAGTTTGGTGTGACTACAATCTTTCTCAGTTATCCCCTGTTGTAGCACTGTGCTATTTGTGTCTGATTTACCTTTGTATTTATTATATTATGAATCTTAAACTCAGCCATATATGCATAACTGTAATGCATACACAATATATTTGCATTGCCATGTGATCTAACTAATTATGCCAATAAACTTGTTCAGAAATGAATTAATTCTTTCTTGTTTCTTACAACTTCATTATTTAACATTGTGAAAGGCTAGTTTGAATATTTCAGAGGGATTCATAAAATTCTGACAGGTATTTTTCAAAATTGTATGGATATATTTGCACACAGTAACACACCAGAACTGAATTTTTTTAAAAATAAAAAGCGTATGGTCAGAGGATACTTTCAAAGATTTATTGTAACTCAAAAAGTAGGTTGAACACATCTTGATTTTTTTTGTAGACCATATTCAGAGATGTCAGAATATATGGTAAAAATCTGAAAAGGCTGAATAACTGGTTACATGGTCAAACTGTGGCCTGAAGTAGGGCTATTTTTAGCTGAATCATAAAAAGATGCATGCAACTGAAGTTTTTTACAGGAGATCTAACAGACTTTTAATTACAATAATTGCTGATTTATCAACTGATATGTTATAGGAAATTAAAAAAAAAAAATTCAGCTTTGTATCATAT
This sequence comes from Carcinoscorpius rotundicauda, assembly GCA_011833715.1. Taxonomy (NCBI): domain Eukaryota; kingdom Metazoa; phylum Arthropoda; class Merostomata; order Xiphosura; family Limulidae; genus Carcinoscorpius; species Carcinoscorpius rotundicauda. Next base: position 176,296,352 of record CM022391.1, on the reverse strand, counting down.
TAAGTCTTAGAGCTATGGTTTATTAAATGAACCAATGTTTTTTATGATTTTGGACTTTCAGGTGATTTTATAGCCTCACTATGCAAATCCTAAGAGAGATAAACTTGGTTTGGGACCATTTTCGAATTCTGTGAGATTAATTTAGTCAGTGTAGCACATTTCAGCCTTCTACTATTATTACTCTAGCAGTTTTAAGGAGCCAAAATTTCCCGAAAATGAATTCGCCAAAATAATAAAATATTAACTAAATTTTACAGGGCTGTAAATCAGAAACTATTAGAGATATTGATCTAAACTTTGGCAATTTTTCATTATATGGGTAGATGAGCACGTGTGAATTTTTTTCAAGGCAATCTGAGTCATTTTCCAAAATCTGGATGATTTGACAAGGAATGACCCAAACTACAGTTTTGGGCTGTTTTAGTGCTATTGTTGATCTGTATTGTTATACCTTGACCATCATTTGGTCTGATGATTAAATTCTTGAATACCTTCATGCTCACTTTGACAAGCCCTTTGAATATTGCATTACATTATCATCACTTTAAGATATTATTAGTACCATTTTTCAATGCCCAGTCGAGTATCTTTAACAGAATAATTATTGTCTTGACAAGAACCAAATTATTGTTTTGTTTATGGTTTATTTTTAATAGCGTGTTTAAAATTAAATTCAGATTTGTTTTCAAAAAGCTATTCATATTTCTCATGTAAATAACAAAAGTCTAAAAACATACCACAAAAGGGCAATCATCTTGTTACATTCTTGAAATGAGAAAAATGTTTAAGTACCTTCATTAAATGAGAAAGTGTCCTGTTAAAAACATCTACGTGCTAATAGATTAAAGCTCCAAAATCTAAAATGAGAACCATTTTCTGAATGTCACCTTTCAAATGTCTGTAATTTCTGAAAATAGATTTTAATATATGTCCAAAAAAACAGTTTCTTTCAGTAAGGATTTATGCTTTCAAATATGTCCTCTCTTAATCATCAGCATTTTTCTTTCTATTAAATTATATAGTACTGTAAGATAAAAATCCATCACAAGATGTGCTAAATTTATTCATTGTTTTGAGAAAACACATTAATTCTAAATACCTGTACATATCACTGCATTGTTCTCTTTATTTATTTTGATGTATCATACTTTAATGCTGTATTTTAGTTACTTTTATAGTGTTTAAATGTACCTAACAGTGCACCATGTTCAACATAGCTGGCTAAAGATGGAGTATGTTTATTTCAAAATGTCCAAGAATTAAACATTTGTTACTGAACGTACACATGTCATATGTTCATTGTTCCTACTGTTGTCCTGTTATTTATTATTAAATTTCGATACCAATTGAATGAATTTATTGCTGTCATATTATTAGGTGTTAAAAACTTTACCGTTAAGAAGTGTTTCTAATGGTACCAGAGATGAATTTAATGGAAGTTCTTCCCATCTTCTGAGAAAGTATTTGACTTAGAAATCTTTTTTCTCTTCCTTATCTGTAAAAGCATTTCTTTATAGTTTCATCCATAGTGTGATGCCTTAGTATTCTCTTGCAGTTTTCATATTATTTTGAACTCTATTATTTGCAGTTAATGTAAGAACTTCAAGTGAAGTGTAATGTTTTGAGCTTGAAGAGATAATGCTTTCTATTGATCTTAATAAGAACTCTTTTATTTAATAACTCAATGTGTTTCAGTCTTTTTTCTTATCTTGTTTGTGCAGAAACATATATGCCATTTTTTTTCTATTGTTTCTCTTTTCCTTTCAAACACTTTTCAGTTGGCCATCATTTCTTAATTTCTAGGTAGATTGATGTAAAACTTGGTAGGGTTATACCTTGGTCCAGCATACACACACACACAAATACAGAATTTTTGTTTTTTTTTATTTGGACATTTTAAAGAATTTTATGTGTGAAGTCATGTTTGTAGCAATCAAAACCAAAATTATCACAAATATATGAACCACACATCTTTCAAAAGTTGGATTTGCCCATTTTGAGTATTTTTAAGGCAGCCAGTTACTTGGCTATATTTTGAACAATTTACGTGGTTTTTTGGTACAAAGATACTTTTCTACAAGTATTACTCATAGACAACTAAAAATGGTGTACTTGCCCATTTTTAATAATTACAGAGAAGTCATACTGTTCCAAAAAGCATAATTTTAGGGTTTCTTAACAGTTACTCTGCAACATGGGCTTTGATACAAAGATACCTTTTTACATGTTCCATACACATGCATACGAATGTGGAATATTTGATTATTTTAGAGATGTCAAAAGGCCAAACCTATAATTTTAGGATTGTGGTCGGTTATTTGGTCTTGTTTTGACCATTCTACATGGAATTTCGTACAAAGAAACCCTTTGTAAGTTCCAAACAAAATTTTTGAAAGTTTTAGAATTTTATCTTTTTCTCAATTCTTCTGTGAGTGAAGTACAATTTTGCTCATTGTGTGTGATATTTTGTACAAAGCTATCTTCTTGCAGGTCCCAAGAATGATACAGACAATGTTTGATTTTTCTGGTGTTAAAATTGGCAATGTTTGGATTGCATGGTGGAGACATGTTATAAATGTTGATCTTTTTAATCTAATTATTCTATTAACATATTTAGAAATAACTGTGGTTTTGATTGGAACATAGTTTTGAAAGGGGTTTATGATAAGTGAGTAAGAATATTCCAATTTCCATGAAATATTTTCCCATTTGGAATATTCATACAACAGTTTTTACTCTTTTGTAATTTCTCTGTAAAGTCCTTGATAGTTATAATCCTTACTTTGAAGATTGTTTTTATAAACTCATTATATAGGATATAATTATCACTATTCTTTTAAATATTGAACATTTTGAAAAAACTGAGGGTCCTATTAAAAGAATGTGTGCGAGTATTCTGTGATTAGTAAAAAAAATGTGCTCTTTAATGGTTTCATAAATCACATTATTTGGTTTATATCTGGAGGCACACAATAAAAATATGATTTTTATGCTTTTGAATGAGACTTAAGCTTGTAAGTAGGATAACCTCATTAAAACTTTCACTAAATAACTTTGTGTTGTTTAGACATTAAAATTTAACCCATTAAAGTTAAAAAATAGGAGAAATGGCCATTTAACATGTTAGTATATAAATACAAAAGTTTGTGTTTGTAAATATATATAGTTAAGTGGATACTTTTTCCAGCATATAAATCTCACTGTGAAAACTACCTCATAGGTTCAATCAGCACACTTGTTGCCCTAAGTAAATGTCTGGTAATCTTTCTTGGATCCTGCTGTGTAATTCCTTCTTGCATCTAGTGTGTGGGAACACTCCCAAAGGAGTTGCATGTGTTCCCTTATCCCTAAACATATGGAGTTCTTTATACATTTTAAGCAATTTTTCTGTGTTACACTTTCCAACACCCTTTGCTCCCACATGCATCACAAAATTAGAATGCTTCTCATTTAGAACAGCAAGCTGTCAATGTACTCAATAACATTCCTCATTTTATAATTTCCAAGCAAATTCTAGTCCTAGTCTTTCTGTAATCCCTCACAGCAAATAACATAATCAGTATTTATAATGAGAGAATTCTGTGCTACGTAAACCTCTTGGTTATCTTGTTCCTCACTGCAAAAAAAAATCAAAGATTCAAGTCTTATTGGAAATTGATTTATTGATGGTTTTTTTGGGGTGATACTGTGACCCATTCATAAACCCAATTTTGTTGTTCTCATCCTTTCACAGTGCTACATGTTCCGTTACACTATGTATTTTTGTTTGGAATTATGCTCTTGTTTATGTCTGATTTTAGTGAACTGAAACTGAAGTTGCATTTAGAATCTTGACTGAGCTAAACTAGAATTTACACACTGTTAGCAAGAAATAGTGTTCATAACCAACCCAAAGCTGGCCTGTGGTGTATATACATTCTTAAACTTTTATAAACAAAACAGGAGCTTTAAAGGTTAAAGACATTTCTATATGAATCATATAACAGGTCTAAAGTAAATAAACTTGTATTTATTAATCTGTTTAGGTTATCATTCAGTAATTAATCGATGAATATTGTAAGAATCATCTTATTTTGAAATTACAGTCATGCACAATACTTAGATTTTATTATTCTAGAGAAATATTTTACATTATAAGTAAATTAGAGATATGCTGTTCTATTGAAGACATTTTAATGTGTTTGAAATGTTCATATAAATAGAAATATTAGAAGAACTTCTAAGGAAATTGTTTTGGTATGATATCAGGAATATATGTTTAACGTTAGTTTGGTGTGAAATTTTACCTTGAGTTATTATTACATATTTGCATTGTCAAATGACATATGAAACCTTTATAGTTTTATGTTTAAATGTTCATGAAGTATTTGTTTAACAAAATCTTGAGGTTCAGTAAACTCCTGTTAGTTGTTCCTCTTGTGGGGTTACCATTTCTCAGTGATTTCTGAATCTTCCTTATTCAGCCAGTTCAGGCTGAGGTCCCAGTCTGTCTCACTTCATTATTGATGTGTCAGCCAACCCAACACTTTCTTTCATCTCTGTCTTGTACAAATTGTTAATTTCTCCTATGTTGACCCAGCAGACTCCATATCTTTCTGGAGACTTGTTTTCTAGCTCATCCATGATCTTTTTAACAACCTACATAGATTAGAACCAAAACATAATTCTTAAGTAAGTTAAATAATTTCTGTATAGCAATCTCATAATAGTACAGTATTATCATTTGTTAAAAGTTCATAAATAAGGAAACTGAAGCTTGAATGATTAAAAAAAAGGCTTTGAATCCTTATTTTGGTATTTTCACTGTAAACAATATTTGTTATCACTATTTGGACAATGTTTTCATGGGGTTTACTGTTTAGAAGATGTAGGTTAGTTATAAATTCATATGCTATATTAAGAGTACAAAATAATGTTAATTTTTTACATATCAAGTAACTTTAGAGTAATGTATTAGTACACACATGTATTTTGCATAAGAAACAGACGATGTTCAGGTGAATTATGTGTGTAGTGTACGTTATACTTAGTTTTTAATTATGTCATTTTTCTTTAATTTCTATTTTTAAATTGTTATTTAGTAGATAGTATTGATTTTGTAGCTGAGTACCTTTTAAAATGAGGGTCAGTGGACTAAATTTCTGTGCTACAACAGATCAAAAGATAAGTGATGCCAACTGACCCATAATGTCAACATGGTTTAATTAAAGTAACTTGTTTCTCAAACATGTTGGAAAATAAGCAGTCACCATGTAATATATTTTTTTATCTCAGGTGATAGTAACCATGGCTCCACTTCCTGTTGATGGCCGCCAGACCCCAGTAGGAAATATGCAAATAACGCCAGCACTTCCTCCTGGTGGTGGAACCATCCCTCTTGGACGTCTTATTGAGTTCATTCTACAAAAGACGTACCATGACTTAACAGTTCTTGCTGAGCTGTAAGTAGATTTGAATGTGAAACTCATAGAATATGAAAACATTTTTTTAAACATACTTTATGATCATATGTAATTTGAAATCATTGCTTTGTTACTGTAGCTTTAGTACAGCAGTTACTACTGTTGTTTGGTATGTTTGTCAACATCAGAAGAAAAACTAACTGTGCTTGTAATAGTTGCTGTTTCTGTACTACAGTGTAAGTGCGCAGTTCACTTATGTTCATGTCATTTAGGATTTAACATCACTATACAACTAAGTAAGAATCATATTCCTTATTCCTCCTCTTCTGCTAATAACTGGGATGATACATTAAAAATTATTTTTCCACTTTCCAGGTTACCTCGTAAAACAGATATGGATAGAAAGATTGAAATAGTTCAGTTTGCTAGTCGGACACGTCAGCTTTTTGTAAGGTTGTTGGCTCTGGTTAAGTGGGCTGCAAGTGCATCCAAAGTCGAGAAATGTGCTGTAAGTATCCAATAACTGATGTGATGTAACCTGCATTAGGCTTATCACCTCAGAAATAGTTGTTGCATCTTAAAAGTAAATTTAATAATTTTTGTTTTAAACATTTCGTTAATATATGTCAACATGATACTCATTGTTCTGATGTATCCCATGGTGCCTTTTTATAATTTGTACAATTTAAATTGACTTTTTTTCATGCCAGTGTTATGCATTTTGTTTTAAATCAAATATAAAGTATATTCATCTCATAATGTTTTAAAATATTTTATTCTAATTCACAGTGTTTGGCTAACATGGATCTCATAAAACTGAGAAAAGAATAATGTAATGTAATTTATAATACAATATAACAATGTAATTTATAATATAATAATATTATTTTACTTGCAAACTTTGTATATTATTCTCAATCTTTATTTTTATTGTATGTAATTACTTTATTTAAAAGTTATAATTGTGTTGTATGCAGAATATAATCACTCCTTTCATTAGGCATAATTTGGGTATTGTTCAGAGCAGTACAATTTTACAAAACTATTTGTATTTCAGTTTTTATTGATGAATCACAGCTCATCTCTGTAGGTTTTTGAATGTATTATAAATAATTATTTTTAAGTATTGAAGAAATTCAGTAAGTCTATTCTGTACTTGTTTATTTTAAGGCCATCATGGGATTTTTAGACAAGCAGTCCAGCTTATTCATTGAAACAGCTGATGTCTTGACAAAAATGGCTCGGGAAACATTAGTTCATGCTAGGTAAATAGTAACTAATACCATCCAATTTGTTTTTACTGCTGTTTGTGAAGTATTTGTGTGCCAATTGTGTTTAAAATTTCTGGTGGTCTCGTGTAACTATGACTTTTAGTGTAGGAATATCCAAATAATATGAATAACATTCAAAATATTGTATGGTTTGATCAGCTTAACATTTATGCTCTGCATATTTTAAACTTCTAAAATTGATAACTGATCATAACCATATTGATTGAACATTTAATATGAAACCATGTTAATTGCATCATCAAATATGATAGTGTATTAGGGCAAAGAAATGCTGAAGAACTGTTAAGCAATAAGTAGAAAGTTGTAAAACATTCATGGATATGTTTTTGTTTGTAATCTGTTTGTATGAACAAAGAGATGTAAAGGTTTTGTATGTTTTAAAAGCACTATTTAAAAGGAAATATTGTAACTAGGTTTTTACAAAAGTACTGATGAGATTACAACAGTAACATTGACTTTTAGATTAATGGATGTTCTTGTAATATATTAGAGTTTCATAAAACTGCAATTGTTATAATTTTAAAAAAATATACTATTAGTAGATTGCTGCATATATTGAAATTATTTGTATAGGTTACCAAGTTTTCATATCCCATGTGCTGTGGATGTTTTGACTCTTGGAACTTATTCCCGTCTGCCGACTTGTATACGAGTAAGATCTTTAGTACATTGGATAATGTTAACAGTACTGTATAATATTTGTAAATTATAGAATCTAGTAGTTTAGACTTTGTACTCATAAAAACTAAGGTAACCTAAAGGACAGTTTTAACCCTTTTGCAATGGGGCAGTGGTTAAAGGTCAAGTCATTTCATTTATTGACTTATATTCAAAATTTTATGGAACTACTATTTTATGAATTTGTGTCAATAAGTTTGAAATCAAATTGTAGAGTATATTTCAAATGTTATGTATGAGTTAATTACTTAAATATTAAAAAAAGCATTTCTAAATACAGATTTTAGTGAGTTATGTGGTATGTTGAACACAGCACTGTTTAAGATTATATGTTTGTGATTTCAAAATACTAAATCTGTAGTTTTGTACAAATTAGGAACTCAAATAACTAATACTGACAAGCTGAAATATAAAATAAGAACCCTGCATCTTTTTATTTTGTTGAGGTATGGCTTATGGACTGATTCAAATGCAGTGGTTCTCTTCAAATGTTCCATTTTTTGAAATGATTCTTTATATAAACAGACTTAAATATATGATATACAGGTAACCAGTTAATAGATTATAATGTCCCCAGAGTGGTTTTTCTTGCCATTGGAATCTTTGAAAAAACTTCCACATTCTTTTGATCCAAGATATCAATGAGGTAGATTGGGTCTTTAGTCTGCTGAAAGTTTTGTATTTTATAAAAGTTATGTAAATTTTAGTAAGCTTATTAAATTATAGTGGAATTAGTGTAGTTGTTTATGATATTTCGGTTATTCAACTGTACATATAAAACCTTAATAAAAATCTTCCTTGATATTGCCAATGAGTGAAATTTTAAAAGGCTTAGCAATGTAAGTCATTTAACAACCGAGTGCAAAGTCTGTAGCAAGAAGAGGTAATTGTTTGCTGTACTTCTTGATTTATTGTTCTATATTTTAAGAAAATAGGTTTAATAACTTGTTTCTAAACAGTGATAACCTATATACATATACATATATATAATAATTGAAATGCTAGTATACTACAAAAGAGTGGTTTCATAGTTATTCAGACTAAACATTTATATTTTTGTGTTATCATGTGTAGTCATTCCAGCAAGGAAAAGTATAATTTATATTTATTTCCTAATTTTCTTCAATAATGTTTGTGAGGTTGTTTAAGGGAGAAACTCCACAAAGTTTGTTATTTTCTATACTCTAAGTATAAAGTCTTACTGAAAACAAATGTTTGAAATGTATTTATAAAGTTTCGAGTATTACAGAAAGATTTGTAGGACAAAGAATAGTTTTTTTAACCATAACATGAAATCACTTTGCAATCAGACTAGTAGTGAAACTTACTCTATTTTCACAAACAAATCTTTAGTAAAAATATTTAATTAAAAAATCTGAATTTGATTACAAAAACACTTGTAACTATTACTAAAATTGTACCACATTTTGTGAAGATCCACGTGCTGTATCAAAAGTTGTAATGTAAATACTTAATGTATTCAAGTGTGTAGACAAATTTGTATATTATACCAAGCCTGTTGTGAAAGGGTTAATTATAAAAATATCAATTTTAGTCATAGTTAAAATTGACTTGTAATAGTTATATATAATTATCTTTATATAGTATTTTCATAGTGAGTGTTTGTCTGCTTTTGACATCAAACTTTAATATTAACCTTTCATAAAGAATAAGAGTATTGCTGATATGATAACCCGATTTCGGTATTGTTTTACAGATTTTGCAGTATTCACATTCTAACATTTAAAGGTTTGGTGTCACAGTAAAAGTAATCCAGAGTTAGTTTTTCTCTAGCTGTTCTACTTCCATTCACACAGACATAAGTGCATGTATCTTCATTTTGATTTTTCTCTCTAAACATACATATACAAATATGCATAATATTAATTTTATTTGGTTTTGAAAATGATTATATTTGTTCGTAACCCAAGGGAAGCTCTTGGAGTAGTTGTGAATCTATCTTCATCCAATGTGTTACTTACAGGATCGTATTGTACCACCAGATCCCATCCTTCCTTCAGAGAAAAGAAGCACCCTATTGAGACTGAACCAGATCATTCAGTACAGACTTGTGTCGTCCGATTTACCCTCTGAAATGTGGAATTTGAAAATTGGTCAGCAATGAACTGTGCAGTACAAATTGTTTAGTATTAATTAGGAATAAAAGAATCGTATCAGTGAAGCTTTGAAGATAAACTTTTAGTATTTCAGTTATAACTTAACAAAATTTATTGTTTAAAAATGAAACTATATTAAGGATAAAAGTACTATATCAGTGAAGTTTTGAAGATAAACTTTTAGTACTTCAGTTATAACTTAACAAAATTTATTGTTTAAAAATGAAACTATATTAAGGATAAAAGTACTATATCAGTGAAGTTTTGAAGATAAACTTTTAGTATTTCAGTTATAACTTAACAAAATTTATTGTTTAAAAATGAAACTATATTAAGGATAAAAGTACTATATCAGTGAAGTTTTGAAGATAAACTTTTAGTACTTCAGTTATAACTTAACAAAATTTATTGTTTAAAAATGAAACTATATTAAGGATAAAAGTACTATATCAGTGAAGTTTTGAAGATAAACTTTTAGTACTTCAGTTATAACTTAACAAAATTTATTGTTTAAAAATGAAACTATATTAAGGATAAAAGTACTATATCAGTGAAGTTTTGAAGATAAACTTTTAGTATTTCAGTCATAACTTAACAAAATTTATTGTTTAAAAATGAAACTATATTAAGGATAAAAGTACTATATCAGTGAAGTTTTGAAGATAAACTTTTAGTATTTCAGTTATAACTTAACAAAATTTATTGTTTAAAAATGAAACTATATTAAGGATAAAAGTACTATATCAGTGAAGTTTTGAAGATAAACTTTTAGTACTTCAGTTATAATTTATTTAATGAAATATGGTTTAAAAATAAAAGGACTGAAACTGGTTAGGCTTAGTCAAAATGACAGTTTTTCTCAAAGTTAGTAAACTGTGACACATTGTAAACAGTTATTTTATACTACAATTAAGTAGATTTACACATTTCAAAATTTCTATTTCTTTGCTTCTTTTCACTTGATTTTTGGTGTAAGGTTTAAAAACTGATAACTAATTAGTGACATAGAATGGTGAAGTAATGCGAGTTGGTATTCATTCGTTTTATCTTAACTATTATGATGTTCAAAGTTCATGTGTGTTTGCCTCTATCATTTAATGTAGCTCTTTAATTTAGTAACTTATACTGTATACTCATAATGTAACTTATACTGCTTTCATACTTTATTAGGTAATTGTAATACCATTCTTACAGTTAGATAAAACGGTACAAAGGGTGGCACTGAGATGTTTGTCATAGTAACTGTAGCAATGTAAGTCAGTTAGTAGTTATATTGAAGAGTTGCTGTGGCTATGCTTAAGTTGGTGTTGTCACTCTTTGTAAACAAGTTAATCAGATGTAAATAGCCAATAATTGTCTTGCCATCTGTAAGAAACGAAAGAATTAATAACTGAAGATTACATAAACCAGATGCTATTGATTGGATGTTGCATGAAACTTGGGTAGGAGTGATAAATGTTGTGAGTTGTAATTAATATGAGAGTTTTGAAGTGTTGTATTTTTAAGTAAATATTGTGATAATTTACAGAGTTAGATTTTATCTTTGTGATTTGTTTTCATTTTTTTTCATGTTGAGACTTTTATTCAGTGTTTGGTGTTGTGTTCATTGTAATTATAAAGGCCTAGCATTTTCATATTTTTAATGTAATAACTTGTTCAATTTGTGAAAGCTCTATTAAGTACTATTGTCTTTTTAAGAATCCTTACTTTAATGTTTAAGTTAGCCTTACTGCAGAATAAAAGATTTGTAATTGGTTAATTTGACTAAAGAGATAATTGATAAATTATTTGAGATACAGTTAATAAATATGGTAATTGTTTAATAATTGTTCTTTTTTTATATATAGAAAATGGAAGAGTCATTTTTCACATTGAACACGAATTTGAGGTACTTTTTATTTTCCTGTAAATTATAAATGAAATTCCCATATCACATAATTACATTAAGTAGAATGAACTTCTGTTTAAACATACTTAATAAACTTTTTGAACAATAAAAAGCATGTTATATGTTGCATCTGTGATTTAACGTGTGCACGCATATATTTATGAATTTGAAAACATTTTCAATATAATCGTGTGTATTGATTAGTCAAATCATTAATGTTCTGTAAATGTCATTCCCAACTGTGTAATGAAGTTGTTTGTATTTAGTTCAAGTTTGGTTGTGTTTTATTGCAGTGGATTTGGTCAAGCAGCTTTTTATGCACAGTCTTAAAAATGTGATTTATACTGATTTATTAAAATTGTTTTTCAATACTTTTATTAATATAAGATTTACCTTTTTTATTACATTTTCTCATAAAGGGTATTGTGCATCTGCTGTTGTTTCTTAGACCGTCTTACTCCAATTAGTCTACAAAATGATCAAACAAATTTCTCTGCAAGTATAGTTGTTAAATGATATCTTAAAAATAAGAGAATTGATATCATCTGATATCAATCCAATTGAAAATAAATGGGCTGAGATAAATGGATTAACAGAACAACTCAATCCAAACATGGAAGATAAACTTCTTTCTAGAAGTATCCAAAGAAGATGGCAGTCAGTTACTCAGGAATATCTGTACAAACTCATCGAAATCATGACACATTGATGTGAAGCAGTACTGAAATTAAGTGAAATGCTGACTAAATATTAACTTGTAAGAGTGGTTTATGTTATTTTGAGTTTCAGTTTCACTTTTGATTGTTGCAGAGAAACTTGTTTGATCATTTTGTTGGCTAATTGGAGTAAGAAGGTCTAAGAAACTTCAGCAGATGCACAATACCCTTTATGAGAAAATGTAACCACAATCATGAAAAGTTCAGGTGTTTATGAAGGCCCTTGTTAAAATTAGAATCTGAGATCATATTTGAACATACAGATTTTCATATTTTTCTGTTATGTAAAAAAGATTTAACAAATTAACATTTTCAAAGAGGGCCACTTTTTTGTCTATTCCCTTTCTGTGTTGAACTAATGTTAACTTGTAAGTACTGTAGAATTTTATGTAATGAAGATGTTAGTTATGATTTCTGCTTATGCTGTAGGTGTCACTGACCTTGATGAGGGATGGACCTCTTGTCCCGTGGAGGTTGCTAGACATTGACATTCTGGTGGAGGATAAAGAAACAGGAGGTGTGTTTAAAATGTTTGAACATCATCAGGAAGATGTACAGTTCTGAGTGTTCTATACATATTAATTCCACATCATAAAAGTAACTTTACATACATTTCTTGCAAACTAGCTTGAGTTAGTTTTTAAGTAGTTATTATGCTAGGATTCACATAAAATCATGTAATGCTTATGTTAAAACATGATGTATGAATGAAAATATTTTAAAAGTAAAAAAGGTACTTGCCAAATAACAGAAAGAAAACAGAGTCCATGGCAGTTGGAACTTAAAGTTTAGTCAGTTCAGGTTTGTTGTTCATTTTGTATTTCGACACTTCCCTGAAGCTCATTGTGTAACTTATTTTTAGTGTTACAATAAGCCATATTTCATTGAACTATGAATTTGAATGTGTAGTTATTTTTGTCAAACTTTTAAGTGTAGAAATAAACTATTTTTTTCAGTATCCCAAACTAGCATTTTTTTGACAATTTATAATAACAGTTTCCTGTCATAAATTATTTCATTGAGTTTTTCTTTCAATGTTTAACCATAACCCGATGTTATTTTTCCACATTAAAAAATATTACAAGCTAATTATGTATGTGCTTTTTCACCTGATTATTGACATCATAGTGTGTTAGAACATTTTAAAAGCACTGGACAGCTAATTTTATTTTTAGATAGAGAAAGATACTTTAAGACTGTTTAGCATTAAGATCAAAGTTTACTGGTTTATAGTAGCTCATTCAGTTTTGCTTATGTGCACAAGTAATTATTTTTGTAGCATAGAGCAGGAAAGGGCTAACAATAGTAGGTGATTTTCAGAAAGTTTTAGAAGATTTGTAAGACATATTTATTTTGATTTTTGTTTAGATGGAAAAGCTCTTATTCATTCGTTACAAGTTAACTACATCCATCAGCTGATACAGTCTCGACTAATAGATAACTCGCGTCCACTCCTTGATGTATATACCATTTTACGTATCCTTATATTTGCTCTTTAAGTTTCTGTTGCAAGATATACCATTTACATTTGATTTGTTATTTAGAGATGAACAGTTCTTCTTTTTGTCATTATTTTTTATTCACTCAGATTTGCCCCCCTGCTAGTACAGCTGTAAGTCTACGGATTTATGACGCTAAAATCATGGGTTCAATTTCCCTTGGTGGGCTCAGCAGATAGCCCGTTGTGGCTTTGCTAAAAGAAAAAACACACTTGGATTTATAAAAATAAATCAGCTTGTTGAACTAATGATTGAAAGTAGTAAAGAAAAGATTAAAATTAGTTAATCAGATCAAAAATATTAATTAATTGTATTTATTACTGTTGAATGTAATACATATAAATGCAGATACATAAAGTAAGTTTGAAATTTTAAATCCCAATGAATTATAACTTGTGACAGTATTAATATTATTCTTTTCCCAAACTTATTATTTTGTGAAATGGTGGTAAATGTGTATGAATATCAGTTCTGTGACCTAATTTTCATAGTTTGTTGCAGATGGGATAAGTTTTATAATCGTTAACATTTACACAGATTCATTTTGTTTGAGTCTGCAGTTAGAGGTTTTACATTCTCAGGTGAGTAAAATATTTTAAATATTCCTCCATTATTTAAAACGTAATATGCATGTCACTTTATACAAACTAATAAAAACAAGTGATAAAAATTGAAGAGTTTTGATTACCAAGATTCACTTCATTGTGTGGAGTTAAAAAGTTTTTAAATTATTTTTATTTAACCTAAATTTAAGTTTTATGTTTGTTGTGAAAGTACACTTATAGTAATCTTAAATATTTTAAATGTCACTCTAAAATACTCAACAAAAGTTCCATGCATATATATATATATATTTGTTTAATTTGAGAAGAAAACTGGTATAATTTAAAAGTAATATTATTCTAATTACTTTTAAGGTAATATGTAAATTATATTGAAAGTAAAGGTAATTTGTTTATATTAGACTGTGAGACTGTGTCGAGAACGACTTGGAGAATTCATCACGATTGAGGAATATGTAGCTGGAAATTGGCTTGTTTTGTCTTATTGGAGGTAATAAGTTTTATACAGAGTGTATCATAATGAAGTTAAATAATCTCTACATGTTTTAAGTGACACAAGTATTAAAAGAAACTAGAATTTAATGGTACACAATGTAAATATAATATTGGACCCAGTCTTAAATTACGTTTTATAATTTATTCATTAATTTAGTGCTTAATGGAAAAAAATCTTTGAGGACAGTCTTGTACTCTGCATGTTTCAATGTCGCAATTTACCATCAAGGGTGCAGTTAAGTGTTAAGATCTGTGTATATTCCACTCAAGAATTACTTGATTTAATTTATATACAGGTTTAAAGATTCTTGCACCTTCTGCTAACACTTTGTTCCTCTAGTTCTTCATCCTTTAACGCTTTAAAATAATTCTTATATTTGATTATTTACATAGATTCATGGCTATTATTACCATTAATGCTTGTAAGTTGAATCAGAATTTTTTTCTTTCAATTTTTATTATGTTTCATTTTGTTTTTCTTATGCCACATTAACTTACATGTGTGTGTATACATATACCAGTTTTTACATTGTAAATTATTTTATTAAATCAAGAAATCTGGCTGTGTTTATTGGTCTGCAAATCAGGAACATATATTATTGCTGTTCCCTAAGTTATTGCATGGTATAAATAAATAATGCAAACCTTTTTATGTTAATATTTTCATTGATAAGTTGTAACCTAACACTTTTATTATTGTTTTTTAATTTCTTAACAGTTATCTCATTCATGTGCAGATTAATTTTTAATTTATCTTTAAAAAAAGTTATTTATTAAATGTCAATACTTATTGTTTTTGATTTCACGTTCAAATAAAACTGTCAGCATTGTTAAGATAATTATCAAAATTAATCAAATGTTCTTTGCCATTCTGCCATATTAAAATGTGTTGTTGATGTATCCATATTTACAGTTGTGTGTTTAATGCTTACTTTCCAAAACTGCTCATCAACGAGTCAAGTAATAATGAAGGCTTCTTCCCCTCAGTGGCACAGTAGTATGTCTGCAGACTCGCAAGCTAAAAACTGGGTTTTGATACCCATGGTGGGCAGAGCACAGATAGTTTTTTGTGTAGCTTTGTGCTTTTTTCTAAGTAAAAAAAAAAGGGGGAACCATTGCTTTCTTTGTAAAATTTTTTGTTAATTTGAAAAAAAGAATTTTAAAATATATTTCAAGAAGGTTAACCATATCTGTTGCTTGTAAAGTTGTATTCTTATTGTCTTGTAATTATTTTCTCAAATTGGCTTTATTCCCAGGAATTTTACCGAATAATGAAATAGCATTAAAAACACTAAAATATCATTCTGTGTTCTGGTCTAATATTGCATATCAAATTTATTTCAACAAATTCTAAACAATTGTTAACTATGTTTTTATCCATTTAAAAGTTAAGATTTTTGTGATAATGATTTTAATACACGTACTTAGAATATTTAATATTGGATACAATGTGTGTCAATTTATCCCTAGTCACATAAACTTTGGGCACAGGATATAATCTTGATAATATAAGATTACTTTTCAGAAAGTGTCAGGACTGTACAGTTTTTAGCTTTTTCTTTCATCATTACATAAACATTATATGATTTTTTTTACATTCTGGTACATACCTTCTTTCAATAATTCTTTAATATTTATGCTATAATTAATATTTATTATTAATAAGTTACAGTTTTTTACCCCCTTTATCTATTCTACAAGTAACCACATCTTGTTATTTTAAATTTTTTAAAACCTTGAAATTTCCTTTTTTTAATTTGTAGGTTTGAAATCATTGACTAAAATACAAATCCACCACGGATTTTTTTCAAAAATTTAGTATAGCTTGTTATTTTAAACGCTGTAGGTTATGTGGTTAAACACTTTAGTTATTTATAGTTTAATATAGATTATTCTTTTTTTGGTATAAGATACAAGTGAGTAAGAGCAATCCGAATCACAGGATTTATTTAAACTTTTAAAAAGGGATCAAATTTCTAAAGATGGCCAAGGATATAGAGTATGTGTACAGATTGATCCAAATGACCCAAGCAAACCCCTTCAGGTTACTCACATACCTCGGCTGAATGTGATAGAAGCTGGTCAAACAGAACAGGCAATTAAGGTTTGTTTCCTAATTTATCATATAATATTTTTTAAAATGACCATCATTCTGATATTCATGTATACTTTTGATATACTAGTTGAAAACAGTATTTTGTACTTTTCTAAATAGTTTTAGGTTTTTATTCATGTATTTGTATTGAATGTTAGTTGTTTTGTGTATAAATGTTACGTTTTTTATGTATGAGGACTGAACACAACAGAAAGACACAGATAACAGCTTATATAATTTATTACAATAAACTATTAAATATGTAACAGATATAACATAAATTATAAAATAACAATGACAAGTATTCAGTTTAAAATTAATTACAATACAAAATGGTACTGGCCTGTGTCCAATATAATGATTCAGAATGAAAGTCCAAAAGTCTAGATCAGAAATCCAAAATTCCAGTCTAGGGTGTGAATTTGGTCCCACGAAGAAATTCCGAAGTTTGCTCCGGTCTCCCCTAAACAGTCTTGTATGTGTTGACTATCAGTATAACCAGTAATTCGAATGAATCGTAAAGATTGATGAAATAAAATCACAGCTTTTGTAAATCTAGCTCTAGTCACAAATCCAAGTTGAATAAACACACAGCAAATGTTGAAAATTTCTCGAACAAAGACGATATCTCTTGAATCGAAATAAAAGCGAATGACTGACTGACTCTCCTCGCATCGCCGTCTGTTTTTATACTAGTAGGCCTACTCTTCTCGAACAATTGCATAACTTCCCACCCAACATTCCAGAGTAATCTAGATTCGTCTCGTACAGACACCATGCCATTACAAATGATCGATCTATCTAATTCTAGAAATTTCTACATGAATAATAACGTATATACATAACGCTTTATACGTAACAATAAATTTTGTAAGTTTATAAATAGGAGGCATTATTTTATTTTAAATATATATATACAAACACACACATGTTGGAAGCGGGGCTCTAATAAATGTTTACATATTTCATTAAATTATTTGAAAGCAGTGGTAATTCAAATGTTTTATTTATAACTATTCATTTCTTTATTCATGATAGAGTGATCATCTTTCAATTGAGAAGCTCTTAATTCATACCATTCACATCCGTACCAAACAAAAATTGACCGAGTTAAAGGAAGAATTGATATCCAGATTGGGAGAAACAGAATGTAAGATAATCTTACCTTTGTGCTGAAACTTAAGTAACAGCAGCATTGCTACAGAACTGATCTGTTGTTAAAGATAGCTAAGTTTTAACAGCAGCATTGCTACAGAACTGACCTGTTGTTAAAGATAGCTAAGTTTTAACAGCAGCATTGCTACAGAACTGACCTGTTGTTAAAGATAGCTGAGTTTCTCATTCAGTGACACACTGGTGTTGAAGCACTTATTAAAGTCAAAAGCTAAAAAGTGTTACCGCTTGTTTGTTATGGGGCGATATCTTTTAACGTGTGTTAGCTATTCAGTCTAAGGTAGTGTTTAATTCTCTGTGCATTTCTTAAAAATGAATGTATTGCTAAATACAGAGTTAATGCTTTATTGTGCTTATTAGAAAGGAGCTATTGCATATTAATAGCTGAAACAATTAATAATAGTACTGAATAAGGCGAGAACAAAACAGTTGTTATAAATGTATCTCAGAATGGCTGGTATGGGTCTTAAAACTTTTATTAATAAGCAGAGAACAACGTTTTGATCATCTTACACCATATTCAGGCTAACAAAGAAGGTTTCAGGTTTACCTGAAGGTGACCTAGGAAGGTCGAAAGGTTTTTTTTGCTTATTAATAAAGCTGTTAATACCCATACCAGCTGTTCTGAGAAAGACTTTCATTTCAAGTGGGTTTCTCATCATCAAGAATTGTTATGAATGATATTTTTAGTTTATTTATTGTGATACTGGAAATAATTAATTTTAATATTTTGATGGGTTGGCTTCCCATAAGATTGTTTTTATTTCCTGTGTGTACCATTGTACGTAAAGTTTTAAGATTTGCTTGCTTGTTTTTGAGTTTTTAATAGTTATATATTTTGTTTCTATTTCAGGCTCTGTGGGTGGGTCACCAGCCATCCTGCACTTTCCACTGCTTCAGCCTTGTATGCAGTCTGAACAGCTGTTGATTACAGTAGATACTCACACTGGCTACTTTCTAGCTCACATTCCACAGTTTGGTAAGCACTGTGGTTGAATGATAATGTACAAGTTTCACATAATCTGTTTTTATTAGCTTAAAATATGGTATACTGGTTAATTGTTGTGTCACACTGTGTCGTAGCAGCTGTTCCACAGCTGAGAAAATAATGTCTTGTTCCTGTGATATAGATAATACAATTATCTTTACACTGTAAATTTCACATTTTGATAAGTAATTCTGTTACACATGCTACAACTTAATATACATTATCCAGTGTAGTAATTGATATTCTATTACTATAATGAAGACCTACAGTGATGTTTTGTAACCAAGGTTTCACTAATCAATTTCAAATTTATCCACATTGTTTGTGACTGGTATAGCTGTAAAAATTCCATTCAAATAATGAATAAACATTCAATAAATAATAATTCTGATTTTAGAGGATCATTTTTGATTGATCTCACGTGTTTAAACGTGATAAGTGTAAAGAGACACTGGACTTGAACCCAGAATATCTGTGTAATGTAATTTGGTTAGATAAGGATAAGTCAACCCTTAGTGCCTGACTACAACTTAGAAACCTTTCTGCTGTATTTGACTACTTGTATATTTTATTAGTACCATCAGCTAAACATATTATCCTAAAAATAAGTATTCTAAGTTAACTGGCAGGTCAGTGTGTTTCAATACTTCATTGTTTCAAATAATAACGAATAATATGCTAACTTACTCCTTCAGTGCGGATGGGATGTATTGTTAAAAGCACCGCTGCAACAAAGCTAAAAAAAAGTTGTTTTACTCTAAATAAACAAATAAATAAACATGCTTAATATACAAGTTTTGTGTGGTAACATTTGACATTAAAACCTCTTTTTAACCATGTGCTTTTAAAGATATGGAACAATAACAACATTAAAGAGGCCGACATGTCTCCATCTTGCAAAATCCCAACATGGTCAATTTTGTCACAAGAAAAGTCATGAATAAAACAGAAGAAAAAAAAAAACTTTGTCACTGCTTGGAAATAACAAAAAAGGGATCTTTGTGTCAAATACCATGCGAGTTGGATGACGTCACATGAATTAAATTCTCAAATTGTTCTTTCCTCATTGAAAAATTGAGCAGAAGAGAAGAAATCTAAAATTATCTGTCTCTGTTTTGTTTCTATAAAGAGTATCTTCATACTAAATCCCAAGTAAATTGGTTGAAATAGGGCTAGTTAATTGATTAGACCCCCTGAAGTTATAGGTTTGACCTGTTGACATCCATGAAATGACAAAAATGGGCATATCTAACATTTTGTATGAATGTGTGTTGGACCTGTAGAAAAGAAATCTTGGTCCCAAATTTCCATGTAAATTGGCCAAAGTATGTTGAAATAAGTTAAAAATAAACACACACCCTAAAATATGCTTTTTGTGGCACATCGGGCCTTCTATAATTACCAAAATGGGCAAGACCAACATTTATTTTTGTCAGTGTGTGAAATCCCATGTAAATTGGTCAAAACATGACCTAGTTATTGACCAAAAATTCCAAAATTATGCTTTTTTGTGAGCTCTGACCCCCTTTAAAGAAAGCACTATAAATGGGCAAATTCAACTTTGTTTTTTATGTGAGTTTGTTGGGCTCATGACAATCTATATTTTTGCTGGTTGGCATGTGGATTGGTGTAAATGTGAATGCACAGAAGCTCAAAATATACATTTTGGGCTTGTTTGATTTGTAACTTCATGAAATTCTTAAAAAGGGCTAACCTCCCCCTCAAAAAAAAAATTCGGGTATATTGGACCAATATACCAATAATCCTGTTAAGTTTTTGGAAGAAGAAACAGTACGTCTCTTTGTAAATAGAATAAAACATAAAATACCTGGCTAGTTTTCTACTGTCTTATACTGCAAGCTACAAAAGAATGAAAATACTGAGTACTGGTTTGAATACAGAAAATCAGTAGTTCTGGAAAAATAACCTTTGAGGTCATGACAAATTATTTTCTACGTGAGCATTGGTAATAAGTTTTTAATGTCTTTTTGTTTGAGTTCACATGGAAACCATTTGTCTTTTTTCTTTTCCAATTTCCTTAAGAAGGCTTGATATTGTGAAAATTAAAACACCCAATTTATGTGCCATTTCTTGATCTAAAAGTTGTAAATTTTTTCTTACACTAATACCCTCAAGTTCTCGTCTTCAACAGAGGAATGATTCCCTCTACCCTCCTCATCTTGGAGACTGAAGTCTCCTTTTCTGAACATTGAAAACCAATGCTGAATTTTCTTTCAGAAGTGGCTTCATCTCCCAATGCTTGCTTTATATTGTGAGTTGCCTGAGCAGCACTATGACCAAGTTTAAATTCATGCAGAAAAATTGTTCTAAAAGGCATTTTTTTCCATCTTGACAAAAGGGCTCTGGATATCAATAATGAATACTTTTAAAAAATTGAGTAACTGATGTATAGATAAAGCATTCAAGTTTCCCTTAATATGAAGGTAATGATATATAAAGCAATGTGTATGTTAAATTATAGAAGTGAAATCTGCCATTATTTTACAAACAACATAATAAATACCATAATATATTCTTGTTGAAACATTGTATGTTTATAATAAAGCTGGTGTTCTTTACCCATTCGAGTCATCTTCAAGCTTTAACTTTCTAAAAAGCGGGTTCCTTGTGATCAGTTGTAAGTAATTATTTGCCATCCATCTTGAAGTACATTTTTACTTTTAGCGGGTTCCTTGTGATCAGTAATAAGTAATTATTTGTTTTTCCTAAATATTTTATTATTGAGTTGATCAGGTTGGTTTTTTTATAGGTAACTAACCTTTTTGTTTATTTCATTGTTACTGATATAAAGCAATAATTGTATTATCTATTTATGTACAATGTGATGGTTGTTGTATTTGGTATTGTTTAAATATTCTAACTAGAAAATTTTCTTATTTTGATTATTTATAGTTCTGATTACAGATATTATCTTGTCTTATTTTTATCAAATTCTGTAAAGTTTCATGTATAAATCCTGTAACACATTTAAAAAAACGTGCTATTTGTATATAAGGATTAATATGCAAGGAGCTTTAATGTTTACATATCAGAAATATTTGTACATTATTTTTTTTTTTATTACAGAGGCTCCAACAATGGAAGAACTTAGTGAATCTTTAAATAAAGATTTGGGTCAGGTCGAGGCATTGGTCTTGGATCTTAGGTATGCTATCACAAAATACTATTTAGGTGTAGGAAGAGAAAAGTATGTATGTATGTAAATTGTCCATCAGTAGAAGATTTATGTAAATAATATAAGCTATTTCTAATCAACACTTCATATTAGCTGTTACTGCAATTTTTCATCTTTGGTGATATCCAAAGATCAACTTCATTTAAGGTGTTACATAGAACACAATATATTGAAGCAGTCTTCTGATTTGTGTTTATTAAATAACATGTTACATAGAACACAATATATTTAAGCAGGCTTCTGATTTGTGTTTATTATATAACATGTTACATAGAACACAATATATTGAAGCAGGCTTCTGATTTGTGTTTATTAAATAACATGTTACATAGAACACAATATATTGAAGCAGGCTTCTGATTTGTGTTTATTAAATAACATGTTACATAGAACACAATATATTGAAGCAGGCTTCCGATTTGTGTTTATTAAATAACATGTTACATAGAACACAATATATTGAAGCAGGCTTCTGATTTGTGTTTATTAAATAACATGTTACATAGAACACAATATATTGAAGCAGGCTTCTGATTTGTGTTTATTAAATAACATGTTACATAGAACACAATATATTTAAGCAGGCTTCTGATTTGTGTTTATTAAATAACATGTTACATAGAACACAATATATTGAAGCAGGCTTCCGATTTGTGTTTATTAAATAACATGTTACATAGAACACAAAATATTGAAGCAGGCTTCTGATTTGTGTTTATTAAATAACATGTTACATAGAACACAATATATTGAAGCAGGCTTCTGATTTGTGTTTATTAAATAACATGTTACATAGAACACAAAATATTGAAGCAGGCTTCTGATTTGTGTTTATTAAATAACATGTTACATAGAACACAAAATATTGAAGTAGGCTTCTGATTTGTGTTTATTAAATAACATATTAAAACCATACTCTTTTGTAACTTGCACATATTGAATCAATAATGCAGTACAGTTATAGGTTTTATGTTGCATAACATATTAACTCTCATAATACAGGCTCGGTCAGTTTGACCAACTACATGACCTCTTTGTACTTCTAACTTTCAATATTGTGTGTATATATACCTCCAAGTTTTGGCAGTATTTTAGTAAAAACTAAAGTCTTTTATGCACATACAAAAATATTTCTTCAAACTGTTTTTAATAAAATAAAAATTTATCTGTGAATATTTGTTTTGAATTATCCCTGTGCAAGGTAATTTTCATGTTAAAATTAAAAATACTTTTCCTTATCTGAAGAATCTCAAATTTTCTTTGTGCAACCCCTAAAATCTCCTAAATGCATTTAAAGTTTATTTAGTAAATCTACAGTTTATCTGTTACCTAATCTACCGTGTTTCAAAATGGTATCATGTAGGTACGAGTTGTTTTGTACAAAGTATTAAAATAGTGCTGTAGATTGATACATTACCCAGTGTATTGAAGGGTCTCTGTCGTAGGCTTCATATTTTAACCTTTACTACATTGTGAAAGCTAGCTCACATAACATATATTCAAGTTTAATTCATAAGATCTTCAGTACGTTTGGACTACGTAGAGGTCTGAATGGGTTTTATGTGCAGGGGACTGGGGCCATTTGTTGTAATTTTTGACTTTGCAGATCTGTGCGTTATCTTTCGTGGTGGGATTTGCTTTTAACACTTATTAGTTCATGTAGTGTATATATGTGTATACATACAGGTACATGTAAAGACACAAAGATACTGAAGAAATGTACCTTCCATGCTATCTTTAGGTCACATTTGTGAGATATCAGATAACTATTTTCAGATTAATAGATAGGTTGTATTGTTGTTGAAGAAGTAAAGCTGAGGATTTATTATAGAGATAGGAAAAGCTTTTAAATAGTAAACACAGTATGTTTAAGTTATAAACATTGTGTATCAAATACAAATAATTTGTTACAAGACAATTATAAACTTAAAAATAGGCCTATCACTTAAGAACAATTCCTATGTTACATTACGTAACCTCTCAGCTTTGTCTTTGAGCATGCTTTATAATGAAATGTTTTTTCAAAGAATTCCTTGGTGATTTGTTTAGATTTTCTATAACCCTTTTTTGGGCTACTGAGCACATTTCCCGGTTGTTTATCAAGCTTAAGTGAAAATAATAGTTGTAACTATTTCAACAATTTGTTACAAAAGGATAGTTTGAAATTAATTATTTTTTCATTTTATAACGTTAATATAATTTTTGAAAACAAAGAATTGTACCTTGTTTCTCATTTGGTTTTTCTTTTTCTTTCTCTACACGTAACTATCACAGTCTTATATTTACACACATTTATGATATAAAAGTATTGTCATCTGAATAACAATTAAGTTCTGAAAACTGCTAAAGATAGTCTAAATACCATTGGATACAGTAGATTACAAATTTATGTTAATGCAGAATAAATAATGTAGTATGAGAAGTAATTTATGGTTTCACGAGAAAATGAAAACTTGTTGCTGAGAAAATTAGCAGAATCTAATAAGAATTTTCAAAAATAAGCCATAAACCTTCAATCTTTGAATAGATTTTATAAATGTTTTTTTAATTCCCAAGAAAGTGTTCATTTTAAATTACACTTGTCTGAAAGCTGCAGAAATGTTATTCTATGAGAGGTTATTTAGTAAGCCTCGTGCCCCCCAGTGGCTCAGCGGTATGTCTGCGGACTTACACGCTAAAATCCGGGTTTCGATACCCGTGGTGGGCAGAGCGCGGATAGCCCATTGTGTAGCTTTGTGCTTAATTCAAAATAAATAACAAGTAAGCCTCGTTAGACTAGGAGAGTATGACTAGGCAATGGCAAAATATTCTGTTGATTTATATCTTTATTTATTGAATATTATTGTTTAGTTAATCATGTTTAAGTAATGGATATAGATAACTTATAATGTTTTGAAAATAAATTATATTTATTAAATATATTTTTGACCAAAAATATTTTGACATAGTCTGACCTCAAGCTATTTAGAAACATCAAGTTCTAAGCCAGTGATAAATCTTTGTCAGTTTTTCAAAATTCTGTTCAATTTGTTTAGTAAAAGAAGGTAATAATAAGAAATATTAATTAGTTGAAATTGATTGACTGTATCAGATGGATCTTTCTGACAATCATTAAAGAGATTTAAAATTTTGAAATGAAAGGGATTATTTTAATGTTTTCTTAAAGCTATTTTTCATAATATAAAAAGTGATAAAATAATATATAGTTCAAAGTAAGTGAGGATTTTTCCATTACAAACTAAATATCATTTGCTAAAATTGTGGTAGGTTTCACATAATTTGGTTGTTTCCACTCTAAGAAGGAAAACAAAGGACATGAGTGTCTTGCCCAAAAAGGATCAAGCTAGATATTACTTAAAGTTCTTACAGACATAATTATTAATGCTGTATCAAACGGTCATCATCACGCATAGCTGTAGTTGTCAAACTTGTAAATCATAATTACTAAAATAAACTGGACAGTTAATGTTATCTTACCATAGAAAATGCTATATTTATTTCAAATGTTTATGTTTATTTTCATGAAGTAATTACAACCACGAAATTCAATCTCCCTCAGATATTGGGTAGTGTTACGTCGATGCGAGAAGACTATTCAGCATCTCCCAGTGCTCTCGAGCGAACAGCTCCCACTGATGGTACCTCCAGAACATCCAGTGGCTCAGATGGGAAAGCACAAGCTCTTCATCAAGCTGTGTAAACATCATAATTACTATGTGGTAAGTTGAGAAAGTTTTAAACATTTTCACCGCTTACCTTAATCTTTGACACTTGTTTCATGTGGTAGAAGAATGTCTCAGTTTGAATTTAATTTAAAAGAGATCTGAATTAATGTTTGAGACATAGTATATTGTCTTTAGAAGGTGCTGTGAGTTATAATTATTTGTATTCTCTACAGTTTAATTATTTGTGGTTTTCCGAAGGTCGTTCAGCTGAAACCTCACGAGGATAATCCAGGTGACGTTGCCTTACAGTATTACCTAATGACAGTTAGTCCTCAACCGTTAGAAGAGAGCACAGATCAGCGGGATGACACTACAGGTTTAGAACTAGAATTGCCAAAATCTTTTCTTCAGGTTGTGAATTTTCTCCCACTAAACACTTTTACAATATCCCATGGACCATTCACCAGCATTGAAGGTAGAAGTTAAACTAAATGTTTTGAACTTTTTAAAATTGTACTTACTAAAATTTCTTTCTTTCATTAAACATATACAAAATAACTTTCTTCATGAAATTTATCATAAAAAAAAACAGCAGTTTAAATATTTCTGTTCCCAGAAAGTAATATTTTTGTATGTGTGATTACTTGAAATTAATATTTTCTGTAGAACTTACATTAACAGACAGGAAACATTAACTTATCTATTTCTACTTGTTTAATAATTTCTTTCATTATTAGCTGAATTACTCATAGTTATAGTCAGTCTTGTATCATTTTAGGTACTCGGAACAACTTCCAGTCACAAGTAGTTAGAAAAAGCTTACATTTTTTAAACATTTTCTTTTATATATATAAGAGCAATTAAATTAGAACTGGAATATATTTATATAAACTGTCTATTGATATGCATCTTATGAAACATTTTGGTCAAAGGTAAGTAAACAATAATAGCAACATTTTCAGATTGTCAAATTGGTTTATTCGTTTACTTTTTCTATATTTCTTAATATTGTTTACCAGAATTTCCGAAGGTGTGAGGAGTTAACTTCCACAGGGGAGGCATGATTGATTAAGAAAATCAGTAGTACAACATGTAAAATTAAGAGTTTTAATATAATTTTTCTGATGAAAGTAATAATTAATCACTACAATGCATCTAACATTTTGATGTGTTTCATGTACTAAATCTTTTCAATTATTTTACCCATTTTAGAAGGGGGAGTTCACAAGAAAACATTTATTACAGTTGAAAATTTGGGAAATGTTAGTGTTAGCAATTCATAATTCACATGTAGACTTACAAACCTTTTTCTATGCAAATCAAGTAGCTTCAAATTTGTTTTATTTTACTTAAATGTTTTGTTTTTTCATGATAGTTGCAGACCAGAATGTAGGTGTCAAGAGAAAAGTAAGTCTATGGAAATGACCTAACTCAGTATTTATATGTGATATTTATTTAACTTTTTAAAAGAGCTCATGATTTCACAGTTGTTAAACAAATCTTATTAAAAACAATTAAATCATTCAGAAGATACAAAAATGGAGTTTCATTAACACTGTAACACTGATTTTCTTTCTTAAACTACCAGAGTGCTAGACATATTTGCTACTTTTTGCATGATTTGAAATCTTTACATTTACATAAACCAAACTTCGGAAACTTAAGTTTTATCTGAATTATTGAGATATAATTTTACAAGTGGGTTATATTTTATGTTGCATTTAAAAACCAAAGAACTGAAACTTCAGTCATTTATGTAATGCCGAAAGAATCATTGTTCATTTATGTAGACCAGCTGTTATCAATGTAATGCATTATCAAAAAACTGTACCTCAGTTATGTAGACCAGCTGTTATCAATGTAATGCATTATCAAAAAACTGTACCTCAGTTATGTAGACCAGCTGTTATCAATGTAACGCATTATCAAAAAATTGTACCTCAGTTATGTGAACCAGCTGTTATCAATGTAATGCATTATCAAAAAATCTTACCTCAGTTATGTCGACCAGCTGTTATCGATCTAATGCACTGTCAAAAAATTATATTTCAGTTCCTTAAACCAGCAGTTACTGATCTAACACATAATGCCTGCAAGAAAGCTTAGCTTAAATGGTATGTGTGAAAATGATGAAGAAAATTCAGAAGGGGGGGGTGAATAATAACAAAAATGTTTCATAGATTGCTGTTATTTTGTATTGAACATGTAGGAAACATAGGTCACTATTAGTTTGTGTTGAACATGTAGGAAACATAGGTCACTTTTTGTCTGTATTGAACATTTAGGAAACATAGGTCACTGTTTGTTTTCAACATCTAGGAAACAGGCTACTGTTAGTTTGTATTGAACATGTAGGAAACATTGGTCACTATTAGTTTGTATTTAACATGTATGAAACATAGGTCACTATTAGTTTGTATTTAACATGTATGAAACATAGGTCACTATTAGTTTGTATTGAACATGTATGAAACATAGGTCACTATTAGTTTGTATTGAACATGTATGAAACATAGGTCACTATTAGTTTGTTTTCAACATGTAGGAAACATAGGTCACTATTAGTTTGTTTTCAATATGTAGGAAACATAGGTTGCTGTTAGTTTGTGTTGAACATGTAGGAAACATAGGTTGCTGTTTGTGTTGAACATGTAGGAAACAGATTGCTGTTTGTGTTGAACATGTAGGAAACATAGGTCGCTGTTAGTTTGTATTCAACATGCAGGAAACATAGGTTGCTGTTAGTTTGTATTTGGTATGTAGGAAACAGATTACTGTTTGTGTTAAACATGTAGGAAACATAGGTCACTGTTAGTTTGTATTCAATATGTAGGAAACATAGGTTGCTGTTAGTTTGTGTTGAACATGTAGGAAACAGGTTACTGTCAGTTTGTATACAACATGTAGGAAACAGATTGCTGTTTGTGTTGAACATGTAGGAAACATAGGTCGCTGTTAGTTTGTATTTAACAGGTAGGAAACATAGGTCACTGTTAGTTTGTATTCAACATTTAGGAAGCATAGGTCACTGTTAGTTTGTATTTGGTATGTAGGAAACAGATTGCTGTTTGTGTTGAACATGTAGGATACATAGGTTACTGTCAGTTTGTATACAACATGTAGGAAACAGATTGCTGTTTGTTTTGAACATGTAGGAAACATAGGTCGCTGTTAGTTTGTATTTAACATGTAGGAAACATAGGTCACTGTTAGTTTGTATTCAACATGTAGGAAACATAGGTTGCTGTTAGTTTGTATTTGGTATGTAGGAAACAGATTGCTGTTTGTGTTGAACATGTAGGAAACATAGGTCACTGTTAGTTTGTATTCAACATGTAGGAAGCATAGGTCACTGTTAGTTTGTATTCAATATCTAGGAAACAGACTTAATTATTGCATTTTAAGTATAGTAACTAAATCTCAGTTCCATTTGGCATAAATTATTAATATGAGTAGAAAAATAATTTTTTATTTGAAATTTTGCAACTGTTAAAAAACATGAATGTTATTAATTCATTCATTTTTATTTAGCTTTTAGCAAAACAACCTGCAGAAAGTTCAGTTAAACGTTTAAAAAACACGGGCTATTTCAACACTGAGCTCGCTCACGTAATTGCCATGTGTGATGAAAGACTACCTTTTTGCACCCTGACAGCAGAGGTAAGGTTGTTGTTACTTCAGAGGCATTCCTTTGTTTGTTCAGTTGTTTGTTGTATGTTTTACCAAAGCTTAAAGAAAATGCTGCTGCTTTTATTTCCATGTTTTATTCAAAAATCTGGTGACTTTTAAAACTGAAGTGATATTTGAGTTGGATTAGTTCCATGTTTGAAAAACTGGTAATTTCAAACAAACTTCTAGACAAAATGAATGTTTACTGATTCTGATAGTCAAATCAGTGGATGTAAGGAATTCTGCTTTTTCTTCAAGTCAGAAGTGGGGTTATTTATAAATGGAAGACTGTATAAGTTTTGTGATATTTTTTAGATGGCTGAATAACATTACTTTAAATAAATTTAATCTTTTTCAAGGTTCTGAAAAAATAAAATTATAACTGAAATTTTTAGGTTTAGAAATTTAATTTGATATATATTTTATCATTGTATGTTTTAGATAAATTTTAAAAAAATCCAAATTATTAATCCTAATTTCAGTTTCTCACCCTAATTGTGACTTTTATTTGGGCAGTAAAAATACTTTCTATCTGTGTAGATAACTTGTGCACAAAAGGAAGGATACTACCAGTTCAGGGTTTAATGCTTGTTTATTACTTATTTTTAGGTCAGATAATTTGAAAACATTAGGTTTCTGAAGGTAGTGGTATCAGAAACAAAAAAATAACAGCTAACTGCAGTTTTTGTTTAAGAACATCCAAGCTTCTAAATATAACAAAATTATAAATATATTGCCTTGAAGTTGTAGTTTTCTTTCTCACAATATTTTAGGCACAAAGCTCTCTTTCCTCCTAGTATGAACTATACAGTTCTAAACTTTTAATTCTTAAGTTGTAAGTCTTTTTTGATCACATGCTTTGATAAATTCGTAACATATTTTCCCAAGTTTAATTCAGTGTGCTCCCACATATCATGAGTGCTCGATTTTAAAAGGTTAAACTGAAAACAATTTGATTCTTAACATGACAGATGTACACAATGTATTGAATAATTTTTAAATACAGTGAACAACTATTTATGTGTTAAACATTTTTGGAAATCTTGTATTGAAGTTTTTTTGACATGTCAATTTTACATAATTTATTTAAAGACAATATGTGGCAATACACTAAGTTGTTAGTTCATATTCTTATAAATCTTTATCATTTCTATAATTGTCACTACCATCAGATTAATTGCATTGATTGGACTTTCTGGAACATTTAGTTCTTTTTCTGATTCTCATCATCTGTTCCATCCACCACCTTGGATATGGAACATTTTTTTAAAACCTTAAATGATACTGCAATGATTTGACATCACCTTCTAGTAAGAATACCTAATACAATTGAATGCATCGAAATATTATGCGCAGTAAAACTTTTAAGAGGCATTTGGAGGAAAACAAGTGTGCATTTGTTTGGGAAAATATTGTGTATCAGGATTTACTTTTTCGTTAATGCTACATAAAGATAATAAGTAATTTTACTGGCTCACATAATTATTTCGTAATTTTGCTGAAGTAATTATTTTAGCAGTTTGTTTTTCTTTATAAGAAAAACTCCCATAGACAATTTGAAACTATTGGGTCTTTTTGAAACAGCTGTATGTGATATCTAAAAAGAATAAAGGTTTAGCAACATAAATACAATCTATTTCTATTAGTTGTAATGACAAGTAATATTATATGTTGTAAAATGTTTGATCTGTATTTGTTATTATGTTTGTGGTAGTGTTACTACCGATAAACACACAACAAACCTGGTTCTTAGATTAATGAATATGACTGTGTATTATGCAGTGACACGTTGCACAGTCATGCCACGTCATGGTTTTTATTTTGTTAGGAATTATAAATTTACCAAAAAATTTTGGGCTCAGTAGTGTTCATTGGCTAATACATTTTATGTTTCATGCATTTGTGTTTCAGATATAATGTTTGTTTTTGTGACTTATTAAGTGTAGAAAGTGTCTAAATAGTGACTTTCAGCTGAAATTAGTTGAATAATATTTTACAGCTTTTTTTAAGAAAATGTGTTTGTAAGATATATGAATGTTATGTTACACGTTATAGTTAAATAGAAGAGGAATTTGCCATCAAGGACTTCAGGTAGAAGCTAATGGCACAAACTTCGTTGTCAAACTTGTTAAGTAAGTTAATAATGTATCTGAAACTTTTCTATTACTTTGTATTTAATGAGACACACTGGAATTTCACTATTTATAGTGAGATTTAATGCAAAAAAAAATTTAAAAGTTGTTATTTGATATAATTTTCATATTTTATAATGTTGCAAGATATTACGTGAAGTTCATTTTGAACTTTTTTGGAGCTGCAGATTCATGTTATCTTGTCAGTTCAGTCTAGAATTGATTGAATATATTATAAATAAAAATTGCTTGTGTGTGTCAATATATATGTATAGTATCATGTCATCCCATGAGTAATGTCCGAAAATTTAATACAGAAGGTGCATCATCATTTCTGTCTTTGTAGAAGGATTTAATGACAAAATACATAGTAGAACATGTACAAAAATGTTCAAACCAATAAAAGAAACTAACCCAACTCCACTTTTTCAGATCATTAATTAAATAAACCCTTATGGAGATGGATGTGTCTGAGGAGCACATTAGAAATATAATGTTTTATAAGTTTACAAAATGCAATAGTGCAGCAGAATTTACACAAAACATTCAAGGTGTTTATGGTGTGGAGTCTCTCAATGAAAGAGAATGTTGAAGGTGGTTTCAAAAGTTCAGATCAGGTGACTACAGCTAAAGTGATGCGCCACGTTCAGGTTGTCCTGTTGAGTTTAATGATGACTTGCTGTTGGCTGTAACAGTTGCAGAACTAGCACAAAAGCTTAATTCAACCCATTCAACAGTTCACCGTCGTCTGCAACAGTTTGAAAAGGTGTCAAAACTTGGAAAATGGGTCCCTCATGATTTGACAGAAGTCAACCTTAGAGCAAAAGTGGACATTTGCATTTCCTGCACTTTTGTGAACATAAATCACTTTATTTGAACAGGTTAGTGAATGGAGATGAAAAATGGATATATTATAAAAAGGTTAACTGCTGCACACCCTGGCTTATTGCAGGTAAACTGGCTAAAGCACAGACCGAAATGGACCTCCACCCTCTGAGCGTCTTGTTAAACGTTTGATGGAATATTGTTGATGTGATGCGTTTTGAATTGCTGCCATTTAATGTAATGATTACATCAGACTTCTATTGTCAACAGTTAGAGTGCTTGAATGCTGCACTGAAAGAAAAGAGGCTTACTTTGATCAGTTGTAAAGGTGTTGTGTTATACCAAGATAATGCGTGGCCCCACACAGCAAGGATCACATCTGCAAAGATTCAAGAGTTAGACTGAGAAAAACTTCCACATGCTTCTTATCTTCTAGATCTTGATTGTCATATATTCTGAAGCTTCCAGAACTATCTTGATGGAAAAGAACTTGGAACTTATGAAGATGTCAAAACTACCCTCTCCACATTCTTTCAATCCAAACCCCAATAATTTTATAGAAGTGGTATTCAGAAGCTCGTGAATCATTGGCAGGATGTAATTAATTATAATGGAATATACATTATTGATTAAATAACATTAATAGCTTTTGAAATCCTTTTTCTGAAGTTAAAATTGGACATTACTTTAGAGATGACTTGATATGTTTAACATTTCTCAGAATGTTGAGTCTTAGGCTTTTAAACATACATTTAATAACTAAAATCTGTCACTCAGAATTACAAGTTTGAAATGACAAAAGTGTAAAGTAAACAACAGGAAAGAGTATTTTTAGCTGTATTTTTTTAGAGAATATATTGTTTGTAGACTATGTAATTGTGAGTAAAATCACGCACATAAATATGTATATATATATATTTTTTCCCCATTCCATCATCATTAGAATGCCCCATTGTGAAGGAAGTGATGTTGAGGCTGCTGCTGTATTGTCATCTTCATTACTAAGTTGTACATTGAGACTTCCAGGAAAAGGCATGAGAGCTTGGCTTGTAGAGGTAAATACCATTGTTTTAAGCAGTCTACTAAAATGTGAATTATAGAGATGGTTGTTTTTCTTTATCTTCAGATTCACCTCAACAGTTGACTTACAGATCATCTGGTCATTGGTTTGTAAATTGCACACAGTTTCTATGTACATCCATCATAAAGCCATGTTCAGGAATATATTTCTTCATAAGAGGGAAAAAAAAAACCTTTATGTTTTAAATGTTAACTGAAAAGAGAATGATGAAGAACAGACTGAATTTAAGAGGGGGCTTAACACAAAGTAAATAGAATTGGAAAACAATTCACATTGCCTTATTTAAAGTATCATTATGCCTAGATTAACCATATAATTATAAAATTATTTTAGCTGTTAAACTTTTAAAAATATCTTTGAATCATGAGGTTCAGTTGATTGACAGAAAACTGAGTAGGTGTGGTTTTTTTTTAATATTTCAATGTAGTTTCTCTTCTTCAGGATAATGAGAACATCTTTTAGATTACAAACTTTTCTGTTTCATTAGTAAAAATATATATTACCAAAACATCAAACCAAGTACTGTACTTTAAGTACAAACAGATATGTGCTTTTTTTAATTTTTATTGAAGTTTTATCTGAAATTGAGTATTAAAATTATGTTTTTGTGCTTTGGGTGCTACAGATATATGTAATCCAATAATGTTGAGTTGTAAAAAAAAAGCAATCTCACGAAGTATTGACTTAATATCTGATAAAACGGTAAAACAAAAGTTTATGAATTAGGAAGAATGTTAACCTTATTTGTACTGTTGGGGCAAAGTTCTCATGTCTTGACCTTTATTAGAAAGTTATATTCAGAATTCAATTAAATTACTTTGTTATTGACGTGTGTTAATAATTTTGATATTAAAATGTAGTTTTTAACTCGACTTTTCATATTATCTAGATTTTAATTTGAAAAAGAAATATATAAAATAAATTCCCAGTAGCTCCTCTCATCCAAATTAAATGTTTTTGCTGTGGTTTTCTCATTTATAGATTTTTCTTTTCGAGCTGATTGTATGTGTGTGACAGAATATAAAGTTTCATATTCTTCTTGCTTTACTGATGTATTAACATTTGTTTAGATGACATATCCTTATTTCAAAAATGTCTCCATTTTTTTCTAAAATTATTAATGTATATATTTATGACCAATAGAAAGAGTGATTTCTGTGTTATGCAAGCCACATGCTTGTTTTACTTTAGCAGTAAAATCAATTAATGTGCCGTGAGAGCTTTATGTATTTGGATTGAAGATGTTGCACTGAAAGTAATGAAAGATTTTAATCTATTTATGTGTTTGTCAGACAGCCATATGAATTATATTAGTTTCTGGACATTCTAGTCTAGTGTAAGATTTATTTTTCGTGTTTAAAAATGAATATTGGGAAGCTACCTCAATTTTTCGACAACCAACATGTAATGAAACAAAAATAGGCTTCCTAACTCACTGGCTCTAGTGCCAAAAGCCTCAAGACTAAAATAAATGTTAACTTTCCTGGTTTTCATGAATGTATTTCTTTGACAAGATCAACTAAAATGTAAAAATTAGAAATCTGTATTAGATTATGTAAGGAAATTTAAATTAGAAAAAATTAAATAAACTTTGTTATTAAGTAAAACGTGCTTTATCTTTTGTAATTTATTCTTGTTTGAGATAAATTATTTATATGCCACAATCTACAATTATTCTAAAAAATTTTTTTCTTCATATTTTGCAACTTTTGCTTCTAATGATCTCACTACAATTGGTATTAAGGCATAGAAAATAAGAGATAAAATGCAAACTTTTGATATTCACTTTGTAGGTTTTGATAATATGCTATGAAAACTGAAAACTACAAGATGAAAACAACTATTTTATTCTTAGCATAAACCTCACAAACTTTTTAATAAACTTGACTACACATTTTCCTATCCTAACCTTAAAACTTTGTTTTTAAACAAAGATACTATCTTTTCAGCTCATGCTTTTACTATGTTTACAAACCTTCTTACAGTTTGTGTTTTGCAACTGTCCTCTAACGAGTCTCTCAGCTAAAGAACAAGGTTCTCGAAGACCAGTGTCTTTCATGTATGACTTTGGCAGTGGTACATCTCGGCAAGTTGTAGAGATGGTAGAAGAATTACTTCAAGACTGGAGCACAATGGTTCACCTGTATGGTGTCATTGTTGAGTTCAGTGAAGCACTAAAAAATGGTAGGCTGATCGTGTGAGAATCCTGAAATTCCTAAGTGATTTTTGTTATCAATGAATAATGAGTGATTTTCAGTGGAACCATTTTCCTACAGTGTTAATTTCGTCATTAAGAGTACTTTATTGCCTGTATAATTTTCATTATTGATAAAGATTAAATGATATCAGAAGGAACTGTTTACTAACTATATATCCCATGCCATTAATAAAGGGTGTACTAATCAAGTTGGAACTTGTTACTGTTCATGTATTTAAAATGATTATTTTGTGGGAATTTTACTGGTTATTTTCGGACAAATATGACTAATTTGGACGAGAAGAAACGCTAAGTGTTAGTCTTGACAAATAGTGGTTTTATCAGACAAGAATCCTGTATTACTGACAGCATTTATTACTACAAGATAACTTGATGATCAAGTACTTAGGCAGAGCAGGCAAATGGACAGGGAATGAAATCAGACTCTCGTACTGTCTTTATGTTGCTTGTTTATGTAGTATAATAGTTTGAACTTGTCAGAACCTGATACAGATTATATGTAGTTTATGCTGCAACCAATAAGAAATGTTAGGCTGATGAAAGGACAGTGATATTGTCATGTAAAGTAGCCATTCATTTATTTGTTTTGCTGTTAAAAAATTGAGAGGAAGTTAAACTTTTTGGTAGAATGTTAGCAAACTGACCAATCAGAATGATTTTTCCCATCAACAGAATGACTGCAACATCACTATTTAAAAATTTAAGATGTAGAACAGTTTTTGTTTGTCCAGCTTGGGAAAATCATGCAATTATCTTTAGAAAACAAACTGTTTTCAAACAAATTGCATTGTACTATGTTACACAATATAAATGTTTTTTTTTTTATTTATATTTTATTTTTAATAATTAAGCATGCCTCTCACCCAAATGCACCTTTCATTTGTTTACGGTCTTGGTCTGACTAGTTTCCACAAGTAAAATAGTTTCAGGGTAGTGTTATTATGTGATGTTAACATTCATTTATTGATTTCACTTCTTTGTCTTTTCCTTGAGAGTTTGAAAAGTTTAAAATGTACACTGTTTCATGAAATTTCATAACATCTTCATTTCATTTCTCATGGTTCACAGTATGAACTAACCTTTACAGAGAAGATAAGACTAACAAAGTTGTCCAGAAATAAATATTGGTTTTGAACTGCAAAGTTTGGAAAAGTATAAACCAGTGTTGTAAAACTTGCTTTCGTAAAAGTAAGCATCATTGGCTTGAACACACTTTTGCCAATGTGTAATGGTGCTGTTTGTGCTTTTGCTATGATAATCAGAGTTTGTATGGTCAGTGAACTCCCTAAAAGCATCTTCTGGAGCTATACGGTTTTGAAAACATTTATTGTTCAAAAAGTTATCAAAGTGCTTGAAAAAATGAAAATCTCTAGGGGCAAGGTCTGTTGAAAAGGTAGATGAGGCAGAACCTCAATTCCCAATTTGTTCAATTTTTGAAGCGTCATCCTTGACAGGTCTTATAACATTAATTTTGTTGATCTTCAGTCAGCTCATGTGGAACCCACTTATCCAACTTTTTCATCTTTCCAATTGCACTCAGACGGCTGGCAATACTTGATTTGCTTGTGATAGCTTTTATGCAAGCTCACATACTGTTGTAGGAGGTTCTATCTCAACTGCTTCCCTTAATATATTTTCATCTCAGGATGGCTTCCTTCCGTGACCTTTGTGGCCTTCAGGACTTTCATCTCCATTTCAAAACATTTGGAACTAATGATGAACTGTAGGTTCAGTAACAGATCCATGGCTGAATACCTGGTTGGTGTTCTGTGTAGTTTATTTAGCTTTTTGTCCAAGTTTGAAGATGTAGAAGAAAATCAGACAAAAATCCTTCTTGTCCATGCTGCCTTGGGGGTTCTGAAACTTACTCTGAGTATAGTTGAAACAGCAGACAACCAAGACATCTTGTGAGCAAAAACATTGGATTAAACCAGTAAACCAATGATAAGTTACTCAATATTCAGCTTCTAAATGGCATCATGAGAATCCTGACATTTATTTCTAGACAACCTAATATAGTCGTTTATTACATATTCAGTTTTAATTTTTGACGGACAATTATTTAACCAGTTCAGTCTGTTTACTAATCGTTTGTTACTGATAAATGATTAGTTGTTCAAATTGTGCTAAATATTTAGTTGCTTAGAGTACGTTCTTATAATGTCTACACAGTGTTATCTGTGGACAAGTAAAATGTTGATATTTTGATTTCTTTTATTCTGATACATTGTAACGTTACAAAATGGTCATTTGTTCATGTTATAATACATTACTGCCTTGTTTGTTAATCCTTATGAATTTGATCATCAGTCTTTACACAGTAGTTGTTACTGACAATAAGTTTAACATTGGAACCCTGTTCTAATTTTTATAGTTTGTTGCTTTATGTAAAAATGTTGAACTGTTGATGTTGCACCAATTCTAATTATGTTCTTAAATGTTGTCTACATTATGAAATAGTCATATTGGTGTGTGATAATTGTTTTAATTTTGTATCAAATTCTTACAGTTTATTTAATATGGTGGATTTCATTAATTTATGTAAAGCAGAATAGAAAAAAAATTACCATATTATTATGAGAAAGAAGAGTTGTGAAATGTCTGGTTCAATTTTGAATTATGTCATTAATATAAAATCTTGTTGACTGTTAAAAATAATAATTATAATCAAAAGTACAATTTTATGATTTTTTTTTGATTTTTTTAAAGAAGCCAACATAAACCAGGGACTCAAATTTAGCTCATTGAAAGGACAGATTGTATTATTATAGTACGGAATGTTTAAAGTAAAAGGTTATCTTTCTTTGTGTACTAGCACTAACTTGTGAGGTTCTACAACTGTTAAGATGCCTGTTGTTTCTATTTTGATAGATCAAGATGGAAACCTGTGCAGCTTAATGGACATCAAGAGTTTCACATATAAGAAACTAGTTGTTGGTTATGGGCCCAGTAAAGCCAGTACAGTATGTACTTTTGGAAAGATCAGTGGTGCTTAAAGTGCAACACTTACAATGTTTCTACAAGTCATTTCAGTTGTTATATCTCTCTTATATTAGGAACTTGTGAACTCTAACAATTGGTAAAGCTAGCCAGTTTTACTGTACATAACTGTTTGATAGTACCAGTTTGAAAAGATGAGGTTTATCTTTTTGAATTTATGTAAACTGATTATGTACAATCTTCCATGTAAAACTAAGTGTTTTATTTTAAGTAAAAGATTTCAGCAACTGTGTTGACATTGTGAAAATTTTAAAGTAGATAATAACCTCTGTATGTTAAAATTTATTTACTAGAGCTCATGAGTTGAGTAGTGGTGTTATTAAATGAAATGCACCTTTACAGTACTGAGTATTGTAGTTATATATCTCCCATTTTGTTTTTGTTTATTTTTTAAGTTTTTTTGTTTTACTTTAAAAAAATCAAAGAAATGTAATTTATAGGTAACAATTTACTGGCGAGCTTCTGAGCGACGTTTCCATCTTGCCTTTGGCGTGGTTGGACAGACAGCATCCGCAAGCAACCCTCACACTTCAGTTGCATCTCAGCTACAACATGAATTCAATCATCACCATTCTGTTGCCAAGTTGGTTCAGGTGGGTTTTATAAAATCATCTCTTACTGTAGTAGATTACGTTTAATGCAGTAAGCTGACTGGGTGTGGCTAGTTATACAGCTTGATTTACCAGTGTTCTCACTTTATTAGCATCTTAGCTACTGTGTGAATTTTGGCTACCATCACAGTTCTGTTTTTCGATTTATGTGGTTACTTACTGAAAACCATATTAAATAACTGTTAGCAGTATGGATGCTATAAGGTATTAGTTATTCATTTTGAAGAATCTTAACCTTTGTTTTAGCTTTTCAGATAAGAGTTGAAATTTGAAAAAAGTCTTATTTCTGGAATAAAAGTTTTGAATATTGATGCTTAGTAAACTGTACAGTATTCTCCTTTCACCTCCATCGTTTGATATGTGTCGGCTTGTAATTAATTTTGTTAAAATTCAGTAACTGTAGCTATCGAGACTGCAAAAGATTTACTTGTGCTTTAAGGGTTACAGAGAAAGATGTCTGTAGTTGATGTGGAAGATACAAATACAAAAGTATTAAGATACCAAAGTAGAAAATTAAAACTGGTTTTAATATATGAATAATCACAACAATAGTACACACATATATATATATTTATTATACATGTATGTGAGCAGATAAGTTGGTTTCTACTGCAAATAAAATGCAAACAGTTGACAAATTGAGCTTCTCTTGTGACTAACTTGTAATATTGATAGAAAAGTAGCTCTGTTTGTGATTTTTTATTTGTTCTTGATTCATCTGAGTGAATGTATTATTTATGTTACCCAAATTTTGGTTGTTTTATATAAAACGTTTCCATGATTATGTGATCATTGACTATGCTGGGGATTTCTTTCCAGGCCCTCCATGACACGTACAGCCTTCTGTTGTCTCTGAGCAAGTTACCCTCCGCTCCTCATCTTGGTGTCATTTACAGTGTTAGTATTGTTATTTTACAATTATATGTCTGAAATAGAATTTACTGTTTCAGAATGTCTAGAGATAAAAAGTTTTGTATTGCACTCAAGGAGGATAAATCAGTTGCCAGCTATTAACATTGTTTAAAGGATACTTCACAGAAATATCGTCTTTAAACATACTATTATTACTAGCATAAATTATATCAGAGTTCTTCTGTGATCCTCAAAATCCTCCTCGTGATTCACAGAGGCCATACTGCACTAATCACATTTCTCCTTCATCCTCAATTACTTCTGTGGGTCTGTATCCAGGTAGGACATCCATCTGTTGTATAAGAACATATGCCAGATTTGTTCCCACTGACTTCTAAGAGAGCTATGAACACTGTTTCATGCATGGGATCCCAAAGGGGCCAGGAACACAAACTCCATCACTAGATTTGGATTTATTGACCCTGATAAACCTGTTCCTATGCTCTCATTTGGTTCTGAGACCTTTTCAGTGTGTTTTAGCACCATTGATAGAAGAGGGGGTTATGTTTTATAATGTTTGAAAATAAACTTATCAACACACAAAGGTTATGAATATGGGATTATTGCAGAGAACTCCTGATGAAAAATATATTAAACATGTTTTTATATGAAAGTAACTATACATATATGTTAATGAATAGTCTTACAGCCATAACTGTTTAATATTGTAACTTGTACACAAGAAAACTAAAAGCAAAAATGACTCGAGTACCTTTCAATCATCTCTTTTAGTACTTTAATTATTAATAATATTTACGTTAGACTCAAAACCACATACTTAGTGTAAGACATTTTCATAAGTATAAAAAATAAGAGCTTTTCAAAAGTTGCTCTAAATATTATAACCAGTAATATTAAATGTAGCAAACCTTAATTACATGTATCACTTTTTAATATCTATACTGTGAAAAACTACATTGATTTTATTCATTCTCTTTTGACAAATGAACATGTCAGTGAGAATCCCTGAAGGAACATTTCTTCCTGTGTTAAGCTTAGACTAATTTCATTAAATCTCTGAATTTTTCACAGTTTTCTTGTGTTTACATCCACAAAACTTTCCTAACCATTAGGGAGAGTCAAGGTAGTGATTTATTTACCTGGTCATCCTTTCTAGTACTGATAGCTAAAACTTCTGTAGGTAAAATACTGGAAAGCTTTTCCTTTTTTTATAATATACCAAGTAGTTTTAACATTAATAGTTATAAGCCATTTTGTAGTTCAAGTGATTATTTTTCATGGAACTTAGTAACAGTTTAGGCAGCTAAATGGAAATATGTTTCAATAGTAAACATAAATCAGTGAAGTGCAGTTCTAAAATCTCGGCAGTTTGTATGTTTATTTGGAAGGATTGTTAACACTTTTTTATTCTTTTGTTTTATAGCGTGCTCAAGTGCCAATCCAGACATTTGTGATAATTGCCCAGTCTTCTACGCATATTCGAGTGGTGTATCGTAATACGTATCCTTTCCACACGTTTATATTTGTGCTATTTCAGTGTGATGCAAACTTTTATTCATTAACGTATAAATATTTCAAAAACATTACATGTTGATAAAAGTAAACACTTTTTGCATTTGCTTCTTTGACCTGTTTTAGATATTGCCTTGACATCCACTGTAAACCAGATGGTTTACTGTCAATTCAAGATGGGGCATTTAGTCTGTTTGATAAAACTAAAGTAGTTGAAGAGTTGATGCCCATTCAAGGGCTTAGGGTAAGTGTGTGCTTATTTGAGATAAAGTATACAGTGTATACAAATAGATTTGAAGAGAAGTCCAACAATTACAATGATATTGTGTTTTTAAGTTACAGAAGGTGAGTCTAAATTATAAATAATGTCTGTCACTCAAAGTTTTATGTTGATAGAGTGCAGCCAGAAAAGTGCAGTTTTATATGATGTAAGTAGGAAATTATGCAATGTGACACAGAACTATTTTAAGTATAATAAAGTCAGAGATGAAACTGAGTGTGTGAGTGAGAGAGATTCAAGAGGTTAAACCAGAAGTATTTGTGAATAGGAAAAAATACAGATAAGTCGTACTAAATTATATTTACTAGTAGAACTACACTTGTGGTTTCTGTTTGTAGGTAATAATTATTACTTATTAAAGTTATTATGTGCAATGATTGAACTGTCTTGTAACAAAATAATGGTTTTCTGTACATTAAAGCTGTGTTTGTGAGTATGGTTTCCAGAGTAACTTTTAAAATATCCCCAAAGCATAAGGTAGACCTGACATCAGGTAAGTATGTTTGCACCAGCTAATGTAACATCATATTCCAATAGCTTTATTGAATTAAATAGTTTTCTTACTAAAAATTGCTTTTTTACTTTTAAATTTAGAACTGTATACATCATGAAAAGTAATCATTCTAAGCCATTGGTCAACATAATATGAAAGAACCAAAGTATTGTTATTGCTGGAAAAAATTGGAATTGGTTATAAGAGTGGTTTAAGGAGATGGTTTGTTTTTTGTATAATGTGAACATTGTATATGTAGATTAAGGTGACATATCATTTTGTGTATCTGACTGTTGTGATTTAAATCCATCATCTTTTAGGCTTTTTTGAACAAGTTTGTAGATGAAGCTTCCTCTCAACTACGGAGGCTTTCACATTCTGAGGATGACAATCCTCCCTCACCGGGCTCAACACTGGACAGTCTGGACCCATTCTTGTCTTCTGCTAGTCAGATCAGACCATCTCCTCCTTCACAGAGGGGTAACCAAGAAGGAGGAGCCACTCCAGGAGGACTTCGCTTTCATCATCCGATGACACCACCTTCTAATCCTCACAC
The DNA here is from genome assembly GCA_011833715.1 of Carcinoscorpius rotundicauda. Lineage (NCBI taxonomy): Eukaryota > Metazoa > Arthropoda > Merostomata > Xiphosura > Limulidae > Carcinoscorpius > Carcinoscorpius rotundicauda. The sequence goes on along the minus strand of CM022391.1, from coordinate 176,253,335 downwards.
TCCAGCGTCTCCTCATACAGGCATGCTATCACAGGTGAGATATAACAGATTAATGTTAAAAATTATCACAGATTAGATGGTTGAAACCAATGCCTTAGTGGTATCCTTTGTTCAAAAGCATATTTTAAATGGGAATATATGTACTTGCTTTCAAACTTATAATATTATACCTTTGTATGCAAATGCTCAGATAACAGCCAATATTTCAAAGAAAATTGTTTTCATTCTTGAGACTTTTAATGAAGTAAAAGGTTTCATAACAGAATTAAGATAACTTTTATTATTAATTTTAAGAATTTATGACTTAAAAACAAAATGGTGTACAAGATATTTCATATTTTTTATTATGCTATCTGTTCATAACATCAGTGATCGAGAATACTGTTGTGAAAAACATTTTTTGTTGTCAGAATATTTTTTTCTGTGTGTTGATTATAATCGTTACTATTGCACACTAGACATTTCCCTGTGTTACTTTCCTATTGTTTGTTGTAGTTGAAATATAATCATCTCCACCATTACTCCTATTTTGGAAAGCAATGCAATCCCTGCAGGTCTTTCCACATGTAAATTTCTAACGTATGTTGTTCTTAAGTTTGTTCCTTATGCTCGAGGAAATTAATTCCTTTCTGATCTTAGTGTACAGTTCAGTAACGATACAGAACAAATGTTCTAAACTTTCTGGTCTTAGTGTACAGTTCAGTGACGATACATAACAAATGTTCTAAACTTTCTGGTCTTTGTGTACAGTTCAGTGATGATACATAACAAATGTTCTAAACTTTTTGGTCTTAGTATAAAGCTCAGTGACGATGCAGAACAAATGTTCTAAACTTTCTGGTCTTTGTGTACAGTTCAGTGATGATACATAACAAATGTTCGAAACTTTCTGGTCTTAGTATAAAGCTCAGTGACGATGCAGAACAAATGTTCTAAATTTTATTATTATACCTTATTATTTTATTAACACTTTGGTCATATTTAACATTTTCATCAGCAGCTTCTATTAAATTCAAAGCTTTATGGCAGCTGTTAAAAAAATCACTTCTTTTTGCTATTAATTCACAAAATAGTCTTTCATCCTGTACAGATTCCAAGTTTTTACATCTGTCACATCAACAAACTTGCTCCATATTGACTTGTCAAGTTTATTCTCATACAAGCACTACACAGAATGCATTTACTTTGGTTTAACATGCACTCATGAAAAACTTTAAAGAAATAGGGTTATTACTGATATTATCGTTTAATATCGAGTTACTTGTGTTACACATAATTAGTCAGTCTTTTTACGTAATGCCAAACCATTCACCCCATCTATCTTCTAACTTCCTGTAAAGTTGTAATACATAAACAGAATTATATACTTTAGTTTAACTGTCTACGAAGTTACTAATTTTGTACTAATCAGGAACATAACTATTTATACCATCACTTAAACCAAACACATCAGCCACCTGCAAAGAATTTTTTTACATTTTATTACACAAAACTAATTGTCAGTTTTATATGCTTACCAAACAATTATTCATAGAAACAACAACAATTCAATTAGGTTGAATGTAATTATGTTTAAAAAAAACAATAAACATTTTATCTGAATCTGTTTTACTTTAGTTCAGTTTAACTATATTCCACCTTAGTTTGATATTCAGCACAGTGCGGGTAGCCCATTGTGTAGCTTTGTGCTTTACAACAAACAAACAAGTTAGTTAATGCACTTGGCATTTAGTAGTTAATGCTTTCATAGTGTTACAGTTTTTTTTCATTAATTTAATATTTGTGTTACGGAGAGTGTTATTTTCGTGGTGGAGTTCAGCCAGAATAACCGGATGCTACTCAATAATTTTTTCTGGGTGTCGGTGATAGGGACTTTTGATCATAATTATTGTCTTCATTATTAAACAAAAATAAAATATTAATTGTTTAAGTTTATGGAAACAATTGAAATGTGGTGAGAACATGATTACTTAGGGTATTTAATGTTATCTGAAGAGTTATTTAAGAGTTATCTGAATAAAATCTTAACTATCGATAAATTGCTCTGAATGTTCAATATTTGAAAATCCTGTTGTCTATGGATTTTTTCTCGGAGTATATCACTCCATGCCACTCTGTCATATTTAGTTTAAGAAGATACACTTGTGTATAATCAATACTTTTGGTTTAACTTACTCCCAAAATGTTTTGCAGTTTTACTCCATCACAAATTAATTGACACAATCAGACAATCCAGTTTTCAGAATTAATTATTTAAAAAAAAAATCATTCACTTCAGATTGTAAGTTGTAGCTGTAAATTGATAACATCTTACTGAACTTGTTGCCCATTGTCTTGTTTCATGTCTTTCAATGAATTTGCAATAAGTTTGCAAACTCACAATGCTAAAATCCAGTGTTTGATTCTTTGTGTTTGAAAAAAAAAGAGTGCAGATAGTCCATTGTGTGGCTTCTTGTAAAAAAACCATTAATTCAGTTTCAAACAAAAGTATCTTCAGTAAATTCAACATTATTTCTATCATACAGTTTTAATTGGCATGTCAAACCAGTTACATTAATTTGCACATTTCACCAATTATGTTTCTAGTACAGAAATGATCACAGTTCTTTGAATAATAGCTATTCACAAAATTACTAGTGTTAAACAAAAATGGTCACAATTGCTAAATACTACAATTTTAAAATTCTATTACACAGAAACCTATTATACCATGGTTTGTCTATGTTTTCCTGTGATATTGTACTTCCCTTTGTTCATAGTTGTTTTCAACAACTGATTGTGGTGTATTTTATCCATATTTTCTCTCCATTCTTGGATTTCAAGAGCTATCGAACCTCCCCCAACCCCTCCTTCCCATTGGCCTCACCCCCATCCCTAGGGTCACAAGGTCAGCATGTATCGCCATCTACATCTATGTTCCACGTGCAGGCCCAGTCACCAGGGAATATCTTTGCTGGAAGCTCTCCTGTGAATCCATTACATGCTCCTTCCCCATCATTTCTACCAGCTCCTTCACCATCATCTTCATCACAAGTACAAATGCAATCTCCTGCTGGCTTTATGGGTTCACAGAGTAAGTAACTGGAAAATTGTTAAATGTTTTGTTGAGAAGTTTAGTTGGGTTTCTTGATTTTATTGTATAATTTCAACTCTATTGAGCTTAAAATTTTGTTAACTCTAGTATATATATTATTATTTCAAACATAGCTACAGTTAACTCAGGAATTTGATCAAAATACATACATATTTTAAATACAGGTTAAAGCTGAGACAAAACAATTTTGTTTATTTCAACCATGCAGTGAGAATTATTATATAATTTATTTTGAACAGTGGGTTTAACCATGGATTATAAAAATATAGAACAGACAACATCCTTTAATTTGGTCACCATTTGCTCTGAACTGTTTATCTTAATGTTAATCATTAATTAACAATACAGTCTTTCTGTTTTTAAGTAGACCATGGAAAGGAAAGCCATTTTTCATCCTCATCTCCACTGTATTTTAAATACAAGGTATATTGTACAGTTTGATTCCTCTCAACTAGGCCATGCTGAAGGAGGATCACCTTTTCCACCCAGCAATTCAGCTGGTAGCCTTTCTTTGTCCAGTCCTGCACCTGGTGGCTGGCCAGGAAGTCCATCTGTTCCTCGTCCTTCTCCACGACCATTAGGAGCTGCCCAGAGTCCAGGCAGTAGTGGTCATCCTGCATTACATAGCCCTCAGTCTGCTGGCACTGAACACGCTAAACAAAGTAAGTAAAAGCAGTTTTAGTAAAGTAAGTATTGCATTATTTATAAGTTGTATATATAACTTTATATATATATATATTTTTTTTTATATTACTGTCCAGAAAGATAGAAACATCTTATAATATGAACTCTAAAACTCAAGTAGATAATAAGATAAAAATGTCCTGTTCTAATACAAAAATCCAGCTGGACAGTGAAATGAAGAAATCTTGCCATAACACTAAAACCAAGCTAGGCAGTAAAGTGGAAATATTTTGTTAACATTAATAAATCTCAACCATCTAAACCATGGTTTCATCTCTAAAGTCAAAGTACCAGCATAAGGAGTGTACCTTTTGAAAGTTGTGAAACCCTGATCTAACCAGTCAGGAAGATTAATTTCAATAAATGTATGTATATTTAAAATGAAGATTTGTGTTGTTGTCTGTATTTTGTGACTACTTTTTATGTATTGGCAATATAATTTTTTTTTTGTTTCTTATTATTTTATTGTCTGTAGCTGGAATCTCGCACACAAGTTCTCGAGTACTTCCTCACCGTTCGTGGGCTGCTGCTGTCCCTACAGTTTTATCGCACAAGGCATTTGATCTGTTGTGTAGTCCTGTTGCTTCTCCACAAGGGGCACCACCATCGCACTACTCCCCATTAGAACGTTTTCTTGGGTGTGTGTTCATGAGATATAATCTTCAACGAGCAATTCAAAAAGATGATAGTGTAGGTATTAGACCACTGAGTCTGTCTTTCTATATGATTTTGCTTTTACCTGCATTGAAAGCTTCATAAAACAGTTTTTCAAACATGTGATATTGTTATATAGAGTAGCATTGTACTGTTTAATAAGGTTTAGCTCTAGCTTTTCCTTAATTAAAATGACACACTTCTGTATGTAATAAATTAAAATTTCTCTTGGAAAGCTACAATATTTTTATTTTCTTATGACATGCTACTTTCAGCATTTCTGAATTAACTACTGAGAATGATTGGTATTGTTACACTTGTGAAGAGCACTGAGTTACCTGATGTACTTACTTGTATGCCATAACTGCATAATTAACAAAATTATCATGGCATTCTTTCTATGTGTTTGTTAAGCAGTTTGTAGATTTCGAACATGGCACTTTTATAAGTGTTAACTTTGTAGCTAGTAAATTCAAAATAATATGTTGTGCACACATTTCATTGATCTGTTTTCTTCAACCACATCTGTTAACTATCTCTACAGCTGGATCAAAGAGTACAAACCATGACCTTTTATAATGTCACATTCAAAACTTAATTAAACTACTTTATTTTCAGTGTACATTGTTTTGGCATGGAAATGTATTTTATAATTTAAGTTTTTATTTTATTTGAGTTTCAAGTTCCATATTTTCAGAAAGAAGTATTAAGTTATCAAGCTTATTGTTCAGTGTCGCATAATCAGAGTTTTGTCTCACTAAGTACAGCTTGCCGTAGTTTTTAAACCAGTTATGGACACAAACTATACACAGTTACAAGCAAGAGTCTAAAATTCACTTCTTCTGTCATCTTGATTTTCTGAGATAGTTATATTTGTTAAATTACAGTTGAAATTTCTCCTCTGTCGCTCTGTTGTTTGATACTGATAGCTAACCAACATGGCTGATGGACATTTTTATAACCAATAGAAAGAGTAGAAGATAGTTACCAATGTGTCAGTTTTGATACCTACATTGTTTCCTTGACTGAAATCTTTAACTGTGTTATCATTACAATGCTACTTTTAACAGCTAATTGAATTTTTGAAAATATTTATAGCTTTATTAGAAAATCAGGTAGTAGTTTTAGGATATAGCACTTTATGTTTTAAATTCAATACTTGACAGCTACACAAGTTGTATTCTGTCCAAAGGAACATCTACTTAAAGCAAATTGCCTCCTAGATAAGGCCCAGCATGGCCGGGTGGGTTAAGGCATTGGACTCATTTGCAGGTTCGAATCCCCATTGCGTCAAACATGCTCACCCTTTCAGCCATGGGGGTATTATAATGTTATGGTCAATCCCATTATTTGTTAGTAAAACAGTAGCCCAAGAGTTGGCGGTGGGTGATGATGACTACCTTCCTTCCCTCTAGTATTACACTGCTAAATTAGAGACAGATAGCACTTGTATAGCTTTGTGCAAAATTAAAAAAAACGAACGAAAGAAAGCCTCCTACACTTTATGTATGTATCTTGTATATTGCTTTACTTCTTTTTAACAGAAGTAATTTAATATATAAATGATCAAATCTTCAGCATAAATGTACACAAGTTCAAACCTACATATTGAGACACCTCACAATCCTGTGATGTTTACCTTTCCAAGAAAATAGACTTTCAGGGTGATTTATTTGTACTCACACAGCAGTTAATACTGTAGTTGGTGAAATTACAAAAGACAACAAAAAATTATAAAACAAAAATGTTAACAGTTGAGACTACACTTTTTTGTGATCAGTACCTTAATCACTGAAGATGAAGAAATTGTATTGTTTATTATATTTTTCAGCTTCTCATTTGACTGTACATTGATTACTTCAATGTACAGTTAAAATGCAGTTAGTGTTAGAGAAGTGAAAATAAGAGAAGAAATGTAAAGTGTTGTCAAAAATAAGTGTTGGTATTTATTTAGATTGAAGAGGCTACCCAAACAAATCTACGATAAAAATAGTTTAAGATGCTGATTTCTTTGTTTTGTACAAAAGAATTGATGTTTTGTAAAAATGTTCCTGAAGATAAGTGTGTGTGTGTAGCACAGTAGTATATGTTCTTATATATCTATTTATTTAAAATAATACTCTGTATTATTAACCTTGCTGTACTGTTGGGGGTCTTAGTCTCTGGTTGTTTTGTTTGGTGGTTCATTCTTTCAGTTTCTTTTTCTGAAGAAACAGATTGGTGTTGGTGGTAATGTTATGGGTGTGTGACACCCTTACCGCTTCTCACATTTTTTTCACTATTTTTAGAGAGGTTGTATTACATGTTGGATCCTGGTTTCTCTCTTTGTTGTAAGCTGTATAATCTGACAAATAACACCAGCTAGATGTCACTCTCTTAAAATGAAAATATAGAATATTGGTGATTGTTCTTTCATTTCACTATTTTGTCGCATGTGTTGTTAACTATACATATATATATATCATCTTTTTTCACCTTCCTGTCATTTTGTTTGAACAAAATTTTTTTTTCTTCAAAAATAGGCTTTATATATGTATAATATTGTATGGTTTGGAATATATGTTAATGATGTCTCTTAGCTTAGGTCTTGTTCCTGAGTCCTTTGTTTCTAGTATGCCACAATGGCAATACTTATATATTGTACATGCAAAGTATAATATTTTATAATAGTATTTATTTGTATTTCTTGAGAGAGAAACAGTATAAAGTACTTTAATGTTTACTCAGATTTGATATGTTAAGAGTAATTTCTCATTAACTAATCCAGTTACTGTCTGAAAGTTACTTGCTAACTGGAAATTGTTTGTTTTTGCCAATAAAGCTTTTTTTTTAATGTGTCGCAAGACAAAATTTGAAATTTATTTTCTTACTCTTGGATGAAATACTGTGATAAGTGGATCAACTGAAGTAATTAGTGAAGTGTTTACAACTGATTATCACATAATTATTTTTTTGATGTTATTTAGGAAAGAAGATATGAGGAAACATTTCTTTATCAGGTTTATTTTTATCACATAAAGTAATGAATTGAACTGAACAATCTGATTATTACTTTTTTACCTGCAGGCTTTTCTTTCTGTTTTTATAAAATGGGAGAGAAACATACAGATTAATAATAGTTTGTGTTCATTTTTTAGCTGACCTCTGTCCAGTCTAACGAGCCGGGCGTTCTGCAGTTTAATGTTGAAACAATGCATTGTAAAGTTATTCTCAACACCATTACTCTCCAATCACTGAATCTAAAACTAGTAGCATCGCCCGAATACAAGGACCAATGGAATCCAGAGGAGTTACAAGTCTTAGAAAGGTTCTTTGATACTAAGGTGGGTATATGAAAAAAAAGATTATTTATTACTGATTGGTATCTTAAGTTAATTTAGGAAATTAGAAAACTCAAGCTTGTTTAATGTTAATGAAATAATATGTTTGCTTGCTAAGCTTAGTAGTGATATACTGTATGGATGGTAAAATATAATTGAGTCTAATGTTTTCTGACAATATAGTTAAAATCACTGGTATTTAAGAACTTTATAAACATTATATACTTCAAGTCAGTTTCTTTCTACTCTGTAATCAAGTTTTTCATTATATTTTGGTTCTTGTAGTTATGTGTGTTTTAGTCTTTTTTGGTTAAAACTTGCAAGAGAAAGTGATTCCATTAAGATTTAAATCAACTTTAAAGGTATCAGTTGAAATAGAGTGGCTTCAGATAATGTTTAAAGTCAGTATTACCATCTACCTGTATTCCATAAACAAGTGTATTAATTGTTTTAGTATAATGCAGTTTGAACCTTAGAGGTTGCAGGTATCCAGGTTTTCTGTAGGCTAACTGAATTATCATCTTCAAGACACTTTTAGCTACATATGGTTATTAATAACAATAGTTTGTATGTTCTTGGGCTTAACACTTTTCCTCTGATCATAGCAAAATGGGCCTGTGATGCTTTATATCAGTTGTGTGTTTTAGGTTGATATTCTTCATTTCAGATTCTTATAATTTCTAAGACAAGCTGCTGAACTTTACAACCAATAAGAACTGAAACTACACATGAAAACTGAAAACTCTCCTTCTTTATTTTTCTCTGTTGTCTTCTATTCTTATCCATTTTTTTTCTAGATACCCGGCCATATCAGTATTCGTGGGAACAAGCTGACTGGCTGACACCATTGCTACATCCATCTGCTCTGGTGGTGTAAAACTGTGTCTGTCCCATATTGGACTATGATCCTGTATTGAAGTCTCAGCTTTGCACCAGTTGCCAGTCAACTTAGAGTCTGTAACATTGTAACAAGCTTTTTCATATCAAATATTGGCCATCTTGTTTTTGTTAGGATTTGAAGGAGAAAGTTGTCCTCACTAGGCTACACATTGCTCACATTTTTTAACTCATCATTTTCTTTTATTTGGAACTGTTGCAATAATGTGTGGCTTTAGTGACACTCAAGTCACAACAGCTCACGTTTTAGTGACACGAGTGGCAGCTGCACTTTAGACATATTTTTCAATGGGTTGATCCCTGACGTTGGATACTGTCATCTGTGGTGGTGACACTATTCAACTTGCTGACGTTTGTAATTTGTTTATGATTCATTGGCCTTTTTTAACTCTACTTAACTATTTTCTTAGAATTTTGGACATTGTATCATTTTCCATAGATTTATTTTTACATTTTTTTTACTGGTTGTTTCGTGCAGATAGCCTAGTTGGTTGGTTGGCATTTATTGGCACAAAACTCAAGAGAGATTTTTGAGACTGTTTGAATGGTGGACGTATTTATGATGAAACAGTTTTGCTTTGTGTGAAGGTTACAACTGTCCTGCTGAATTTAGTGGGGAGATTTTTCACTTCATAGAAGTGCTTTGTTCTACAATCATGGGTTCATTGCTCCGAACTGCTGAAGGAATTAATTTAACTTACTTATAGCTTACTTGGTAAGCTTGGTAAATGATAAATCTCAGAACATTTTGTGCTAGTGCTTGATGTGCTATAATCTATGATGCACATTTGAAACATACATTAATTTTTTGAATGCCTAGATTTGCGAGACTTAGTAATGTTTAGGATACAACATCAAATATTTTCGAACGAGTGCAAACAGCTCAACTGTGCAACATGTACTCAGAAATTCTTGTTTTTCATGTATCCTTTTTTATTGTCATATTTTTTCAAACAAAAGTAAAATTTTAAAAGTATGAATTTCTTCCCTTAGCCTAACCAAACTTCAGTGAAATAAAATGACTAACGTAATGTTAATTCAAATACTGATGTAACATATCAAATCAGATCACTTACTGTTACATTAGTTTTATGGGAAACATTTGTTTAAGTTTTAGTATATTGTTTTCACACAAGTATCACTGATTTAATGGTACAAATATTGGGAATAAAACCGTAAAAGTAAAGTAAAACATTTGAATAAGGTTGAAGGTGTTAAGATGTAAATTTCTGATCAAAAGTTTTGTCAGTGTAGAGTTAAAATGGTATTAATCATCATACTTCGTATTTTTCAACTTTTTATTTCACTTTATACTGATGATTTCATTATAGTTCAGGTAGAGAAAATAAAGAGGAGTAAAATATAAACAGTGGTTATTCCCATTATTTATTAATAAAAAAGTAGGCCAAAAGTTGGCAGTGTGTGGTATTGACTAACTGTCTTATCTCTAGCCTGTCACTGCTAAATTAGGGATGGCGAGCACAGACAGTCCTCCTCTAGTTTTGCATAAAAGCCAAAACAAACTTACCAAAAAAAAAACTTTTCATATTAATTTAGGAGATTCTATAGGTTACACAAATGTACTATGAAAAATAAATATTTTTAATCTCAGCATCAAAATTACCTTTCAAACTGACTCATTAAAGGATTTGGTAGTTCACGTACACACCTTTAGTGGAAGGAAGATATCAAAAAAATGTTTCTTTAAGTGCAACAATTTTGTAAAGTTTATTAAGAAAGAACATTTCAAACTTTCTTAAGGTACACTTGGTAAATTTAGAGTAATAGTGTTTATAGTATCACAGCTCCAAGATTTTTCAAATCAATCAATTTTGTTTTTTAAATGATTAGGAGCATTCATTTCAAGCAAAATCATCCAACATCATTACCTTATATAATTCTTCTCAAAACTAACGTTTTTCTTATTTACAAAGTTAGCTTTAGAGATGTATATCTTGCAAAGTCCTACTAAAGTTGTGCACTCTTGAAGTTTAGTAATGGCTAAATGCTATTCACTTGGTTTCATCACTCGTATACTGTTTTACGTATAATATTATATGGATAATAAAACAACCTTCTCAAGAATTAATAAATGTTGCTCAGACTTCTTTAGTAACTACTATGTGATTTTAATTTGTGAACACTGATTGCACGTTTCACATTTTGTTTTAAAGATTTTTGCATGTGCTGGTTTACTAACTTTTTAAACTCTGTAAAAGACTGTAAATTTACCCTCACCAGCTGCACAATCAATCATTTGAAGATTATTTACAGTGAATTTTAACTGTGGACAACTTCACTTATTGCAGCATCCAATTTTGAAAACAATTTATTATTTTTTTCCATTTTTTTGAGCAGGTATGAATTTTGTTGTTCTGTGTTCTTGCAGGTTGTTGGTATACCATATAAACCCAATGCCTTCATAGCTTTTGGCCGCATCCTGAATGCTTCTCTTCGAATACTAAAAGACTGTATAAATATAATGCGGCTTGAACTGGTAAGATAGAACTGTGTTTGTGTTTGCATGCACTTGGGTAATTCGATTTACTATCTTTGAAACTGCTAGTGAGCTATTTCAAAAACTGTGTATCTATGTCTATTATTTCTTAGTTTTTACAGTTTTGTTTGTGAAGTTAGTATTTAAATATCAAGATGTTTCTGACTTCCATTAGAAACAAGCAACTTATGGGATCACAAATTAAATATTTTTTTTATATTTAATAACTGCTGAGTAGTTATCCAACCATACTTGGATTTTCTGGCTGAATTACATATAATGTAATGGTTAAGGATAACAAGGGATCTGTTGGTCCATCCTCTAAGCCAAACTAAAACTATTTTGAAAAACTGAAGCCAGTCTTTGCCATTCATGTATCTATCAAACTTTCTTTTAAACTCACTCAAATTTACTGCCTCCATATCATTTAAAGGAAACCCGTTCCATAGGACAGTCACCCAATTTCAAAAATAAAATTGTCTCAGCTAAAGACGATTTCTATCTTGTTTAAATCTATACGTGTGTCCCCTAGTCCTATAATTCTCACTGTTAAGTCTGAAAAATGTTGATGGATCAACATTATCAGTTCTTAAACACTTCATCCCATGTAACTCTCCTTTCTTTGAGATAAAACAATTTTAAGGATCTTAACCTAACCTCGTATGACAACCTTTTCATCCCAGATGTCATTTTAGTAACCCTCCTCTAAGCCCTTTCCAATAATTCAATGTTTTTCCTAAGGTAAGGAGCCCAACACTAAACCCAATACTCTAAATGTGTCCTAACTACAATGAAATTAATAACCTCTTGGAATATTCTGCAAATGTTTGTTACTAAAAAAAATGGTCAAAGTATGAGTAGTCATTTTTAAAGAGTAACTCATCTATTGGAGAATTTTTATTTTTTAAATACAAGTTTTTTGTGCTGGGGTGAGTTTGGAAGAACTTTTGTGTGACGTGCTTTTAAATGTGGTTTTAATGATACCTAATATATTTCTGATTATGAATATGGCTTAACGTATCTGAACATATGATGGCTGCTACATATATTAGTGTATTGATAATTCAAGTGTTGTAGTGATGAATAGATTCAGTTATAATTGTGATTATTTTATTATTATAATGCTGCATGTTATAATATAACTGTAATGATAATTTAACTGTTGTGGTGATATATAGTTACGGTTACAGATTGTTGTATTATTTTGATAACACTGCATTTTGATTGTTTACTGTGGTTATTAACTTACACATGATGAAAAAGCTATACGTTTGATGGTGTTTACAAAAGAAGGAACACAAATGACCTAAGCTGATTGTTTGTAATATTTCATAACTTCTCATCTAAAAATTAAGCATCTATCTTTATGATACTTTTTAAAATGCTCTTTATAGTGATTTTGTAACTACAGTTACATATGAATTGTGGGATTTAAAATAATTTAGATTTTTATTATGGTATCTTTATCTGCATATTGATCCAAAGTATTATCTTTCAACAGGCACCAGACAGAAATCTCAAGTGGGCTGTTCAGTTCTGTTTAACAATACCCCCAGCAGCACCTCCTATTGCTTTAACTGGAATGTCAGCAGTCCTTATGGTCCAGAACAAGATTCTGCTCTTTGTAAGTTTATGATAAAACTTTTTGACGAAACCTAAATAAAATACAGTTATTAGTACCATGTTGAGTTTAACTGAAGTTTGGTGAATAATCATGTTGTTTCGTTTCCTGACAGTTTCAGCTTACAAGAATTGGGCTAAACCTGGCTCCTGGTGTTGAACCCCAGACAGTTGTTGTCCCCATTCTCTATGACATCAACAATAATGTAACCCAGCTGTGGGACAGACGAGGCCATTCTTCTTTGTCCCCAACGGACCCTCTTTCGGTCATAGGCAACATGTTGCGTAGGTTTAACGAGTACAACCCACCACAAGGTTTGGATAACTAGTCGATATTATTATAACTAATTCTGTTATGATTTCTGATCTCAAGGAGTGTTGCACATATTGTAACAGAACTGTACAATAAAAATAATTTAACTTTTGGATCACTGTCAGTTGTGCACGAAGTAAAGAATGAGAGGTTTTATTAGTATAACATTGATAACGTGAACATTCTGAGTATTTGTCATGGTAAACTTCTAGATATTTGAAATTCTAGCATAGTGGTTCTCAAACTTTGTTTGTGGCCACCTGCTTTTGTTTTTCTTTATTGCAGTAGACCCCAGTGGGATCTGTACATTTTGCTTTACTTTCTTGCCCACACACTGAGAATCAACTGTAGAAACAAAATGCTCAGATTTCATACTTTATTTTTACAGAGAGATATGCTCTAAAAGTAGTGCTAATTAATAATTTTATACAGCAGTTTTCTTAAACACTGTATTGGCCCAATTATAAGGCACTTTTTAATTAATAATTAGGCTATAAAATTCATAGCTGCCCTATAATCTTGATCAACCCCTTTCCCCCCTATCCTCACTCTAGCCTGTAGCATTCGTCTTCACATGCATGCCAAATGTTCATTCAAGGTTATTGTAACTAATCCACCTGAAGACTTCAGTTATAGTATTAATTTTATGGATCCGAATAATGATGTTTGATACTTTGTTGTTTTTGGTTCTCTTGGAGATCACCTTATATTTAAGATTGCCCTATAATCAGGCCAATATGGAAACCTGTTAATGATTTTTTTAGTTTATTTTCATTTATTGACCTATTATTACTGTTTAGAACTTTCAGTAATTTACCTTTTCCTCGTAGGTGAATGCAGCATTTACCCTGCTCTTCGTGAGCTGCTCACCAACCTCGTAATACCGATATGACGTGTCTCGGAGTACGTTGGCAAAACATGGTGTCACTGGTTGAAAGTCCTGGTAACTTAGCACCATCTGAGCACTATTGGTCGATCAAGGAAACATCAACTTGAATTTATAAAAATCTGTTATTTGTAGATAGAAGCATTAATTTGAATTAACAAGGATCCTAGCTCAACATTTAAAATGACAATACTTCTAGATTTGTGGAATCTTTCAATAAATCATCATTGGAAAATGAACTTGGATTGTGTATATGAAAAACTGTGTTTGTCACAGAAATAATTTTTACTGTTAAACTGTGTAGAAACTGGTGATTATTACTAGGAGTTTCAACCTAAACTCTTTGTGGTCCATGACCCTTTATTACTGACGTCAATAACCAGTATCAAATTTCATTGTCATAATTCTCAGCTTTCTTTGATGATCATGTGATAGGCAGTTTGGCTTAGTACAGTATTATGACCATACTGATTATTTAAAATATATTGGTTAACCAGGTGTAACTGCAACAGTGTTACATGTTGTGAAGTTTCAAGCTCATTGTGTAGTTTTTGGTAATGCAAGTTGAGTTCATTGGAGATGGTTATGTTTTCACCAACTTTGTAAAAGGTTATGGTTATTTCACAGCATATCTGTACTCAGAATTACTGGAGCTCCATAAAAGCTATTCTCAGAAGTTTTGTACATGTGACATTTCTACTGTAACACATAATTTATGTGTTATCTTTTTTAACTCTGAAGTGTAATTTGTAGATCATTAAATTTTATTGGGAATGAATTGTTTTTTGCTGTGTTTACTTTATTCAGAATTTAGAGAATCTAAATATTGTGTATTGAATTGTCAGACAGATGTGTTAAATCCCAGTTGCGATACAATTATAGTCAAATATGTATTGAATCTTTGCTACATTACATAATTACACCGTAACAAATAGATTTATTGAATCCTTGTTAGATAATTAGTACCAAACACGTATGTTGAATCCTTGTTACATAATTACTCAAACTCGTGTAAAGAATCTTGTTTTAATACATCTTGTTACGTATTTAGTGTCAAGTGGATGTGTTGAATTTTGGTTACATCATTTTACACCAGTTACATGTCAAATAGATGAGGAATCGGTTAAAGTTTATCAAAACAGTTTGCATCTGGTGATGCAAAGCAGTGGTGCATTAACATCAGCTACGTAACATGACTGTTCAGTAACAAAGAGCTCAGATAAAACGTTTTATATATTAAGCCTTCAGTGATCTCCATGTACTCAGACACTTGGAACAGTAATGGGTTTTACATCATAATTTAATTCAGAGTTATGGTTGTGGTTTCAAAACAGAAGGAAAAAAACCCCATTGAAATAAGGTTTAGCATATCTTCTGGCATCTGACAAAAACAACAACAACAACAAAGTTTTGAAGCTTGTAAGCTTCCAGTTTCACTTTAAAATTAACAGTTGTTCTCATGGGGAACAAAGGGCTGAGGGAACTGGAATAGTATTATTTCTGCACAACCATGTGATTGTCAGTTCCCTTCATGTAGCTCCAAGTGTCATTTGAGTAATAACTCTTGTTTCTGAAAGCTGGCATCCACAAGTGCTGGAAATCTTAAGATGGACTTTGTGGTTCTTGTCAGAGTTTTGCTAGAATGCAGGTTTCAGTCGCAGAGTTTGTTACATAGTCATAGTCACTAGAGTGAGCCCAACTAAGGATGGAAGGATATACTTTGAAAAGAAATAGAAACATGAAATATTGTTCTTATAAAATGTAATTAATCCCCATCATTCTATTAAGTCCTAGTTGTACAATGTGAAAAGGGAATAAGGCATTAAATTCTGTTTAATCTTTTTGTATGGAATGTCAGCGTCGCTTTCTTACTTGTGCAAATATTTATATTTTTCTAGAACACAGCAACATGGTTTAAACTTCCATCTCTAGTCTTGTTTTTAAGTCATTAGAATATTCTGTTTTATATTGGTGGTTCCAAGTGGGCAGGCCTCAGAAGGCTCTTGAAGGCCTGGTTCATGGACCACATGGTAATCAGATATTTTGAAATGGTATTTGTGGTATTAATTTATCAAATTAAAATTTAATTAAAATTTAGTGCATCCTTAAATATTAAAACTTTGGTTTTTGACAAAAAAAACCAGTTCTAGTACTATTTGTGATCATACATGCACTAACTAATAAACAAAAATCTAATAAACATGCACTAACTAATAAAAGAAATCCAGTTAATACACTGAAAAAAATTAAATAAACACACCTACCTACTGATAAATTCCTATAAACATGTACTAAGTAATAAAACAAATTCAGTAAATACAGGTATTTCATAAAGTTCAATAAACACACGTACCAAGTAATAAAAATCCAGTAAATAAATTTACTAACTAACAACAAAAAAAATCCAGTATATAACACAAACTGACAAAGAAATCCAGTACATACACGTACCAACAAAAGATATCCAGTACACACACTTACAAACTGACGAAAAGAAATCCAGTACATACACGTACCAACAAAAGATATCCAATGAATACTAACTGACAAAGGATATCCAGTACACACACTTACAAACTGACCAAAAGAAATACAGTAAATACACTTACAAACTCACAAAAGATATCCAGTACACACATAAACTGACAAAAAGAAATCCAGTAAATACACTTACTAACCAACGAAAGATATCCAGTGAATACTAACTGACAAAATATATCCAATGAGTACTAACAAAAGA
This sequence comes from Carcinoscorpius rotundicauda, assembly GCA_011833715.1. Taxonomy (NCBI): domain Eukaryota; kingdom Metazoa; phylum Arthropoda; class Merostomata; order Xiphosura; family Limulidae; genus Carcinoscorpius; species Carcinoscorpius rotundicauda. The sequence continues at coordinate 176,236,630 of CM022391.1, read as the reverse complement.
TATCAAGTGAATACTAACTGACAAAAAACAAACTGTGTTTTTGGAATAAGTTTTTTTTTTTTTATCCATTTAGAACATTTTAAACGATTCTTGTATTTGTTACTCTTATGACTTATATAATGAACAGTGTAGATACGGCTGAATGTATTTCAGTCCGAGTGAAATATCCTCTTGTTCACACAATATAAACGTTTATATTGAACAAGGAAAACTTCGACTGTGCTGTGATCAATTTAAAGTTTATACTTGCTGGTTTGTTTAATGTTTTTAACACTACTTTTAAAGCTTGGTTAAGCAGAAACCCGTTTCTTGATGCCTGTGTTGTTTGACAGGTTGGCTTGTTGGCAGGTGAATATAACGGTTAATCCAGGAAATGCTTGTTGCATCAGTTAGAGAGACATAAGGCCTAGTGGTTTTGTACTTATTCTAGTGGATGCGGTAAGACACAACTGTTAGGGACAACTTTGTAAGCTGAACACCAGGTATTCATTTCTGGTACACCAACGATTTTCCTAGTTGATCCACAATACTGGGACAGTATGGCTATTAATGAAGTAAGTTGAAGTAAGACTAAAGTGTGCATCGATTGCACCCTTTTGTGTTTTTAAATGTGTAATTTATCGCAATTTAAAGTAAGACTGTACTGTAACCCTTTGTAACTTTAGTTCCTATGGCACGATACAAGGACGGAATGGTTTTGTATTTGAATAATCTAAAAGTATTGGAAGACAATCATTTTTTAACAAAACTATAAACACCGCCAGTACAAGGGTGGATCTAAATAAAGTTCCAGGGTTTGGCCGTTTTAATAAAATGTTCCATCAGAAAGCAACATGCTGAAATGTATATAGATATGTTTGTACATAGGTTAGCTCTCCTTTTTTCCTTCTGTATGAATCACATTTTAATCTTCGAAAGTAAGAGTACTTGTACACTTTTTATTCAGCTGGAAAAATCAAGTACAAGCTATAATTAATTAGGAAGTTTAGGTCTCCGAACTGGTTTTTCTGAACTAGTAGCCGTAGACGCTACTTACCAGGCTAAAACTATTTTCTTGCTCAGATCAAAAACTGCTACCTTTGCTGAGAAGCAGTCTTTAATCTGTTTTAGCTGATAAACTAGAGGAAAGTCGACTGGTAAACATCGCACACTCTTAGCTCCTGGGTTAATTTTGTCTGACTTGAACATTGGATTTGACCGTAAAACTTTTAACACACGCACGTTTCAAGATGCGGAGCGTATTTTCTACTTCGGTAACGGGAAGCGAATGACGGATCTGGAGATCCATAGTCCAGCTTGCTAACAACCGGACCACACGCGAATGACGTAAAACTACAAATTGTACTTAAAAGATAAAATTTATTATTCTTAATTCTTAATTTTACGAGTTTGAAGTTGCGTGAACTCATACGTTTAAGAAAAACAGAAAAAAAATTAATATGTTTGTTTTGGAAATTCGCACAAAGCTACTCGAGGGCTATCTGTGCTAGCCGTCCCTAATTTTGCAGTGTAAGACTAGAGGGAAGGCAGCTAGTCATCACCACCCACCGCCAACTCTTGGGCTACTCTTTTACCAACGAATAGTGGGATTGACCGTCACATTATACACCCCCACGGCTGGGAGGGCGAGCATGTTTAGCGCGACGCGGGCGCGAACCCGAGACCCTCGGATTACGAGTGCACGCCTTAACGCGCTCGGCCATGCCAGGCCAAAAATTAATATGAATTCGTTACACGTTTGATCTTTCTTTAAGAGGGTCTTTTTCTTATAGCAAAGCCACATCAGGCTATCTGCTAAGCCCTCCGAGGGGAATCGAACCCCTGACTTTAGGGTGGTAAATCCGTAGACATACCGCTGTACTAGGGAAGGGCGTTCTTTAAAAGGAAGAAGTCCAAATTTATTGATATATTAGGTTTTAACTTAAGAAAACGTCAGTAAAGATTGTATCACCCTTAATAGCAGATGTGTGATATGTATCTTGACTTGTTAACTGCAATCTAATTTTTGAAAACCAGATTGAATTACGAGACCTTCAATGTCGATTATCTATTGTAACATAAGTTTTAAAGTAGGCGTTGCATATGAAACAGTTGTTTCTGTTATCTGGTCGATAATTGTCGCATAAACTGCTGTCTGGTTCCACTCTTTGGTTTAGTGGTTTAAGATCAAGGATGGTTATACCCGTACCGTAGAAGTTCTTCGATGTTGTCATTTAACATTTGTACTAGCGTTCCAGTTAAAAATACCAAAAGGCTCTCCTAGAAACATACACGCCACAACATCTAAACTCACGAACCAATTTTGATCAGATTTAGGATATTTTAACTTTACTAAAGCTGAAATGTAACAAACTTCCACGTGTTTATATAAATCTAGATTTTTGATAAATATCACTGCTTTAACAACTATGTTGTACACGTAAGCCTAATCATTATAGTTTGATAAAGCTCGATATATCTGGGAAGAAAAAAAATTCAGCTTCACATTACACATGATAAGCTTATATATCCAGTTAAAATATCAAAAGTTTTTTTGTTGTTTTTTTGAGGGTGAATTCTACTGGTTGAGTCAACGATAAATTTACTGACTCACGAGGGAAAAATCAGGATTAAATTCCCTCCAGTAAACAGATTGTAGAATTCTCGAAATACCATTGCATAGTTTGTTTGTTTTTGGGAATTTCGCACAAAGCTACTCGAGGGCTATCTGTGCTAGCCGTCCCTAATTTTGCAGTGTAAGACTAGAGGGAAGGCAGCTAGTCATCACCACCCACCGCCAACTCTTGGGCTACTCTTTTACCAACGAAAAGTGGGATTTACCGTCATATTATAACGCTCTCACGGTTAAAAGAGCGAGTATATTTGGTGCGACGGGGATGCGAACCCGCGACCCTCGGATTACGAGTCGCACGCCTTACGCGCTTGGCCATGCCGGGCCCCCATTGCATAGTTTAGCAGCGAGAATATAAAAACATCTTTTGATAGTTGTTTGAAAGATGAAAAGGGTTAAGAAAAGAAAAATTATAATATAATCACGGATTATCGTAACAACTTTGTTAGTGAATTAAAACACATAAGGAATTCTAGTCCATAAATCCATTATTAGCCTCACAGTTGTTTTGTAGTAAATTAAAAATTCATATTTTTGTTTATGATGCGTAGATTTTTGTAGCGAATTACTGCGAAAAGGTTTTGACAGCATTAAAAGATTACTTGGAATTAACTATTCAATGAATATAAGAAATATCTAGTGTAATTGAGGTTTTAAGGTCCCTATAGGAGAAATGTTGACAATTACATGTTAGTACGTAAAGTTTAAACTATAATTCAAGAATTTAACAGTTCTACTTAAAATTGGTCTTTTTATGTTTTTGTTTTACAGTTGTTTTTACGTTACGAAAACTTTTATTTCAGTGGGACTACTTGGGTTTTTATTTGAACAATTTAAAATTTTCTCGTCTTTTTTATTTTATTTTTAGCTGCCAAATTGGAACACCTTTTCAAGATCTAGTTTCTTGGCATTAGAAGAACCTGATATTTAAATAAATGATCTTACAGTTTCTGTTTCCATAAGCGCGACTTCCAGTTCAGCAGAAGCAGGATATATCAATGGATGTAAAGTAAATCAGCCGCTAGGTGGTCGCTTCTACTTAAAATTCATATACAAACATCTATTGATTTTTTTTTCCGCCTTAAGAAGTTGCCTACTCGCTAAAACCGGGTTTGATAGCATCAGAAAGTAACCAGGTGTCATGCTCCATCAAGTATTTCCATGGCCCCATTAGTAATTAGCACTAACAATCTTATTACTGTTTTTATAACATGAAATGTATTTTATGAGTTCAATCAAAGTACCTCCCATGTCCTGTGCAACCTGTACCTAGAGTGTGTGACGTTGGAAATTATTTTTCCGGGTTTGTGTTTGTTTGTGAATTTCGCACAAAGCTACTCGAGGGCTATCTGTGCTAGCCGTCCCTAATTTTGCAGTGTAAGACTAGAGGGAAGGCAGCTAGTCATCACCACCCACCGCCAACTCTTGGGCTACTCTTTTACCAACGAATAGTGGGATTGACCGTCACATTATACACCCCCACGGCTGGGAGGGCGAGAATATTTAGCGCGACGCGGGCGCGAACCCGCGACCCTCGGATTACGAGTGCACGCCTTAACGCGCTCGGCCATGCCAGGCCCCGGGTTTGTGTATCCTACATGTAAATGAAATTTGAAAGCGACTGTTTTTGTCCGTTTAGAATTTTCACGAGTATCATCTACCTGGAGTAAGTAACATGGGAAAGTGACTTTTCAGGTCTATTTATTCATGCCGTTCATAACCTGCATCTGAAGGTACAAAATGTTGGAAAGTAATTCCGCCGTTATAAATCGATACATCGTAACAATCCTGAATGTTTCTAGTTGCTTAACCTATGACCCCGGTCGTTGTCTTTATCTTCGTGTTAAGAAGAAAACTTTGTGAATATCCGGTGGACAAGGTTAAAAGTGTCCGAAGAACGCGAAATTCGGAAATGTTACATTGACAAAAATGAAAACACACAAAGAATATAAGAATCAAACAAAACGTGATTCTAAAATTTTCCAAAACCAAACTTGAATTATTCGGCTGTTGGGGTGAGAGTTAAAGTTAAGAATAATTTAAATCCACGTCAGCACAAAGGGAATTCTGGTCTATTGCTCGAAATCCAACTAAAACTTTCAAAGTGCATCAAACAACAATACAGAATTATTACGTTTTGAATCTTACACATAACAATCTAAGTTGAGACTCCAAAACTCTGCAGATTAAGTAATGTACTGTAGACTGCTTAACAAAGTCAGTGTGATGGGGTGCGAAACGACATTTATAGCGGAAAGAACTCTTTAACTCATATCAGCTTATACAATTATCTGTGCCATCCTAAGAGATAGGATCGACCCTCTTCAGGTTGGGAAAATACAGGGCTACAGTGGTAGGAGTTTCCAGCCATTGGCATGTACAATCTTTACTCAAGTTAAAGGCTTATTTCACCTGTTTACGACCTTTTTCTGTACGAAAATTTTGAAAAGTTACATAAATATATCTGGTTCTGAATTAATATATAACAGTATGACAACGTTCAGTATTATTTTAGACCTTGCATGTTTGGATATTATGGTGTTCAATAAAGCACTTGGACTTTTGTTCCTTCACTGTAAATTTCTGAATTCTTCGTGCAAATCCTTTTGTTAACGCTAATCGAATAACTCGTTATTTTTAGGTTTTGGTTTTGCTATTTGTAGTGGTTTCTCTCGTAGGACATTCCAGCGCTAAACTGGAAGATTTCATATGCTACAAGTTTTATCGCCTGAAATTCTCGAATATTATTATGAGGGTAACGATTATTTCATGTAGAGAGATTTAATATATTTTAACTCAAACAAAATAGCAAAGTGAAAAATATAAAATATATTGTCTTATCATACATTATTTATTATAATTTCGTAACTCACTGTTGCACTTATGAACAACTTCATTAAAGCCTACGTTACTATGTCTTTTATTGCTCTGTCCTTATAAAAGACCGTTTCTAAATCGTTAAAGTGCATGTTGTTTCGTATCCTATCACACTGTCTGTACCTTCATTAATGTGTAGCGATCTGGAGTCCCAGAAGTTAGATTGCCACCTGGTTATTAAAAAAGTAACACTCATTTTAACTCATTAAAGACAGAGGAAATAAAAAATAAAACTGTAAATAAAAAGTATCAGACTTGAGATGGAGTGTGATGTTAGAAGTAGAGTGAAGCTTAACAGTTCACGAATAAAGTGTAAAAATAGATTTTAACTTTTTGTTTTTTATAAACAGAAATTCGCGGGAATATGGGCTTCCCATCTCTAATTTTGAATTGCAAGAAAGAAGGAAGTCAACAGCTCCCCCTACTGGCTAACTCTTAGTCCACTTTAGTGGAATATTCAGATTTGACTTTTACTTTTATAGTTGTGCGTGGTCGTGTTTTTCTTACAGCGAATCCACATTGGGCTATCTGCTGAGTCCATTGAGGGGACTCGAACCCCTGATTTTAGCGTTGTAAATCCGTAGACTTACCTCTGTACCAGCGGAGGACCACTTCTATAACGCACTCACGTCCCTAAAGAACAGAATGCATTTGTGTGATAATGGGACACAAACTATAAAACTTCGAATTTACAGCGCAGCGCACTTGGCCTAATATTACGAGTTCACTGGACAAACATCTTGAGGTAAACTCTAACGGAAAAGGTTTTACGTTTCGTTTTCTTTTGTATAAATCCTGTACCCTTCTGTAATCTGATGTACGCACGTCTACTTTTTATCCTCGGAGGTGTAAGAGAGTGGAGATTGTTATCACTCCGCCGCTATATATCTAATTACAGGTTGAAAAGATAATGAAAGTTAAGATTTCATTAACTTGTAAACAATAAGGTTTAAAGTTACGTAGTTTTAATCATGGTTCTTCACGTCCTCTTACAGCAGGGTAACAAGAAACGTGAACGGTAATGAAAAGAGAAGATAAGTTAGTTGAAAGCAGGATACCAATTACTATAAACTTGTACGTAATTCGGCCACATAAGATCTGCAAGCCCCAACATGCAATAATAATGCCACATAAGATTCGCTGAATAGCTTGTGGTGATATTGTTCTGGCACTTTGTCAACAATTATTTTTTTATCAAAAGAACATCGATAAGGCAAGTAGCTTACCATGGAGCGAGCTTACTGTTTAACATCAATAAGGCAAGTAGCTTACCATGGAGCGAACTAACTGTTTAATATCGATAAGGCAAGTAGCTTACCATGGAGCGAGCTTACTGTTTAACATCAATAAGGCAAGTAGCTTACCATGGAGCGAGCTAACTGTTTAATATCGATGGGGCAAGTAGCTTACAATGGAGCGAGCTAACTGTTTAACATCAATAAGGCAAGTAGCTAACCATGGAGCGAGCTAACTGTTTAATATCGATAAGGCAAGTAGCTTACAATGGAGCGAGCTAACTGTTTAACATCGATAAGGCAAGTAGCTTACCATGGAGCGAGCTAACTGTTTAACATCGATAAGGCAAGTACCTTACAATGAAGCGAGTTAACTGTTTAATATCGATAAGGCAAGTAGCTTACCATGGAGCGAGCTAACTGTTTAACATCAATAAGGCAAGTAGCTTACCATGGAGCGAGCTAACCGTTTAACATCGATAAGGCAAGTAGCTTACAATGGAGCGAGTTAACTGTTTAATATCGATAAGGCAAGTAGCTTACCATGGAGCGAGCTAACTGTTTAACATCAATAAGGCAAGTAGCTTACCATGGAGCGAGCTAACTTCCAATTGATGACAACTTTTGCCACGACATATTATAAATTACACTTCTTTGAACGGACCATATAATAGTGATACAATTGTTAACTTGGCAATTATGGTTTTGGTTTCAAGAAACACATTAAGTGTTATAAATGTTGCGTTAGATTTATTTAAAATTTTTACGGACAGGTTGTTTTGTTTTGTGAATTTCGCGCAAAGCTACTCGAGGGTTATCTGCGTTAGCCATTCCTAATTTAGCAGTGTAAGACCAGATGGAAGGCAACTAGTCATCACCACCCACCGCAAACTCTTTGGGTACTCTTTTAGCAACGAATAGTGGGATTCACCGTCACATTATAACGTGCCCACGGCTGAAAGGGCAAGCATGTTTGGTGCGACCGGGCTTCGAACCCGCGACCCTCGGATTAGGACTCGAACGCCTTAACACACTTGGCCATGCCGGGCCTACACAGACAGCTTCTGTTGTAAGTCGTATAGAGATAGGCTTAGAAGGAAATTTTAAAGGATACAGATTGTTTAAGTGCGTTTGAAGTTAGTTAAGGGTAATACTACATAAAAGTGTATAATTCCTGTTAAATGTAGCAGGACTTAATTTTTTTATTTCTTTAATCTATAATTCTTGTATTAGTTACTTTTCTGGCCAGTACTTAAAGTAAGATGTCTAACTTCAATCGTATTGCAAAATTAAACTCATTAACAGTTGATAAGTAGGACATAATCAATAAGTCAATAGTGATTTGATTCAAACATATTGAAGACCTAGTAGTAAGAGTAAAAACACTTAGGAACAAAGTAAAGAACCGAATTAAAACCAAGTTGGTTGTGACTATTTTTAGTACAGGGTGCCCCGTAAGTCCCTACCCATCCATATATCTTATGTATCCAGTGTATCTTTGTGCTGTCCCTCATTCTCGCTGCATAATATTATGCGACGCCATGTTCTGTGAGACATTTTCCTCAACACAGCTAGGATTATTGTTACAAATGCCGCGATAACAGCTGCCTTCAATTCATCATTTATAACACATGCGTAACTGAATATAACATAACATATGGATGGGTAAGGACTTATGGGCCACCCTGTAGAAAGGATTCGCTCTTCTTGACCGTGTTTATTATAACGACTGAAAACTAATTAAATGTTTATATACTGTAGACTTCTGTTATGCTTTTCAAACAAACGTAGCTTTATTTTTCTTTCGTTTATCACAATTTTATCTCTTCCGGATCTGTTAATATTGGTTTAGTTGTACAATAAACACAAACACTCAAGCCTACAGTATCAGGAATGTTATACATTATATCTTACACTCAAGCCTACAGTATCAGGAATGTTATACATTATATCTTACACTCAAGCCTACAGTATCAGGAATGTTATACATTATATCTTACACTCAAGCCTACAGTATCAGGAATGTTATACATTATGTCTTTCATCTTTTATTTTTGTTTGTATTATACAATCAAGTATTGGTCATTAAAGAACACAATGCCCTGTTTCTTTCTCCGTCTTATTGTCGGTATTACACAACTAAACACGTTCATTAGAGGGCGCTTTCGATCAACCATTTTTAGGTGTCGCTCTCTTGTGTTAGACAGTTAAGCGTTGTCATTAAAGTAAGCAACGTGTAACTTTCATAATTTTATTTATGTTTGTATAAAAATCAAACACGTTTGTGATTGTTAGTCCACAATATTTTTCTTCTCATATACTTTATTATTTGTAGTTTAAAAAAATAATAATTTGTTAATTTTGTGCTAATGTCACTTCATTTGTTTTATTCTTTATTCTGTTACACAATCAGACACCAGGGTAAGTATTAACTATTCTCCGCGGGTTTTCCTGAGGTATTGCCTCGCGATTGCTCAGCGGTTAGTCTGAGGACTTGTGACATTAAAAATCAGGTTTCCATAAACCCGATGGGCAGAGCACGTCATGTAGCTTTGCGCTTAACTACGAACAAAGAAACCCTAAAGTACCGGTTTCCTTGCACAACCACACCACTGTGCTACACCTCTTCTTGTTGGTAATTCGTCTGAGAAACGGGAAAATCGTTAACAGAATGTTATAAGATTTTCTCTAATAACTACTCTTTTGTTTTGTTTTTACGTAAATTACTGCTCTTACGAGTTCCATGTTGGTCTCACGAATATGGTTGTCATGACATTCACGTGTCACTTAAAGTTGACTCATATTAGACATAAAAGCCTTCTCGTAAAAAAAGATTCATGATTGGTCAGTCTGATGTTTCGTGTTCTTTTATTCTTGTTTGGCCTAGTTTTCCGTCGTTTCTTACTCATAAAATGCGGGCTGTTGTTGAAAAGCTAACATATCACTAATTAAAATCACTTAAAAAAAATGTTTGCCAGTTTTTCTTTCACCCTGAAACAAAGCTTGTTTTTAATAAAATAACATAAAAGACAATCCGTGTTATTGCGATTAAAAATGCCATGAACAAAACGAGGGGGAAAATACCAGTTTTTTTCTGTGAACTCCTTATTGTACTGACGCATAAAGTAGCGTCATCTAGTAGTGATAAATGATAATGTTTAATATAAATGCGTTGGTCCAGCATGGCAAGGTGGGTTAAAGCGTTCGCCTCGCAATCTGAGGGTCGCGGGTTCGAATCCACGTTGCACCAAATACGCTCGTTCTTTCAGCTGTGGGGGCATTATAATGGTAAAAAAAGTAGCCCAAGAGATGACGGTAGGTGTTGATGACTAGCTGTCTTACCTCTAGTCTTACGCTGCTAAATTAAGGACGGCTAGCGCAGAATGCCCTCATGTAGATTTGCGCGAAATTCAAAAAAATAAATAAATGCGTTACATAATGGTATTCTTCAATGCGGTTACCGAGCTTAGTTTCATTTTTTGCTGTAGAGTTGACGGAAAGTGGTATTTTTTATCGTATACACAATGTTATTTGGTGATTTTTACGATGGACGTTGTACCACATAATAACCAGTTATTCCGATTAAACGTAAAATACGCATAACAGGTTATTTTTTGGTAGTACGTCCATCAAAAGAACCAAATGACGTTGTGTATACGGTAAGAAGTACCAACTGACATATTGTCTCTCTTTATACTAGGGCCTGGCATGGCCGAGCGCGTTAAGGCGTGCACTCGTAATCTGAGGGTCGCAGGTTCACGCCTGCGTCGCGCTAAACATGCTCGCCCTCCCAGCCGTGGGGGTGTATAATGTGACGGTCAATCCCACTATTCGTTGGTAAAAGAGTAGCCCAAGAGTTGGCGGTGGGTGGTGATGACTAGCTGCCTTCCCTCTAGTCTTACACTGCAAAATTAGGGACGGCTAGCACAGATAGCCCTCGAGTAGCTTTGTGCGAATTTCCAAAACAAACAAACAAACAAACTCTTTATACTGTTGATCATTATGAATTTATTTTTGTTAAATACGGCTCTATTATATTCTAAAGCATAATGTTTGTCTCAAACATGGCTATAAGCGATATTATCGGTTTTAAATAGGATTACCAGTCATAATGTTTGTAGCGAATAGAACATGGCTATGAATGATTACATATACTTTTAATGTGCCTGAAAATTATAATTTTTATTTTAAATATTTCTCTGATCATATAATATTAATTGGTGACTAAAAGTGATATTTTTATGGCCTCTAAGTGATTATATTTATTTTGGATATGAATCTAAATTAAAAGGTTTATTTTGAAGTGAACTTCGAGTAAAATGTTTGTTACAGGCGCAAGTCGAAGTGACAATTTCTACCTTGATGATGTTTCCAAAAGGCACGGCATGGCCAGGTGGTTAAGACACTCGACACGTAGTCCGAGGGTCTCGGGTTCGAATCCCCAGCACACCAAACATGCTCGCCCTTTCAGCCGTGGGGGTGTTATAATGTGACTTATTCGTTGGTAAAAGAGTAGCCTAAGAGTTGGCGGTGGGTGGTGATGACTAGCTGCCTTCTCTCTAGTCCGTTCCTAAAACGGTTACTGCAGATAGCCTTCGTGTAGCTTTGCGCGAAACTTTAAACAAAAAAGATGTTTCTAAAACTTGTAGAGACAGTAAAATGTCTGGCTGGATAGTACACAATGTAAGAGCAGACAGTATTCATTTTTTAATACATCAAAATATATCCCAAAGTATTACAAGACCAAATGCAATTCTAAAGAAAGCGCTACAACCAAAATACGATATATTTTAGTTATTTAAATGGTAATGGCATCACGTGAAAGTAAAAAAATTAAAATTAGAACTCCATTTGAACGTCATATGAAATGAAATTTACTACTTTTTAAAATATTAACTGCAGGTGTAGTTTCAAAAGGAACCACTACAAAAAAAAAACAAAAAAAAATACTGACAGTTTTTTGATTTAAATTCCCCACCCCCTGAGGAAACAGAGATAACCGGGGCTGCTTGGAAAGATACATCCCCTTCCCCCCACTATCGATTTGAGAGTTTAATCTAGAGGTCCGAAAAAAAAAATCAACACATGAAGTAAAACGAGGTCATCCTGGTGGTAATAAGAGTAGAGTCGAGATCATCAGCAGGCGAAAAAACCGACACACCGACCGATATATGAGTTAGGATCCTTCAGGTCAGCTGGAATTTGTAAATCCGATGCCACAGTTTTGATGTGAAGGAAACGAGAGAACCCCGAGAAAACCCACTTTCCGTGGCTGGTGCCAATAATCCAGCTATTGCCTGTTTAGTTGACTTGAGGAAGAAGGAGGATCTGGGTAATAGCTCAATTCGAAGTAAGGGACTATTTCCCTAAAACTTCTTGCATGTTTGATCATCGAGTAAGGGTTAAAGTGAGGTGGTGAGTCGACGTTCCTGTTGCGTTGAGCTGCAGGTAATGGGGTCTCGTTGATCTGATGAATACTCGTGGGTGAAGAATAAAGGTCTGGGTAATCGTGTAGCGTATTACGAGCACAAGCGCACGAAGAACATTGAACTGATGAGAATTCGGATTGTGCTCCCTGAGGAACCGCGATAATCGTGCTTTAGTTTTGTTTTCAAATGATGGCGCCAAATAACATTGCGATATTCGATGAACTATTCTGCAGCGCCGTGTAGTGTTTTAAAGTGTAAAGGTCTGTATCTTAAAAATAACTAGTTTGACGAAAGATACATGTTCACGTAGATACGTAAACATTTCTTTCTTATAAGGACAACGAGGTTAATACTTTTTTTTTTATAAATGAACGTTTTTAAAGAACATGTACAAAATATATTTATTAAAGTTCCTTCAGAAATATTTAGAGACATTTAATAACATATTTTAGAAACATTAATTTTACTGTTTTAGAGGTAGATAATGTCGAGGCAGTAAATGTAAGTTTTTTGTTTTTGTGTATAAAAATTAAAACAAACATATTTTCCAGACGATATACCAGTCGTGGAACAGACAAAATTAACTGAAAAAAACAAACATTGAAATGGATATTTTTCATTAAAATAAAGAAGTTAAGAAATTATATTAGTTTGTTTTGTTTGTTTTTTAATTTCGCGCAAAGCTACTCAAGGGCCATCTGCGCTAGCCGTCCCTAGTTTAGCACTGTAAGACTAGAGAGAAGGCAGCTGGTCATCGCCATCCACCGCCAACTCTTGGGCAACTCTTTTACCAACAAATAGTGGGATTGACCGTAACATTATGACGCCCCCACGGCTAAAAGGGCAAGCATGTTTGGTGCGAAGGGGGCATTACGAACCCGCAAACCTCAAATTACGACTCGAACGTCTTAATCTACCTGAACATGCCGGGCGTAATTATACTAACGCAAAGTTACAATTTGGTAAGTGTATATCTATTATAAATTATAACTTCATTTATATAGTCTATTAGGATTTTGCTTCACTGAAAGGCTACTTATTGGGATATTTGTGATGTGTCCGTCATGGAGACAGAACTACAAACTCTGTCGCTATAACACCTCAGGCGTATCGCCGAGCTACTGGGAGGAACATTTAAACATTCAACTGACTAGTTGAGAATCTCAGTGGATTTGGTGAATTAATTATCAGTGTTAACCACTCCACTAACTTTCTGCCAAGAATGCAATACGTTGTTGTGTAGATATTAACCGTACATACTGCTACTGTTTACTGCTACCGGTTTTGTATGTAAATAACGAGTTCATACTGTTCCAGTTGTTGTAGTTGGTATATACGTATATTGTTTTGGACTTGTGACTTCAGTTAATGTTCCTGAGTGACGTATGTACAAATTCTTTTTACGAGAAAGTATAATGTTAAACATAAAACATACATTTTGTGTCGCCTATAGAAGAGACACTTAAATGGAACTGAAGAGGCACCTCCATCCACTTTTCCTTTATTCGGTCAGTTCGCCTACGTAAACATTCTGAACTTTCTTGTATCGGGTACGTTGTTCTAAATGCGCGGAGGGACTTCTTTTCTTTTCAATTTTTTTAACGTTCAAATAGGTTCGAATAAAACAGTAAAATTACTATTTCCAGCGATGAATGACAAAGAGTGTAGTTAGTAAAGTAGTAAGTTAACTTAAACAGTGTCTGGGTGGGGCTCTTTTCAGGTGCAACAAAAACTCGAACACAATCTGATAACAAAAATCCACCTTTCATTCACTCTTTATATAACAGATATTAAGGCGCTATCTACAATTAACGAAAGCAGGTTTAGTTTTTATAACAGTGAATTCTGCAACTTTCTCACACCAACTGATCTATTTTTACATCTCCAGTAGCTCTGCTGGTAAACTAGGGCCACCTATAGTGTTTTGAGGTTTGTCGATAATTATTCTTCACTGGTTAGTAAAGCATGTAAAGGATAACTGTTCTAATTTGTTAAAATATCTGTCGAAGGATTGGATTGTACCGCCTTGTACCACAATCACGTTCTTACCTAACGACTTCAGGTTTGTGTGAAGGAAACTGCCTTTTGGCTATTTGTCAGCGAGTAATTTTTTTTAAATTTTATTTTTACTAACATGATTAGAAACATTGAATATCGAGGCTTTCACTCCTCAGCGATGATAGCTGTACTGGAAGACAACTTGTAAAATAGGTTATGTGTCACATTCATTTTTCTGAGGTCGATAACGGTGGTTAGTTAGGCAATAACTCTCCTGGAGTTTACAGCAGTGTTTATGTTGTCTGTAATTCTCCTGGAGCCTACGTGGTGTTTATGTAGTTAGTAACTCTCCTGGAGTCTCTATAGGTGCTTATGTAGTCGATAATTCTCCTACAGTCTACAGTGGTGTTTATATAATTGACAACTCTTGGAGTCTCTGTAGGTGTTTACATAGTCGATAACTCTTCTAGAGTCTACAGTGGTGTTTATATAGTCGATAACTCTCCTAGTCTACAGTGGTGTTTATATAGTCGATAACTCTCCTAGAGTCTACAGTGGTATTTATATAGTTGATAACTCTCCTAAAGTCTACAGTGGTGTTTATATAGTCGATAACTCTCCTAGAGTCTACAGTAGTGTTTATACAGTTGATAACTCATATGGAGTCTACAGTGGTGTTTATACAGTCGATAACTTTCCTGGAGTCTACAGTGGTTTTTATATAGTCGATAGCTGTGGTTACAGTTACGGTGATGGTTACATAATAACGATAATCCGATTCTTTGCTTTGAAATATGACATTTTAACTTTGAACTATGACATTTTAAAAGTATGATCGTACAGATAATACAGGTAACTATGTCAACTATACCGCAACGTGTTGTCCTTACAAATTTTGTAACACTTGAACTGTTTTATCCAGAATTTCTCGATAGCGGTGTTGATGTACAATGTTATTAACTTTGAGATCAGTTTGGTTTTATTATCGTGAAGCGGTCTTTGGTCTACTGTACTTTCATGGAATTATAACGGTATTAAAAGTTGGTTGAGTCAATTAGAAATAAACGGATGGTACTTAGTTATTTGAATATACATTTTTAATGCTAATAATCGGTAATTTTGACAGTGTTGAGAGGCACTGGTTCATAAATCTCATGCTGCTTGTAAACAGTATATTTCGTATGTGGTCTCGATTTCTTCAGACAAAAAACTCATACATAAGTGAAAATAGAACTGAAATACAATAGTTGCTATATTAAAAGTAAAGTTGAATAGAAGGTGAATCAAAGAGACTCAGGAACGTTATTCAAGCAAAGTCCTAAAAATTGTTTGAGAAAAGAAGTGAGCCAACAGTTCCGTTTGAAGATTGGGGTTCTGAAAATTGAATGTTTTTATAGACAATGCGAAGCGGGTCTGAAGTGTCTGCTCGAAGTGTACAAGTCACAGGCCCTGTTCGGGGATACAACCCCTCTTTTTTGAAGTGGAAGACGTGGGGGCAACCAGCAAAGCCGTCTCAGTATTTGGTATGCTATTAATGTTACTATTTTAACCATTTACATCCCTATAAAAGTTGAAAATTACATAAACATTGGTCCGGCATGGCCAAGCGTGTTGAGGCGAGCGACTCGTAATCTGAGGGTCGCGGGTTCGCATCCCCGTCGCGCCAAACATGCTCGCCATTTCAGCCATGGGGGCGTTATAATGTTACGGCTAATCCCACTATTCGTTGGTAAAAGAATAGCCCAAGAGTTTGCGGTGGTTGATGATGACTAGTTGTTTTATCTCTAGGCTTATATTGTTAAATTGGGGACGGCTGACACAGATAGCCCTCGAGTAGCTTTTGCGAAATTCAGAAACAAACATAACAAAAATTTAAATTGTTATTTCTTATATTCATGCTATGAAAATTATAAGGAAGTAGGGTATTCAATTTTTAAGGTTGGTTTTGCGAGTTTGCGAATTTTTATCCGATGCTTCAAGAAGATCACAATTTGAAAATAACGAACTCAAGACTTAGTTGCTAATATGCAATAAATATTATAATACAGAAAACTTACGACAGCTATTGAGTCTAGGGGATTTTCAAGTTTCAGTGGAAATGTATATTTTATCTCTTGAGTTCATGAATAAAACATACGGTAGCATTTATACTTTTGGAGTAACTTCTAGCAAATCCCACACGGCGTTATAATCCTCCAGATGTGTGTGACTATTCCAGCGCTCGAGTACCACGTTTCTTTACATTGACATGCATGTGTACACAGAATCACATACATGACAGTGACTTGTGTCATTGTTGTATTTTTAGAAGGTCTGAGTCCAGCTTTATGTATTTATAGCTCGTGCTGCATTTTTCATATTTTGATATTTGGAACTTTTAATAATTATTTTTGGACCACCAAATGTTAATTCAGATCAACAATAAAATTCTAAAAAAATAGAGGTACTTATCTAGGTGAAAGGCTTCTGTTTTACAAAAATAAATAAAACTATACTTTAAACACGTAAAAACGTTTGTTTTTTGAATTTCGCACAAAGCTACTCGAGGGCTATCTGTGTTAGCCCTTCATAATTTAGTAGTACAAGACAAGAGGGAAGGCAGCTAGTCATCACCACCCACCGCCAACTCTTGGGCTACTCTTTTACCAACGAATGGTGGGATTAACCGTAACATTATAACGCCCCCACGGCTGAAAGGGCAAGCATGTTTGGCGCGACGGGGATGCGAACCCGCGACCCTCAGATTACGAATCGCACGCCTTAACACGTAAAAACAACGAAACAGCTTGCGTAAGTTCCGGTATTTAATACCGGCAAAAATCCATCCCTGATTCAGGTTATTATATTTTTAATGATTCATGAAGCTTACATTTTGCGATTTTTATAACAAATATTTATATTGTTTTCCCCCTCCTTTGTGTATACTAAGCCAACATCTACCCACAAAAACATTTGCCTGATGACGACATTCGTTCCAGACCTTTTAATTTGGTGTTTTTTGAAAAGATTCACAGTGTAAAATTTGAAGTTGTGGAGTCTGAGATACATCGTAATGAAGTTAGGCCAAAGCTAAAATTTTTTCTGCGGGTCAGGATACCTAATGTTTTAAAAGAAAAGCTTATCCTCACATTTGACAATATTTATCGTATGATTATGCCTTATTCCTATGTTTCAGCAATACACGTCTCTTGCATGTATGCGTATTTTATGTGTGCGGATATAAATGTTTATTTTAAGTCCCATTTAGAATGACTCTTGACCTACTTATGCACGTGATGTGGCTGCTAAATTATGGTCTTTCTCTAAGCATGCATAACTTTACTTCCATTTTAACGAATATATATTTATATAATTATAAAAGTATTAAATGTGCACTTCTGAGTACAATTTAGTAACCTGAATGTTCGATTAAGGAGAGATAGATAAAGAACGTAATTACTATAGAGTAGTATCTTTACGGTAATGATGCAGCTTAACACGTAGTTACTTAGATCGTGAACAGAGTAAAATATGAGTAAATTAAACATACTCTTGTTTCTACTTCCCGGAATTTTGGGCGTGGCAGATCAGTATAAAATCAATTTCATGAATGAAGATAAAGCTTTAGAGTGTGTATGTTTTATTATAGCTAAGCCACATCTGGCTATCTGCTGAGTTCACCGAGGGGAATCGAACCCCCTGATTTTAGAGTTGTAAATCCGTAGACTTACAAATGTACCAGAATGACTCGGCATGGCCAAGCGTGTTAAGGCGTGCGACTCGCAATCTGAGACTCGTGGGTTCGCATCCCCCTCGCGCCAAACATGCTCACCCTTTCAGCCGTGGGGGCGTTATAATGTGACGATAAATCCCACTATTCGTTGGTAAAAGAGTAGCCCAAGAGGTGGCGGTGGGTGGCGATGACTAGCTGCCTTCCCTCTAGTCTTACGCTGCTAAATTGGGGACGGCTAGCACAGATAGCCCTCGAGTAGCTTTGTGTGAAATAAAAAAACAACAAAAAAACAAACAAAACTGTACCAGCAAGGGACTAACCCTTGTGTAAAGTTTTTATTGAAAATAATTTGTAAATTAGCTAAAGTGCATTACTCTGGTTTTACATTTAGTAATTGTTTGATATTTACAATTAACTGCTGGTATTGTATACGTTTAGATAGAATGTCATTTTGTGAACGCATAAATATATATGTTTACCCCCAGCTTTTAAATTAATTTATTGTAGTTAATCTTTCAACTGTGTAGGAAACCAAAACATGTAACTGTCTCAGTTGTTGTTAATATTTCAGTTATTATAATGAAAATCTTATTTATAACACTGATAGACGTTTAACCCAAGTTAATGCTAACTGAAAACCATAAACTGAGTTATTTACAACAACTAGCCCTGCATGACCAGGTGGTTAAAGCATTTGACTCGTAATCCAAGGGTGGAGGGTTGTAATACCCGTTACACCAAATATGCTTGCCCTATCAGCCGTGAAGGCGTTATAATATGACAGTCAATCCCACTATTCGTTGCTATAAGAGTAACCCAAGAGTTGGCGGTGAGTGGTGATGATTAGCTGCCTTCCCTGAGGAAGGTATTAACTGAGGTATTTATTCGGCTTTAAAAACTGGTGTCACTCTAAAATTCAACTAAATGAATTATACATCATGATTTCTGAGCTACGAAAGCGAGTTAGTTTTGACTAAACTGTCTTGCAATAAACACTTATAAAATTGCTACTCTTGGTTAAATAAACCAACTATTTCTGGTTTCCGAACTAACAAAATCGAGGAGTCTAAGTTAAAGGACATTAGCCAATTATTTTATTAACTAATAAAATCGTGAAATTTCAGCTAACGAAGTCAGGTGATCATAAACGTGATTTATAAAAATTGTGACGAGTAAATTAAAGGTACCATTTAGCCTTAGATTCTCCAATTATCAAATCAGAAAGTTACAGGACCCAGCCCACTAGTTTCTCAACGAATAAAATATTAACTTTCAAGATAAATGACGCTTATCAACAGTATACAACACGCCAGTTAATTAACCCTTAAATATAGGGAGTGTTGGAGACAGTGGTATTAACTGATGATCGCCGCCGTTTTAGGGTTAAAGAACTTACAGCTTACTTTCATTTCGCTTCTAAGTTGATTGTCCAGAGACTTAATTGTCTTACAATAAGTAATTAGTTTTGTGTTCTTTGATCAGCGAGAAAAGGACTTGTGTGCTTCTTAGGAACGATTTTGTAAGTGATAAAAAATTACCTCCTGCGATAAAAATGCTCATAACAAACGCATAGGCAATAAGTTTAAATAGAGGTAAAAATAGTATTTTCAAGTTTCAATTCAATAAGTTTAAATAGATGTAAAAATAGTATGATCAAGTTTCAATTCAGAAACGTTGGTATTCGTTTTTTGTGTGCATGAGAAAATGAAAATGAGGCCAAAATTATTTCGACACAAATATTAAAGAGTGTGAATGACTTCAAATTAGTTTATTCATACCAAGCATGTCTGTGTGCTGGAGTTTTTTATTTAGTTTTTAACACCTGGTTGTGCTCTAGATGTCTTATTTACTTTAGTGGCCATCTAACACCTCGTTGTGTAGTGAATATCTATTTTTATTTTTTAACATAGAATTAGGTACTAAATGTATCATTTACCTTCTAATACCTATTTGTATACTGAATATCTTATTCCCTTCTAAACCTGGTTGTATATTGAATGTCTTATTCACTTTCTAACATCTGGTTGTGTACTGAATATCTTATTTACCTTCTAACATCTGGTTAGGCACTGAATATCTTATTTATCTTCTAACATCTGGTTATGCACTGAATACCTTATTTACCTTTTAACCTCTAGTGATGCATTGAATATCTTATTTACCTTCTAACATTTGGTTATGTACTGAATATCTTATTTACCTTCTAATTGTACTGAATTACGAGGTCTGTTAAAAAAATACGCGGACTGTTTGAATTGCGCGGCTTCAATTGGTTCCAGGGGAATCCGCTTGGTGTCGCTAGGTTTGCACAGATCAGCTGATTACGACGCCATTTCCCGATTGCAGATATCTTCATTTGTGTATTAGCTACGCGGTTTTAAGTGAAGTGCGATTTTTTCGTTTCGCGGATTTCAGAATGAATGACCTAAAGGAGCAACGACTTGCTGTGAAATTTTGTGTTAAACTTGAAAAATCTGCGACTGAAACTTTTGTTATGCTTAACACGACTTACGGTGATGTTGCTATGAAGCGTACGGCATGTTTCAAGTGGCATGAACGTTTTAAAGAAGGTCGGCAGTCCATTTAAGATGATGAGCGTCCTGGACGTCCTTCCAAGTCAACTGACGACCCACATATTGACAAAATCAACACCCTGGTGCGGGCAAATCGACATCTGATTGTCAGGAAGCTTGCTGAAGAGTGTGGGATATCAGTTAGACCTTGTTACGAGATTTTGACCGAAAAATTGAAGATGCACCGCGTTGCTGCGAAATTTGTGCTTCAGAACTCGTGAGTTTTTGGCCAAACACTCGATCACTGTTCTTCCCCCCCTACACACTTGACCTTGCTCATTGCGATTTTTTTTTTGTTCCCCAAACTCAAAAGACCCTTGAAAGGAAGAAGATTTGAGACGATTCCCGAGATTAAAGCAAATACGACGAAGGAGATGAAGGACATTACAAAAGAAGCGTACCAGGACTGTTTCAACAAGTGGAAACACCGTTGGGATAAATGTGTGCGTTGGGGAGGAGAGTACTTTGAAGGGGTCCCAGACCTGTAACTTCTAAATAAAGTTCATTTTGTTTTATGACGTCAGTCCGCGTATTTTTTGAACAGCCCTCGTGTGTACTGTTGTGTGCTGACTATCTCATTTATCTTCTAACATCTGGTTATGCACTGAATATCTTATTCACCTTCTAACACTTATTTGTTGTACTAAATGTTTTATTCACCTTTTAACACTTATTTGTGTACTAAATGTCTTATTCACCTTCTAACACCTGGTTGTGTTCTGAATATCTCATTTACCTTCTAACATCTGGTTATATACTGAATATCTCATTTATCTTTTAACACCTGGTTGTGTACTAAATGTCTTATTCACCTTTTAACACCTGGTTGTGTGCTGAATATCTCATTTACCTTCTAACATCTGGTTATGTACTGAATATTTTATTTATCTTCTAACATCTGGTTATGTACTGAATATCTTATTTACCTTCTAACATCTGGTTGTGTATTAAATGTCTTATTCACCTCCTAATACCTGGTTGTGTCCTGAATATTTCATTTACCTTCTAACATCTGGTTATATACTGAATATCTCATTTACCTTTTAACACCTGGTTGTGTACTAAATGTCTTATTCACCTTCTAACACCTGGTTGTGTTCTGAATATCTCATTTACCTTCTAACATCTGGTTATGTACTGAATATTTTATTTACCTTTTAACACCTGGCTATGTACTGAATGTATATCGGCTACTAATATTAATATATTTTATTCTACAATGATTTACAGCTGTTGAGAACAAGATTTAGTTGCATTACATACGTTATATGACAACACATAACATACCTCCTCACGTATGCTATATGGTAGTACATGACATACCTCCTCACGTATGCTATATGGTAGTGCACGACATACCTCCTCATGTACGTGATATGATCGTACATGACTGGGTTTCTTACGTATGTGATTCGATACCACATAACATACCTCCTCATGTAAGTGATGTGATAGCGTACGACATGTCGTCTGATCTGTTTGACGATGACAGCACGACATGTTTCCTAGGCAATCATTGACTTTTGTCGAATCTAAAGGTATTTCTTTGAGATTCCCGTCAAGAAGAACCGACCTTTCTAGGTGTTGCACCAAATTTAGAAATATTATGACCCAGAAGGCACTGATCAGTAGATATAAACTACTTGACTCTACTATTCATAATCTTTTTTCAGATGTGAAATCCATGAAGTATGAAAAAGCTACAGTTGTGTATAACAGTAATGGTTTTAGAGGTTTCAGTGTTTCCATCTTCACCAGAAGCAGTATCATACTCTTTGCTTTCTTCTAATCTACTTTTGACCCCTAAGGTCACTTTACCTTCTTATTACCTTTCTTTCTCCACTTACAGCTTAATTTCTTCACTTCAAATTAATATGATTTGCTTTAGTCGAGCACGAATCCAAAGGTAAATACCATTTATAAACATCAAAGGTGAAGTTGTATCCTTTCTTATGTTCATGTTCTCGGTAAAGCATTTTACAGATTTCAATATATTGTATCAATGAATTATGTTTATGTAGTTTGGCGTCTCTAATTCGTTTTAGGGCTCTGAGTCTCTCCCTTCCCTAAAGTTAGGTCAGTTTTTTGCGACCGGTGATTTTAAAATAAAGATATTTGTGTTTTTGACAGCTGTTTCAGGTCTGTAGGGGAATTAGAAGACAGGTTGTACTTGAAATATATTTACGGTACACTTGTACACTCTCAGAATTTGATTGTTCAACTAAGTATTGTACAGTACATTCATTGGCATGTGCAGTTTTAATATTTTTATTAATTAAAAAAATTACCATGTGAAGAACTTTTAGAAAAAACGTAGTTATCTGTACTTAAGTCAAGTACTGACTGCATTTATTATGTCTTTGTAGAGATACAAGAGACATGTTTGTTTTCTTATTATGCACAAAGCTACACAAAAGCTATATATCCTCCGCCCACAACGGCTATCGAAACTCTCTCTTTATCAATATAAGTCCGCAGACATACCGCTGGGGTACTGGGTGGGGACGGAGGGTAAACTCATTTTCCATTGTTTCTTCTTCTTTAAAACACCGTTTCTTCATTTCTGAGCATACTGACTTGAAAAGGCCCGGCATGGCTAAGTGTATTAAGGCGTTCGACTCGTAATCTGAGGGTCGTGGATTCAAATCCCCAGTCGTACCAAACATACTGTCCCTTTCAGCCATGGGGGTGTTATAATGACGGTCAATCCCACTATTCGTTGGTAAAAGAGTAGCCCAAGAGTTGGCGGTGGGTGGTGATGACTAGTTGCCTTCCTTCTAGTCTTACACTGCTAATTTAGGGACGGCTAGAGCAGATAGCCCTCTAGTAGCTTTGCGTCAAATTCAAAAACACACAAATTGACTTGAAACTTAATAGGGTTACATTTAGGGTTATATCTTGGTCCAATATACCTGGATTTTTTTTCATGTAGACCTTTTAACTATTTAATTTTGTCCAAGATCAAAAAGCACAAAAATGTAGAATTGATAAATCAGTTTGTTATCGCAACATCCAATGTCACAAATGAAAAACTAGAATATTCAGAAGCTAAACTCTCTAAGTAACTTGTTTCGTGTTGTTTCTGGTTTTCATTAAGAAAAATAAACGACTCTCATTTCTTTATATTTTGGATTGAGGCTTCAACATTGAACGTTTGCCAAGTACAATGTCAGTCAAATAGGTTTGACAGCAGAATCTCACATGTTTCTTTCGGATGGCCGCTTTAAGAATGTTGTTAAATGTGAATAGGTTTACAGGTTTCATAAAAGAAGTTGTACATTTGTATTTTACATGCACCTTAAGTAACGTTAATATTAAAATAATCAGCTATGCAAAAACCATTCTTGTATTCCTTAACGAGTTATCGTCTAACATTACACCTGTCAACTCCTATAACTCATAGAAATGTAAAAAAATATATACAGTATTGATATATTTTACCAGCAACTGAGTTTAATTGGCGGTAAATGAAGGTATAATTGACTCATATAATTGACCCCTAAAGTATCAAATGCACGTGAAAACTAGAACACAATGATGATGGTGCTGGCTAAGCTTCAGGTTAACAGCTTATGCCTTTATTCAACCATTGTACTAACTACCATGAAAAAATTTTGTTTTGTGTTTCAGTTGTTTTTACTGTGTTTGTTCACGAATTCATTATGCATAATTTATTTTTAACGAATGCTTAAGCAACAGAATCTATAAAACACCAACTCGTAGCGGTCTTTCAGATCTTGACTCTTCTGCAGAATGTGGACCCAGAGCAAATATTCACCAAACAGGAGAAGATTGGAAGAGGAAACTTTGGTGAAGTCTTTAAAGGAGTAGAAAACAACACCCAGAAGGTGGTCGCCATCAAAATTATCGATCTAGAAGAGGCGGAAGATGAAATTGAAGATATCCAACAGGAGATAATGCTGCTATCCCAGTGTGATAGTCCCTTCGTAACGAAGTATTACGGTTCCTATCTCAAGGTGAGTCACGAAATATGAATTTATCCTTGAGGTAAGTCACTAAAAATTACAGTTCTTACAACATGGTAATCCACGGTGTATTACAGCTTTTATTTTAAGGTAAGGCACAAAATACCACGGATGTTTCATTAGAGTAAATTACTATAAATTACAGTCTCATTACACGGTAACCCACAGTGTATTATAGCTATAAATACTCAGTATTATAAAAAATGTAACGTATATTGTACAACGAAACGGTGTGGTACTTTCATTAATGTGTCGACCGTGTATGTTTTGGGTATTACAGCTTCTTCAAGAATCACTTATTAAAGTGTCTATGGAGGTCTCACACAGTAAAGGATTCTTCCTTGCTTTTTTCTTAAGACCAGCTCAGGCAGTAATTGCCAATTGTTCCTTACCCTATCTCACAAGAAAGAAATATCGTAGGTCCTGGTATAAAGAAGGGGGGCCACAACGAGTTGTATTACGTCATAAATCCCTTCAAAGAAGCCCGAACTAATCCGTATCTCGTGTCAAAATAACTTGAGAAGTTTTACGGATACCTTATTAACATATATTACGAAATTTCTTGGTTTCCAATCTAAAAATTAAACATGTTTCTGATTTTGTCCGTCACACCAAACATGCTCGTTCTTTCAACCATGGGGCGTTGTAAGGTTGCGGTGAATCTCACTATTTGTTGGTAAAAGAATAGTCCAAAAGTCGGCGGTGGATGGTGGTTACTAGACGCCTTCCCTCTAGCCGTTCACAAGCCTCCCAATGGCTCAAACAATATGTCTGTGGACATGCACGCTAAAATCCGGGTTTCGATACCCGTGGGGGGTAGAGCACAGATAGCCCATTGTGCAGCTTTGTGCTTAATTAAAAAAACAACAACAACTACCCTTTCACCGCTAAATTAGGAACTGCTAGCGCACACAGCCCTCGTGTAGCTTCGCGCGAAATTCAAAAGAAAGAAAGAAAGAAAACATGTAATTGTCACAATCAACTAATGCTTTGTATTTAAATCACACATTTGATTAAATGAAGTTTCATTGCTTTGAACATTTGAAGAGACATCTATCACTATAAAAATTACTCATGGTTTTAAATACATGTGATTGTCTACCACAGCACGCTTTGTTATTTTAGTATCGTATCATTAATATATTTTTAAAATTACTTCTGCACCCTAACTGAAGTGCTTGTTAGCCCTGTAATTTAGTTCTAGATTTCTGGGCAAACAAGACGGTTTTGAAAACCTACGAAACCACAAAATATTCCTCACTAAGTTTTTTAACGTGAGATTTTTTTAAAAATTTAGACCAAAGCTACACGAGGGTTATCTGCGCTAGCCGTCCTTAATTTAGCAGTGTAAGACTAGAAGGAAGATAGCCAGCTGACTCCAACCATCGCCATATCTTGGGCTACTCTTTTTACCAACGAATAGTGGGAAAGACCATGTCAATATAACGTCCCCACGGCTGAAAGGGCGAGCATATTTGAGTTTAAAACATTACAGCTAAACCTACTAATTACTGTTGGGATTTCCCGTGTATTTTTACGAATAAAGTGAACGGAATTATCAAGTTTTTTGTCAGTTTTTTTATACTTAGTTGTTCAATATGATGACGTGTGTCATGATGAACGATATATGAACAGTCCGTAATCTGAAGGTCAAATTAAAATCATCAGGGCTGAAACTTACTTTCATACGTTGTATACTTTAACAACAGGGTTTCAAACTGTGGATTGTTATGGAGTATCTCGGAGGAGGCTCAGCGCTGGACCTGTTAAAAGCTGGGAAGATTGAAGAATGTTACATTGCCATCATCTTACGAGAAGTCTTGAAAGGGTTAGAGTACCTACATTCGGAGCGTATACTTCATAGAGATATCAAGGGTAAGATATATTACGTTTGGTTAATATGAATTTCACGAAAAGTTACACGAGGGCTATCTGCGCTAGCCGTCCCTAATTTAGCAGCGTAATACTAGAGGGAAATCATCTAGTCATCACCACCAACTCTTGTGCTACTCTTTTACTAACGAATAGTGGGATTGACCGTGACATTATAACACCCCTTCAGCTGAAAGGACGAGCATGTTTGGAGCGACGGGGATTCGAACCCGCGACCCTCAGATTACGAGTCGAGTGCCTTAACCACCTGGCCATGCCGATCCTGATATATTACGTATACTCAAGAATACGTTTCAGAGAGCAATCAAGTTTGTGCCAACAATTACTCACTTATCTTTACTGTTTGTTTTGATAATCTCTCAGAGCTATCTAATCTATCCGTCCCTAATTTGGAACTGATGAACTATGAGGAAGACGGTTAATTAACAGCACCCGCTGCAAACACTTCGACTACTCTGACGTCAGCCGCAATAGGACGCGAACCTCAAACTTTCACATTCACAGTCCGGCACACTGACCACTAGGCTACGTCAACCACACTCTGAACTCCGACTACGCCTGGATTCATACACGATTTTAGAATAAAAATGTATTAACGTTTATTGTTCGTAACAGTAAATAATATTCAATAACCACTGTTTCTGTTATATTTAATCTTTACTGGTCATACTCTCGAGTTTAACTAGAAGAGTATGTTAAACGATCCACTGAGTTAGAAGAAAGCGAAACGACTAGATGACCAAACTTGTAAATATTTTATACAAACGAATTCAAAATGAGTTAAACGTTTCTCATAATTGTTAACTTCCACCAGTCCGTATTTTGAGAACGTCTTACAATTTCTTACTTATCAGCAGTCTTTCTCACTACAAACATCTTACAAAGTAAAGACGAATTCTCATTGTTGGTTTCTTTAATGCCAAGACATAGAATCTATTAGCCAGGATAAGTCTCTGCAACAGTGCTTCCTTCAAGCTATAGTGTTAAGTTTTCAACGGAAAGTAGAGAAAAACGTTTCGACCTACTTAGGTCATCTGTAGGTTAAAAAGATAGTTTGTTATGTTATCTTAATGATTAATGTGGACAGTGGTACGTTCTTCTATCTCACCGTGTTTTATTGTCTTAATAATTTAGTGTTAACAATAAATTATTTTGTCTCACAGTGTTGTGTTGTCTTAATTATTAGTGTTAACAGTGGTTTGTTCTTGTATCTCACAATTTATATTGTCTTAATTATTAGTGTTAAGAGTAATTTGTTATTTTATCTTAAAGTGTTATGTTGTCTAAATTATTAGCGTCAACAGTGCTTTGTTCTTTCATCTCACAGAGTTATATTGTCCTAATGATTAGTGTTAATAGTGCTTTGTTTATCTATCTCACAGTTATATTGTCTTAATGATTAGTTTTAATAGTGCTTTGTTCTTTCATCTCACAGAGTTATATTGTCCTAATGATTAGTGTTAATAGTGCTTTGTTTATCTATCTCACAGAGTTATATTGTCCTAATGATTAGTGTTAATAGTGCTATGTTTATCTATCTCACAGAGTTATATTGTCTTAATGATTAGTGTTAATAGTGCTTTGTTTATCTATCTCACAGAGTTATATTGTCCTAATGATTAGTGTTAATAGTGCTTTCTTTATCTATCTCACAGAGTTATATTGTCCTAATGATTAGTGTTAATAGTGCTTTGTTTATCTATCTCACAGAGTTATATTGTCCTAATGATTAGTGTTAATAGTGCTTTGTTCATCTATCTCACAGCGTTGCGTTATTTTAATTATTAGCGTTAACAGTGATTTGTCCTTTTTTCTCACAGTGAGTGTAAACAGTGGTTTGTTCTTCTGTTCGCAGCGTTATATTGTCTTAATTTTTAGTCTTAACAGTAATTTGTCATTTTATCTCACAGTGTCATGTTGTCTTAATTATTAGTGTTAACAGTGCTTTGTTCTTCTATCTCAAAGTGTTATATTGTCTTGATTATATAGTGTTAACAATAACTTGTTATTTCTACTCACAGTGCTATATTTTTATAATGATTAATTTTAAACGTGTGGTCTCAAGACGTCTGGCATGGGTATTAAAACTAACCAAAATAAAGTGCAGAAGAACGTTTCAACCTTCTTAGGTTAAAAAAGAGAGTTTGTTATGTTGTCTTAATGGTTAATGTTAACAGTTCTTTGATTTATTTCAGTATTAACATGGTCAGTAAAATTGTTAACAATATTATTATATATATTTTGGTAATCGGTATTTGTAGCACTTTCTCTAAGTGAGTTTTCCCTCTCCGCAGCGGCCAATATCCTGCTTTCTGAAAGAGGAAACGTAAAATTAGCAGACTTTGGTGTAGCGGGTCAGCTGACTAACACTGTTAAACGAACCACATTTGTTGGAACTCCGTTTTGGATGGCTCCAGAAGTCATCAAGCAATCTGCCTATGACAACAAGGTTAGCTTCTTATTTCGACTTATTATTTAATAAAGATTGCACCAGCCTTGGTTTGTCGAGAAAATGTACCAAAGTGTAAAACTGTGATGTTTGCCAATAATTTTTGCACAAATATACTCGAGGGCTGTCTGCGCTAGCCGCCCATATTTTAGTAGTAAAAAACTAGAGAAAAGGCGCGGCAGTCATCACAAACCACCGCCAACTCTTGAGCCACTTCTTTATCAGCGAAAAGTGGGATTGACCTTCACATTCTATCGCTCTCATGGTTCAAAGGGCGAGCATGTTTGTTGGGATGTGGATTCGAACCCGCGATCCACGGATTGCAAATACAGTTCCCCTAACTACCTAGCCATGCTAGGCTAACTATTACGTTCATGGTAGTATCCAAGTAAGAGTCTCACAGTAACCAACAAGGAACAGTTTGGTCATATCGTGTTTTAATTTAAATTTTAAAATATAAAGACTTACGAAAACAGATATTGACGAAGCCGATGGTCTGTCTGAATGGACTGAAAAGTTCTATTACATTATTTTTACATTCCACATGATGGCGCTTCAGCTACCCGCTCTGGTGGCTAAGCGGTAAATTTAATGGCTACAATTCGAGGTTTGGTCCACCCGGCGGACACAGTACAGATAGCTCTTTGTGCAGCTCTGTGTTTAATAACCATATAATAAATATTTAGTTCATAAGTTCGTAGGCCATCATTCGTTTCATTGTATAATTTAATCATATTACATAAGTGGTTATAAGGATTACAATACTTCAAACCAACTAATATTTAAAAATAACTCATACTAAAAAAATGTCTTCTTCCTGATGCGTGTTCCAGGCAGACATCTGGAGCCTTGGTATTACAGCCTTTGAACTGGCAAAGGGAGACCCCCCAAATTCTGAACTTCACCCCATGAAAGTACTTCTTCTGATACCTAAAAACAATCCGCCCCAACTCACAGGTGATTACAGCAAACAGTTTAAGGATTTTGTAGAGTCGTGTCTGAACAAAGACCCTAAGAATGTAAGAAACTTTTGATGACATTTATCATAAACAATATTGCGATTTCAAAACTAACTTACCCAAGTATGAAGCAGATTTAACACATTTTATATATTTTTTTTGTATTTTGCGCTGGTGAAATATCTTTTTTCATTTAAAAGTTATGCATCTGATAACTTATCACAGGTTCTGTAAAACATTAATCGTAAACAGTGAAAATGTAACTTTAACTCATCTAATACTGTATGAGGTCATTTTATATATTTAACAATAATG
The DNA here is from genome assembly GCA_011833715.1 of Carcinoscorpius rotundicauda. Taxonomy (NCBI): domain Eukaryota; kingdom Metazoa; phylum Arthropoda; class Merostomata; order Xiphosura; family Limulidae; genus Carcinoscorpius; species Carcinoscorpius rotundicauda. The sequence continues at coordinate 176,206,593 of CM022391.1, read as the reverse complement.
TTAACTCGTGATTCTATGGCAAAATGTGCCATAATGGCACATAGTTTCCTGTTGGTATTATTACTGGTTTCCTGATCTTAAAGTATGTATCGTATTATGTTCATGTTTGTACTAACCAGTGTATATTTCCATTGCATTATTATATTGTATAACTAATTGATTTAAGGTTTTGTCCTGTTAATATTCTGGCGAAAACCGAATGAAGACAAAATAAACAACAACCACAAAATGACACTTTGCTTTTTATATTTATGAATTTTTATACTCTAGTCTTTTAGATTAATGGTTCGCAACCTTCTTCCGAACAAGGGCCAGCTAGTGCCCATGATGTACTAACATTCTACACCATATTACAGAATCTATATTTTAAAATACACATATTTTTTTACAGTCGTATTATAGATCGACCGTTTGGATTATTTCTAATAAAATTAAACAGTGAGAAAAACGAAAACGAACATTGTCAGTGTTAGAAGTTTTTAGAATCATCAAAGCCACAAGGTAAACTCCAATTAAATATTTTTAACCCATTTCTATGGTGAACTTCTGAAGTTAAGATTTCCTGCTTTATTAATTTTTCCTTAATTTGTTTTCTGATCTCATCTCTTAAGGCATTTGCAATAAATGCAGAGACAATAAGTTTTCTTTTTGTAATTTTATTAATTCTTACTAATAGCCGTAAAGCGGTACTGTTGACTGACTTTTTCTTGTTTCAAGAACCTTCCTTTGTTTTTTATTCATCAACACAACTTCGCAAAACCGTTAAACAGACGAGACTCATGCTTTTAGAACTCTTTCTAATTCTGGTCAGTACAAAACAGTGGTGAAACAGGTTCACTTATTGTAAAGGTTATTTGAATAGCGACCTACCGCGAAGGAACTCTTACGATTTCCATTTATCCGGAAGTCTGGAAAAAATCTTTCTCTGGTGGAACTTATTGAACGACATAGAAGGTGGAAAATATTTGGTGGAAGACACAACGACAGTGATTCAGAAACATCAGACTCGTAAGTTTAATTACATGATGTAAGTCTTTTGTTCGTCAAGTATCAAATTTACTGAAATGCAAGAACGTGTTTTTAGAGTTATCCTTTAGAATTGTGTACCTTGGATATACTTTAAAAAATCGATTTATTCGATATTAGCTTCACTTTATATGCTATGCTAAACTGTTTTTCTTTATTAGTTTGAATTTCGCTCAAAGTTACACGAGGACTACCTGCGCTAGCCGTCGCTAATTTAGCAGTGTAAGACTAGAGGGAGGTAAGCTGGATATCACCACCCACCGCCAACTCTTGGGCTACTGTTTTACCAACGAGTAATGGGATTGACTGCCACATTATAACGCCCCCGCGGCTGAAAGGGCGAAAATATTTGGTGCGACGGGAATATGAACCCACGACTCTCGAATTACGAGTCCAGTGCCTTGACCACCTGGCCATGCCGAGCCTTTTTCCTTATTAGTGAAACATATATTAAACTACACATTCTCAGTTGCGTTTGGTTTATTTTATATGCGTTTAGTCACTAGACATGAATACCTCTGAACGTTAATCATTTTTGTTTAGCGATGAACAACAACAAGTGATTGTAAAGTCTGTTAACATTTGCCGTATTCCCCAAGAATCTCTAAAAACATTCATCTTGAAATTAACCAATAAATGTTTATTTATCCCACTAATTTACCTCCTTATTCACCTGAACAAAAAATATATCAATGTCAAGACCATATAAGAATTATTGATGAATTATCCGTTCATTCCTCTAATTTATTGGATAAGATTTTTATTTTACGTAGTGAACAAAAACGCCAAGTTTGTACTATGTAACAACGAGGTCCAGTTATGATTCTGACGTCAGAAGCACTATACATTATTGCAGTTTCGAAATTTCTCCTTTATGAGATGTCATATTGACGTAGGCTACATTTTAAAAGAATGTACCACAAGAAACGTATGAAAATTTGCCAGTTTGCTGTTTTTTTCTTTGCTAGTGTTTAACTCAGATAGGACTAAATTTATAGCTTTCTTGTTTGTTTTATAGTGATGATTCGCGAAGTACTGACACCTCTAAAAGTTGGAGGTGGGATCTCGAAACAATGAAACGATCAGAAGCTATCACCGCTTCCGTACAGATGGCAGCACCAATCGGGGATATTCAGAATGAAACTGTGCCCAGTTATATCAATTTAGAGGTTCCTGTTTCTACAACTAAAGAAATGAATTTTCAGGTATTCTCTAAAATGAAAAAGTGCTTTAAAATCATGTTTACATAATCACTAAGTTTCAAAATATGAGAAAAATCACGTTATCTTTCAGTATTCCGAATGAAATGAAAATTTGTGGAACTCACATTTATTATTAATATTGAATTATTTTACGTTATAATTAAATACTACAAAATTGTTCAGGTCTTTTTTTTGTCTTTTTTAATGCTAGAGTCGATAAATAAGATGGACAATGAATAAGAGTACCCGCTGAAGATGAAACGTACAATTTAAAAGACGAGCATTTAAGTTACATACAAATGGACAACACTTTAGGTTGAATGTGACCAAATGTGCATCCGTCTGTAGATTGAAAAATCTAAGGTTTGGGTCGCAGTACTGAAACATACACTTTGAACTTTCAAGTGTGAATGCTTTATAAGCGTGCAGACTATTCGATTATTGCTAACCGAGTAAAGTGATTGACTGTCACATTTTTAATACATTATACCATTCTATTCAAAGTGTGACAAAGTCTTGGTGAAATCAAACAGAGTCGTAGGAAGGGATAAGGACACACAGAACTCTTTTTCATAGAAAATATACCTAGATCTTATGTATTAAAACATTTCTTTTAACTAAATACACTACGTTGTGTGTGTACAGTATCTGTAGTTAAAATAGTTCAAGGCTCAATCTCATGACATTAAATTTTAAAAATGTTTCTGGGGGTATGTTACCCACACCCTCAAGGAACTGGTAGTGTGGCAATGGTGGCCATTTCAAAGAATTTTTTTTTTCCACAGCAATGTTGAAGATTTGCTGTATTTTTTCTGATTAGTTTGTTTGTTTGGGTTTTTTTTAATTTTGCACAAAGCTACTCGAGGGCTATCTGTGCTAGCCGTCCCTAATTTAGCAGTGTAAGACTATGGGGAAGGAAGCTAGTCATCACCACCCACCGCCAACTCTTGGGCTACTCTTTTACCAACGAATAGTGGGACTGACGGTCACATTATAACGCCCCCACGGCTGAAAGGGTGAGCATGTTTGTTGCTACCGGGATTCGAACTCGCGACCTCGGATTACGAGTCGAACGCCTTAATTCACGTGGCCATGCCGTGCCTTTTGATTAGTAATTTACGTTTAGGGACAGTTTTGTACCTAAATTCTAGGGCTCTGTAACCTGGCTGTTAAGCCCACGTGTTGCAAACACCAAATACCATCAGGTTGTGCATAAGATACACTAACAATTTACACTTCGGCATGTTGCATGTACAACGTATTTTGTAAGACAGAGTGGTAAGAACATTCAATTCTCGATGACACCCAAGCACGAACTTTTTTACAATACGTTCTATCAAATTACTGATTGTTTGGAATTAAAAATAAAGCTACAAAACGAACTAGCTGTACTCTGCCCACCCCGGGTTGCAACACGCGGGTTCTAGAAGTTTGAGTCTACAGACATACTGCGGTGCAACTGGCGCGACATCTTCCATCAAACTAATTATAAGCACATACTTACGCACAATGAAAATTTTAAAATCAATTCTAAAAAACGAACACATAGTACTAAATTAGAACATGCTGTAGTCATGCCTAAACTTGAATTGTTTGTACATTGTTTGTTTGTTTTTAATTTCGCGCAAATATGCGCGAGGACTATCTGCGCTAGCAGTTTGCTTTAAAATTATTTTTGTGATAAAAATTCTTTTAGAATAAAATCTAAAATTTTGTGATTTACCTTATTACTTCTGATTACCTTTGACCTTTGACGACGCTGGTAGTCAGGGTTAAATCCACTGCGTAACGTGAGTGGCTAGTACATGTTTATAAAGTGAAGGTCACAAAAAGTTGTTGTGGGAATGTAGGTGAAGGAGCACCCGAGAAAGCATAAGGTTTGTTTTTGTTTGTTTGTTTTTAATTTCGCACAAAGCTACTCGAGGGCTATCTGTGCTAGCCGTCCCTAATTTAGTAGTGTAAGACTAGAGGGAAGGCAGCTATTCATCACCACCCACCGCCAACTCTTGGGCTACTCTTTTGTCAACAAATAGTGGGATTGACCGTCACATTATAACGCCCCCATGGCTGGGAGGGCAAACATGTTTGGCGCGACGGGGATGCGAACCCGCGACCCTCAGATTATGAGTCGCACGCCTTAACACGCTTGAGCATAGGAACATGTGATCCCCATTTTGTGATGTTCTGGTGAAGTGTCCTTCTGAATAAGGAAAAGAGTCTTACGTGAAGTTACGATGGAAGGACAATGCTTCAACTTTAAATTCAATGGCCATGGTTAGCATATTAAATGTGCTTCACAATTTGAAGTTTGTTGTTCCATCTGTTGTTGTTTTAAATGCTTGTATTTTAATGCATTTTAGCAAACATGAAAAAGAAATCTTTCAACAATATTAATTTGAAGATAATTTTTTAATTTATTATATTGGTTAAACTGAACCAATGTTTTAATAATCGATATTGAGGCTTATGGCATATTTGGACCCCCATTTGCTCAGCGGTATGTCTGCGGGCTTACAACAGTGAAAACCGGGTTTTGATACCCGTGGTGGGCAGAGAACAGATAATCCATTGTGCAGCTTTGTGCTTAATTCAAAACAACAACAATGGGACATCTGAACTGATAATTTGTGGTTAACAGTGAATCGTACGTCTAACGATGAGACAAACAATATCTAAAAGTATTATTATATTCTGAAACAATATCTAAAAGTATTATTATATTCTGAAACAATATCTAAAAGTATTATTATATTCTGAAACAATATCTAAAAGTATTATTATATTCTGAAACAATATCTAAAAGTATTATTATATTCTGAAACAATATCCAAAAGTATTATTATTTTATGTTAAAAATGAACAGGTAATCCCATCTTTCAATAAAATATTACATATTGTTTGAATTATATGATAGCCTCTCATTTTACTATAGCAATTTAAATCACTTTTGCGAGAATCTATGATTCGTTTGTTGTTTTTGTTGTTCAATTTCAGTTTTCGTAACAGTCATAAATTTTTCCACAGTCTCAACCAGTTCAAGATTTACCACAACCGCCAAGCAACCTACAGGTCTTACAGGAAGACGTCAAAGACTGCAACTTACCTTCAAATCATGTAACTCAAAATGGAACAAACCCGCCAGGGAACAAAGATTCTAAAAACCACGAGATGGAAACCCGAGAAGTAAACAAAAATAATGTAGAAGAACCATCAACAAACTCTGACAGCGAAAACGAAATCCAAAGAGGAGGACTTACAGAGGATGTAGATACTGATGATAGTAAAGGTTTGTCATCAACACATCCATTTAATGCATCAGGATTGGTTTGCACATCGTGTCTGTCAACAGCGATTCACCCATTGTTAAACGAGGTAGGAGAAGGCTAATAACCAAGTATGCGTCTTACCTTTTAATATTCTTAGACGTTCCACTTGAAACGTTTCTGTGCCACGTGGTAATTCTTGTTTTGATGTCTCCATCAGATGCTCCAGAACTTCGGTGAGCTACAGTCAACTGCTTTAGAAGAACTTCGTGATGTATTCGACCGGTCTGAAAGGTCGTCCCCAGGGATTTCCGATGTTTTCGTCACCGAAATATTTGAGCAGCTACTGCCCTTTATTACTTCCCAAGAACTAGAGGATGCTTTGAGCAAACTGAAAAGGTAAATTAAAGCCATGAAAATACTAACAACACACCCACAGTGACATTTACAGAACACTAGCTGAGCTCATAGATAAGAATTTTAAACACCCTGTAATACAAATAATAAGCCGTTAGATCACAGTACAAAAAACATCCATGGTTATTCAAACCACCATCTGATAAAAGTTTCTGTTTGTGCCAGCTTACAACTAGCGAACTCCTGGATCGGTTGTTACGAAATCACTAAAACCACCAAGGATAGTGATATATGTAGTTGTCGTTCTGATTATATCCTCCTGTTACCACTGGGGGCTCTAATTCTTCTTTGTATGTTGGTTTTTGCTATTGTGAGCGCTAGACCGATTGGTACCAAACTGGGATGCACACTTAGATCCTCCACGGGAATGACACGGATGGATCAGCTTTCAGGACTGATTCCTCCTCTCTATTCCCACGTCTTCACTGTGTGTAAAGATTATTCCCACTATCTTCAACAGATAAGTGTGTTTAGTATACATAAATGCATAGCTGAGTATAGAATCAACTGAAATAGATCTTATAACTTACAGTTGCTATTTTTCTCAAAACTATAAATAGCAACAAGCAGAAGCAACATAAAGTTTATTACACCTTAACTCTCATCAGTACACCTGGGATCCATATGGACCCCGAAGATAAATATTTTTATTATATTTCCATTGACCAGTTGTATTTTTGTGTAACTGTTACAATATCTTTCTCTGACACAAAAATAATAAAACTTTAGATATTTTGCAGTCGAACAATGTTTGTGAATAAAACGTTGCATGGGGTTCGTGCCCACCCTAAGTAATATACAGATTATGAGCTCTGTGTCTTCATCAAGCACTGTGTGTAGAGACTCACAGAGGTTATCCATTGTGATAAACACTGGTTACGTATTTAGATCTCCTGAAGTGATGAGTGTAACCTACTTCAGAGACGTCTCCAGGATCCCCGTGCAATGCAGAAAGGTGTCAAATCTGTTTTGTAGATCTGGGATTCCTTGACACAATACAGCATGGTGGTCTTCCTACAACAGAAACACGATGTTATATTTGCCCAAGAATCGCGGACAGGAAAGTCCGTCAAACCTGTACAGCATGTAGAAACCATGTCTGCGCTGACTACAACACCTAGTCTATGGTGTCATGAATGTTTGTAAAATAACTGGTAAAAGATATGAAAAAATACTTTATGTTCGCTCAGAATAAGGTTTGCTTGCATGTTGTCCAAATTGTGACATCAGTTTAGCTTTGAAACAAAGTTCGATCCCTTTGGATCCATTCGGACCCCGAGCACATTTTCGTACAATTTGGTGTTTTCTTGTTACATATTGGAGAAAGCTGTTTCTTTATTGAATGTTTCATTAGTTTTACTTGTGAGATGTTAACTGGAGAAGAAGTGGCCCCATGCTATCAAAATACATGTCAATGATGACAGTTGTTTGTCTAAATATGAGAAAATGGATAAAAGTAAATTTAATATTTTGTATTAATAAATCATATACTATATAATTATGGTACTCAGTATTTCTTACAGTTTATTTACGCAATGTTATGAAAAGCCAGTATGTTAAGTTTTCAACATCTAAATCATAGCTTCAACATTTTGTTAATTAAATATATGCGGGGTCCGTATGGACCACAGGTGTACTGAAAGGTGGATATTTTAGCTTGTACCGATGAGAGTTTAAAAAATAAAGGTGTAGATACACGGTCGGGATTCCAGATCAAAGTGTTCTTAAGGCAAAAGAAAAGGCTTGATCATTGTGAATACCGTATATATACCACATTCCAAGCCAAAAATTCCGTCTATGTGTAGATAAATTTTCAAACAACTAAACATTATCGTATCCTTTAAAAACTAAATAAAAAGACCTTTTACAACTTAATATATAGAGAGCGTATTAAACAATGATAATTTAACTGGTCAAATAATGATTTTTTTCAGCAAAAGAAACATTTTATTTGCCGATCTTGGTTTACACTCGATATCCGAAAGCTCTAATGTCGAGGCAGGTTAATAGGACACAATCACAGAGAGCAGTTAGCCATTTTGTATCTCAGGACGGCTGGTATGGGTGTTAACACTTTCACTAATAAAGCAGAGAACAATGTTTCGACCTTTCTAGGTCATCTTCAGGTTAACGTGAAGGTTAACAACATTTCGACCTATCTAGGTCATCTTCAGGTTAACGTGAAGGTTAACAACGTTTTGACCTATCTAGGGCATCTTCAAGTTAACGTGAAGGTTAACAACGTTTCGACCTTTCTAGGTCATTTTGAAGTTAACGTGAAGGTTAACAACGTTTTGACCTATCTAGGTCATCTTCAGGTTAACGTGAAGGTTAACAACGACCTTCTTCTCTACTTTATTAGTAAAAGTGTTAATACACATACCAGCTGTTCTGAGATAAAGTTTTACTTCGGTGGCTTTCTCGTCATTATGAGTTAGTCATTTTCATCTAACCCACCCGTCTTGACGAATTATACGGTATTGAAAGAAAGATCTCATTGACAGTGTAATTTTATTGTTGAAATACCTTACGGGATGAGTTCGACTTATTGTGTTTGAAACTGTTGCCACTTTAACTGTGGACCATTTTCCAGTATTTTTACCCACAGTTATGTTATCTATGACTATAGTTTATCAGCTGATATTCGTGGGCTCAATTTTGAGATAAAATCAGCTCGTAAACCATTTTTTTCTTTTCAGTATTAAAACAGTGGTCGTGACTGTTACTAGAATGATTTTTTGCACCACGTGGAAAAAGCAACTAGCAGCATAAACTGTACAAATTAACGCTCTAGCGCGCTGTATTTGTATTAAGAAAATTCACGTAATGTACTTTTCACTATTTAGTTTATAGACAGTGTGTTCGAGGTGTAACGTAGTGTATTGTTTCTTATAGTTCGTGTACTTGTGTAAGCCTCAATTTTTTTTAATTTCTTAAAACTTTCTTTCAGTGAAGACCATGTTGTTGACCACACTATAGAATGACAGTGTACGTTCCTTGTGTAACTGTGTTCAACACGAAGTGAGTTACAATGGACAAACAACTGTTCGTCTGTAGAAAATGTCCTAAAGTGGGCCGAAAATTCTAATGTAGTTACAACAGTGCTGAGTTCCAGACACCAACTTTGGTTGTGTTGAGGATGGTATATTTTTCTGTGTATAAGCCATGATCAATACTGTTATGTAGCCAACCTGGAATGTATGTGTTATACTGTGCATACAGCAGCTGTGTATAAGCCATGATCAATACTGTTATGTAGCCAACCTAGAATGTATGTGTTATACTGTGCATACAGCAGCTGTGTATAAGCCATGATCAATACTGTTATGTAGCCAACCTAGAATGTATGTGTTATACTGTGCATACAACAGCTGTGTATAAGCCATGATCAATACTGTTATGTAGCCAACCTAGAATGTATGTGTTATACTGTGCATACAGCAGCTGTGTATAAGCCATGATCAATACTGTTATGTAGCCAACCTGGAATGTATGTGTTATACTGTGCATACAGCAGCTGATGTCATTTTGTGAACAGAACAATTCAACACCAAGAAATTATTCGTAAATGTTGCAGAAAGCAAAACTAACACATGCAACAGTGTTACGTTCTGAACAAGAGGTAACAAACACGGACTAACTAATGTAGTTTATGGATAAATACAGCTTAACACATTTATAGATGTTATCCAATGGATAAATCCCAAGTAAAAACTAGTGCTGAGTAATATATAACAGTTTGTAACGTATGGTAGATAAGTGAGACATTCTGATTCAGTACAGTGGATTTTGGTAGGTAAGTGAGACATTCTGATTCAGTACAGTGGATTTTGGTAGGTAAGTGAGACATTCTGATTCAGTACAGTGGATTTTGGTGATATATTTCTCCAGGAACCACAAAGTCCATGTAAAACATACACAATTTTTTAAAAGCACAACTTTCGAAAGAGCATATGTTATGATAATTAGGCTACTAATGAATTAAAGAAACTATGTATATTAATTAATGGATCAACTCTCACTGAATTAAAATACAACTTATCCTTATCGCGAATAAACAAGACAAAAACAGTAATACTGCAAGGAAAACAATTATTATGGAAAAACCGACGTCAACAGGTGTATATATTATTTAAAAAAACAGTCTTTTAAAAATGCTAATTTTCGTAAAATTAAATAGTTGTTTTAACATAAAGTTTTGTTGTAATGTTTGTTTGTAGTGAAAGACAAAGCTATACAATGGGCTATTTGTACTCCACCAATCACGGGCCTCGAAATCCTGTTTCTCATGTTGGTAGTCCACAGATATACCTCTGTGCTACTGAAGAGCTTGTTATAATAAATTAATGTTATAAAATTATGTGTTAATCCAGACCTTTACATTAGTGTATTTGTAGCTTGCACGTTGATAATAAACGCAATTTTACAAATGGATGTAGTTGATCAAAATCAGAGATGCTTGTCTCATTATGTTAATCGATACGATTGGCATCTCGATACAGTAGTTTTATCAACGGTTCGTTAACAAAGTTTGGCAGTCTCGTCTGTAATTTATTATCTATATTACTAACACTGTCTCATTTAAATATTTCACATTTTATAGTGATTTTGTTTTCAAATTATTAGAATTCATCAACTAAATGGAAGCTGGTGAGAAAAGTAAAATAAACAAATCATATTTATGTATCTGTTTTATTGTTGTTTATCTGTCATGTTATTTTATATGTAATGTGTTTTGATAAAAGAAATAAAGACAACATGTGGAATTGAATACTTATATTCATCTATTGTATCATTAATTTTTAGCAAAAATATTTTATTAGAAAATTCTGTTGTTGTTGTTGTTTTTAGGAAAATGCTTATAATGTTTACAGAAAGCTATCCAAGTTTTGTGAATATACGTAAGCCGTATTGAACGACGTATCGATAACAATTGTGTCATAACTTCACGATACGATACCATGACTGTATTGTCACTCCTACATTCAAAACAATCTTAAGTCACGTGATGAACATAGAAAGTTAGGCGCCGATCCAATAGCACCATAACACATCTGTTGAACAGAAAGAATCTTTCAAGGAAATAGAAAATGGCTGGAGCGTAATTAATGGTAAATATTTGAGAAACGTAGACAATGTTTATGCAGTTTTTGACTGACTTAGATACATGTGTTTTCACAGTTTAGACTGCTAGAAATCTATGTATTTTGAGATACATAACTAGTTCTAATACCAAAAGAAAGTAAAATCAGCAAATTATTGTGCAAGGCTTCTCAAGCAATAAATAAACACGTGCATGTCTATTTCTTCACCCACGTGTTTAGATATCTGATAACCGTTCAGTATGTTTTTGTTTGTGCCTGTCTGTTTGTTTGTTTTGAATTTAGCGCAAAGCTACTCGAGGGCTATCTTCGCTAGCCGTTCCTAATTTAGCAGTGTAAGACTAGAGGGAAGGCAGCTAGTCATCACTATCCACCGCCAACTCTTGGGTTACTCTTTTACCAACGAATAGTGGGACTGACCGTCACATTATAACGTCCCCAAGGCTGAAAGGGCGAGCATGTTTGGTGTGACCGGGATTTGAATCCACGACCCTCGGATTACATGTCGAACGCCTTAATACGCTTGGCTGTACCGGGCCTGTTTGTGCGTGTCTGTTTGACTGTGTATTTTATAAATTAACGCAAATCTATATTACTTTTTTACATAAACAAGTTCAGAGGGATTTTAAACAAAGTGTTAAACAGTCTAATTAACTGTATGAACATTCGGTTTTTGTTCATTTTCTTCTTACTCAGAACGAGTGTGTTTGTGTTTTCTTATAGCACATCGGGCTATTAGCTGAGTCCACCGAGCTTAGAAATAAGTAAAACACACACAAAAAATACAACTAAATATTGGTGCTTACTGACTGATGCATTTTTGTATTTCAATTTCAAAAGTTCTTTGACCTCTCAACACCACAGCGGTATGTCTGCGGACTTGCAACACCGAAATCTGAGTTTCGATACCCTATCAATTCTATCAAATTAAAAAAAGAAAATGACGCAGAGCAGAAGTTCTAAATAGTATTTCTGACTGATAACCATTTTGTTTTCTTAATATCAAAACTGAGAATAAACTTAATATTAGGTTCTTCGAGTTGAAGATAGCTATATAACTAGTAAGTTGAGATTGTTTTTCCTTCTCAACACTCGCTCCATAAGTTTGAAACACTTGTTACTCTTGAAATAATTAATACGAAAATAGGTGCTGATTTTTAATGTTACTTGTAAAAGGGAGGCATTAGTGTCATCACAGTAGTGTCATGATTGAAGTTTCAGGTTGCGCATTCAAATAAACTGAAAATCTTAAATTGTCTTGGTCAAGGTGACCTATGGGATTTAGAAGATTACAAGGTTTGAATACCACACTGAATCTGTTTCATGAAGTTTGTATAAGATACGAAAAATGTTGTTCATGATGAAGAGTTTTTATTTGGAATTATGATGAAAATGTTTTTCTTTTCCATTCAAAAACATTGAATAAACATACTGTATATAATCAGGTATTTATTTATAATTAAATACGGTCTAAGGCGATGACCAAACCAGTTTAATTTTCTTCTACTTTGATGTAATGCTATCAAAATACTCGACTAAAACACTAGAAAGGGTAACAGAACTCGTTCGAAACTTTAAAGCAAACCACGTGTGAACTAAAAATCTTCCATTGTAAAGGCAAACCAACCTGGAATGCTGAACTTTGAGTCGACACTGTCAGGCCCAGCATGGCCAAATAGTTAGGTCGCTCGACTCGCAATCTGAGGATCGCAGGTTCGAATCACCGTCATATCAAATATGCTCACCTTTGCAGCCGTGAGGGTGTTATAACATTACGGTCAGTCCCAATATTAGTTGGTAAAAGAGTAGCATAAAAGTTAGCGGTGGGTGATGATGACTAGATGGCTTCCCTCTTGCCTTACACTGTTAAATTAGGGACGGGTAGTGCAGATAGCCCCGATGTAACTTTTCGCGAAATTCAAAATCAACCAACTAACAAAACAAACAAACAAGACAATGTCTGTTGAACTACCCTCATATTTTCTCACTGCAAAAAGTGTAATTGACGTAGACTAAACACGTTACACGTGAGAAGACTCATGCTGTTATACAAATACCCTCACCCTCCTATTTGTTTGACTTTCTTTCGTAGAGGTTCATCTGCAAGTTTTAAACACACCATAATTACAGTGATTTTGATTTCAACGATCCCCTTTCTGGGCATATCGCGAGGTTTAACTGAGTTACATTCAGACTTTAATCACACAACTTTACCTTCAATTGATATCAGTGAACTAGGAGTATATGTTTTAAAAAATTTATTTTTCAGTTAGTTTATTTCAAAAGGAACTAAAAACACAAACACACCGAAAAAAAAACCCTCCCAGTCTCCGGTTTTGTAATTTTACGACGCATAAGTATTTACTAGTCTTAACAATAACCAAAACAGAAAAAAACAAACAAAGATAGTATTTTTGTTGCTAGATTTGTTTCAGTCACAGCAAAAAGATAAAACTGTGGTATTTTCCGACTCAAGAATTTCCCACAATGCTTTTGTTGTTGTTTTAACTTTGCGTAACGCTACACAATGTCATATGTATCCGCCATCCCTAATTTAAGAGTGAAAGACTAAATGGAACTTAGTCACTACCATGTACCGCCAGCTCTTTGGATACTCTTTTTACAAACGAATAAAAGAATTGATCGTAACATTATAACAGTTCTTGGTACAAGGTTAAAGTCCCCAAAATCTCTGCTTAATATCAATAGATAAACATTTGCTCAACAATGGAAAACTAGATTTAAATAAAAACAACAATAGTACACAAATAACCAGTTTACTCACAACCTTCTCACTACGTATATGATCTTCGTCCACTGTGATTCAAGTTCTAAGAGGTGTGGCAGTCCCCTAGTCATGACCTGATCTTCCAGAAGGTGTATAGTTCAAAATGTCACTGACAAAGTAAATGCCTGTTGCTTCTTTTGTCAAACTTTGCACAAAGCTACTCTGTACAAAAGTTTGAAGACATGTATTACAAGAAAGGTGGTTAGCACCAACTCACAGGCTACTTTAATCGAATAGTGTGGTTTGTTCGTCACTGTTGTAATAAACCCACTGCTCAAAGTGCAAAACACTGTTATTATTATTTTGTAGTAACATGGCGCAAACTATAAAATCTCACTGCTAAAGTCTACCACGCTAACCAATGGGCCACACTCAGCCCAAAGTAACAGCACTGTATTCTTTTTAAGAGATAACGCTTATTTATCAACAAACAGAGTCCGGTCCCATATGCACCAGGAAGATGAAAGTTGGGCTGTTTAGTTGCGTAACGTTCTGCCATACTATGTTACCAAGATGAATCCCAGTTTTGTTAGTATCTACATCATAACCGATCTAAGCCTTTCTCAGAAATCATGTATTACACAAATGGTGTACTTCAGTTTATCTGAATATTCTGTGTAAGACTCAGCTAAATGATTGGTTTAAGGATGAATTGGTGTATCTCTCTACCATTTCAACAAAAGATGGATGAAAGGTTGTTGTTATGATCTTTTTTTCATCCCAATGATTTGAAAAATTTCTCCAAACAAATCTGCTTCCAAGCTACATCCTCGATCTAAGTGAAGTTTTGAAAACATCCTAAATAGTAAAACAAATTTATTGGTAACCTTTCTCACTAAAGATCATCTTTCCTGAACTGATCCATTATTTTCCTTAGTCCACTACAAACAACTTCAGTTGTCTTCCCATGGATAATCATGTCGTCTAAAAGTGTTGGTATTCCAGAGTAATACAGAAAGAATACACTCATTTACCATTGAAACGTAACAAGTGCATCACATAATCCAAATGGTAACACAATGATCCATTTCCTGCAGTAAAGGCTGAACTTCTCCGATTTTTTCGTCGGCTTGCATTTGCCAGTGTCCACTCTTTAGATCCAATGATGAAAACTGTTGTAATCCAGATGAAGAGCAGTAATTCTTCAGCAGTGAATGGACATTCTTTATAATTTTGTTTACCTTTTGTTAGTTCACACAGAAGCTTGTGAACCAGTTTTTCTCTACAAATGTAATGTATAACATCCAAGGACTAGTACTTGGTTTAGTTGCTTCTTTTTACTTGGATTCTATTTCTACAACTCAATGTCATTTGGCCAACTGAAAAATGGGGCCTACATTTCCAGTATTATTCTTATGAGATATTTTACTTTTCTGGCCAAAATTGTGTGATTCACAGATGTAGGAATCTTAATATTCTATCGGTAAGTCTTGCAATACGTGACACTGTTGAGTTATAAGACCCTCACATCTCCAGATTTTCAAACATTATATGCTGCATAAAAGCTTCTCACAGTGAGACTTGGATTTAACTTCTCTCTTGCTGGAACTTTGTGCTAATTTATTGTTTCCATAATCGCCCTCTTACTTCATCTTTGGACGAGGTAATTTCCCATCCATTATTACTAAATCAAATCGAAGAACAGCAGCCATAGGACAAGCGTCAACCAATATTTTGCAAGGCTTTTCATCAATAAATATGTCTTGTAAATGATTGTTTTTTTTCAATTGAAGAATAAACTTAGTGCCTCAGATGGGCAGATTTAGTATTTCCAAATGGTCTCCACCAATTAAGTCCAGAAAATTCTTGTTTCTCATTGTTTGACTAGTTCTTTAATTTGTGCTCTCCTTGGTTTAAGACTATCTGTTCATTCCTCACATTCTGAGCTACAATGTCCACGTTTCATATACTTATAATAATTACCTTTTCTGACATCTTTTTGGAGAAAAATTTCTTACCTACAGGCTTTTGTTTGCAGTTATATGATATTCAATCTAAGCGATACTTAATTTGCCTGGAAACTAAAGAGCTAGATCAGAGACCATTATGACCCTGGTATAAGGACTGTATAGGATATTACACTTAATATCACAGATGATTTGTTCGGCTGGCTTGAGAATAATAAAGAGATTTATCGCCCACGTGACTATGTCATGTCTTAAATATAAGACCCTTTGACCTTTAGCCAGATAAACAGTTGTTTAATCCTTTGATTTATTTTACTTTTCCATCACGACTAGTTTATATTTCTGTATTATTTGATCAAATGACTCCAACATTTTTTGGATTGTATTCTTAGCTACTTATTTATAACTTCAATTGACTTAACTTCCATGGCTATCCGGAGAACTCCTCTTAAAGACATAACGTTACATAATCTCTTTTTCAGGAAAGCTCCACAGTGGTTCAGCAGTATGTCTGCGGACATCCAGCACTAAAAACCGGGTTACGATACCCGTGCTGGGCAGAGCCTCAAATAGCCCATTATGTAGCTTTGTGCCTAATTCAAAACAATAACAACTACTTTTTAGGCACATCATACTACTACTATATTAAGAATAAAAAAAACAGTTCCTTTTGGCACAGTTGGAGACTACATCTTTATCAGATAATTCACACAGCTATTTTGGCAACACTAACTTTGATGACAGTAACTGTGTTACCAAAATTAGTTGGTTAAAATATCTAATAGAAATTTATCTTTCATTGTGCCAAAAATAATTTTATTTTTTCTTTAATGTACTGTTAGTTAGCTTTAGATTAATTCGCATATCTTCAAGCACTGTAGGATCTGTGAACTGGTCATGAGCCAAAAGATCCCATATGTTACATGAAGCACCTAAATAAAACAATTGAACAAGTCTTTCCACATATTCAACAAGTTTAGCCAAGATTTCATTGTTTCGTCACACTCTATTTGTGAAACCCTCATTTATGCTTTGATGATTTTGTTGTTATAATTTCTTTTTATTGTATTTTATTGATGTTTTTTAGTAATACTGTTATGTCTTTGTCTATTTCTCCAAGTCTATAACTCCAGTATTTCTCAAAATCTATCACTCCAGTATTTTTCCAAATTTATCGCTCCAGTATTTCTTCAAGTACATCACTCCAATATTTCTCCAAGTCTATCACTCCAGTATTTCTTCAAATTTATCACTCCAGTATTTCTTCAAGTACATCACTCCAATATTTCTCCAAGTCTATCATTCCAGTATTTCTTCAAATTTATCACTCCAGTATTTCTTCAAGTATATCACTCCAATATTTCTCCAAGTCTATCCCTCCAATATTTCTTCAAGTCTATCCTCCAATATTTCTCCAAGTCTATCACTCCAGTATTTTCGCACTTCATAGA
Organism: Carcinoscorpius rotundicauda; assembly: GCA_011833715.1. Taxonomy (NCBI): domain Eukaryota; kingdom Metazoa; phylum Arthropoda; class Merostomata; order Xiphosura; family Limulidae; genus Carcinoscorpius; species Carcinoscorpius rotundicauda. Next base: position 176,189,437 of record CM022391.1, on the reverse strand, counting down.
AACTTTTCCGTACTGGCTCAAGATTTCTACTTTCCCAAAATCGTCTTCTGACACGGCTTCAGTCATTTTTTTTTTAATTATTAATTATTCTCTTTAGCTCCTCTCTTAACTTACTATCTCTTTTTACTTTTGATATTCTACTTTTACAGTTTTCTACTCTTTCTGCTTTTTACTTTATTCGTTGTTTCCAAGAAATGTACGATCTCACTTCGAGAACGAGTCGCTATCTTTTATTTGAAGGTCAGTCTGGTTTTTATTTTATATCTAAAAAGTCAGATAGGATGTCGAGAACACTAACCACCTGGCCATCCTCTTGTATCTATTGTACAAACTCAGAACTGACTGACTCACTAACTCCATAATAGATTTACAACAGCGTAACATACTAACTGAGTATTAAACTAATTCACTAGTGTTTTTGAATTATTATCATATGTTTTCCATCAAGTTTCTAGAAAATTTGAAACATCAAGTCACACCTAGAGAGTTAGGTAGTTTCTAAGTGTCACATATCATCACTATGTTATTCCAAAATTCTTCTACCAAATAGGTATGATATTCCGGGCAAGAAATGTTCAGTATATCATATATACCATATTGTAAGTATGTAAATTTTTATTTTATATATAAGAGGTTTGTTATATCATGAATATTATATCGTGGTGGTGTAATATTATATGTTATAGGCTCTCCATAATCTACATACGATATATTGCATCTGTAAGATTAGGCATATGATAGGTACATAATGTACTGTCACTTGTGTAATGAAATCGTAAGTTTATATAATTTTGCATTCCATATAGTCAACTCTAAGATTGTTTTATACGTGATAGGTTTATTATATCTCACATATCATACAATGTATTATAATTGTAGGTTTATATTAGGACAAATAAGTTTGTTTGGATTTAAACACAAAGCTACACAACGGACTATCTTTTCTCTGCCCACCACGGGTATCGAAACCCAGTTGCTAACAGCGTGAGTCTGCAGACATACCGCTGTGCCACTAGAGGTGTAAGTTTATATTTTACATACGACGCACTAATATTATCATTCACGCATACAGTAACTTAAATATACAACTGATATCATAGGTTGGAGTTTCCAACTTAAAACTGTCTTAATTCTGTAGTGACTTCCGAAGATTTTGCAGCACGCCACCTGTTTATCCTGCACAAAGATTAACTATCATAATTAATAATAATCAACTCCAAACTGTTAATGTAGTTGTAAGGCTTAGTTCTTATAGAAATAGGCCCGGCATGGCCAAACGTGTTAAGGCGTGCGGTTCGTAATCTGAGGGTCGCGGGTTCGCATCTCCATCGCGCCAAAGATGCTCGCTCTTTCAGCCGTGGGGGCGTTATAATGTGACTGTCAATCTCACTATTCGTTGGTAAAAGAAAAGCCCAAGAGTTGGCGGTGAGTGGTGATGACTAGTTGCCTTCCCTCTAGTCTTACACTGCTAAATTAGGGACGGCTAGCGCAGACATCCCTCGTGTAGCTTTGCGCGAATTTCAAAAACAAGCAACCAAACTTATAAAAAGTTTGAAATATGCTATTATAACTAAGTGCAAATAACACAGTTTGTTCTCATAATCACGGGGTTTGTTTAATCTTTTTAAATACAAGGTCACGTTATGAAAATGCTGTTTTTTATTAACATTTCTCCTGTAGAGAGGGTCTAAATAACGAAAACTTTAAAAGTGAGTTTCAACAAAACTGTTTACTGTTCTCACATTAGGGATTTTTACCAACCATGGGGTATCTCCCAGTGTTGAAATTGTTGTCAAAAATATGGACACGAAGTAAAAGAGTGGAATTCTACACAAAACATTCCCTCTGATGCATTTGGTACGCAATCATTTAAGGTCAAGCCATTTGGTATACAGTATAAGTAGAATGTTGAGGTGTAATTTTTTTTCTACGAAAATCTTAAACTTACATAAATAATGACAGCATTATAACCTATTGGACAATTAAATCAAAAAAACCTTCACGTGCACAATTAAGTGATATAAAAATTAACAACTAACAAATCTCACGAGCCTTATTTTCTTCATACGTACCACTAGTGCCCTCTATACCGTTATTTGAAACTTGCTAGTTATATCACAAGACTTACAGAGTACGAAGAACTGTAATATAAAACATAACTTTGAAGTAACTCCTCTAAATCCGTGCTATTCAACAAATTTTAAGTACATCCAGACCTTAACAGAAATTAATTTTGACTTAAGTATATCAAGCTATAATTTAATAAACTTAAGGATATGAATGTCTTGCTGCACACTACAAAAGAGAAACAGCTTTATCTTCAATTTTACGGGAGTAAATAGCATTTTCATAAGTGAAACTTTTCTCTTAATATAGTTTATATAGATGTAGTTTCATAATTTTAGTTACCCTGCTTGATACACAGTGCAGGTATAAGCTTATATCTTATATAGAACAGGCTCATTATATCCCGCCTGTTACACAGTGCCGCATTAAATATGTTTCATATTGGACAAATTCGTTATATCCGGCATACTATACAGTGTGGTTGTAAGTTTGTAGTTTATATACAAAATGTTCCATACTGTGTAATACACATGGTAATACATAATTTATATACAAAATGTTCCATACTGTGTAATACACATGGTAATACATAGTTTATATACAAAATGTTCCATACTATGTGATGCACATGATAATACATATTTTATACCAGAAGTGACCTGCAAAATATTTACAGTAGTTTTCATGCCTTTCTCTTTTTTATTTTATTACCATTTAAACAAACGCCATCTTGCGGATATTTTTGCGGAGTAACATTAGATCGTGCTTTATTTTTTCAAAAAAACGTTTTATGCGGTCTCACAATCTCATGTAAACGTAACTTTATTTGATAAAATCACACGTAAAGTATCAGGTCATCCTGTAAGTAATGTCCGATTTTAGATTCAGAGAAAAAGAAATGATTTCAAATGCTTTCAATGTTATCCAATCAATAATGTATGTTCCGTTAATTGTAATTACTTCCTGCTAACGATTCACAAGCTATTGAATGCCACTTCTATAAAATTCTTGGGGTTTGGAGGGAAAGAATGGAGAGAGGATAGTTTTGACATCTTCATGTGTTCTAAGCTCTTTTCCATCAAAATAGTTCTGCAAACTTCGGAATAGATGATAATCAGATGGACCAAGGTCTGGAGAACGAGGAGAATGTAGAAGTTTTTTCCAGTCCAGCTCTTCAGTCTTTGTAGATGTGATCCTTGCTGTGTGGGGTCATGCATTATCCAGGTGTAACACAACACCTTTATAATTGATCAAAGTAAGCCTCTTTTCTTTCAGTGCAACATTCAAGCACCCGAACTGTTGACAATAAAAGTGTGATGTAATCGTTACATTGAGTGGCAGCAACTTAATGTGAATTACACCAACAATATCCCATCAAATTCTTAACAAGACTTTCCTCGGGTGGAGGGCCATTTTGGGCTGTGCTTTAGCCAGTTTACCTGCTCTGAGCCATTGTCTGCAGCACTTAACATTTTTATAAAACATCTATTTTTCATCTCCAGTCACTAACCTGTCTAAAAAAGGTGAGTGACATTCACGAGATTGCAGAGAAGTGCAAATATCCATTTTGGCTCTAAGGTTGGCTTCTATCAAATTATGGAGAACCCATTTTCCAAGTTTTGACACCTTTCCAAGTTGTTGTACATGATGATGAACTATCAAATGGATTGAATTAAACTTCTGTGCTGGTTCAACTGCTGCAGCACAATCTTCATCAATTGCAACCAACAGCAAGTCATCATTACACTCAACAAGACAACCTGAACGTGACTCATCACTTAAGCTGTAGTCACCTCATCTGAACTTCTGAACTCATCTTTTACATTTTCTTTTACCACAAACATCTTGAATGTTTTGTGTAGTTTCTGCTGTACTATTACCTTTATTAAAATCATATAACATTATATGCCTAATGTGCTCCTCATTATCTATCTTCATAAAGGTTTATTTGATTAATGATCTGAAAAAAGTGGAGTTGCATTAGTTTCTTTCATTTGTCATTTGCTGTACTATTGCCTTTATTAAAATCATATAACATTATATGCCTAATGTGCTCCTCAGTGTCCATCTTCATAAAGGTTTATTTGATTAATGATCTGAAAAAAGTGGAGTTGCATTAGTTTCTTTCATTTGTCTGATCATTTTTATACGTATTCTACTGCATATTTTAGTCATGAAAGCCTTCTAAAAAGATAGAAATAATGACGTACTTTCTGTTTTAAATTTTCGGACGTAACTTATGGGATGGCCTGACAATAGTAATGATGTTTATAAGAGTGTATAGATTATGAAAAAGTTATTAGTGTTTAGTGTATGACAAGGTTTTACGAGTTGAAAAAAAAGAAACTTACAAAAACGAAAAATAAAGGTAGCTTAAAGCTGTTTATAGCAGACAACGAAACGAATCGCAGCTAAGTTATTGCAAAGTAAAGACAATCTAAAGTTGATATGAAAGAAAACTTTTCTGAAAATGGGGAAACGTCTGCATGCGTTGTTTAAAGAGTGATAAAGGTGTGGCTTTGAACGAACTGCGCATGCGTTTTTTGACCTGAATAAGTCAAAAAAGCCCACGGAAATTTTATTTGGTGTAAAGTTTATTTTTGAGATAACTACAAGTGGGTTAAGTGGTGTTTTTGGGATACACTTTGCAGCCAGTCGTCACGTGATGGCAACAACAATTTGTTTTTGTATGGCATATTCGTTGCATTAAAAAAAACAAACTGACTAAGCAAAATATACGTAAATTGATCCTGAAGGGAAAAGCCAATATTCAATCCAGACTCTTCAGGACTTTCTAACAACATAAGACTTGTAAAGTTTTAGAAACTTGCAAGAAAGTTCTCGACATACAAGTGCAAAGTTAATGTTTGTATAGATATGAAATATTTCATAATATCCTTCATACACAGTAATGTTTATATAGATATGAAACATTCCATAATATCCTTCATAAAAAGTAATGTTTATATAGATATGAAACATTCCATAATATCCTTCATAAAAAGTAATGTTTATATAGATATAAAACGTTCCATAATATCCTTCATACAAAGTTAGTGTTTATATAGATATGAAACCTTCCATAATATCCTTCATACAAAGTAATGTTTATATAGATATGAAACATTCCATAATATCCTTCATACAAAGTAATGTTTATATAGATATGAAACATTCCATAATATCCTTCATAAAAAGTAATGTTTATATAGATATAAAACGTTCCATAATATCCTTCATACAAAGTTAGTGTTTATATAGATATGAAACCTTCCATAATATCCTTCATAAAAAGTAATGTTTATATAGATATGAAACATTTCATAATATCCTTCATACACAGTAATGTTTATATAGATATGAAACATTCCATAATATCCTTCATACACAGTAATGTTTATATAGATATGAAACATTCCATAATATCCTTCATACACAGTAATGTTTATATAGATATGAAACATTCCATAATATCCTTCATACAAAGTAATGTTTATATAGATATGAAACATTCCATAATATCCTTCATAAAAAGTAATGTTTATATAGATATGAAACATTTCATAATATCCTTCATAAAAAGTAATGTTTATATAGATATAAAACGTTCCATAATATCCTTCATACAAAGTTAGTGTTTATATAGATATGAAACCTTCCATAATATCCTTCATAAAAAGTAATGTTTATATAGATATGAAACATTTCATAATATCCTTCATAAAAAGTAATGTTTATATAGATATAAAACGTTCCATAATATCCTTCATACAAAGTTAGTGTTTATATAGATATGAAACCTTCCATAATATCCTTCATAAAAAGTAATGTTTATATAGATATGAAACATTTCATAATATCCTTCATACAAAGTTAATGTTTATATAGATATGAAACATTCCATAATATCCTTCATACAAAGTAATGTTTATATAGATATGAAACATTTTACAATATCCTTCATACAAAGTTAATGTTTATATAGATATAAAACGTTCCATAATATCCTTCATAAAAAGTTAATGTTTATATAGATATGAAACATTCCATAATATCCTTCATACAAAGTAATGTTTATATAGATATGAAACATTCCATAATATCCTTCATACTATTAAATGTAGCTGTAAGTCTATATTTTATATGAGAAATGCTCATCATATCCTGTGTACCATACAGTACAATTGTAGTTTTATAATTAATATATGAAATTTCATTATCTCCTGCATACCATAGGGTACAACTGCAGCATTGTATTTTATGTACCATATTTCGTCATATTTTGCATACCACACAGTGAAGTTGTAAGCTTCTGTTTTATATATGAAATGCTCATCATATACAGTATGCCAGACAGTGAAATTGTAAGTTTATATTTAATATATTGCAAGTTCATTATATTCGGCATCTCGTGAAGTTTAGCCTTAGATTTATTTGTTAGATGATTATCAGGTTTATTATATCGTGCTTATATATGCTAAAATACTGTTTTAATGTCACTCCATGCTTGTAAGTTTCATTTCGTGCAAGATTGTATTCATACATTAAAAACACATAACACTAAATACCTTATACTGCAGCTGTAAGTTTCGTAGTTCAATGTAAAATGTCCATTTTATCCTGCATAGCATAAACAAAAAGTTTAGTGCTCTGTATTGAAATCATTATGGAACGTCACTGGTTCTTGCAGTTCATTATCACCATGTTCGGTCCTGTCCTGTCTGACGATCGCAATTCTTTACAATAGCTCTGCAACGTAATGTGTTTTTCTTTTATTTTCAAAGCGCTTTTCAGTACCGTTTTAATGTCCACATGACTTCTTCCTGATAGTTTTACATAATTCGTGCAGTGCACGAGTACGACGGGTTGCCAGCCCCAATTACAACAATCCAATCACACAGAAATCTGTAAATACATACTGGTTAAGGTGCCAGATGCAGAATCTATGGTATAACATCGTTACCATAATCGCTTTCTAACTGTTTGAGGTATTAACGAAAGAATGACTAAAAACATTGACTTGATGAACCATATAACAAACCTGTCATATACATACACCAATCCTATGGGCCTATTTTCCATTTGGGAATCTTTTTTGATTATTTTGTGTTCTGTTGTTTGAGACAAACGCAAGATTTTTACCACTGGCCTTTGCATTCGTAGATTCTCACATGTTACATGTTTGCTTTTCACGGTTAGTGTAGGATTTATTGGGGTCTCTTTTTGATGTCAATATGCCCCAGTTTGACCTATATTCCTTTGTCTTCGAAGGATATCTCCATCCACATAATCTTAAATCCCTGATTTGAACATACCTTTAAGGACTGAGTGTATGAATACATTTTTTTGGAAGTTCTTTTTTTACATACCCTTATGAAAAGCTACACTAATTTTTTGGTACCATTAAAACACCAACGAAAATCAAATAATACAAAAATGTAGTTCTGATACAGTGTGGGCTGCCGCGAGTTTATATCAACTACGATGTTCACGTGACTTGTTGATTTGCATACTACACGTGTTTTAATATAACGTGTTCAACCGTCAAGTAGTTCAACTGTAAATTGTTATGTTATATGTGACAGGTTCATTATACCCTCTTTTATTATAAATGTTTACAGTTGAACTACAATAATATATACGATAGGTTCATTATATCCTGTATATTATACACGATAGGTGTATTATTGTAATACAGCTGTAAACATTTACATTATATACGATAGGTTTATCATATCCTGTATATTACACACAAAAGGTTCATTATATCTTGTATATCGTTGTAGTTCAACTGTAAATATTTATGTTATATACAATATCTTTATTATATCCTGCATGTTATTGCGGTGACCAGAAAGTAAAGTTACAGTTTTATAAAGTTCAATTATTCTTCACTAGCATAGTAGTGTGTCTGATTAATTATAACGTTAAAAATCGAGTTTCTATATCCTAATCCAGGTGGTTCCAACGAAGATAACTCACTAAACAGATTTCTGGTCAGCTACAAACAGACATGTGAGTTCCAAGTTATTATAACACGTGCTTCGCTACCGGAAATCAAATTCGAGTGACCAAAGAACGAATCCGTTTCGCATTTATATACGACAAATAAGAGATGTCGTATAGTAAGGAAACGTAGAAATATAAAGTAATTTAACAATAATTTTAATATAAATTAAATCCATTCTACCTGAAATGATTTCGACAATAATAAAGTCATATTAAAATATTTATCTTGTGAATTTTTCTCCGACGAAAAAAAATTAGTTTGTTTGTTTTGAATTTCGCGCAAAGCTACTCGAGGACTATCTGCGCTAGCCGTCCCTAATTTAGAGTGTAAGACTAGAGAGAAGGTAACTAGTTATCATAACCCACCGCCAGCTCTTCAGCTACTCTTTTACCAACGAATAGTGATATTGACGGTCACATTATAACGCCCCCATGGCTGAAAATGCGAGCATGTTTGTTGCAACCGGGATTCGATCCCGCGACCCTCGCATTACGAGTCGAACGCCTTAACGCGCTTGGCTATGTGGAACCACTCACTCAATCACCCACCCATCAGTAAAAGCTTAAAAGTTCACGAAAAAAGTAAAGTTGAGAGAATTTATGGAAAGGATTTACTTTCGCATTTTAAGAATACGAAAACTGTAAATAAAACATATGAAGCTGTAATGTAGGTTTGTTGTACTCATCTTGAATCTGGTATGTAACAATTCTCCAATTTATCGAGTCTGTCAACAAAAACACAGTTGATGCTGGATTTTGAACCCTGATGTTGTTTTCTAGTCTTAATGTCATGATTTTTACAATTATTTTGTTTTTTCTTGCAGCTAATCAAATTTCGAATATTTAAGTAGAATGTTTCAAGTATATAAAGTTTAATAACGCGTTCGTGTTCAAATTATGCGAGTCCATTTTTCTTTTCAAATTTAGGCTTAGCTATTTCCATTTGTGAAGACTTCACTGGATACGAAAAAAGATATTCCACTGTGAAACGACATGTTTACAGACCAAATATATGTCACAGGACTTAAAACGCTAAAATCAAGGGTTCGATTCCCCTCGGTGGGCTTTACTATACGAAAAACACAAACAAACATACAGACCAAATAATTTACATTTTGGTTAATTTTAACAAATGAGAGGATCCTTATTTTCCTTTATCGATGAAGAATGATTATAACATCATAAAACATTATTTTAATTTTTATTATATTATTTTATTATGCATTTAAACCATGTAATATCATAATACAAATATAGATATACGTATAACACCTCTAGAAAGAAAAACAGAAAAATATAACATTGATAAATATGATTTCTGTTTTGGATATATAATGTTTCACGTAACAAAACCATCATCAGTGTCTGACGGAAATAAAAGATATCAGGGAAATTATCTCTGGTAAATTAGTACCAGAGTGCAATTTCATTGCTTGTCATTTGTCACTGGTTGGCTTTTTCGGTAAGTCTTGTCCGCTCTGTTGGATTTTGGAGATGTGGCACACACAGCCATTTGGAAAACTGAAGGAATCGGTTAAAGGTTGTCCGTTTCTAATGGCAACCATTTTCTTCTTTATGGTTTTATTCACACATTCGATGGTGTATTCTAGAGGCAAATTCTGTTGTGATTTACAATATAATAGTTCCCCTTCCCTAAGAGAAGATAAATTGTATCAATTATAACTAACGAAACTGTACACTTTCCTTATCGTTTTACTATAGTGGGCAAAAACTCTAGAGCATTGTCAGGGAAACATATGACACACTATATAGCATTTGTATCAGCCTTAAAAGGGTTGATATAAATTAAATAAACGTTCAGAGAAGTAGGTACGAGATGAATTCAATAATTTCATAATTATTATTTTTTCAAAAAATTCATAAATGTTGCATATTAATTTGAAACAAGCGGACATATAAATATTGCACGTGATACTTCTTACAATCTGATAACTGAATAATCTACAAAATATTTCAAGCAATTATTCACAGAAACCTTTCTTGTTTATACGACGGATAATAGAGATATAAGTAACTGTTTGTTTGTTTTGGACATTCACGCAAAACTATAAGGGGGCTAACTGAGCTAGTCGTTTCTAATTTCAAACTGATAGAACAGAGGGAAGGTGACTAGTCAGCATGACCCAGAACTGATAGAATAGAGGGAAGGTGACTAGTCAGCATGACCCAGAACTGATAGAATAGAGGGAAGGCGACTAGTCAGCATGACCCAGAACTGATAGAATAGAGGGAAGGCGACTAGTCAGCATGACCCAGAACTGATAGAACAGAGGGAAGGTGACTAGTCAACATGACCCAAAACTGATAGAATAGAGGGAAGGTGACTAGTCAGCATGACCCAGAACTGATAGAATAGAGGGAAGGTGACTAGTCAGCGTGACCCAGAACTGATAGAATAGATGGAAGGCGACTAGTCAACAGGACCCACCACAGTTTTAATTGAATAGTGATATTTAATTGTTACCCATCTGCCTCACCCCAGTGGTACAGTGATATGTCTTCGGACTTATACCACTAGATTGTTTTTGGAATTTCGCACAAAGCTACTCGAGGGCTATCTGTGCTAGCCGTCCCTAATTTACCAGTGCAAGACTAGAGGGAAGGCAGATAGTCATCACCACCCACCGCCAACTCTTAGGCTTCTCTTTTACCAACGAATAGTGGGATTTACCGTCATATTATAACGCTCTCACGGCTGAAAGAGCGAGCATATTTGGCGCGACGGGGATGCGAACCCGCGACCCTCAGATTAAGAATCGCACGTCTTAACACGCTTGGCTTATACCACTAGAAACCTGTTTTCTATACCCATGGTGGGCAAAGCACAGATAGCTCTTTGCGTAGTTTTGTGTTTTATACCAATTAACAACAACGCATCCACGAATCGAAAGACAACTGTACTCGAGCCGTAAATCTAAAGGTAAAGTACTTATATAAAAGCCCACGTGTTTGTAAGAGTAGATGAAATAAACACACTACTGGGAGAGTTATTTTACCTATTAACATGGCTGTGAAAGAGCTGGAAAGCCCAAATCAGTCAGACGTTAAGTCTGTGGTAAGATATAAATTGAGAAGGTTTGGTGTTTACAAAATCACTTTATATGTGAAAATATTTCTTTAACACAGTAGTGCTAAGGGTGTAGGAATGGGCCAGGAAAGAAATAGCAATAACACATAGTATATTGTCCAGAATAGTTTAAAATATCTGCTATAATAATCGAAAAAGACCTTTATAAGCACCTAGTTTAGGTTTTCGAGGTTTTTAAAAGCTATTAAGATCTCCAGTTTAACCAAACAAAGAATCGCTAAAGTACAGAACTGAGGAAGAGAGAAACAAACAAATGTTCTGTTGATTGTTTTGATTCTGACGTCAGAATGGCTAGCATGCTGATGTTTGTGATGACATACACACCAAAATGATGATAGTAATTACTACTATTTACTAGTTCTGATGACCTGTTGAGGAAATATTTAAAATACCATTTTGATGAACAATCTAGTCATTACTATATATACAACAACACTTTACATAATCTCGAAACTTAGTTACACTACAAGAGTGTTAATTCACGTTTCGTTTTCCCTCAAACCTTGCGCTTTATGGTGATGTTTAGTATATTTTGTATTCAATAGCTGAGGGTTGGTACTTATATAGGATTTCCTCTTTTTTTGCCATATAACGTTTCAATCTCGGGTTCGAACTCTTGGCACACCAAACATGCTTGTCCTTTCAGCCGTGGGGACGTTATAATGTGATGGTCAATCTCACTTTCGTTGGTAAAAGAGTAGCCCAAGAATTATCGGTGGGTGGAGATGACTAGCTGCCTTCTCTCTAGTGCTACAATGCTAAATTATGGTCGGCTAGCGCAGATAGCCCTCGTGTGGCTTCACGCAAATTTCAAAAACAAAAAACAAACAAATGTATCAAACTTTATATAAAAGACAGGTACTGACAGTTCGCTTTCCTGATAGTGTTACACTTTTTAGTACCTGTTTCTCTGCTGCGACATTGTGTGTGTTGTGTGTGTTTTTATAGCAAAGCCACATCGGGATCTCTTGGGAGTCCACCCAGGGGAATCGAACCTCTGATTTTAACGTTGTGAATCCGTAAACTTACTGCTGTACCAGCGGGGGACGCTGCGATATTACCAGTTGTAGTACTTTTTTTTTCTGCTTAAATATTAGTTTTAAAATGGCTGAAAACGGGAAAAACATTTTTTGTTTCGTTATTTAGCGCAAAGCTACATGAAGCGCGACCTGTACTGTTCCCACAAGTTTCGATCTGTGATAATAAACCTAAAGCTTAATAATATTGAAGGGGGGAGTTAAGTGGAACGTTTAGGTAAAGATTGTTTATGTCTTATTAACAACAAATGTTTAAAAGTTAACAAAACATTTCTTCTTACTTGCATTTCTTAACTTCTACCGGTTGGCGATGGTTGTTGGTGTTTACGAGGTACTGCCAATTATGTTTCTCATCTTTGACTGCTCTAGGGTAGACAACTAGCTTTTCTTCACCACAAACTAGAGCATCACTTTCATGTGGTGGGTCTGCTGCTCGCCCAGATTGGTGAAAGAATTCACGAAACTCCGTCCCAACAGCTTGTGCGATAAGGTCTCTGTTGATAACACGAATAGAAAATTAAAAAAAAATCAATTATGTTTATTTTTGTCAAACATAAAATAAGTATATAAATAAATGTTCCAGAAAGTTGTGTCTTTTTGAACTATAGTTTTTTATGTTATATGTTATTTTAACAAAAAATGATTATGTTTGTTTCATAAGAATTAAACACAAAGCAACACAATGAGCTATCTGTGCTCTGCTCACCATGGATATCGAAACCTGGTTTCTAGCGGTGTGAGACATGTCACTGTGTAACTGGGGGCTCTTAAAACAAAGCATTGTTTATTTCTTTTGGAATTTTGCCCAAAGCTACTCGAGAACTATCTGAGTTAGCCGTCCCTAATTTAGCAGTGCAAGACTAGAGGGAAGGCAGCTAGTCATCACCACCCAACGCCAACTCTTGGGCTACTTTTTTACCAACGAATAGTGGGATTGACCGTCTCATTATAACGCCCCCACAGCCAAAAGAGCGAGCATGTTTGGCTCGACGGGAATGCGAAACCGCGACCCTCAGATTACGAAGCGCATGCCTTAACGCGCTAGACCATGCATGGCCTAAAACAAAGCAAAACAAACAAACACGTGACATTTATCTCAATTTGGGACCTGAACCGTTTCCAGGTCATAAGAAAGAAATAATAAACCTAAAACTAGCAATAACATTTTGCGCAACAATAACGCTACACCAGTTAAGCTAAAGAGTGACTGGATAGTAAGGAAAAGAACGATTGTACCGACCACAATATACGTAATAATTATAACACGTTTACGTGAAGCATTTGATGTGAGTTTCAACTCTTATAAGTGATGGAAAACCACGATAATGACTCATAAAGCTGATGTAACTTTTTTACTGTCCTTAGTTTCAAACTAATCCTCTAAACCAATGGTTCCCAACCTTTTTTTATGCCCCGCATCCCTAAAAATGTTAATATGTTCTCGCACCCCTCACAGTAATTACTTATTTAAAAATAAAGGTGAAGGTGATCAAAACAAATTTTTATAATTAGATTTTAGTGATATATAAACAAAAACGGAAAATTTGGAAAAGAAAAAGATATTTTAACAAACTAAAAGTTGCAGAGACCCAACATGGCCTACAAAAAAATAACTTTTCATTCATGCCTGAAATGGAATTTCTTTGAATTTGAAATCCTCAAATGTTCACAAGCCAATTTAAATGTAATGACTCTTTGATCCTGTTTATTTCTTACTAGTTTTTCAAAACTGGCACTATGTTACTGATAGCAATCCGCAAGTCTGCCTGTGCACTCAAGCGATTTCTAGATTTTGTCTTGATTGACAAAAGGGCACTAAATTCAAACTCGCATAATTATGTCGTCGCGAATGGGATGAGCATATTTAGTGCTTTTCCACAAAGTCTTGGAAACATGTCCATTGCCGAACACCAATATTGTTCCAAAGTTTTGCTTTCAAACTTTGCTTTAAGAACTCAATTTGTGCGCAGTTTAATAAGATCTTCCTCCAGTTCTTCATCATCCGACATGTTATCCAAACTGAAGGAGGATGAATTCATAATCCATTCTTCAGAAGTTTCCAGTTCTCCTCCAAAATATCCATCAAATGACTTTCACAGTATTTCCAAATGATCCACAATTTCTTCACACACACATGGAATTAGAGACTCATCCTCACTTACCATTTCTTCGAGTAATGAAAAATTTGAAAGATTCCCTCTTTTAACTCGTCGAAACCAAAGATGTAACTTTTCTTTGAAAGCATTTAACTTTTCGCAGCACTTCAATACTTTTTCTCTTCAAGAGATAGAATAAGGTCATTCATACGAGTAAAAATATCACTCAAATAGGCCAGCATTTGGTTGAATTCATGGGATTCTATTTCTCCGGACAGATCATAGTCACGTTCCTTAGAAAAGTTTTGACTTCTTCTCGCAGTTTAAAGAAGTGCGTTAAAGCTCTCCCATGTGAAAGACAGCGGACTTCTGTGTGGAAAAGCAAAACTGAATGCTCACTTCCAAAATCTTTACAAAGTGACTTGAAGAGACGGTGGTTCAGGGCGCGACCCCTAATCCAGTTGATGATCTTCAAAGAAGTGTCAAGAACCTTTTTCAACTTTGGAGGCAATGCTTCTGATGTCAAAGCATGTCGATGAAGAAAACAGTGAGTACCTTGCAAGCGCGAAATCTCTTCTTTCATCAGTGCAAAAAATCCTGATTTATTTTCTAGCATAGCAGGGGCTTTGTCGGTACGTACAGAACCAATAATGTGGATATCTAAATCATATTTCGCAAAGAAGTCCTTCACACACTGGGAGACATCTTTCCCTTTTATCGTTGTTTTCAGATATTCACAGAACAAGAAATCTTCCATTGTGGCACCATCATGGACATACCTCACTAGTGCGATGAGTTGACAGCAATTTGCAACGTCAGTTGTTTTGTCCAATTGGAAAGAGATTTTCAAGGGACTAGCCTTGATATCTGCAATAACTTGGTCCAAAATGTCCGAACTCAAATCACCAATTCGGTTTGAATAACATTGTTTGATAACGGCAATAAGTTAAGCTTGTTTGAGGCTTCTTTTCCCAGAACAATTGTTGTCATTTCTAATTCACATGGTTTTACCACCTCTTCTGCAACTGTATGGGACTTCTTTGATTTGGCTACTTTATACGCCACGTTGTATGAAGCCATCAACAGTGGTTTGTCAGCAGATATAAAACCTAATTTTGGAAGAGTTGCTCGAGAATCAAAGCGGGTTCTTCTCCCTTTCAACGATTCAACACCATGGTCTGCAACAGCTGCTCCACCATGCTGGTTGTTGAAGTGTTCCTACAGCTTAGATGGCTCAAATTTGCGTTTGAAAGGACAGTATCACAAAGCATGCACTGGGGTTTTTGCAGATCCTCAGTTGTTCCGATGCAAGTGAAACAAAATTTCACATAATCATCATTCCATTTCCTTTTCTTTGACATAATGAAGTTTTTTTCCACGAACACAAAATCAACAATGCACTGACTACCATAGCATCACGCATGGGTTTATATACTCTGCGAAACTTTCTAGAACATTCTCAAATATACGTCACATGACGTCATCGATTAATTGTGGATACTTCTGGAAGTTTTTCGAGTCACAATCACGTGAATACATAATATAAATAAATAATAGACATTTTAAGACGACGTTCACAAACGTAACCTAATTATTTGTGCCGGGTATTCAGGTCACGTTGTCGTTTCGTGTGTTGTTTGTTTACAATTATACATTAAGATTTCGGTCTGCGCCGGTGACGGTAGAAACGACAGTTTATCGTAACAAGGTAAAAAGCTACGTCTGTATAAAAAAAAAATAAGAAATGAAAATCGAACGTAATTTTTGAATATGTAGGACATTACCCTTAATATAAACAACAAAACTTAAATGTTATCTTGCACCCTGGTTGGGAACCACTGCTCTAAATTTTAGAGTCTAAAGAGAAGGCAACTAGCTATCCGATTCTTGGATTACTTTTATTTGATTAAACAGTGAGGTTTAACCTTCTCCCACAGTGTGCACCAACGATCTAAAGGTCTGAAACACTTTTTTTTGTAGCTCTCTTCTTTTTTTTATTTGTTCTTATTGCTGAGGTAAGCGGACCAGGAGTTCTCAAATTCACAGTTCCTGTGTACTTAGCAGAAAGCCACACCTGACCCAGTAATTTTCTTTTTAATTCTCCTAAAAAATCTACTTACTGAAAGTAAAAGCAATAATAAAGATAAATAAATAAATAATATTATGTTATGAATTGTCATTGTAGTTTTGATTTAAAAACGATCTATATAGGATGTTTAATAATTACACTTTTCTTGATTAATTTAGTCTACACCGTATTTACCATCCGTGTGAAAGAAACAACGACATAAATATTTGTGGGCCCGGCATGGCCAAGTGGGTTTAGGCGTAATCCGAGGGTCGCGGGTTCGAATCCTAGTTGCACTAAACATACTCACCCTTTCAACCGTTGGGGCTTTATAATGTGATGGTCAATCCCACTATTCGTAGGTAAAAGAGTTGCCCAAGAGTTGGCGGTGGGTGGTGATGACTAGCTGCCTTCTTTCTAGTCTTACACTGTTAAATTAGGGACGGCTAGCGCAGATAGCCCTAGAGTAGTTTTGTGCGAAATTCACAAAAACACACACAAAAAGAACACATAAATATGTGTTAATGAGCTAAAGATGATATGTACTCACTCGGGGTAATCCTTAACATTCTCACAAAACGTGGCATCCTCAGAGCAGTTCACCGGTACTGGAGGAGGTAGACTGTAAGGCAGAGAGCTCTGGTTTTTTACAGGCCCACATTTAACGCCATTTTTCATTGTGGCGGCAACAATGAAAAACATCTGTATGGGACAAAAGTAATATATGTTGTAATAAAAAACCAGAATCACAATTGATTTGTGTAAACATAATATGACTAGAGATAGAAAACCACTTGGTCTATTAACATTAGATTCAGCAATTGACTTTTAGTAAACTTATTAATGTATTTGAAATTATCGTACATTTCATGCGAAATCAGTAGACCTTTTGGTACACAGTAATCACACTCGAAAAGCCAAAATGTTCGTCTTGACTCTTGATGACGACAAACCCACTTGAAACAAATACAAAACGTATTCGTATTGTTTATTGGCTTATATGAAAATTTCAACTTACCAGAAAACGAAACTGATAAAGATCCATCTGCAGCTTAGTTTTGCACCTTTCTAGCGCGAGTGGAGAGAGACACTGATGCCTTCTATTTATCATAGGTGATACGAATTGTTTCAAGAGTGACTCTACTTTATTATTTTGAAAAACTCTACAAAGCGCCAAAAAACTCGTTAATCAACAAAGAACTACGTGCTTGATTGAAACACATTATTGCAACTGTATTACTAAACGAAATGAAAGACGTTTAAACCTATTTCTTTATTATTATTTTTTTTCACAGTTCTTAGTGTTAACTTGGCTATTATCCAAGAAGACTAGGGCTATAACCTCGGCCACCTCAGAGAAATTTACCTCCTGAGAAATTTTGCGAATTTGTAAATTTCGAAACTAATCTACTGGTTAGATTTATTTTTGAAAGTTGTTTTCAGTTTACAAAGTTTTCGGGTTTTATTTGATTGTTTTTTGCAACGAGAAGTGTTTCTATAAGCAAGCGTGTTTTTGCATGCTTTGGTTCAACACTAGATGGCGCATAAGAAGAACCCAATTAACAATTTATAATTAATTGGTTTATGTACGTGTTATGATCAAAATAATTTAATAATATTTTAAGTAAGCGTATTATAGATAAAATGTTCAGAAGATGTATGTAAAATACAAACAGATACGCATAATTCGAGAAATATACATTTCTGTTTCAAATTTTCCTTTTCTTTTTTATCAGATGTCTGAGCGTGCACCACGGTCGATGATAAAACTGATCTAGAGTTTAAGTGGAAACTTCTAAGCTGGACTATATAGAGAGTTATTTTGTTCTCTTAAACACAGTTAACATCAATCTCAACTATATAACTTTTCACTTGTATTTAATTTTTTTCAGTTGATGAATTTTGCTGTTGAATAAAAGGATGTTATAATACAAAGTTACCTAACAACTTAGGAATACATACGGTTAAGCGTAATATTCAATTATATGCAACTGACTAAAATAAGAACGACGTCGATTCGCTATCTTCAGATTTTACAGCTAATTACTAACCTACAAGCATTAAATGTGATGATTTAACACTTCACATAAACTTACAGCAGCCACTGATGTAATCTGGTTGTTGGATTTTGCAATTATCAGTGGCAGCGGAATGGCTAGGTGGTTAAGGCTAGAAATCTGAGGGTCGTGGGTTCGAATCCCCCTCACACCGAATATGCTCGCCTTTTCAGCGGTGGTGGCATTATAATGTGTTGGTCAATTCCTCTATTCGTTAGGAAAAGAGTAGTCCAAAAGTTGGCGGTGGATGGTGACGACTAGTTGCCTTCTCTCTGGTCTTACTCTGCTAAATTAGGGATTGCTAGCGCAGATAGCCCTCGTGTAGCTTTGAGCGAAATTCAGAAACGAACCAAACCAGACAAAAAAAAGAAGCAAATTTTAGAGTATTACACCTGCTACAAGAATGGGAAACCTCACCTGGCATTAACTACTGGCTTTCGTGTTCATGGATTCTCATCGGTAACAATATGATGCACTAGTTGTTATGGTTGAGCTACGATTGGTTTGTTTTAAATTTCGCGCATGGTTACACGGGGGCTATCTGCTCTAGTCGTCCCTAATTTAGCAGTGTTAGACTAGAGGGAAGGCAGCTAGTCATCAACACCCACCGCCAACTCTTAGGTTAGTCTTTTATCGACGAATAGAGAGATTGACCGTCGTATTATAAAGCCCCAACGGCGGAAAGGGCGAGAATGTTTGGTGTGATGTGGATTCAAACCCGGGACTCTCAGATTGCGAGTTGAATTTCTTAACCACCTAGCCATGGCGGGCTTGTTGAACTATGACATACTTCAGGTTTTTCCAGTTCCATTAAGTACAAGGGATGTTTCCTGTCTTGGAAAATCCAAACTTTCAAACTGAACAAATCTTTCTGGCCTGAATGTATAAATATTTTAATCGGCTGTTTGATATATATTGTTCAGACTTAAGCACAAAGCTACTAGGAATACATACGGTTAAGCTGCCTTCCCTCTGGTCTTAACTGCTAAATTAGGGATTGCTAGCGTAGATAGCCCTGGTGTAGCTTTGAGCGAAATTCAGAAACAATACGACTGTGGCATTACACCTGCTACAAGAATGGGGCACCTAACCTGGCTTTAAATACTGGCTTTCGTGTTCATGGATTCTCATCAGTAACAATATGATGCATTAGTTGTTATGGTTGAGCTACGCTCAAATAAACGGGAATTCCTATTGGTAATTTTTGGGTTAAGCCTAATCAACAAAATGTGATTTTTTTATGCCAATCTTACCGATAGGGTTGTGCTAACGAGGTGGTGTAATGTTTCTTTTTAGCGGAAACCTGTTATATAGAGTCAGTAAACAAAGATCCGTGAAAAGAAAATTATCAGTATTTTCGGCGGATTACGCTTCGCCATCATTAAACATTATAAACCATTATAACATAAAATTTATTACATCATACGTGAAATTCTTTAATAAGATTATATTGTTTAAAGTTATTGTGTTATATTAGTTCAGAGATTTTCCAAAAGGTTTTTTTTTTCAACTGCACAATTATATTTTATTATTACATTATTATTACATTACATTACGCCTTATTGTACCTCATTTATACAGGTTTAGTAACAAATGATAAAGCCCTGTCTGGCCAAGTGTGTTAAGGCGTTCGACTCGTAATCCGAGAGTCGCTGGTTTGAATCCCGATCGCACAAACATGTTCGCCCTTTTAGCAGCGGTGGTGTTATAAAAGTGACGGTCGATCCCATTATACGTTGGTAAAAAGAGTAGCCCACGAGTTGGCAGTGGGTGGTGATGACTAGCTGTCTTCCCTCTAGTCTTACACTGCTAAATTAGGAACGGCTAACGCAGGTACCCCTCGAGTAGCTTTGCACGAAATTCAAAAAAACTAACAAATGATAAAAAAAGAATGTTTTGTAGATACATTTATTTATTAGCTCTGAAATAGAATTTTATAATTTTGATTATGTTTTTGTTTAATATTCATACACTTAAAATTGATTTTGTAGGTGAATTTTCAACTTCACAATTAATTATATAATTCAACAATTTGTGTCAATTGCAAACTTAGGAAAACACCTATATTAGTTAAGTGGTATATATGTAAGAATAATATGGTTTTAACGTTGTCTTAGGAGTTATCTTAAATAAACTTTTCATTTGATATTATTTAAATCAATTCTATTGTGTCATATAAATACGTGCGACTTTATTAGACATTAACTGTTAAGATGCAAAGCATTTAAAAATCGTGAAATAGCAAGAAAAATGTTAGGCGTAGTGTTCACTATATCTGGTAGATGGCGGCACCTAAGACACTTGTTTCAATAGTACTGGTTCAAGATAAACTGTTGATTTTTTTCTTCACCATATCGTTAGTGGGGTAGTTGTTGAAGGAGGTATTAGCCCGTGCATTCCTTTATTTTTATAATATATGTGCCAAGTAATTATGTTGAAGATAGAAATTATTTTGGAAGAAAAATATCCGATATTGATAAATAGTTTTCTTTAACATTCGCTATCTTTGAGGATCATATTAAAAACAACAACAACAAAAATTGTACGTATCCAATATATTTTTGTTTCGTTTTTAAACACAGTGTCTTAGTTATTTTATGTTAAGAAACATTAACAAAGCAGTTGGCTGAATATAATCACACAAATGTTTGGTATATTTTATCGATATCGAGAGGTTGAAAAATTAATACTGTTATTCGATATCCAGTAGATAATCAAATTTCTCTTACCACATAAAAATACGACCATTTCACGCCCTATATGTAAAATAATAAAATAAAAATCTGAACTACATCTATCGAAGACACTGCTACTTACTTTCAGTAGAAGAAAATAAAGATGTTTTAAATACACATTTAACATTAATAGAACGTAATAGAGAATTTTCAGAATGACATTTAAATTCATTGTAGAGAAGAATACGGGGTTAACATCGTACATAAGGTCTAAAATATGACAGAATCTACATTTGTTTCATAGGGAAAGATACACGATAAAAAATGATCAGTTTTATGAAAAAAATATTGTTGTTTTGAATTAAGCACAAAGCTGCACAATGGGCTATCTGTACTCTGCCCACCACGGTTATCGAAACCCGGTTTTTAGCGTTGTAACTCCGCAGACATACCGCTGAGCCACTGGGGGGACTTATAGGGAAATTACACAGTTAGAAATTTACCTGTTTTATGGAGAAAGGTATACGGTGAAGTGTTTATCAGGTTCACAGAAAATGTAGAAAAAAAGAATAAATTCATGTTAAATTTGTAACATGGAAGATGAGTAATCCTAAAAACACAGTTATTGTTAGGCAGCGTTAAGGTGGTGTACAATCAGAGACGACGAATTGTGGGGAGAAGTGTGAACAAGTGACTCTTTTAAAAATTAAAAACAGCGATATTAAACGTATAATAAAGTCGGTGAAACATCACATATATTCTAAAAGTGTAGGAGGGATTGCAGCTGTCAGGATTGTTCGTGGCACGAGTTAAGTTGACACTTTTTTTTTTTACAACCCAATAAAAATGCGAAGCCTCACCATAAAGAAAGGGAAGTACTTATTGATAACAACGAAGACAATATATATATATGTACTACACAGTCAGGAAGTTATATTAATTTACTTGAGAAAGTTAAATAAAAGATAATTTATGTTTATCAAGGCTTTTTTATTCGGTGAATTTTAGCAGACGGCTCGTCTCAATATATCGCCATGGGTTATTTTCGAGACTTCTTGTAAATCGGTAATAATTTTCTCGTTTTTTTAGTTCCTTTTAAAAATAAATAGTAAAAAAAAAGAAAGAAAAGTTAGGTAAAGAGTCCCTGTGACGTCCCATGTTTTAACATAGTTTCATTCTGCCAACGGAGATTCGTCCCTCGATGTGATGTTTACGTTGGGAGTTTGAACCAATACCATGCTGTTTTTGGAAAGTGTGAAAAGGCACGCAGATCCAGGAAAGCTGGGATGCTATAAATGGGTACAAGTAACGACGCCACTAATATAACTGTAACGTTACTCTCCAACCCGCAGGAGTAATCAATGGCCCCGAGGAGAATGCTGGGAATGTTGTCAATCTTAGAAAACACTGTTCTCACTTCTCAAAGATAAATGCTCCTACGTGCAGGTAGGACAAGCATGACACTGTTAGAAAGTATTTTAATTAGAAGGATACGCTGAAAATAACACTAATATGTAAGTTGTTTGACTCTGATCAATGTAGGTGTTGTGTGTCCCAGAATTGGAAATAAGGAATTACGTTATTAATGACACACATTTATATCATTGACATTTATTATGAGTTTCGACTAAAAATACATCAGCAATTATACTAAAAATAAATTACCTACGGCTCCACGGCAAGTTTGAAGGCTATGACTTTAAAAACCAGGTTTCGATACTTGTGGTTGGCACAGCACAGAAAAACCATTGTGTTGAACAAGAAACGACCACAGTAAATATGGGTCAAGTATGTTAAAGTTTTCATAATAGCTGTTAGATTTATTTTTGAAAGTTGTTTTCAGTTTACAAAGTTTTCGGGTTTTATTTGATTGTTTCTTGCAACGAGAAGTGTTTCTATAAGCAAGCGTATTTTTGCATGCTTTGGTTCAACACTAGATGGCGCATAAGAAGAACCTAATTAACAATTTATAATTAATTGGTTTATGTACGTGTTATGATCAAAATAATTTAATAATATTTTAAGTAAGCGTATTGTTGATAAAATGTCCAGAAGATGTATGTAAAATACAAACAGATACGCATAATTCGAGAAATATACATTTCTGTGTCAAGTTTTCCTTTTCTTTTTATCAGATGTCTGATAAAAAGCTGCACGACACGCTGTATGTCTGCACTGTGAACTTCACGGGAAATCGAGCCCCAGATTTTAGCTTCTTAAGTTCGTAAATATTGAAAGTAATCATATCTCAGACAATTGAAAAATCTGTGTATCTATCGAGAGTTAGTCTAAATTTACGAAACAAAGGCTAGTATAGCAACTTTTCTTTAACATACTTCAAGACCAAAAGAAGACACTTGTTATCTCTATAGTTTCATGAGTTGATGAAACCAGTTTTATCCGGTAACAGTCTCATAAGTGAAAATAAATTATTGATAAACATGTAAATCATGTTTAACTGTTGTAAAATAAGTCTGAGTAGATTGTAAAAATTAGCAACGGTAAGAACTATATAGAGAAGCAGCATATTACGACAAATTAGTTTGTTTGGATTTAAATACAAAAATACACAATGGGCTATCTGTGCTCTGCCCACCACGGGTATCGAAGCCCAGTTTCTAGTGGGCTAAGCCGGAAGACATGCTGCTGTGTCATTGGGTAACTACTTTAGCTTAAAACGTTATTATTTCAACAAGAAAACAACAGTTGTAGGTGTAGATATTGAAACAACTCTATTTTAAAGTTTCTGAAGATACTATTTTACATTTCATTGCCCCCCAGTGGCTCAGCGGTATATCTGCGGACTTACACGCTAAAATCCGGGTTTCGATACCCGTGGTGGGCAGAGCACAGATAGCCCATTGTGTAGCTTTGTGCTTAATTCCAAACAACAACAACAATACATTTCATTTATCGTTTTTTTCCCAGTATAATAGTATGGATCAAGCTCATGCGAATCAGGTACATTCACAGTGAAACAAAAGTGACATCTGCATTTTTTTAAATATTAATTTATAAAAGTATCACGTTAATTTCGATGTAAACACGTAAATGTTTCCCCTTTGATCAGCAACAACAGTCTCTTACTGATTAGTTTGTAATAACGTTATATACACGATAAAATCTTAAACCATCTAACCAAAAATACCAGGAAAGCACATCTCCAATTTTTTTAATGGGCCTGTTTTCATTCAATGCAATATTGACCTGTTGAATGGAAGTTTAAATGTAATAGCTACTAGATGGTCAAATGAAGTTAAGATATCTAAAGGGAAGAAACTCATGGATATTCAAAGATTATAAATGGCATCAGGATAGATGCAGACATTTCTGTCATCCTACCTACTAACTATGTAATTTTTCAAAAGATGATTGATTTATGGTAAGAGTGTTGAGACACTTCTCGAATCCGCTCAGCACTCTTATCCTATGTAAATAATGTGCTGACGAAAGTTTGACCATGGTAAGTGTTGATACGTTTCTCAAATCTACTCAGCACTCGTTTCCTCTGTAAATAATGTGCTTACGAATGTCTGACCACGGTTAGTGTTTATACGTTTCTCGAATCTAGTCAGCACTCTTATCCTCTGTAAATAATGTGCTGACGAAAGTGTGACCATGGTAGGAGTTGATACGTTTCTCGAATCTACTCAGCACTCGTATCCTTTGTAAATAATGTGCTTACGAATGTCTGACCACGGTTAGTGTTTATACGTTTCTCGAATCTACTCAGCACTCGTATCCTTTGTAAATAATGTGCTGACGAAAGTGTGACCATAGTAGGTGTTAAAACGTTTCTCGAATCTACTCAGTACTAGTATCCTCTGTAAATAATGTGCTGACGAATATGTGACCATGGTAAGTGTTGATACATTTCAGACAACTCACTCACCTGCATGTTCTCTTGAGAAAGCATTAACAACAATGCTCAAATTTCATCATAAGCTGCTTATACTACTAAAACTTCTCCATACTTGACTTGTATAATTTATTATCACTTTTCACAAGCTGTTTATAAATCTAAAACTTCTCCAGACTTCACTTGTATAGCTTAAAATCACTTTTTATAAACCGCAAATAAATCTAGAACTTGTCCAGAATTGACTTGTATGAGTTATTATCACTTTTAATAAACTGGAAATAAATCTAAAATTTCTTCAGACTCTACTTGTATCTTTTATTATCACATTTCATATCCTGGGAATAAATCTAAAACTTCTCCAGACTCAACTTGTATAATTAATTATCACTTTTCATAAGCTAGGAATAAATCTAGAACTTCTCCAGGCTTGACTTGTATAATTTATTATCACTTTTCAAAGATGTTTATAAATCTAAAACTTCTCCAGACTTAACTTGTATGAGTTATTATCACTTTTGATAAGCTGTTTATAAATCTAGAACTTTTCCAGGCTTAACTTGTATAATTTATTATTACTTTTTACATGCTGTTTATAAATTCACAACTTCTCCAGATTTGACTTGTATAATTTATTATCACTTTTCATATGCTAGGAATAAATCTCGAACTTCTCCAGACTAAACTTGTATTATTTATTTTTACTTTTCATAAGATGTTTATAAATCTGGAACTTCTCGAGGCTTGACTTGTGTAATTTATTATCACTTTTCACAAGCTGTTTATAAATCTAATACTTCTCCAGACTGAACTTGTATGAGTTATTATCACTTTTCATATGCTGTTTATATATCTAATACTTCTCCAGACTGAACTTGTATGAGTTATTATCACTTTTCACAAGCTGTTTATAAATCTAATACTTCTCCAGACTGAACTTGTATGAGTTATTATCACTTTTCATATGCTGTTTATATATCTAGAACTTTACCAGGCATGTCTTGTATAATTTATTATCACTTTTCATAAACTTGGAATAAATCTAGAACTTCTCCAGACTTAACTTGTATGAGTTATCATTACTTTTCATAAGCTGGGAAAAATCTAGAACTTTCCGGCCTTGACTTGTATGAGTTATTATCACTTTTAATAAACTGGAAATAAATTTAGAACTTTTCCAGGCTTGACTTGTGTAATTTATCATCTTTTCATAAACTGGGAATAAATCTAGAACTTCTCCAGACTTAATTTGTATAATTTATTTTTACTTTTCATAAGATGTTTATAAATCTAGAACTTCTCCAAACTTGACTTGTACAATTTATTATCACTTTTTTAAAGCTATTTATAAATCTAGAATTTCTCGAGGCTTCACTTGTATAATTTATTATAACTTTTCATAAACTGGGAACAAATCTAGAACTTCTCGAGGCTTGACTTGTGTAACTTATTATCACTTTTCATAAGCTAGAACTAAATCTAGAACTTCTCCAGTCTTAACTTGTATAATTTATTATCACTTTTCATATGCTGCTGGTGATACGGTATGTCAGTACAGATTGGTGCTGGTGATGCGGTATATTAGTACAGATTGCTGCTGGTGATACGGTATATCAGTACAGATTGATGCTGGTGATTCGGTATGTCAGTACAGATTGCTGCTGGTGATGCGGTATATTAGTACAGATTGCTGCTGGTGATACGGTATATCAGTACAGATTGATGCTGGTGATTCGGTATGTCAGTACAGATTTTTGCTGGTGATACATTATATCAGTACAGATTTCTGCTGGTGATAGTGTTTCAGGGTAGAGTCTGAGGGAAACCCCCTGAATAATTTGTTTTTGTAGTTTTGTTGAGATTGTTGATTCAAACTGTATTTCCTCCAGACATATGGATGAGGTTCTGCAGTACTGTATTTAATACAACATTTGTGAAATTTGCTGGTGCAACATTGGTATAAATTGAAAGTAAAGTATTCAGTGAGGCCTGGCCCCAGTCTTTCTCTTTACTTCTCATGTGTATGGCACAGTAAAATATAACTGGAACTTACTGAAATCATACTATTATCACTCACAAATCCAGCAAATTCACAGGTCTAAATCAGAATAGCAATTACTTTCAATCAGTTAAATCACAGCCACACCAAGAACTTGTAATTAAAATCATTTACATTGACATTTACAGAATAATTTGAAATAACTTGGTATGTTTACCACACTTAGATCAAGTGAGTGAAATTAAAAAAATGAAGGGCCAAGTTTTAATGTAATCTTGTGGTTAAACAGTTGATGCACAATATAAACGACATATTATGTGATTGTAAAATATTATACGAGGTCAAATTTCAATGTTATTAGAAGCAGATAGCTCTTAAACCAGTCAACAATGAACATATTATGTTTTTGACAATACCTCTTCTGGTATCTTGACCTGTTCTGGAGCAATCCACATCTTTCACTGCTCTTGGCAACAAGTAATAAAGCTTCCTATCGTTCAGTCACAATTCAAGTCCTAAATGTTCATGTTGTGGATTATTTTACAATTACTATGAACCACAAATATGGCATTTTTCACTGTGGGGGAAAAAAAAATAACAAAAATGGGAAAATCCCATCTCTGTGTGTAACTAATTAATTTTAAGAACTGATAGCTTAAATTTAGTAGTTCTCCAGAATTTACAAATTGAAGTTCACACTTTCTTACACATTAAAACGGAAATATTTGGAATAAAAATTACAATGGCCACTAAAATGTAGGGTTCACAAAAATACTACTTAGAGGGCAAAAAGTTTTTTATTAATATCAGGTTTTAAAATTTGGCTTCAAACGTAAGTCAAAAAACAGAACAATGAAAATTCTGGGGAAATGTTTAAAGTTCTTCAAAAAGCAACTGTTATTTACAACTTTGAAACACTTTACTTCTGTAACATTTTAATTAAAATTAAAAGTTCCTCTGTTTAGAATTTCTACATCACTGACTACATTAGATGAACAAATAAATCATTATATGACAATCTGACCTTTGCAAAAATGCTTAATATTTTATGATAACATAAGCTCAATCATAACTGTAATGCATTTTTAATACTACAAGTGAAATGATGTGACAAAACTTTGTAGGTGAGAAAGCAATTATTCAAGAATATGATCTTGGAAGACATCTTTAATCTTAGAATTTTCATTGTGTAAAGAAAGAGTTCCAGAAATAAAAATACTTTGCTGTGAGACATTTTTATGTATTCTTTAGTGTTTTAGTACAATATCCCGAAATGCTCAACATGACAAATGGATTCGATTCTTCTGAACACATGGTTTCTGGCAATATGCCTGTGACTTTTGGGGAGGTAAATGATATTTGTCAACCTCCCCTGGACTGTCATGCTGTTCACGATTATTTTTAGCAACAGTTAAGATATTTTGAACTGAGTGTAGAATATCCTGGGAAAGAAAAAGTTACAAAAATGTGGGTCTTTCACTGGAATGAAGATTTATTGTATTATGATACCCAGAAAGCTTAATACCAAAACCTGTACAAGGTATTCCAGTACAGATGATAATAGGAATATATTATGCATTCTAGAGAACATACATACTAAAGCTGCTTATGTTATGAACTATTTGTTTTCTTTTTTTTTTACACACACACTATAATTATGAAGCACTTAATGGCAAAGGTAATTCAGATCATTTTAATATAATAAAAATAATTCAACGGTAATGATTAAAAAAGCAGAGATATAAACTATTTAAAATTGACATTAAGAAATATTACAGATTAAAAGATTCACATAAATATTTTCATGGCAGTGGACTGTAAGTCTATTGAAGAACCCTACTTGTTAGAAAACTGGTTACTTAAGCTGAGAGATATGTTTATCAAAGCTCAGTTTCAGAAGCACGACGTAATAAGACATACAAAATATCTGAGGACGACAAGAACATCCTAGAGCATGAATAAACACTTATTTCCTTCCATTTCCTCTAAAAAATCTCTGGTATCATGACTAGCACACATCCCATGTCCAGAACTCAATCCAGTGTAAGTACTGAAGAGGTCAGAAAAAGAACGGCTGCTGTTATGAAACACAGTTGTCACTGAATAAACAGACAGTTTTTGTGCTGGAAACCTTGGTGGGAAATGGAAGACTGTGTTTTAGGAACATGTAAACACCTAAAAAGGATAGAAAATAACATTAGGAAACAAGCGTCATAAGAAATACACATGTTAAACACCTAAAATTAATGTAATTTTAAATAACATTTGAATGTATGCACTGAATCACATGGAATATAACAGTTTGCTCACAACAGATACATATTATTGTAAGGAAACTTTTACACAAAATAAAATCATCAAGTGAAATATTGTTGAAGAACAAGTAAAGTAAGAATGAGGTTAATTCGTGACATGAGATTCAAATAACTCATTCAGCTGTGATACAGAGAGTGTCTTTTGTTCTTACACCTCACCAATTACTCGACTCAATGCAACTGTGATTCTAGCAACTGATGTTAAGCCTGAAGTAATGTAACAATACCACACTGCCTGTTAAGACAGAAAAGCTAAAAAAATGACAATGATATCACGATAATAAGTTGAGCAAAGTGAAGTGTGTGGACAATATACCTACAACAAATTGCATCTGAGATTTAGAGATACATGGTGTTTTAGTTCCTGTGCAGATAGATCTTTAGTCTTCACTATGTAAACTAAATGTGCCATCTCTTTGTAAATACTGACAAGCAGTTTACGACAGATTAAATGTCAACACATTCGTAGACCTCTCGTACGTTCAACTACAACTCTCAAATCAAAATCTGGAATAATGTATGAAACAAGTTTCAAAAAATTAATAATCGCTTAACTTTAAGTTGATATAAATAATAAATTATAATTCTGTTTTAACTGAATTGGACTTCAAAGGCAATAAAAATATTGTTACGTACTGAATTTCTTTAAAATAGTTGGAATATGAAAATATTTCAGTTGCTACTCACATTCAATGTGTATGTTTAAAAAATGAGAGATACAAGACGATCACTTATAGGCAACTCTTGGCAAGTAGTTTTCTTTTTTAACATTTTTTTTTTTCACCCAAACATTCATTTACCCACTATTAAACAGTAATGCTACGAAGAATGTCATGCATGGGGAAAGTCAGTGTTTTTTGGTTGAATTACAGAAAACATGTTCCTTATGTTTACTGTAATATTTTTAACGGCACTAATGCTGTCACATACAAGATCCTCTACAGAATATGTACGTGGCCTTACAAAAACCACAATCAGTAAGTAGTGATAAGGAAGATTTTTATGTAATCATCAGTTGGTTAAACTAACATAAACATATCACAAGAGCTTACTCAGTAGCCAGATGCTCTCAAGTATTCTCCTAGCTTTTCAACGACAATATTGAGATTACCAGCTGGAACTCCATCAACTGTACCTGCTGCAATCAAGCCTAAAACAAAACAATTAACTTTTTCAATGTTATTCAAAGTAACAAAACTATTTTTCTTATGCTTCTAGCCAATAATGTTTTTCTGAATATCACAACGAAACAAACATATAGAACAAAAACAAAACTCATGGACATTGAACTTTAAACAACAAAAATAAACTCATTATTTACATATTTCTTGAGCCCAAAAATACTGTTGGCTGATGAGATTTGTAACCGTGAGAGCACGATCGCTATAGTTCCTAACATATGGCTACATACACAATAAGCCTCTGATATATAACACAGTTCATGCACTATTTATAGGTCTGAAAAATATTTTTACCTCACACTTTCTATGACAATGACACTCTTGCAAGTTTGGGTTTATTATTATTAATTTTTAATTATCGACAGACCATCACTGAAATGTTATTCTATAATTAATTAGTTGAAACAATGGTCTTGAATTTTTATACGAGAATACGATAACAGATGAATCATTAATACTTGGTCAGTTTTTACTGACACTTGTTTTCTTGTAATTCAACTGCCCACAAAACTTGTGTTTTTCTGGTGTTAACTAAACTAACATAGCGAGAGCATCAGTATTTAATAGGTTTTCTTCCTGCTACAATTTAGAAATTTCACTTAGCGATCTACAAGTTTTCAGGATGTATTAATATTACTTATTACTTTACATAGTGACATCTTCAGTGTAAAAATAGCTTGCAGAAAATTATTATTGAATGTGTTTCTTAAAGAAAAACAACAATTAGCTGACTGAAAGGAATCCTTTCACAGTTAGAAGTCATTTTATGAAACGTTGAAATAATCTAGAGTACACTTTAGTACCTAACTATTTACTTTTACTTTGTGTTGTAAATACTTGGAATTACTGTCAGAAGACACTGCTACAAAGTAGTTGTAATTAAATATGTCCACAAGGGTACTTAAATCAAGGAAAGGATCTGATAAAATATTTTGGAAAATATATTACATCCACTATTTGAAAACAACAAACCCAGTAATAAAACTGTATAACTTACACTTTTCTGTAGAACAACAAACCCAGATATAAAACTGTATAACTTACACTTTTCTGTGGAACAACAAACCCAGTAATAAAACTGTGTAACTTACACTTTTCTGTAGAACAACAAAACCAGATATAAAACTGTGGAACAACAAACCCAGTAATAAAACTGTATAACTTACACTTTTCTGTAGAGCAACAAACCCAGATATAAAACTGTGTAACTTACACTTTTCTGTAGAACAACAAACCCAGATATAAAACTGTGTAACTTACACTTTTCTGTAGAACAACAAACCCAGATATAAAACTGTGTAACTTACACTTTTCTGTGGCTACCACACAAAGTGCTGAGCTTCCTTTTCTTCCCCGAAGCAGGGTGTTTTCTGCTTTCAAACAGATGTATTTTTCTCCACCGATATGGATACCATTCTCTTCGAACACTGAGGGGTTGGTCCTCATACTGTCCACTATGAACTTGAGTTCACTAGGAGTTATCTGTAATAAAAGTTGTTTCACACTCGTAACTTAATATTAATAACAGTTGATTCACAAAATTAACTGTTAATTCTAATAACGGTTGATTCCCACTAGTAACTGTTAATTCTAATAACAGTTGTTTCACACTCATAACTGTTAATTCTAATAACAGTTGTTTCACACTAGTAACTGTTAATTCTAATAACAGTTGTTTCACACTAGTAACTGTTAATTCTAATAACAGTTGTTGAACACTAGTAACTGTTAATTCTGATAACAGTTGTTGAACACTAGTTACTGTTAATTCTAATAACAGTTGTTGAACACTCATAACTGTTAATTCTAATAACAGTTGTTTCACACTAGTAACTGTTAATTCTGATAACAGTTGTTGAACACTAGTAACTGTTAATTCTAATAACAGTTGTTTCACACAAGTAACTGTTAATATTAATGACAGTTGTTTCACACAAGTAACTGTTAATATTAATAACACTAGTAACTGTTAATATTAACAACAGTTGTTCCACACTAGTAACTGTTAACATTAACAGTTGTTTCACACTAGTAACTGTTAATTCTAATAACAGTTGTTTCACACTTGTAACTGTTAATTCTAATCTTGACTTTTTTATTACAAAAATGAATTACTTTTTTCATTACTTACAACCATAATATACTGAATAACACAAACTGTTTGTGTAACAAGGTTTGTATCTGATAACAGACTCAACACTGATAGTCTCCTGTACCAGAATTTTAATTTAAAATGCACTTTTATTGATGTGTTTTTGATGTTGAATTACCAAATCTTGTCAAAGGAGTCCATTTATCTCTCCTGTTATGTTTTGGACCTAATTGAAGTAACACTAGTTTAACTTTTTTTATGACAAAACTGCGAGGCATATGTTTGACTTTAATATAATGAGAGTTTACATTTATGTTATATTTAAAGTGAAAAGGAAAACCTAACTAAAGATTTTTAATAACTCAAGAATGTTTTGAATGTGTCCAAAACTCTGCCATGTGAATATGATTAACAGAACATAACAGATGTGCCTAAACTATTAATATAATATTAATAAAATACAGTGATAAAAGACAGATGAAAAACATACAGGTAATTTTCAAATATTGAAAAGAAGGAAGTAATAGAATTATCAGTACACTAACTGAAATACAGAATAGTCTCATAAACTACTGAAATATAGAATACTCCAGTGAACTACTAAAATACAGAATAGTCCAGTGAACTACTGAAATACGGAATAGTCCAGTGAACTACTGAAATACAGAATAGTCCAGTGAACTACTAAAATACAGAATAGTCCAGTGAACTACTAAAATACAGAATAGTCCAGTGAACTACTGAAATACAGAATGGTCCAGTGAACTACTAAAATACAGAATAGTCCAGTGAACTACTAAAATACAGAATAGTTCAGTGAACTACTAAAATACAGAATAGTCCAGTAAACTACTGAAATACAGAATGGTCCAGTGAACTACTAAAATACAGAATAGTGTCGTAAACTACTAAAATACAGAATAGTCCAGTAAACTACTGAAATACAGAATAGTCTCGTAAACTACTGAAATACAGAATAGTCTCATAAACTACTGAAATACAGAATAGTCCGGTGAACTACTAAAATACAGAATGGTCCAGTGAACTACTAAAATACAGACTAGTCCAGTGAACTACTAAAATACAGAATAGTCCAGTAAACTACTGAAATACAGGATAGTCTCGTAAACTACTGAAATACAGAATAGTCTCATAAACTACTGAAATACAGAATAGTCTCATAAACTACTGAAATACAGAATAGTCCAGTGAACTACTAAAATACAGAATGGTCCAGTGAACTACTAAAATACAGACTAGTCCAGTGAACTACTAAAATACAGAATAGTCCAGTAAACTACTGAAATACAGGATAGTCTCGTAAACTACTGAAATACAGAATAGTCTCATAAACTACTGAAATACAGAATAGTCTCATAAACTACTGAAACACAGAATAGTCCAGTGAACTACTAAAATACAGAATAGTCCAGTAAACTACTAAAATACAGAATAGTCCAGTAAAACTACTAAATTATAAAATAGTCCAGTACACTACTAAGTTATAAAATAATCCAGTAAAACTACTAAATTATAAATAGTCCAGTACACAACTGAAATATAGAGTAGTCCAATAAAACTACTAAATAATAAAATGGTTTAGTAACCTACTAAAACGTTAAATGGGCCAGTAAGTTATGACAGGTTGAAATAGGTCAGTATACTACTAAAGTAACAAAAAGTAAAATGGGCTATTCTCCAACACTTACAAATAACAGGGCCATCAGCATTTCTCAGTATCTTTCATTTTTTAAAGTTACAGTACATAAAAAATTACTTTCGTTTTTAACCCCAATATTCTAACAACACATCTCGGAAAAAAACGTTATTTACTTGTTTATGCAAGAAAATATTGAATGAGTTAAGGGAAGTAATAACTCGGGGAATAAAACTTGTCCTCAATCCAAATATGGCAATAATCATTGAGAGACACTGAATAATTATATAAATTTAACTTCTTTGTGAATTTACCAACAGAATAAAATAGTAACAACCACATCTGTTACAGCTTGCCAAATGGTTTCACTCACAGACAGGTGTGGCAGTTAGGAGGGGACTGGCTGGGGCTGATGCTACCAAAAATTACTTTAGCTCCTAAATCTCACAAAAAAGGTATGTTGTTAAAACTGGTTCACATTTTAAATACCATAGTATGTAAAACTGGTTCACGTTTTAAATACCATAGTATGTGTGCCTGCTGAAAGTAAAGTGTATTCTTCTAAATTATTTTTCTAGCTCACCTATCCCTCGCCAAAATGAAATTGGCACCACCCCTGATCCCATAAGAAACACTATTGTTAAAACAAAACTGCACATGTTGGTTCACATGACCATACACCTGTTGTGCACTTGAAATTTCCTGATCATCTGGATGAAAATTTGCTTATGGGCTCTTTAAACAAGCCACTCCTTAACTAACCAATTTGAGTCAATGTAGTTCTGTTACAAATATATAGTAATAGAGAATAACAGCAAATATTAAAGCAATTTTAAATAAAAGAAGACTAAAGCTTTTGACAGTAAGCAAATTTTTCAAACCTGGTGATTATTTAAAAATAATCCATGTCTGATGTATTTGGTTAAAAAGTAACTGAAAAAAATCAAGAGACAGGATTGCTCATCAAATAATGAATGTTCCTTTTAGAAACACTTGAATGAAAACAATAAATAAAACTACCCTATGTATTTAGAACATAAAGGAATATTCAGCAAGGAGTAAACCAAAACAAACTTATCTTTAAAAAAGAAAATTACCTCATCCTCTTGAAGCCATTAAATAGATGCCAATCCAGACTCCAAAAGCACATCTTAAGGAACATAAATGGCATTACTACAAGTTAGCTTTAGTTTCCAATGTAATATAAATATAAACAAATGACTTATCATAAATAACTGTCATAATGTACAGTCAAATCCCTTCATTCGACTCAGTAGACTACGAGCCGAAGGTGGATGCTATTGGCTAATTACATTCCTTCTGTTGTATCAGTTCAAAATTAGGGACAGACTTTGTGTCAACTTAGTGTGAGTATCGAAAATAAATAAAGACTATTGACAACTATTATATTACACTATCAGCTTAAGTGTGTGGGGACAGTAATATTTACTTCTATCAACAACAGCAGATATAATGTAAAAATAAAGCTACATTTATCTCTGTGCAACATTTCAAGCAAACAAATCTTATCACGTGTATGATAATAATAATGTTTGTCTAGTTCACAAAACTTAAGTCGATGAATATGTATACGTACGTTAAGTAATCACAATTAATATTGATAAAACCTGTCACAAATGTATATTGGTGTTTTTAGTACACATCTGATGTAAAGTGAAGTCAAATACAGCACGATGTATACAGTGATAAAACATAGTCCTTCTTAGGCAAACAAGTAAAATAAGTCATTACCATAAAACTGATGGTTTTGATTATTTTATCCTTAACACTCCTACAAAAATTGGGGCCTAATAGGCCCCAGAGCAACTTGAAAGGTTATTGATATTAGGCTAATAATTTTGTATTTAAATGAAATTGCCATTAACTGACCCTATCCCTTTATATTTTAAGGAGCAATAATATCGACTTTTCAGACATTTGCAAAATAATATTTAAAAAAATTTTTTGAAACATCCACTAAAGTGATACCTTTAGTGGATGCAAACATATTTTTTGCAGGAGTGTTAACCAGCCAATAGGGAATTCCTATGACAAGTTGTAACAGCATTTAACTTGCACTGTTCTATAAAACTGTTGGTAATAAGACCTTTTGTTCAGTATTAATGTTATCCATCAGACTAACTAGATTCCAAGACTTAGCAGAAAAACTATTTATATCAGTCACTATAACACATAAAAACTGACAAAGCATGAATATTTATTATGTAACAGATACTGTAATAAAATAACAAACAATGTTAGGAAGTTATCACATAAATTTCATAACCTTGAATTTCTTTATTTCTGTAAAATAATAGTATGGTGGACATGGATATTTTCAACGAATATATTTCTATTTTTAGTCTGAGAAGGAAAATAAATAATATTCAGTTATTTTTAAAAAGGATGTCTCAGAAAATCCAACCAATTAATTAAATCTGATATCTGATAAAATCACACGGAGAGCAGCTTACAAGTTACCCACAATCAGATATTTTCTAAGAATTGTTAAGCAAGATAAAAGAAGTTTAAAAATGTATTAATTAAAAACAGAAAAATCATATGTACATATGGTGTGGATTTTAACCTTATGAGCACAAATTTCAATCACTTGTGCTTCAAGAGAAACTCGTATGAGAAAAAGGTGACAATTTTTCACACACTTGAGAAAATCAAGTACACTTTTTAAGGCAGTGACAGCAGCAAGATTAAAAACATTTTATTAACAGAAGCTGAACATTCTGGAATACATTTGTTCTGCCATCAGCAATGACGAAAAACAAAGTGTACTGAGGCATAAGTGCAAACTAAATACAATATAAATAATATCTGAAAACACGAAGACTAGGAAACAACGTAAACGATCATTTTGATCTAAATAACCTACAGACACCCTTCCAACAGAAATGCTTTAGTCAAATATTTGTTACAGGAAATATGCATTTCTTTGAAACACATTTCACAAAGTTTAGTCTTCTAACAAAAGTAACTTTATGGTCTATAACAGGAATTTCTTACTCTCCATTCATGTTTTTTATACAAAGATCAAATATATCTGCTCTACTAACACTGGATCAAAAATAGAAATATTAAACATCTCTACTGACAGAAAGCATTACTGAAAATTAGCTCTTATATTTCATCAAGTAAATCATACTAACGAAAA
This sequence comes from Carcinoscorpius rotundicauda, assembly GCA_011833715.1. Classification (NCBI taxonomy): domain Eukaryota; kingdom Metazoa; phylum Arthropoda; class Merostomata; order Xiphosura; family Limulidae; genus Carcinoscorpius; species Carcinoscorpius rotundicauda. The sequence continues at coordinate 176,152,050 of CM022391.1, read as the reverse complement.
TTACTTTAACACAGGAATATTTTGATTTGGTACAGCAAAAACTTATTGTTATGGCAATTCTCAATGGTTTATACATATCACTTTAAATTACATATTTAGGCTATTTGTTGACTCTCACAGAATAAAATTGTTTTTAAATTTTTTCTGGACTTTACAAATACGGGATCAAAGGGTTTTGGAGACCTTGTGTTTTAAACTTTCTCACCTACTTGAAAGGGCCCAGCATGGTCAAGTAGTACTCGACTTGTAATCTGAGAGTCGTGGATTCAAATCCCCATTGCACCAAATATGCTTGCCCTTGCAGCTGTGGGGGCATTATAATGTGATGGTCAAAAACATTATTCATTTGTAAAAAACAGCCCAAGAGTTTGCAGCAGATAGTGATGACTCGCTGCCTTCCCTCTAGTCTTACTCTGCAAAATTATGGACGACTAGTGCAGATAGCCACCAAGTTATTTTGCATGATATTAAAATACAAACCAAATCTACTTGAAAACTGGAATTATTTATCATATTTAAGAGATATTCAAAAATAATACCATTTTAAATCTAGGAACTTTTCAAACTGAAACCTCCAAATAGGGGTTAAAAGGGTTCTTTTTGCTCTCAGGTCTGTTCTCTTGTATGAAAACTGATGGGGAGATACAAGTTCAAATTTTAGAATCTCCTCAAAATGGAAATCAAAGAAGTTTAGGATCTTTCAGACTTGGCTGCATTGATGAAAACTGGAAGCAGCACTTGAAAATAATGTTTGAAACAAGGCATAAGAATGTGTTTTTACTGTTGATGTTTCTCTTGTATCTCTATAAGTTATTTTACCTGACATATATTTGTGATAAACATTAACTGAATATAATGTAATGCAAATTATATGTTTAATCTGTTTGGTACTTGAAAAGTGATCACAAATTATTATCTCTGCTTTGAACGTATTACACAAATTTTAACAGTGGCAATAGCTTGAGACAAGTAAGAAATACTTTTTGAAATAGTTGTTAACATGATACACAAGTTTTATGGGACTGACAGTTAAATACTGAGTATCTATTTATTTTTAGCATTTTGATATACTTGTTTCAAAACAAAATGGTGATACTGATTTCTCAACCTTAGCATGCTCAAATTGTAGTTCTAAAAGCAAAAAAGGAAGTAATTTAACATCTGTTTGAAAATGATTTTTCTTCTTTGCAGTTTGACACCAATATCCTGCAAAGTCTATAGTTCCAAAGCATTGTACCAAAACCAAGACTTCAGATATATGTACATTATACTTACAATACAGCATATAATCTGTGTACAGTGGTTTGAATGTGTTTTTTACTTACATAGTAATTCTATGTGTATATAGAAAACACAAATATGTAGCACTGGTACTATTAACTTATTCTTGTAAATTATTTGGTCAGAAATGCTGTTTAAAATATCAAAAAATAAATGTGATGTCGATTCTATTATTTTCTAGTATTTCATTTACTGAATAATTATGTGCTATTTACTGATTACTTACAATATTTTGACAGTTACAAATATATATTTGTAGTTAACAAACATACACACACCTCTTTTCATATGGCACAATGATACTTTGAAAGACAATGCTTCTATATATTTGATCAGACAATACTTCATGCAACCTTGTTTTGAGTAATGGAACTGGCACACATTAATAGTTTTACTTCACTGTTATCAAGGGTACATGCTTATCTCTAGACACAAAAATCCCGTTTCTTAATAAATATTTTAAAACCTTAAAAAAAAAAAAACCTGCTACCTAAGAAATACTTTCTTCACAACTAGAACAATTTCTTACTCAAGCTCCAACCTTGGATTAATTGTTATTTGAAGCACACAGTGTTCTCATAGGCATTTACTATGAAATATTGTAACATAAAAATAACAGACAAGTTGCTTCAGAGTTAAATAATCAAATCGCACAATTTTACTATGACATAAATAGGTTGTCTGATGTTAATTATCATGTTCACGTATTCCTCACTATGACACTGGCCAACTGGATTTTGTAATGGTTTATATAAAAGCAGCATTTTCAGCAATGTACATTTTTAACGAACGTATTCCCTGGGCTCCAATATTCCTTAAAATAATCACTTAACGGGCATTTATACTGATCAATGAGTCAAACAGTAGAAAAAATATTGTGAATATTAACTTGCAAATTATTCTGAATCGTTATTTTTTTTTAATTTCGCGCAAAGCTACAAGGGTTTGTTGTTGTTGTTGTTTAGAATTAAGCACAAAGCTGCACAATGGGCTATCTGTGCTCTGCCCACCACGGGTATCGAAACCCGGATTTTGGCGTGTAAGTCCGTAGACATACCGCTGAGCCACTGGGGGGCAGCTACAAGGGAGCTCTCACTGTTAAGTACACCACGGGTATCAAAACCCGGTTTCTAGCATATAAATAGGCAGACATGCCACCGTGCCACATAGGAAGCACATGTAATTTTAAGTTACTTTAATATATTATGCAAATTACCATTTTTGCGTACTTAGAAAATTAATATCCAACCTAAATTATTCAATACATTTAAGGAATAACTTTATTCAACACCACACACAGAAAACAACAAACACTTTCAGAAGGAGGTTTACTAAATAAAATACATTAGCACTGCAAGTTTAAACAACTCGAATAATTAAAATAATGAAAGTTAAAAGAACTATAAGAATGACGACAAATAGAAAACAATAACATAAACTGTGCCCTTCGATAAAACGGCTACTCCACTATTTCATCAGTTATGACGTGCTGCCATCTAGAAGAAATACATGTAACTATTGTTTACTTAACACCCATTAATAAATATACTGGCGGACAGATGCGAATAATCAAAACTCCACTTAATTTTTTTTATCTTCTGAATAACTTCGATCTGAGATAAACATTTGAATTTTTTTACAAAGAAGATATTCCAAGCATTTTCAATCAATAAGAGATTATAGACAGCTGATATACGCTGCAAAAAAAATATTATTTACGTTCAAAGATTTAACGAAAATTTTAGAATATGCTTTATTTACGACAAGTTGATTACACTCCGTCTTACTCAGCACTAATAACGTATGAAAACATACGTTATTACTTTGCAATGATTGGTACCCACGTTCTTATATACAATGTGTAGCTTTTACAAGTTCTTTCCGGTCCCTGCCAGAAGCAGTTAAATAATGATTTAAATTATTTAAATGTAGTATTTATTTTAAATTCATTTTGTAGATTTGTTTCTCTGTCTGCGAAGTTTTGGAACTTGCAGCCTTAACCTCGACACGCGGACTTGAAGTGGCCAGGAGGTGTCTGTCTATATGGCTTCGCCTCCCCCTAACACCAAGGAAGCAGGAGAGATAAAACGCGCCCGGAATGTCATCCAGGCATAACGAAGTCTAGCACTAGCTTTTCTGGGTCACTGAACCCGAATCTAACATGGTAATTATGTTTTTTTCTGGCCCTCCCCTAGAGATCTCGAGCACAATATTTAACACTGTGTTCATATTTCACAATATGGCGGGAGCAAATCTGACACACGTGTTTAGATACCACAAGCGAGTGTACTAACGACGTTTATTTGGGGATATAGGCTCCCTTTGGGGTAGCTATGGAAACAACTGGGGCCTCTGTGAATCAAAAGAGGGTCTTTGAAACCTGAAATAGAGCGCAGGATTTTATGTTAGATTAAGTTACAGCTTTAAGATCAATCTTACAAATAAAATAGCTCTAAAACAAAATGTATGCCTAATCTTTGTTTAATATAAATGGCACTCACAATATAAAGAACTTACTTTAATTATTTTTCACGATACTCATCTCAATTGGTAAAACTGAAAGACAAGTACGTCGACAGAATGATCCCTAATTATTGCTTATCAGATACCGAAATGTACACAAGCAATTACAGCACAAAACCTTTTTTAGCGTATTTTCTCAGTTACTTTATATTTTGGATTACAGTTTTCGTTAATTACTGTTACTGTTTAAAAATAAATAATTATCATTTCAAACTATTTTGAGAACGTGTCCAATCGAATATAAACACAAATTAACAAGTCATCGAATTATAGCTTTTTCTTACAAAACTGTGATAGTTCAGAATACATCTTTCCAGTAATAGTTGTTTGGTTGCATACAACTTTAAAACAAGTCTGCAAATCTTCCTACACTAACACCAAATGTTTACAAAGTTAGACTTGGCAAAAACCATCAATTATGGTTTAGAAAGTGATGCTGATCATTCCTTTATTTGTTCGTTTGGTAGATACTTTCTCTGCTTTAGTTGTAACCATTGTAATGAAATTTTGATTTCTCTTTAGGTTTACGAAAACTTTAGCACTGATACATGACAGAAAACTGTTTTGAATAATCATAACGACATTTTCCAAAGTTTAATACAGCTACGAAACTAAGATAGGGTCTTATTAACATCAGTTCAGTGGCACTACCATAAAAACCCTTTCCTTTACTGATTGTATTACTAGCTGTAGATTACCCTAACTACCACTGGTACAGAGTACCAAGGTAAGGTCGACCTGTGTCGCTTAGATATAAGTTATATTTCGTAGAGAACATAATGTAAACCAGTTTATGGTATAAAAACAAAAATAATCAAATTAATCTATTTATGACTGCTTTATTATTGAGGTTTGCTCTTCAACTAAGCATACACGATGGAACAACAACTTACCTGTGCATTTGGGTCATTCTCTCGTTTAGCCCATATTCCTCCATCAAGTCCTGCAATAACTGCTATCCTACACTGGATCTGACAACAAATATGATCGTCAACGTATACTTGCCAAGACATAATAAATAAGTTTCGGTTAAAAAAAGAAAAAGAAAATTAAGTTCTTAAAGTTAAAATTTCTCCTGCACTTGTAACAGTGTCCGTTGTTTAAACAAAAGTAGTGCAACTCTTAAACGTCCGTGCCGGCTTCGTAAGTTTTCTGTTGTATCCTTCCGCTACCCAACATTTACCAATTGGGTTAAGAGGCCGTGAGATGTGAACCATGTGGCACTGGTTGTGAACGGAAGCACACTAAACCATAGGCTTATATGTTAAAAATGATCACAGACATGCCAATATTGGTGTAATTATGTTGGTAATTTGTTTTTTAGTATTTTGTGCGATGAATTTCAAAATTAAAATAGTGAGTAAGGTCTATTTGAAATGATAATTTATTAAAAGCAAAAGTTGAGTTAGTAAAACTTAAATTATAGAGTTATCTTTACATTACTTTTTCTCATACAAATACTGTCAATGGGATTAGTTTTTTTCGCGTATAATTCTACTTGTATCCTATTTCTTACGAGCCAAACGTCTATCTGAGTCATATTTACGTCACTGATTGATGTTTCTTGAGCTGTAATGCTGCCATCTTTTATATATTGGACCAATTAACATGATTAAAACTGCTGATTTCAAAAATACCAACAAATTTTGTTTTGATCTGTTGAAATATGATTTTAAAAAAAGTGCAATATTTAATGTTAAATATTTATGTTTAATTTTTTTCTTGCAGAATAGACCCAATAAAAGTTTTGAAATAATTTTGTAATACAATTCTGGTTTATCACTTTTGTTTGTAAATTATATTATTTGAGCTATTTTATGTACCTTCATTTCTTGATTGTTCAGTGATATTAAAGGAAATTGGATAATGTTATTATAAGATACAGTTATTCTTATTTTTTGTGGAAATATAAATTATTGTAAAATTAATTAACGGTATCTTAACTCAGAATTTCACATCAATTTACACAATAGGAACAAATATTTTAATTTTTAATTTTCATACTATAGTACTAGATTGTATTTAAACTTTCTAAAATAATTTTTGTTCTTTAATAAAAAAGAAGCAATATTTTTTTATAAAATGACATATTTCATGTGAAGTAGTCAGAATATACGAAATTATGAAAATTTTGAGAATTGAAACAAATTTAAAAATTAAAAGAATTTATTTCACAGAGTATTTATGATAACTTTAGTTGTTCGTTTTTAAGCCCACAGTTATGCAATTGGCTATCTGTGCTTGGTTCACCACTGGTAACGAAACCAAATTTTAGCTTTTTAAGCTTCCAGTTTACTGCTAGCCACATTAAGGCTGTTTAACATTGAAATTCTATATTCGTGTATTATCAGTATGATGACAGCTATTGTTTTATTTGCATATCTAATTAATCAAAAATCTTAGTTCACGTTGTTGTGATAATCAAATACGCTGGTGTTTCACAGATAGGTTTATAAATATCAGCAAGAGAATAAATCGAATAAAGAAAAGAAAAACATTCACACACACTGTTGAAAAACAGCCAAACAGACCTTTATAGCCCGGCATGAGCAGGTGGTTAAGGCACTCGACTCGTACTCTGAGGATTGCGAGTTCGAATCCCCCTCGCACCAAATATGTTCGTCCTTTCAGCCGTGGGCGCGTTATAATGTTATAATCAGTCCCCCTATTCAGTGATAAAAGAGTAGCCCAAGAGTTTGTGGTGATTACAAACTGTCTTCCCTCTGGTTTTACACTGCTAAATTAGGGATGGGTAGCGCAGATTGCCCTCGTGTAACTTTGGGCTTCATTCGCAGTGCAAATAATACGTTGTTACTTCACCTACTGGCAGTCCTTTAACCTCCCTTTTTATTCACAATAAAATTAATATCTTTAATTATTTCACCCGTTGACAGGACTCATTCTGCCGATACTTTAAATGAGTGCTGGGATGTAAGAAGAACTTTCTTAGAAATGCCCATTGATTTTATGCTGAAATTCAAACAAAGCACTACAACGCAAATACACGAACACAACGCTGCAACGTCATTGATTATTTCGAATAATATTTATAAGAAAGAAAAAAATCTATAAATTATTTCAATGCGTAGAAATATATATGCCACCTTTGGTCAGGCATTAGTTTTCTAGCTGTTCAAATTACTTGTACATATTTACGACTTTCTAATTTGTTTCACAAAAATGTACCAGCTACGGAAAACCTGCATGAAAATTTAGAAAAAAAAAATACCTGACTTACATACAAAACTATACGAAAACTAATTTTGAAATAATGATCTAGTGTGAAGGTAGCTAGTATACATTACCATCGCTAACTCTGGGAACGGGAGACTTAGAATCTGAAATTACTCAGCGATCAGGGAACAAGAGACTTGAAAGCTTTGTTTCACAGGACAGCACGCAAACCACTTTGTTACGCTTGGCCAAATATATCTAAATAAATATGACTAAAGATGTGTTCTATTCTAGTTACGAAAGGATGCAATTCATGACTAATTCAGTCATTACAGCTCTAATTATCTAAGGGGAGTCCCGTCCGAAGTTTAAAATTAAACGTTAGTGGCCGAATTATGAAATCAATTTCGAGCCAGAAAATATAATTTTAATTCTAAAACACACACATGACGTAACAACACTGACACGAAAGATAGCAAGAGGATGCCACCAAAATACCAGCAATAAATAACATCAAAACGTAGAATAAAACTGAAAAATAAAATAAAAATCACAATATAATTAAAACGATCCTAAAAGAAAATGAATACATATAATTAATTAAAATTTAAATTTAAACACAAAAAAGGTTACCAGTTACATTAAACAAAATTAAAACATTTGAAAACAAAATTTTAAACTAAAACCAAGAAAATAGAATACAAATTAAAATAAAACACAGAATAAATTAATTGCAAAAAATTAAACGATTTCGCAATATAAATATAAGCATAAAACACAGTTAATAGAAAAGTTCAGAATATATTTTTAAATCAAAACTACTAGAAAGCGATAGGCACATCACTTTCTATCATTTGATGTGAACAAGTGATCGCGTTTGGATTTTACCTTTTAAAAGGTGACAAAATATACATAATACTTATTTTCCAACAGTAGTGAAACAAAGCGGTTTCACTAAGTTCATCATCTGTTTGAAGGGATCACAAAGACTTGTTCTCATGCATCTCTAGTTCAGTGTAAATAGCTTACTGCAGCTTAGAAAGTATAGACGACAACCTGTGATATCATTCTATTTGATCGTCCTGTTAAGGAATTTTTGCATCTTGCTCTCGACTTTGGTTCTTTTTGTCTCTGCTGTACGTCATGATGTCATCAGAAGTATTACCACGCAGCATGTGCTGGGAGTGTCAACCATATTTACATATTAGTGTGGATATTTAGCAAGAGTGATATCCAGAGATAGATCAGTATTAAAATAAATCCATTTTTATTTTCATCTTTCATGTTTCATAATGTCTCTTCTGGCAGTTTTGTGACCACAACCTTTCTTATACGAATGCCTATTTTGTAAGCATTTTGCCAATAAGAATGGGTAACTGGACTATACTGGAAGACTCCAGATCTAAAACTACTACCGAATAGTTTTTATCTGCTTCAGAACCTTACAAAGTGTCAACTGTGTTGATTCTGGTTTCTCTTCCACTGTGATATTCGTCTAATGACGACGAAAGTAGCAGTTCAGTTTGATAACCAAGCTTTTTCTGAGATCTTGCAATGATGTGATGTAGAATGGTGATTTGATAGTATTTAGGACAGGAATGATTTTCATAATCCATAACAGTCCATGCTCAGGCTGTTGTATTCATTAATCCATTGTTACATATTAGGAAGAAATACACACATTCAGTATATTAGATAAATATTTAGCAGCTATTCTGGTTTCTATGGAAAATATTTTCAACGTCAACCACGCATTATAAGCGTGCTCAAGCCATCAAGTGTCGCCTTAAAGAATCATAATTACTCCAACTCATACGATATCACAAAAATAAAAGTAAACAACAACAAAGACAAACTGAAATGATTTATTTTGTTCTAAACATCCATCCAGGTCCCACCTCCTGTTATACTCTATAAAATGCAGTCCAATGTGGTATTCACAAGAGTAATGATAGAAACAGTCACGAAACAGTAAGTCACTCTAAACTGCTATTTGTCCTGCTAATAGCCCGTTTAGGCATTGAAAACAGCCTGCTACATCAGATAAAGACAAGCATAAAAACTCAGACAAAAACCTATTAAAATTAATTATGTTTTGCCTGATTTATTCAGTCTATCATGATAACTGTAGTACCTGATGCCTGCTGCATCAGATAAAAACAAACAGAAAAACTCAGACAGAAACCTATCAAAATTACTTACGTTTTGCCTGACTACTTCAGTCTGTATTAGAGTGTATCTTCCTTACCACCCATCAGGAAAGTTGATATGCACAAATGAGACTATTCAGGTGCACTCTTGCATAGCGACTTAGTACAAAAACCTGCCAGCTTTCGAGCAAGTTCAGGAACTCACACTCGTTATAAAAAAAAACAAAACATAACCCGAGTGTTTGGAAAGCAAAATCCTTTCAGCGTGTTAAGATTCTCAGTTGTTATCAACAGCCGTCATCCATCACGAAATTAAAGTGGAAATTTGGAGTTGAGGAGTCCTGTGCCTAACTCTTTAGATGATTCTTCTGAGAAAACATTGAAAAACAAACTATCCAATACAACGTTTTACTGAGTATTTACTGGGTTAAAAGAAGAAACGGTACTGAACATAGTCAGAATTATGTGACCAGGAATGACTCTAAGTAACCTGGCAAAAAGGTTCACAATACCCATCATTTACAGTTACCTAATTGTAGACACAGTTTCAGTTTTGTTCAATAATGAAGTGTTCCTTACTGTAACCCTCCCACAATTTTTAACTTATCCAACAATGACGTTTCAGTTTTCCATTTATACAATTAGATGTTTGGTGCTCCTAGATGGATTTCTTCACTGGAGCTGTAAGTCCTCTCCTTTAATTCATCTACTACCTGGGATACATCTATAAACCTCAGTTGTCTATCTAGTAAATTTTGTTCATCATTCTCCGAAGAAACTTCTCTACAACTCTCTAGATAATTGCTTATCACGCAACATTTGACCAAGTGTCTAGCTACTAAATATTAATCAGTAATCCCCTTTCACTCGTTTCTTTTACAACCAGCTTTCCAAACTAAAAATAACGTGGTTATCATACGACATACTTCACACAAAATTAATAACTTGAATAGGAAGTGTCACTTTCTGCTACTGAAATTTTAGTTACTCTTTTATTTCCTGTATTCTAAAGCAAAAACACGACTGTGTTTCTCAGTACTGCCATAAATTAATAGGGGATAAATTCGTACTTCGCGAAAGATGCATGTGCTAAGCCTATTTGACAAATGAAATATTATTTGAAAAAAAAAGTACACATAGATTTGTTTGTTTTGTTTCGAATTTCGCGCAAAGATACACGAGGGCTATCTACCCCTAGTTTAGCAGTGTAAGACTAGAGGGAAGGCAGCTAGTCATCACCACTCACCGCCAACTCTTTTATCAATGAATAGTGGGATTGACCGTCACACTATAACGCCCCCACGGCTGAAAGTGCAAGCATGATTGGCGCGACGGGGATTCGAACTAGCGTCCCTTGGATTACGAGTCGAGTGCTTTAACCACCTGGCCAAGTTTGCGATGATCCACAATGACAGATTATTCACGTGTTTACATGAAAAAAGTGAGTACATAGACGTATTTTATTTACAGTCTTTATACACTTTAAATACTACTCTGTATTTTACTCAATAGAATTTAATCTTTCACGTCCAACTACATAATACAATAACACACATTGTTCAAAGGATTTATGCATTTCAAACACAGAACTCTCCTCATATGTGTAATATTCCACGTAATAATTCTGCATATGTGAAAAAAAAAAGAATTATTTAATGAAACAAAGTTTCGGTTGTCCAATAATTTTAGTACTTACATCTTTCGCGAAGTAGGATTAGTTTCTGAAAAGTGCAACTGCTGATGTCACTTTCTGAGAATCGCAACGTAATGCAAGTTTTTACAAACAAAAACTACTACTAACTGAGGATTGGACTGGTTGTCCATCAGAGTAAAATAAATAAAGCTTTTTATTACACAATTAAAATCCACATGCTTCATTAATCTGACCAAATAAATTTGTTACCCCCCACTAGTACAGCGGTATGTCTCCGGATTTACAACGCTAAAATCAGGGGTTTGATTCCCCTCGGTGGGCTGAGAAAAAGATCCGGCGTGCGACTCGTAATCTGAGGTTCGCGGGTTCGCATCCCAGTCACGCCAAACATGCTCGCCCTTTCAGCCGTGAGGGCGTTATAATGTGACGATCAATCCCACTATTCATTGGTAAAAAAAGTAGCCCAAGAGTTGGTGGTGGGTGGTGGTGACTAGTTGCCTTCCCTCTAGTCTTACACTGCTAAATTAGGGACGGCTGGCACAGATAGCCCTCGAGTAGCTGTATGCGAAGTTCAAAAACAACACAACATAAATTTGTTGTAGATATTTTTTTTCAGACTGTTTTCATACATATTTGAAGGACTTGTTGCAAGAAGTATTTTGAAAATCATATTAGTTTTTATCACGAGCAATTTTTCTTACGATTCGACCATAACAAGCTTAAAAATATGAAATAACAGGAGATAAACCAATCTGATGAGCTTTACAAGTACGTGACAAAACACCGACTTTATGAATAAGTGCAATGTTGGTTCCCAAACTGTTGTCAGCAAATAAAAATAGTAATAAAAAAATTGCCAAGTACAAGTATCCTATGAAATGTATTTTTTTGTGTGTGTTTCCATATTGGCGTGCTATATTTCTTAAAGTGTTTTTATAATCATGTGTATGCTTTCCTATTATGGTCTTTTACTTTAAATAGCTGATAAATATCCTTGCACCTCATTTGATAATTTTATTCTTATTATATGAATGTATTTCTCTTATACAATTGGTTTAGTTTATTTTGAAATTTGCATAAAGCTACACAAGGGCTATCTGCACTAGGAGTCCACAATTTAGCAGTGAAAGACTCCGAGGGAAGTCATCACCATCCACTGTAAATTTTTGCCACTCTTCTACCAATGAATAATGAGATTGACTGTTACATTACAATGCCCCCATGGTAAGCACGTTTGGTGCCACAGGGATTTAAACCTGTGATTCTCCAATTGCAAGTCAAGCACCCTAGCCACTCGGCCATGCAACAGGAAAGAAATAGCAAAACGTCAGGAAATCACTCATAATGAACCATTTCACCAAAATTATATAAGTGGATTCTGCAATCATTCCTAGTTTATCTTCACGAATTTTTTTCGTGCTCTATTTCTTTAAATTATATGTTTATATAGGGATATACGTGGTTGAAAATATACAGATAAAAATTACCAAAAAATGAAATCTTTGAATAAAAAACAAAAAGCTTGACTTTGTTTAACAGCAATTTTATGCTGGAACACAGACAGAAATTAACTCATTTGATAGTTTTGTTAATATTTTTAGCACACACTTTCACACAGAGTACACAGAGAAGAAATAATTGTGTTTACGTATCAGACCCTTCTCATTTTTCTTTGTTCACGATATGATGCACACTTCAAGAACAGTAACACACATCAACCAAAATTTCTCATACCAAGTATTACTAGCTTATCACACAACAGTACTGTCACCGATACTTCAAGTTCAATCCCATTATTAATAAATAACCAATAGTTTAGAACATTAGGTTCAACATTTCTCAGACAACATTCTGTAAGACCAAGGTGTACAGAAGGATATTGGAGACAAATCACACAGTTAATCACAACGTTTTATTTAATACATTTATCAAACTATACATCACAAGTCATTCAAAATTTGTATACTTCATCAACTGTATCAAGATTTTGTAGTAAGTTAAAAGATTCTAGCGTTACATACAAAATTACAATAGTACATCTTTAAACTATTAATCTTCTGTACATTCCAATAAACACAATGTGATCTGTACTACCAACTTTTGCTTTTTAATGTAATAACATAGAATTTTAAATAAATGATAATTATAACATATGTGATGGTGTTATAGTCTTTTGCTGGTACCACGAACAGATTTTAAAGCATGAGTAACAAAACCTTTAACACCAGTTTATGTACCGTGTAAAGAACTGCAGAATTAATACTTAAAATGTTTGCCAACTGTCAAAAGTTTGTACCTGGCAAATTCATGTACACCAACCAAGACCAGATTTCTAACTTACTTAAATATATTATGATAATCACAAATATCACATTAAATATTTTTATAGACCAAAAATGATAAATTCTTCTTACAAGCTAGTGATCAAGTAACTAAAATTATAAAAAGAAACCAAAAATAACGACATATAGATCGTAACATTTCATCAAGAAAAATGTTAACACAAAATGTTTAACACCAGGGAAGTGGGTGGCCAAAGTTTAACACATCCTGGCCAATTAAAAAAGTTCTTGTTTGAAATTCATATCAATATTCTTTAGCAAAAATTAAAAGTGAAGAATTCTTTTCTGCATAAGTATTCATAAATATTTATTCGTCAGAAAACCAGAGAACTAGCATAGCAATCAATCTCTGTACACGTGAACACGAACTCTGAAAATGAAACAGTGCCACTCATATTTATTTAGTCTCATGGACCTAAAAATCACAGATGTTTAACAGACGTAGAATATCATCATTTCCATTTAGTTATTAACAAAATATAAACTGTAATATTACAAGTTTATCATAAAATAAGTAACATCTTAAGTCAACTACCTTTAAGCAATTTAGTAAGTTTATCTAATCCAATAAACAAATTTTGTTCACATATTTATACAAATAAGCTGGTGACAAAGATGACAACAACAGTGCCTCACTGATTCGTTAAATTTGAAAACTTTATAATTTTACTGTGAAAGAAGCATACATAAATAAGCCTGTCCATCGTTTCATCTTTCTGTGCTTGCTTTACAAAGTTACTGCAGGAGAAAAACTGAACTTCATACACACCAACATGAAAACCTTTTGAAGTAGATAAAACAGCATAATTTCATAAAATGAAATGTCAGGAGTCCTTTAGAGGGATAAGCAAACTTGATACAAAATACTGAAACTTTTCTGTTTCTGTTAAAAAAACAACAACAAAAACAGTTGTTTGACTAACAAATCAGTTTATTCCTTTTAAGAAAGACTACAAGTGAACTATGGTTAACCTCACTAAATCACTCACTTAAAATTTGCTTTTTAATTCATACCACCAAATCCAATTGCTTTTTGGGTTTAGCTCCTTGAAGTTGGTGGCTCCGATTCTCAATAGTATCTTGTTCTGGTCCATCTCCATTTACTGAGTGATGAGCTGGAGGATACAAAGACGTGGAAGCAAGATCTGTTCTGACTTCTGGTACAACCATTTCTGTGGAATGATGCAACTCTACTTGTGTGGTCTGAGGTTCTGGAGGCACAGCAGTGGTCTGAGTGGCTTCTTCATCATGGGCAATCCCAGATACACCAGCTTGATTGGCTTGGATTTGAAGAGGAGTTGGCACAGGCACAGAGAATGTTCCTCCAATACTGGATGGATTGCTCTGCCTGTTAACAGGGTGCAACAGAGGAGTGGTTTCTTCTGAGGAATCATTGTCTGAATCACTATCAGTGTCACACTGATGGCCTTCCAAAACGACCTTACGCTTGCACACTGGACAGGTATGACGATTCTTTGTTAGCCAGGGATCAATACATTTTGTGTGGTAGGCTATAAAATAAAAAAAAGGTACACTTTAACATGACATTTTAACAAATACAGTTAAAATGAAATCACTGAATTTATGTTAATGTTCATAAATATATTTCAACCAAGAAAGCACAAAGCAGATTACTAATAAATAAATGGATCTATTTATAAAAAAGTCAATAATATGCTATATAAAGCCAATGAACTAATTTTCTGCAGTTTTTTTTTTTACAGTTCCCAATTTCTGAATCTTTCCAACAAATTACTTTAACAAATGGATATTCCTTCAACTATTTCTCCTTGATTTGACTTCAAGACCAAGTGTCAAAAAGGTAAAAAAAAAGCCAAATAATTATATTATACGCTCATTACTTTATCAGCGATCTTTAGAACATGTAGAAACATATTATAAAAACACACACATAACAGTGAGAAACATAAAATATTAAATATACACTCCTCCCTTGTTCCTTAATTAAAAAGGTTTGAGGGCTTATATTGCTAAAATTTGGAGTTTGATTTCCACAGTGGGCTTCATTATGGACAGCCAATAGTTTATCTTTGTAGTCTATATGACAACAAGTTCAAAACTAGCTCAAGAGAAACACAGAGAGCATTTCCACTGGGATGAAGTTGAAGCGAGAAACTCGTAGCTTTAGATTTTCACAACTGATTTAACAAATTCAATCTTCTGACATTAGCAGATTTTTAAAACTACATGGTAGCTAAGCAAAACTTGTGTTTACCACCCAGTGTTTGTTTTAAAATATGACGTACAGTGATTAAAAGTGGTTCTTGTTTAATTTGAGGTATTTTAAAATGTGGAAGCTAAGTAGGTGGGCCAGGCTTGCCACTATGTTTTCAAACAACAAATACCTATCAGGTGAAGTTTTTAACATTTGACTTACCATGTGAACATGGTAATATTCTTAGCTTCTCTCCTTCCTTGTAATCCTCTAGACAAATAGCACAAACATCGTAAGGGTCACCTAAATACCAAAATATAACGAAAAGCAATTACCAAAAACATTAAGGTATCAATCTACCTAACACTATCTTGTGTTTACTTTTTCTCACTTTGAACAATAAATTACACAAAATATTCATTGTATATAATATAGTAGTTGCATGTCACTGCAAACAGTAACAATTCAACAGTGGTTGAACGTTACTGCTAAACTAACAGAACAACCTACTGCTAGTGATATCAATATAATGTTGAAATAGAGATGATGAATTTTAACAGGTAAGTTAAGCAGGTCAAGGAAAAAATTAAAGTGTATAGGTGGTTAAAGAGATAATAGTGAAGGTATGTTGGATGAAACACAATTAACAAGCTGAGGTACATGTTCTCTGTCTGTGTTATGAACTCAAAAAATATAGGGGTGGATGCTGTGATAAATAACAAAAATCTTAACTTTTATACAACTTATCTATAATGTATTATTACAGTATTCATTATTACCTTAGTAAATGTTTTTTATAACCTTTAATAGCTCAATATGTACACACTGAAGACATGGTATTCATTATACAATGGTCAGGGTGACTTCGTAGAAAGAGATAGCAGCCAAAACAGTGGTGGTAGGGGTGCTACTTTCAACACTCACTTCTCTATGTCCTTTTACAGTGTTTCACGTAAGTAATTAATGCTCTTGACCCCAATATCCTTTTATGTGTATGACACATTCAAAATTTTATTAAACTACATTTTGTTTATGTTATACTAATTAGTAGAGCATAAAATTAGTTAATAATTCATACATTAATCACATGTATGTTTTAAGTTCCTAATTCTATAAGGCAATATTTGAGAAAACCATGAATTTCCCCAAAATGACACAACATTTTCTTTAGGCATCTTATCTTCTGTGTTATTTTCACCACCTCTTGAAAGAGTAAAACATTGAACACAAATTAATTACAATAAAATTGTCATTGTTCAGACAAACCTTAATATTTATAGTTTTCAATTTTGTGTGGTTATAAAGGTATCACATAGAAATGGATCACTCCGGCTACATCCTTTCTTATATACTTAACTACGTATTATGTACATATAATCTATGGAACGTACAATTTTACACCTGCCGTATGCCATAAAAGTACAATATTGTGTTCTGAACAGATAACAGTCAGATGCACTCACAGTACATGTAACATTTCAGTGAGAAACTCAACAACTAACTTGGAGTAGAAACTTCAGATCAGTGTATGTATCACTGAATACTGTTTGTTGTCTGAATTTTAAACAAAGCTACATGAGGGCTATAAGGTACAAGTTTGTTCTATAACACTGGGTATGTTATGTTATAGAAAATGTATTTGTGTACCTGTGTTAGGGCATATCATCTATTAACTAGTTAATGTTAATTTATAACAGCAATAATAAAGGAGAAAAGTTCTGTGAATCTACCATTAACACAACAATTGTTCCAAATCATCCCACAAACTTTAGTCATGACTGTCCCAGCAATATAGAAATAGTTAGATGACAAATAGATAGATCTTTGTGCTTTATATGTATCAAACCACATGGTTATGCTAATGACATATTTAAGTCCATAGAAAACAATACGTTAGTGTAATATACTTCCATTCAATTCAATAAAAAATGGAAAAGAATTTTATTACAGAATAAACCAGGAAATGTTACACGTGTTTCAGATTATTTTATTATCAGGTCTGTAATATAATGGTACTTATATAGAAGTTATGTTTATTCACTTCAAACATCATGGTAAGTATTACAACAATCTACATCAAATATATACAAAAAAAGAAGTGACTTTGGTTTCTATGTGTATCAAGAATTATAAGATTAAACAAACTAAAGTAACTTTTGCACTACATGTCACAGAGTGGAATGAAATAATTTCTGTTACAGTTTGTAGAATTTTTGAGTTTTTGTTTATTATCTAGCACAAAGTCACACAATGTGCTATTTGTGCTGTGCACACCACGGGTATTGAAACACCACACAATGGGGTATTTGTGCTGTGCACACCACGGGTACTGAAACACCACACAATGGGGTATTTGTGCTGTGCACACCACAGGTACTGAAACACCACACAATGTGCTATTTGTGCTGTGCACACCACGGGTACTGAAACACCACACAATGTGCTATTTGTGCTGTGCACACCACAGGTACTGAAACACAGTTTCAAGCATGCACTTTCTGCTGAGCTATTTAGGGGCTATAAAATGTACTAGAGTTATTATATATTTCACAATGGTGATCTGTATTGAATTTATTATTAAAACATTGGCAACATTTGCTGTCTAAATAATCTAAAATAAGCTACACTCACACCAAGTACGAGGATTATTCCACAAATACATCAACATGTCTTGCATACTTAATCAGTCCTAGCTGGCATTTAATATCCTTAAAGCAGTCATAATTTCAATGGACATCTATACAGCCTTCTTAAGAAAAATATCCAACAGACAGTAAGTTAATAAAACTAATAGTTAACATAATCGTCCGAAACTGGCACTGCCTTTTTATAATGAGTAAACCGGAAGGCACTGAAACTGTCTGTTGTAAAAACACAAGTGCAGAGGTTTATGTTTTGAAAATCTTTTGTCTCATCATCACTACTCTGCCTGAGCAATCTATTAAAGAACATTAACTTTACAATTACCTAATGAGCAAACACTATGACTGTAACCCTTTTATAATCTAGAAAACAAGTAAATCTTTAACCAGGGAGAATTATGTGTTTGTGTTTTTCTTACTGCAAAGCCACACCAGGCTATTTGCTCAGCCCAACCAAGAGGAATCGAACCTCTGATTTTAGCAGTGTAAATCCAGAGACATACTGCTGTACTAGAGGGGGGGGCAGGGAGAATTAAAAATTTTTAGTTAGAGATCCTTATATGTACACTCACAGTCAGGGCTTTTTCCTGGCACTGATACCTAGTAAAAGTCATCAATTTCTTTTTCAAGACATCTAGTATATTGAACATAACTATAACTAGGCTTGTCTATTGACATGGCATTTTCAGAAGCACTGGCAGAACCACCTCTTATAATTCATTTACAGTAATATCTGTTTTGTTTCAAACCATACAGACGAGTTCAGTTGTTGCTATAAAAACAGACAAAATATAGGCATTTGTAGAAAAAAACTGGTGTTTCCTACTAGTGTTTATATTTTATAAATGAATTAAAATAACTTTCTATCTCACCTTTTTTGAATTTGTTAACTGGCAGTTGTTTCAGATGCTTGGATGACAATCTATTTCTTTGATTTTTTCTGCGATCTCTTACACACTTGATCACCTGAAAATATAGGCTGTCTTAAAAAACTAATTTATCTTAAGATTAAAAGTAGATGCTCTTAACTTACTGAATGAAAATTAAACTAATTTTTAAGTTAAAAGTTAACATCTTTGGATTCATAATTCTGTAGTTAATAAACTAGAGGTAAAATGTGCATCTTTAAAAAGTGACTGTTGAAATGCATTATCTAGAAACAGACTTTGTTAGTTCACATTATTGGTATTCTACTTTTATATAAAAGTACCAGAGCTCCAGATAAGGATTCAGACTGGGTATTCATGTATATTTTCCATCAAAAACGAATAAAAAAACAAACACATGTAGGCATATAAAAATTGGCCAGTACAGATTCACAGTTTTCATGTGGCATAGATTTGTGCAAGTTAATTGTACATGTGGAACTGGTTTGCTATCCAAGTTAATTGTACATGTGGAACTGGTTTGCTATCCAAGTTAATTGTACATGTGGAACTGGTTTGCTATCCAAGTTAATTGTACATGTGGAACTGGTTTGCTATCCAAGTTAATTGTACATGTGGAACTGGTTTGCTATCCAAGTTAATTGTACATGTGGAACTGGTTTGCTATCCAAGTTAACTGTACATGTGGAACTGGTTTGCTATCCAAGTTAACTGTACATGTGGAACTGGTTTCTTGTTATCCAAGTAAATATGATTCATTTTTAGAAGAACCAGTCAATCTGATGCAATCCAAGTTGACAAAAGCTTATTGATTTTTGTCGACTTTATCGAGCACCCACAATACACTGACGACAAAAATGTTGTTTCTTTGACAGTTCAGTGGGTGACCAGGATGACTTAAAAAGAATTATGTGACAACTGCATGCTTGCTGTAAAAATATTTCACTTGAGATGGTGTAACTGAAAACAGTGAAAAGATTGTTTGCAAAAACATATAGGATCTCATCACTGAACTTGGTAATCAAACTGCAAAGAAACATTCCGGAACTATCATTTCTGAAAAGACAATTCAGTCTAGGACACCAGGAACAATGGTTAATTGAAGGGAAGATAAAAGACTAAAGCACAACATTTGTATAAAGACAAAAGTGAAAACCATTTGGGCAAATGAGGAGTCATCTAATGATCAGAAGAACAGTATTGAGAGCCTTTGGCTGTCTTCAGAATGGCAGCAGGCTGAGAAATGTTAACTGAATTAATCTGGGGACAAGAGTAAAAAGTATGACAGTTACATGGACAGAAAAGAAAATTCAATCTCTGTCAGATAATGACAGTAAATTGGAATAGCTGTTGATAAATGTAACACAAATACATGCCCAACCCAAAACACAGTGGTCTCGGGCATCAATCCTAAAAAGACTGCTTGACAGTACAGTCGGAGATATTGACTAAAGTGTGTTGCAAGGGGCATCTCTCAGCTGAGATATCAAAATTTAGCCTTTTAAAATTATTCCTATATCGTGAATCCCACTGATATTAAAGTTAACATTTTCTTTTGAATGGTTGAGCAAATCATAGTATTTAACTTAAAATGAAAGAAATATCTAGGGTTAGGTGAAAGGCCTGGAAGAGTGGGTTTAATGATAGTTTGAAACAGTGTCAGATTGCCACAGTGCTGCACAAAAGAGAGCACGAGATGATTTCAGTTTTTGTTATATTTGTAAGCATAATAAATGCACAACTTGAAGGCAAAAATCCAATTTTTATTTTTATTTAACAACTAATGTTTGACCACTCCCATACTGACACATCCCATACGCATAAAATGCCCTTTGTTTGTACACAAAGATCTGCTGTCTCTGTTCCCGGTTCATGACAGTTCAACTGCACTTCAAAAACTCTTCTACTAATTTTCTAACATAATGAATATTTATATTGCACTTGAAAATTGCAGCATAATGGAATTTGTCTTAACAGATACGACAACTCGTACTGCACTTTACCAATTGAGAGGGCATAAAGATTTATTTTTGATGCATAAAAAAGGATTTATGGTTTTCATCTTCATCAACATTTAAAAATGATTTTGAAATTACGCGTGTGTGTGTGTGTATAATTATCATATTTTTAGATTCTATGTGTAAATATGTATGTGTAATTTACATTAAAAGGTGTTTTGGATTGTATTTCAGTATTTAATGGCTAATATGTTATAATATAGTGATTTTCATATCATTGTGTTTTCTTTGCACTCTACTACATTAAAGTATTGAGTATCAAATACTTGAACAATGTTTAGCTTGTGCATTTTCTTCAATAGTTGTTTTTTACTGGTGGTTTCATTTCTGGTATTTTGTTGTTGATTAAGAGTTTATATTCATATGTCTCATATTGTTACCATCTGTAAACGTTTTTTTTTTGTTTTTTTTTTACACAATAGGTAGTTTTGTCTGTCACTGTTAGAAGTCTATTTCTGTGCAGTGTTGTATAGGAGTAAAAGAAGTTTTATTTCTGTGTTAAAGGGTTACAGTTATGTTTACATTTTCAATGTTAAAGTGTTTATTTTATTACATTATAATAAATCTTGGATTAAGATATTCTACTGTATACTGATTTTACATATATTAATATGTTGATTTTTATTGTGATGTTTCAAAAATAGAACAGTGTTTTATCTTCTTCATTGATGTCTTCTTTAACCACGAGATAGCTTAAGTACTAGAATATCAATTTGAATATTTCAAAATCATCTTGTATGAGAAAATTACACTCATGCTAAAATTAAGTTAACTGTTACAAACACGAGTCTGCAAGACATGGATGTTCTAAAAAGTCTAAGCTGTTTCATGAAATAATGATGAAAGGTGACATACTAAAAATGTAACACTCATCATTAGAGCAAAGAACAAGACAGAGATGAGAAGTAATATATACTTCGTCCAATCAAAGTAGGCATTTCTGGTCAGCAACAACCTAAATCTTAAAAAAAAGAAAGAAGTATCAGCAACTGACATGAAACTAGCCAGCCAGATTACCAGTGTTCAGAGGCCTCAATGGTACTGATGAAACGCTTTGATGAAAGAATACAATAATACGTCATCAAAAACTCATACAGTCCTGTGCAAGAAATTCTTATTCTAACAACTTTACCTAATGATAGCTGACGCTTAGATGTCAAAACAAGAAACATTCTGCTTATTTCGTTTCACTCGGAGAATAGGGCAGAAACAAATAAAAACTGCACACAAAATTAAACTAAGAAATTACATAATTATTACGATATTCAAACTTATAAATAATTTTAAGGAGAAGAAATTCTTAACTTACTCATGTTTTTCCAAACATTGATTATGCATGTTCAATAGATGCACAATTCATAGTTATAACGTGATAAAATATTATTACGTTTAGTCAATGTTTCAAAATATTAAAGGCCAAACTGAGGTATTTGGTAATGATGTAAAATTTTCTTCCTTCACTCAGTTCAAGAAACAGTACTAAATAAATTGAAATGTACATTTTATTTACAATTTGCATTCTAGAATTAGTATTTATTTTTCAAACATCCCTATATTAAGATTTAACATCTTCTTTAACTGAAAGTGTATTTCAGGCTGTGTACCTGCTTGTCTTGTCAACAAGAAGCTGAAGACTCGGGTCACTGTTGTAAAGATTTTGTGCATGCCACAAGCCTTGAATGAAGTTCCTACCCTGATGCAAACTGATGTGTATTGCACCAGTCTATAGTGTAATCATCATCAGACTTTAGTCTTCAACCATTAAGACAGTGACACATTCTCTGAATGCAATAATTTCCATAAATCTTTGAGTTACACAAAGCCTAGTTCTTAATGATGCAAAAAAAAAGATAGAATGAAAGATGGGAGGTCATTATCTGAAATAGTAGAGGGTTTGATGAAGATGAGGAAATTTTAGAAACCAAACTAATAAGGGAACACTGCTGACAAGAATTTCAGCTTGAGTTTCCAAGGTTCAAAGAACATCTTTGAAGGTGAGTATCTCAAAGAAATACCTACCAAGAATGCAAGTCTGAGAAACAAAAAAATTATAGAACTGGGAAACTAAGATGGCAATGAGATAAGGGTGAATGTTTTAAGTGAAGTTGTTATGATTACAATGGAGAAACTTTATGAGAAGTGTAAATTAATAGCAAAGAAGCTGTGTGGAAAATAATAAAAGCCATAAAGAAGAACAGATCTTCAAGCTGTAAGAAGAGATTTAACGGACTGAATCTCTAGAAAAGTAAAATAATCTTGACCACAGGCTAAAGCAAAAGTGTTGCAAAGATGAGGAGGATGAAGCTACTGGGAGTCAATGGGAAATTAAAACAAAAGATATTAGCATGAACACGACAGTCAGAGGAATAAGAAACACAACTGGAGAGAGACAATATCACATACTAGAATAACCAAAGTACCAGAGAAACAAAGTGAAGTTATTTGTTGCTTACCAGGAAGGAAAAAAACCAGAAGCAAAGGTAGACAGAAAGAACAGATGGCCCAATCATTGAAAGATGAGGCAGGCTTAGCAGAATCAACAAAAGTTGAGGATCCTGGATCTAAGATGGTAAAGTTAGAAAAGAACCATCTAATTGGAAATCAATGTCACTGATGACCATCAGAGTACTTCTAGTTATCACTAAAACATGGGAGTGGACTTTTGAATTAGAACATCAGGACCTCAGAAGGTAGCAGAAACAAGTATCTGGAAATTTGTTGTCAAAACACTTGAAACTGTTTTCTTTCTGGTTGTAGAATAGTAGTAACTGAGTTGGTAGCAAAAATTCTCCACACAAAAGATAGGTTGTAAAATAAGGTTTGAATAAAAGATTAAGAGTTAAAATGTGTAAAATTTCTACAAATGAAAAATCCCATAAAGAAACAAGTCTGAACACATTTGAGTGTGTGTGTGTGTGTGTATTTTCTCACAGCAAAGCCACATTGGGCTATCTGCTAAGTCCACCAAGAAGAACTGAACCCCTGATTTTAACACTGTAAATCTGTAGGAGTACACGAGGTCAAACAGTGCCAAGATTAGAATGAGCATGTGTTCAAATGATAGTGCTCATGGGAATTACTGTACATGTATGATGTGTCACACTCTTATTGGTAGAGGACTATAGTCTAATGAGGATTATATTAGAGCTTAACAAAATAACTGTTAGGATGTATAATGTGGGGGCTTTGTGGCATGCACAGAGGCTTTGACAGCAGTAACATGAAGTAACAGCTCTTTGTTGTGTAGAGAGGTTTTATTGAAATATGAATACGCATTTGAAATATACATTGAGTAGAGCAACAACAAAAGAACAAACAGTCCTAAAACATGCTTGTAAAGAGATATACTTACCATAAACAGTAACATTATGATGAAGCACACACCAATGATAGATGCAATGGGAAGCAGATACTTATTGAGGTTGAAGGTCTGGTCAGGGTATAGTATAAGGGTGTAGCTGACGGTGACAAATTCAAAAGCAAACAGAAAATGTATCAGACCACATAAACACATGAACAAGACATACAACAACAAAATTTGAAAATGATATACTCATGAAAACATATAAATTTCTACAACTTTTAATCTTTTATTTTCTGTAGAGAGGGGAAGATGGTGGAAGAGAAAGTTAAACTAGTTTCACCAAGCTTTGTAACTGCTCAGAATTAATGTTCTTACAAACATATTCCATCCAGATAATGTCATTTTATTATTACAATAAACAACTGGGCTAAACAACTACTTTATTGTGACAAATCAACTTAGTAATTTGTTTAGTCTGTTGAATGAAATGCATTGAGAGTCTTATAAACAGTCAAAACAGATTAAAATGAAGATGTTGCCTTGCTGTGCGTCTTCAAAAGTAGATTTTCCTGATAGAAATTCATTAAATACAAATTGTTTAATTACCTAGAAGCAAGTAAAATACTGTAGGTCTTGTGTATGTAGGTTTGACTAACAAAGTTATGTAGTTACTTCATAAAAAGAAACTTTTAAATGTACAATTTCACATCTAATAATAAGTAATAACAAAATACTGATATTTTTTTTGGACTGTCGTTTTCCTATGGCAAACAGTTTTATAGTAAGTATAATACAATCAGGAAATAATTTATGAATATATAAATGTAAAGAAATGTCCAAATACGAAATCAGAAACATTAATACAAACTGTCTATCAAAGTCCACAATTCCAACTGATTGTTTTATCAAAAGGAATGTAACTTAATTATTGTTTCACATTTGTACACAAATAATGAAATTTTCAAACAGCACCCCTTTGTGCAGTACTTCAAAAAAAATATTTTTTTTTTATTTCTGTTTAATTATTTTAACCTCAGTTTCTTTCTGGCATTTTTTCTCAACTTGGGAAAGTGAAGGCAAGTCGTACTCATGAAATTCAACAGTAATTTATACCAAGTTCTCTTATTTATCAATTATTTATACATCTAATAAATTTGTTTCTACACATTTACGGGAGTTTTTTTAAAACCTATTTGAAATTAGTGGCACATTATAGGACTTAATTTGCGAGATGATTATGTAACTTGTTCAGAGAAAATCCCTCATATATCTTAAAACTGTTTTCAGGAAGTAAATTGATGTTGGTAAGAGCTAACATTGAGTTCCATGCACCAATGTTGATAACACCCGTTAATAAATAAACCAGGTTCTATTATCTACACGAGTTTCATTATTCTTATGTTTGTTCTGAAGGTAACCAACCAAAACACAGGATTTTGTACCTTACTATCCCAAGCTAAAACTCAGCAACAAAACAGTATTATTTTACAAAGTGTTTTAAGTAAGACTTGTGTTGAAAAATGAGAAAGTAGCTAAGTGGTAAGTAACCATTTTACAAATACTCTGATACAGTTATTAATTAATTAATTACATTTCGAAATTATTTCAGCTTATGCCAAATAATAGTAAACTGTACTACTTGTCACCTGTATGCTACTGAAAATATCTATGTTACACAGAGACCACTGAACATCTGGCAAAATCTGGATAAATTCATCACTACAAGTATGTTCTAAATAACTATCCAAAACTATGAATTTCAATAAATTATTCTTATTCTATATCAATATATTAAAAAATTCTGAGAACCACTTAAGTACGATTTTCCATACCACAATAATAAAAATTATTCATTAAAACGATTTTAAAAAATGTTATAAAAATCAATTTGCAGTAAACAACACAAATATAGAACATGATAAATAAATGTAAATAATTCATACATACTGTTTAATATACATAACATTTGAGGAAATCGTTTTTTTATTGTATAGTTAAAATAACTGACTGGGAATGAATTATACATGAATTTTCCTCACAATGCAACAACAAATGTTCTCTGAAAAAATTTCCCATAAAATAAAAAATGAAGTCAATATCTAGTGAACCAAAATGAAAAAACAAAACCAAAACAGAAAGAATTAATGTAAGAACATCAGACTTACCCTTTTTTATACAAGTAAAATTTAAAGATGTCCATACCATCCCGTTCACCAATGAGAACGGCTGGAATTGTAATTTCAGAGCCTACAACATATGAAACGATTAACTTCATTGGTGAAAATGGTGCACTGAGTTATACATAAACAGTAATGCCTCTCAAGTTGATTTTCTCTTACAGATCTAAACTTGTTAAAAGAAACTTTGAAAAACATTTTTTCAGGTTTGAACTTGTACAGATATATAACTCTGCATAAAGGTCTGATTACATACAAAGATGCCATTCCAAGCCCTTAACAGTTCTTTTTGGGAGTGAAGTTCTCTTACTGACCACAATACACATCTGTTTCCTTTGTAATGAAAAAACCTGGAGATTATTTGATGCAGCTTCACATTTTGTGTAAATTATCTATCGTTGTAGCTTTGCCGTCATTATTAATTATACAAAACAAGGAGTACCAGTTTTTACTTGAAAAGATGTTTAGAAATTTGTAAAGTTACACAACGGGCTACCTGATATGTGCCCACTGCAGGTACTAAACTAGAAATTTTAGTATCACAAACTTTTGTTTCCCTAAAATGGAAATATGTGAAGCAGCCACCTTCTTTTCTTAACTATGGCAAACATTAACTCTTCAGAAACAAAGTATATTTGACAGAAGAAAAAAATCTCAAAGTACTTTTTGTTAATTACAATTTTTATATCATAGTGCATGTACACACACTGTGTGATGTACCTGTTAAAACACAAACAGCAAATACAATGACTGAATACCAGGATCGTGATATAAAGGGCAATTTGTCAAATAAAAACATTTTACAAATCAAAGAGAGCAACACTATCATTAACTATTTAACGATATCACATTCCAATACTTCCTTATTAGTTTTCCTATCCATGTAGCGGATCCGTCCGTTACCTTGTTCAAGTGCACAGAATCCACAGTTCCATCCTGAAGTGTATGACTGACGATACCCAATAGCAAGAAACTACAAACTTGATTTATTTAATATTAATATGCAAGTAACCAGAAGTGAAATTTTGCCTGTACTCACTAGTACCGAATACGTCCATTTTTGTTTTTCGAGAGTATCACCCCTGTTTGTAACTATCCTTACTTCTATAAACCTCTTCACAAAACTGATACTCCACGAACATAGAGTTAAATACATTTTCATGAAGTGAATTCACAGGAGAACTGTTACTAAACAGCCAATCAACATTTATTCACCAAGTATAATTTAATATGCACCAGTAAGCTTAAAAATAATTCAAGAGAACCTAAAGTTGAATAAGACATCTGAAGGGTGGACACAAGAGAAATATCTTGATTAGAACCATCCAATGCAGTCAGTCTCTGTGATGTGACTTGTTGCAGATTGTTGATTCCTTTATTGTATATCACTGCAGCATCATATCCTGCCTGCTGTCCGTTCAGAATCTGAGAAAAATATAAAAGGTTTTGTTTCGGATGCAATGCTTTTGGTTTTATTGAAGCTAGGAGTTTAAACACGTTATATATATTTGACTTTAACACACAGAATTATTTCGTTCTTCAAAAATATTGTATATAAATGCAAACTTGCATTCCACAAACGATATTTAATTTCACAGAGTTAAAAATGGCTGAAAGACAATTTAAAAGATAAAAACCACCATGCAACATTTCAGCAAATCAATACTGTGTACTGTGTTTTAGCTGCAGTTATCTTAGCTATTTTGAACACATGTATATTCAATTGTTACTAATAAAGCCATGTTTTCATTAAACCCTCCAGTAAGCAATGACAATAGTAGCATATGTTGGTCACGGACATGCTAGTTCTTTTATAAAGCCACTAAATGTACATTAGTTCATCTATCTTTCATCGACAAATGAAAAATTCAAGAATTAGCTTCTTCATCAACAACTATACTATTTAAAAATTTGTTCTAATAATGACTGTAAAAAGAGAACAGAAATGTTTCAGAATAGTCTGTGTACCTAATAATTACATGCTGAGAAAATGATCTGGTAGTCAAGAGTTAATACATTCACTGGCTGCTAGGCCTGTTATAGTCTTAATATTCAGTATCAATATAAAACAAGAATGACATTTTAGCTACGGACAATTAGCATACACAGTACTAGTGAAATACTGCATGAAGTTGTAACAGCACACTGTGAAAATAATGTAAACTGATATTAAGCAAGTGGGTTATGTGAATACACACTGCTTTAGATACATAATTATGTTCAAATCACGATTGTTCACATTAAACCTTCATACCTTGATTTTAAAGACTACAATTTGACAACTTCTTGGTACTTGTAATAATTTTTAATTGGTAAACAGTGCTAGTATAGTGTGCATAATACTAATGCCACTCTATGAAAATGGTGCAGTGCTGTGATTAAGCACAAACCTACACTACTATTTCATATACAATATACAGTCATGTGAAAAAGTTAGGACACTCTATTAAAGCCTGTGTATTTTTGAAACATTTTTGGATATATAGATATTTATTCTCAATTTGAACAATACTGCGAGATTATAGGAATATAACTAAACAATTAAAACTGAAGAAAAGACTTTTCAAAATCTTCTGTAAATGTAATTCTATAAAAATGCATATTCTAACTGAGGAAAAAGTTAGGACACCCTACCCTCTAATAGCTAGTGTTACACCCTTTGGCTGAAATAACTGCAGTGAGACTATTCTTGTTGCCATCTACCAGTCTCTGACATTGGTCTGTAGAAAGTTTGCCCCACTCCTCAATGCAGAATTATTTCAGCTGTGAGGTGCTTGAGGAGTTTCTTGCATGTACAGCCCGTTTCAAGTCACCCAACAGTATCTCAATGGGATTAAGATCTGGGCTTTGACTTGGCCATTCCAGGACTCTCCATTTCTTAGTTTTCAGCCAGTCCTTGGTGGATTTACTGGTATGTTTTGGGTCATTCTCATGTTGCAGGGTCCGATTCTGTTTCAGCTTTAATTTTCTTACAGATGGTCTCACATGATCCTCAAGCACCCTCTGATACACAGTAGAATGCATGGTGGATTTTATGATTGTGAGCTGTCCAGGTCCTGCTGCAGCAAAGCAGCCCCAAACCATGACACTTCCACCTCCATGCTTCACAGTTGGTATGAGGTTCTTTTCCTGGGATGCTGTATTTGGTTTACGCCAAACATGTCCTTTGTTCTGGTATCCAAATAATTCAATTTTGGACTCATCTGTCCAAAGAACATTATTCCAGAATTCCTGGTCTTTGTCTACATTCTCTCTGGCAAACTTCAGTCTGGCCTTGATGTTTCTCTTAGAGAGTAAAAATTTCCAACTTGCACACCTCCCATGCAAGTTAAACTTGTGCAGTCTCTTTCTGATTATAGAGGCATGCACTT
Organism: Carcinoscorpius rotundicauda; assembly: GCA_011833715.1. Taxonomy (NCBI): domain Eukaryota; kingdom Metazoa; phylum Arthropoda; class Merostomata; order Xiphosura; family Limulidae; genus Carcinoscorpius; species Carcinoscorpius rotundicauda. Next base: position 176,122,351 of record CM022391.1, on the reverse strand, counting down.
TCACATCAACAGTAGCCAGATACTGCTGTAGGTCCTATCATAACATGTTAGGGTGTTTGGAAACCTCTTTTAGCATCTTGCAGTCTGCTATCGGGGTGAATTTGCTTGGACAACCAGACCTGGGCATGTTGGCAGTTGTTTTAAAAGCCCTTCACTTGTTGACTATTTTCCTGACAGTGGAATGGTTGATTTTAAAATCTTTTGGGATCTTTTTTAAATCCCTTACCAGACTCATAAGCTGCTACAATTTTCTTTCTGAAGACAGACAGCTCTTTTACTCTCACCATGGTGTTCACTCTCACTTCAAAAGTCAGGAGCACACCAAACTAAATGTCTGAGGATTAAATAGGGCAAGCCTCATTCAAAATGCTGAGTAATGATCTTCTAATCACAAATACCTGGTGTGATACACCTGTGTGTGAAATGAGCCATTTTAAATGGGAATAAATGTGGGAGTGTCCTAACTTTTTCCTCGGTTGGAATATGCATTTTTATAGAATTACATTTGCAGAAGATCTTGAAAAGTCTTTTCTTCAGTTTTAATTATTTAGTTATATTCCTATAATCTCTCAGTATTGTTAAAATTAAGATTAAATATCTATATATTCAAAAATGTTACAAAAATACACAGGCTTTTATAGGGTGTCCTAACTTTTTCACATCACTGTATATAGATTAGATCACCAAGTAATAGTAATAATAATAAAGTTTAAATTTATGAACTACATCTGCAATGCTTATGTTCAGGTACATGGAGTAACAGTATATTGCTTGATAAAACTTTGTAAAATGGACAGCAACTGCCTGTTGTAGAAACACGAGAGTAGGGGATAATGTTTCAAAAGTCTTTCATCTTCAAGTCAGTGTGTGTGTGTGTGTGTGCGCTGATGGTCTTTTATAGTGTCCTGATGGATTGTGAAGAGTGTGTTGTGATTGGTACAATGCTTGTGTTAAGATATAGATGCATTATTCACAGGTGCACTGATTTAACTTGAAGTAACTAGGTAAGGCTGCAAAATAACATGAGGTCAGTCAGAAAATTTATTTCAAAGCAAGTTTGAATTCACTCTTATCAAAGGATGGAAAAAAACACTTTGTACTACAAATAAAAACTATCTTTATTTAACATTTAAATTCAAACAGAAACAAGGGAATTGTAATGTTGCTTTTATTAGAGCTATAATGAACTTAACAATCTAGATTAATTATTCTCCACACTGTTTGCAACAATAATAAAACATAACATGAAACAGATGAAATGCTTCTTTCTCAGGATATAGATACTATTGGCCACTCTCATATTGAAAAAGAAAGGTTGTATCTTATGAGGTATTACCAGATCAGCTCATGAAAAATATCACTATTTATCTCAATATGGTATGCTCCATTTAATAGAAATCCTTTCTACAAGAAAGTACATGTGCCATCCTGGTTGAATGACCCAGTTTGAGAGGTAGGTAGAGAAAAATTAGTAGCATATTTGGCTGGCATGCTGTATTAAAGCTATGCATTCTGCACATCTACAGAAATTTTCCAAATACCTTTTTTGTAATAAAGGAATGGAAGATAAGGAACGTTTATAGAGACCACATTTATCTTCTCTTTTCAGGTCATCCTTAACTTTAAAACCAATTAAAACAACTATGCATTAGTCAAGAAATCAGTGTAACTTAAGTCTCATCTTTGTATAACACACTGTAATACGTGCAAGTGAAACACAAAATACAACTTCAAAGAGCAGGAAGTTATGAGCTAAAAGAAAGAAATGCAACAACAATGCTTACATACAAAATCAGAAATGCTACATTAAACCCTTTACAAAGCCAAAACTATTATAAAACAAAGTGAAACAAAGTATATTAAAACAATAAAGTAAGCAATACAAGTCATGAAGCCACAAACCATCCAGATGGCAGAAAAGAAAACTTTCACAAAATACATGCAAATGTATAAAATGCATAAAAATATTTAAAACAACAATAACAAAAACATTTACCACTTTTTGAACAAAGAGATCAAATAAATATGAAACCTCATCAGGTTGCATTAACAATTATTTACAAAAAAAAAAAAAAAAAGAGCCTTTGGAGCCTAGTATAAAGACTGTGCATCTCATTCTCTAACTGTGAAAAAGTATCCTGATGCTTTAAAAGACAACCTTTTTGGTTGTATAGTGCCCGTGTCTCTGTATACCTGGGCAGCAGAGTTTTGTGGCCAACTTGTAAAATTCTTTAACTTCAGAGAAAGGTTTGTGGTATTCTCCGACAGTTCCCTCATGTAAGATCCTTCATCCTTCAATATATTTTCATTTATATCCTGCCAAGGTGAAGTTTAAGTTGGTTCTAGGGTCTTTTATACTTAAGGGTAGTTCTCTAAGTATTTGGGGTCACTATAAAAGGATGTTCTCACTAAATACTGCTCTGTTCACAGATGTAAAGAATCAATCAAAAAGGATAAAAATTTACACAACTGGCTAGTTGAAAACATGACAGCTGGAACAATGAAGAGTTTCATTTTAAATAGAAAAAAATCCTGATGGTAATGGAAAATAAATTGACTTGTGTTTGGTGAAAGTTTACTTAGGAGTATGGGTTAAGTTGTAATAGCTTAGGTAAAAAACATTATCTGGCCTAAAGCTTCCTTTTAGATTCAGTGTATGCAAACTTGCTGTCATCAAGTGACATTTCTATAGAGTTGTTTGTGAACACGAACACTTATGCCACCTGTATATATCCCTTTCATCTGTGAAAATCTTGGCCTACTAGGCTTCAACACTTTATGTACATTCAGCTGTGCTGTGCAGTAGAATCAAACAGTTAAAACATCTACCCTGGAACCAGGTATGTTCTTTTCACTTATATCTGACCAGATCCAAAGTTAAGTAAGTAAGAAATAGGGGAACAAGAGTGCTGATATTGGTAACTCCCACAGAAGTAGTAAAATCAACCATACATTGTACATGTGACATTCTTTAATTTTTGACCATGGAAATTCATTAATACCAATATCTTTCATCCCATTACACGTCTTTTGGATACAAATTTAGCACAGGTTAAAAGGTGAATACAAAGTAGCACCACACAGACTTTGCATTTGCATAAATTTAGCTACACCTTGTATAGAAACACATTAACATAATATTCAGTAAAACTCTGCTCATTAAAAATACTCAAATCTACAAGATTGAAAATATTCTATCATAACCAAACAAACTAGTTGGTGCAACAAGTTTAGGTTTCTGGGTTCTTTCCTCTTGAAATTATGGTAGTCAATCCACACACCCTTTTTATTATTATTATTAGATTATTGCTAATGAACAAGGCTGAACTGTGTTTTCTTTCAAATGAAATTGATCCTGGTTTTTATTATTCTTCCTTGCATGAAAATCCATTACGTGTTCAGTATTTCAGTGTTAAAACTGAAACTCTTAATAAAATGAAATTCATGAAAATATCAGATATTGTATCTTCATATAATACTCTACAGGCCAGTATTTGCAGTTTAACATCAGAATCAAACCTTTTATTTTCATTCATCTATAGTTTGATAGTCATATTCTCAGTGTAACATCCTTATACTTGAACAACACAATAAATTTTATCTTATGTGCATGTTACTACATACACGTGTCTCAGAATTACGTTATCACACATAGTGGAAGCTTTAGACAGACTGCCTTTGGTTCTCATTCCATTACATGAGCTACCATGATTAGTTATGTCTTGTATCTTACTGTATCTTATATTTCTCGGAGTACAAGATAAGGACATGTCTAGCCTAATCCAAGCTGCTTCCATACCACTAAAATGTGTCAAAACCATACCGAGTCTCTACAGCGGAATGTTTGTTCCTTAATTGTTTTATCATAATGTCTCTTCTGGTGTACACTAGTCTTTACTAACGGTTGATGTGTAAATTCATGCACCTCAACCAATACAGACCTTAATCATTTCACAATTTTCTTGCAACCGCTGCAGCTTTACAGTTAGACCATACATCATATTCATGAGAAGTATTTTATAATCAAATATAAATGTCTTTGGTGAGCAAACAGCTGATCTCTGTTAAGTTTTGTGACAAACCATCATGATGTATGGTGAATGCTTATCCCAACTGGTTCCGCCAAAATGAATAAACTTTAAAAACGTCCATTTGACAGTTTGTATAACATTTCCTACTAAACCATCATACTGGGGATGATAAGGCAAAGGCATGTTTTCACCACACTTAACATTTTTTACAATTTAGAAAAATGACTGGTGAACAAAATTAGCTCCGTGATTCAAGTAATTTGTTTTTAGGTGTGAATAATAGCTATCCAGGTTTTGGTCAACATATCAGTGATAAGAGTTAGTGAAGTAATTAGTAATGACCAGCACATATTAATTACCTCGTCATCCAGAAGAGAACAAGTAATATGCAGGACTATTCTCTGCAAAGGAGAACCAACAGGTCTCTGTTAGAGTTTAACCTTTTCAAGCTGACTTTTCCTCTTAGCAAACCATATCATGAAATGCTTTCATTACCTCTTAATGTCTTAACTCAAATACAGCCAATAAATCCACTGTCATATGTTATAACAACTGCATATAACACTTTGATAGTCCTTGTGCACAGTCTGAAGAATTTTCTGCCTGGAAATATTTCAGACCACAAGATGTAACACAAGTTGAGAGCCATATCTTGATGGTTTATAACAACAGTACAGAACACCTTTATGTATTTGTAGATGCTTGTCTTGTACAAGTACCACAGGTTATATGGCATGTCTATGGTCACTCTGGGTCATGCTGTTGTTCTTGAAATGTTAATCATAACCACTAGTGCAATCTCAAACCACATGGCTTAATATAGTTATGTCTGAAGTGATTTTATCTACCATATGACATGAAGAATTCAGTTAAATGGAATAAATAAAAGATATTCATGTTAAACTCCACAGAATAACAATACAATGTTCATTTTCAGCTTACGTGGAACAAGTGCACGAGGTTTATGTTAAGAATAACTGGTCAAATATTCTCAGAAGACTAAGAACTATGGAGTAAAGGAAAAATGCTGTCTATGCACAGATTTATGAAGTATTTGTATGTGCATTTTATACACATTGTTTATATTCACATTTGTTTTTATTAAACACCAAACTTCTTACCTGCTGTCGCATAGAACAATGATTAGATCTTTCAATTAAAACAAACCATTTCAAAGAAGAATTTGAAGGATATGGTGGGTCATCAATAGAGTCACAAGCTTGTATATGGTCGGCAGCTGCAATCATACCCTGTAAAAGAAACGTTTATGCCCACTGTAGAAAAAAAACAAAAAAAACCTCTCTCAATATATCTGCTATAAAATAATAAGCATTTGTTAAAAAGCCATTAATAGAATCATAAGCTTCTGGTTATATAAATGCCAGAATCATATACATGAAAAAAGTAGTACATAATAAACTATCAATGATACCTTTCATATAGATATTGCTCGCAAACTCACAAAACTAGTAATGCATCTACACTATGTTAAAAATCTTTTATAGGAAGAAAACAAAAAAAACTTAGCTACTGTCAGTCAGTGTTACAATTTCATACTTTGTGTATTTTAGCTGAAAAATAACATTTTACATTTTGGTAGTTTTCTTTCTTAAGCAAATTATTTCTAAATTATCGTACATAAATAATTCATCTGGCATCAATCTTATTTGAATGCATACCTTGATAATTATTTATAACAAACATGTTTGAAGTTATCAAAGTTTGAAGCTAGGCTTGGCACATTGGTTTTATTAATTTTAAAGTCATATGAAAAGCACATTCTTTTTTAACTAGAGATATTAATTTTCACAATTTTTTAAATTTCCAAAATGTTCAACAGCTTGACACGTAAACACATTGTTAGTAATAAATCTTTGATGCATAAAAATTTATGCATAATTTATTTTGCTTAATATTATTATAATAATAGGGTTTGCTTCCTTTTCTATGCAAATTTAAATATAACTTGAATATGTAAAAACAAATTCTACTTACAGTGCAAGACAAATACATATTTCATATATTTATAAAGCAACAACACATGTGTACTTAATCTTATCCATCACAAAAATAACTTTTATTCCCTGAGATCTCCTGAACCAATGACTTGTTTGATGTATTAACTACCTCTATTCCTCTGGTTGGTACATTAGCTGCTATGCTCAATTCATAGTCAATAAATACTTCAACGGTCTCATTTTTGGGAGAAATCTATAACAGAACAGAAAAAAAATTAAAAATGCCCATACAAAAAGAATTAGTCAAAAATTAAACAATGTTCTTCGACATTCTTCATTAACAAAAATACAATTTATAAAAGTGTCAAAACCTGAAAGACGAATACCTGCACCAAACTCTGCATTCTAAAGATTTTTTATATACTAGCACCAGCAATAAGAGGAAAAAATTATAAAAATATTTTATTTTACAATTTTTTTTTAATACAGATTAATGAATTTCACTTGAAATATTATTATATAAATTTAACACAGTTATGTATTACGGAAATTTTATTAATTTAACTTAAATATCATACTTAAAAATAACTGGCAGCTTACAATTATTTTGAATTAAACAACCTTTTCCTTAGTCCTCTAAGAAAATATACACGTAATTGAAAATATTCATACGCTTTGGTAAAAAACCATGAAAAATATAATTTATTATATCTTTGCAATTTACATTTTTATTTGCAATACATTACATCATAATTTCTTTATAAAAAAAATGTTAATACACAAGCACAATGGAAACAATTCAATGATAAAAATAAAGCAAAACGATCCAATATTTTTCAAGAAAAATAGTATCAGAGGACTCTAATCCCAGTTATCACATATGACAAAGTCGCACTATCTTGGTCAAAACTGATATATTCACTTACCACAACAACTTCTGCAGCTACTAATGTGGCATGAAACAAGGAAACAAGACTCACAACACTGTAAATGTAAAGCACTGTTAGATGGAAAGGCATTCTGCAACGTGGGTACATTCTGTCATAGTAGCTGATAAAGTAGCACGTGTGTGGCCAGATACTTTATCTTTTACTGCACATGAATTCTCCTAGGAATGTTAAAATAATTTGAAATTAACAAAAATGTACTTGTTAATAAAGAATTATTGAGTAATAGTGACTTGAAATGTGTCCATGAATATTCACACCACTAAAAATATGCAGCCCTTAAGAGGGTAACAATAACAGGTTCAATTTGATACAAGTGTCTTTTACACTTAAATTTTAGTTTACCCTATGTAAAATATATACTAGAAAAATATTGAATGAAATGATTTCCTTCATCAAACAAAGTAGAGAGTAAGATGGAAATTCTAAGTGAAAGACATATTAGTGGGCATAAGCATTTTGGAAGGAAAGACTTGGGTGAAAATCACTTTTCAGTCTTAAGATTGCACGTTCAGTAAAAATGTGTCTAACATTACAAAGTAACATAAGTTATCATTTATAATCCTAACAATGTTACTAATCAGACGTATTAGAACTTTATCTCCAAGTACATACATGTAATACAATGTTTAGCTTTCTTAGAAAATCCCCTGGTAACCTCTACCTGTACTGAGTGAAGCAGGAAACAAACCAATGGTAACAAATATTGTTGAGTTCTATTACTCAGGTGTATCTAAATGATATGACAAAACTGAGTAATTAATTTAAATGCTGGGCAGTGTCCAGAAATTCACCTTGAGCATGGAAATTTTGAAATGACTTTTTTACATGACAGGAGAACTGATGTTGTTTGAAAACAGCTGTCAGAGGTATAAGGTATATTTCTTTACAAGTTTCATATTTAGGAGTAAGTGGATTACTACAGTTGTAAAAGACAGGCAATACCTCACTAGGAGAATTGTGGACATTTCTACATTCCTTATCACTGAACATTATCAACACTCTGAAAAGAATGTGTCTGTATGAAGGGTGGAATAAATAAATTGGAAATGGAAATTTGAATATTAGCATTTAAAAGGTTTAAACTTCTGAAGCATACATCCAGATTTATTCTTTAACCAAAGGTTTATAATGTCAGTATTATAAACTTGTGAAAGAGACACCAAATTGTGATTAAAAAAAAATCAGTTACATAAAAATATAAAATAACTCCAGCAGTTTAAAAATGTGAGCTTCATAACAGATAAACTATGATGAATGTTGTCAGTTTAAAGTTTTTAAACAATATTTAGCTTTAAGTCAAATTTAGGTGTAATTTGTACTGGGTGGAGAAAATTAAAAGGGGGTTCTACTCACCTTCACATTTTAATAGTAACTGTTCTGAGCCATAGGATTTGTTTCTACAGAGCATGCAGCTTTTTGAACCAAATCTACTGCCTCTGATTTAATGTATTGTTGGTTAGATGAAAAGTGGAGAGCTGACTTTCATGGAACATGATAAAATAAACAATTTACTCTGCAACTGCCCATAGTCAATGCTAGTCAACTACTTTCATGTGTACAGCTAACTGATGAATTGAAATTAAGTCAACAGTAACATCATAGCAGTATTTGAATTAATGTAAATAAATAAACAGTTGGTGGCAGAAGCATTAAGACAGTTGTTTTAAGTATAGTCAGTGGTTCAGAATTAGTGACAGTGGCAGATAAGCATAATAGCTTTGAAATAACAAATGCAAGAAAAGAAGTTTGGTGTCAATGGAAATTAAACAAGACTCTTGAATTATATCCACCTCTTCCACCAAATCACCAAACCTGAACAAACTTGAAGTAAAGAAATAAAACACCTCTTGATACTTTTGCCACCAACTGTTTATTTTTTTTATTTTATCAAATTTCTGACTAGAAGCAAGGCAACTGACTGGCAGCATCTACCACCATTTGTTTTTGCTTGTATGTACGATATTTTGAGGAATACTATACTAATAAATAAATTGAATGTAATGAGGGACACAGTGTAGTAACACAATCAAACACTCTGGAGGAAAAGCCTCTGTTTGCCAGCACAACAACTGGAAATTAACTGTGATAAGGACCCCTAAGCTCCATGAAAAGCAAACTAGGGATTCAAAAACCTTCCAATATTTAAAATACTTAAAACAGTGTAACAGGAAGTCTTACATATAATCACCCTAGAAGCAGCAGACCCTTCTCAAATACCCCAGTTAGAAAGCAGGATACGATAGATAGTTTGGGATGAAGAGGACTCAAACTCATCTTAATACACCACTGATGATAAATAATTATGGCTGGTCTATGGAAAAATTTAGTTAATTGAAGAGAAACCTTACAATTTAAACACTCACATCAGAGAAAAGACCACATAACTTCCAAACATGAAGATTAAGTTTCCAAACATCTGAATGAAGAATGTCCAGTCAAGTTTATCTCATCTAAAACTGTCTATGTGGAAGAGGCTGTTGTTGTTGTTTTGAATAAAGCACAAAGCTACACAATGGGCTATCTGTGCTCTGCCCACCACGGGTATCGAAACCCGAATTTTAGCGTGCAAGTTTGCAGACATACTGCTGAGTCACTGGGGGGCATGGAAGAGGCAGAAGTAGGGGACATTCCTGCAGATACTGAAAAAGAATAAGTCATGCTTGCAACCAAAAATAACTTCAGAGGGAGTAGAAAGGACCATAGTCAAAACATGGAGCAATAGATGAATTGGGAGAAAGAATTACAGATATCCAGTCCTAATTGAATGCATCTACTGGCAATACTTGAAAACAAGTTATCAGACATCAAAACAACTGCAGTTGAGAATTCAAACAAGTTGTAAAGACATCAATCATTAAAGACTCAAACTAAGACCAAACCAATTGAGAAATCTTGTGATAAAGCATCCAATCTATTGAAAGAATCCTGTTGGATCAAGATAAGTGATCTGTAATTAAATTTATCACTCCTGAATACAAAATATTTAAAGACTGATATGATGGAAATGAAGTCAGTATAGAAGATCTAGAGTACTCAAACAACAATCTTGAGAACATGTGCTTTCTTGATGAGAAAGCCAAAATATCACGTGGAATTGTCAGAATGTATCACGACAATGAGGGACTGACCTATGTACTGTAAGAAATTTAAGAATGCTAACAGAAAGGAGTAGACTTTTCTTCTGTCCAAATATAATTCCAATTGCACAGTTTATTATAATACTAAACAGTTTGGACACTTCCTGAATAAATATGATAGACTGTGGTTCTTACTAGGTACCTTTGGTGATTAACTCTCTCTCTTGATTAGACCAATTCAAATAACATTCTAAACCATTCTGTGTGCAATGTAACATTTCTTAACATGCATGCAAAATTGTACTTATTCAGGGAAACAAGTTCTATTCATGTGACAAATCATTCCGATTACAACACAGGCAGAGCCATAACCTCTAGATATCAAAGTCCTTACACAATGTGAGGTATTGTGCAGTATACTTCTTGGGTCAAACAGGTATTATTCATTTTTGGGACAAGCTGCACACACGGAGAACAATAAATAAATTTACAATAAATACTATGATATTACAAGAAGAAAAAATACAAGATATAATTCCACTACCACACTGATTCTGGGATATTTTTTTTAAGTAACTGTGCATGGAGAAGATTACATATGGATAGTTTTATAGAAAACAAACTATTAATGTGAGGGTCTAAATTGTTTTCAGGAATTTGGGTATGGTTTTGTGCAAAAGTTGGACTGAACCATCCAATGGAATTATACCATACATTTTTTACAGAGGAAATCCCATAATTTCATGTTCACATTCCCACAACCTAATGTGTCCTATGATTAACAGTTCCATGTTTATTAGTCTAACAGCCCAATAATCCTGAAGAAAATCACTGTTACAGCACTCATATCATACTTTACTCAAGCAGCCTTTGAAAGAAATGTCATTAAATACCAGCACTGTAAAAATGAAACTTTATTGCAACTGGTGTAATCTAGTCAGAATAAAATTTTTTAATGTTATAATGCCATATTATATGAATATACTTCCAAAATGTATTTGCATTCACTCCCTCCTGGCTTTTAAGCTTTGTTAGGTGAAGTTATAACAATAAAAAGTTTTATTTTACAAGTTGATGTTGTGATAACTTTCATGTTTTCTGACTTCAAATTTAAGATTAATGAAGAATACTAAACAATACTAGGTTTTTACTTTGGCTAATTCCTTTTTTTTTAATTTTGTGCAAAGCTACACAGGAGTTATCTGCATTAACCATCCCTAATTTAGCAGTGCAAGACTAGGGGAAAGGTAGCTAGTCATCACCACCCACTGCCAACTCTTGGGCTACTCTTTTACAAACAAATAGTGGGATTTACCACCACATTATAATGTTCTCAAAGCTGAAAGGGTAACCATGTTTGGTACAATGGGGATTCAAACCCATGCCACTCAAATTATGAATCAAACACCTTAACCCACCTGGCCATGTCAGGCAATTACTTATTTGCTTAATAAATAACATGAATTAAGTTTCTTTTGTGGATTGCAATATACTTGAGTAACTGTATAGTCATATTTTCATATTTTTTCAGCGTTTGATATTTTGCTATTTTACTTAATATAATTCTGTACACCTCCAAACAGTTTTGCCTGTAAAGAAAAAAAACAACAAACTTTTCTTTCCACATTTTGCTGCCTATTCCAAATAATAATTCTTTTTGCAAAGTTTTTATCAGTTCTTGAGAATATATTATCCATTACTTGGTTTTCAAGCATTTCTTTTTGTTTTTGTATTGGACTTGACTAACACTTTAGATGGAGCCGTGAAGTGGTTTGACCATTTAGTAATGAAATACAGCTTATACAACAGTTATAAAGTCCCACTGTGACTGGATAGAGTACAAATTATACCATTAGAGTAAATATAAAGGTTTAATTTTTCATTTTAGTTTTTATAGATATTTGTTTATGAATTATGAAAGCAAATGTTAACGTATACCAGCTAAAGACATTTTCTTCAACAAGATGAAGCAACTTCAGATGATTTAAGTTCATTGAGTTTAGAGATAGGGTTAATATGTCACAAGGAAAATTTTATTTCAAGTTTAAACACAGTGACAAATGTATAATATATGAATGAAATTTGTCATCATCAGGTATGAATGAATAGTTTAACTACAGGGTGGTCGCTAGAAAAGCGGAAAATTTGAGGGTCAGATGAGATCATGAATAAAATGCGTGCTTACTCATTTCTATTTTGATTTCTTTACATCATGAATAAAATGCATGATTTTAATATCATAAAATGCATTTTGAGCATCTATGAGTGTAATAACTTTGTAAAAATAAATAGCTGTTTGACAAATTTTCTGCTTTTCTAGCGACTGCCCTGTACATGCACCAATATATGTGCAATAAGATGCAGTCATATTAGGACAGATTACTTAAGGCTTAATAATGGTATATCTGATATTTAGTTGTTTTTTTGTTTATGATTGTGGGTTTTTTTTTTACTTTTTAATAGATATAATACAGTTTTAATGAGTTGCACTATTTGTAATTATGTATTTTATTAGATTCTTCAATAAAGTAGTCATCAAACACATGTATGGGCATTTTAAAGAATATTTTGAATATTATTTTTGTATTTTTCCAGGTTAAACAACAAGCAAACTCGCTAGCTGGTTACCTACTTATTTCTACTTGCAATTTTGATAATATTCTAGGTAAAATCATTATCAATTTTTTTGGCAACAATTATCTGGAGGAAATATGATTTACTACTGATTTATTTGACTTACAAAGGATTGCTGTGGGATTAGAAATAATTAAAAAATATATGCAATGGCAATTGTGGGATGGTATTAAGTTGAGATCACGTACTCATTCCCCAAGTAAACATATCCAGCTTATCTTAAAGTTAACAAAAAAAAACTTTCAGCCAAAAATATGTTTTGCAAACAGTGATAACAGTACAAGATAATACAATGGTTGAAGATGTTATGAAGGTAAAGACACCCCTTTTTGCTTTTACAAATACCACTAACTACCCAGCTCTTATGGATAATGCAGATGCATCATATTTTCTCAAAATCAAATGGTGAGATAGTGGATGTAGATACAAGTTCTGGCAACATAGCAGTCATCTTCATCTAGAGTTTTATTTTATTTATAGGCTGATCATCATTTGAAATAATGTGATGAATGCAGTAAATTTAAAAGAGCTTAAGAAAAATGTTTTTGATTCTTCTTAAGTTTAGTTTAATATATGGGGCAACCAACAGACTTCTTTTTGCCTTTAAATACTATTTTATGGTCAAAAGGTTGTGAAATTGAAACAAGCAATGAATCCCCTGAGAATGATCTAAAACGGTTCAATATCAAGTGCATAGAAATGAATGTTCATCATAATGTTGGTGACAACAATAAGAATAACACTAAGCAAAACATGACTATTTTTGATATGCCAATGATGTGAAGAACAATTGCAAGTATCTTTCACCATGAAAACACGATTTTCTCCTTTTTACACTAATAAGGAGTCTTTGTTTTATTAATATTAATTTCAGTTATAAACTATTTACCCGTGTCAAAATTATAAATAAACCTGATAATAAGTATCACTAATTACATACACTTTTTTTCATGTTATTACATATAATAAATAAAATGCTTTGTTTCATCACTTGGATATCCTCGCTGTTAACAGTATTTTCAGCCATAACATCAATAACAGTTCACATAATTCAACTGGCTTAGGTTTAGCTAACTTCTAAACACACATATATATTAACTCTTTTGATATGGCCTCAGACCCTGAGGCCAATCTCTTAATCACTTTGTGCTTATTGTAGTTTTTATGCTATAACTTTTAAAATAATATTTTTAGAAATTTGGTAGATATTAGTAATCATTACGATGATTTCATATAGAAAATATATATTTAAATTAAGTCTTACGGTTTGTTAGGCAATCTTTTCCTCGTGGCTCTTTTCCATTTCACATGATGAACAGGCAACATGCAAATAACTTTCATTTAAAAATTTAAAACTTTTTCGTGCATCAGAAAACTTCAAAATTTCACAAGTACAATCTATATAATGTAAACATGGTTATCAAACATTTCTTTACAGAAAAACAAACTATATTTTATCTGTTGTTTTTACTAACAGATCTCTGTATGGGTTCACTCAATTTACTGATCTTGTAACCAACACAAATTAGAAAATAAATATAAATTATTCTTTTTGTGTTCTACAAATGACAACAAATTATAACAAAATATAAATGTTTAGACTAAACAGTTAATATCTCAAAACATTATATATATATATATATATATTTTATTACATTGACCTTCTAGTCACACCTGGCTAACAACACAGAAATTACAATGATGCACTGCACTGTATCCAATATTAAATGGATCTTTAGTCTTAACAAAGTGACTTATCTTGGATGTGTTTTACTGGACTAGTACTTTGTAAATAGTTACAATTCATTTACTACATGTTATAAGGGTATATAGATACTTGGTATTTACACACAAGTACTTGACCTTATTTTTCTTAAAACACAAAATAGTAAATAAAAAAAATGAGCTTTGTACTTGAATGTTGTTTGTCACAGCTGAGCCTTGAGATATCTTGCATTTAAGGATGTAGGAAATTAATATTTTATACATACATTTCAATAATCCCAAAATCTTAAAGTACTACATCGACCCCATATCTTATCTAGTTAAGTAACTAAGTTGTATCTGGGTCTAAAAAATATGAAATTTCAAACAGGTTAAAGATAAAAAAGAAAAAAAAGAGTGGATACTGTTATATTTGAAAATGGCTGAAAAAGCCACTAGGGTAACATTCTAAGCTTTTGATTGGTTATTTAAATCCCATATATTGAAGTAACTGCATACAAGAGACCATTTCCAAAAATGGAAAGAGGTAAATGGGGCCACTGTGTTTGATTCAGTACGTAAGCCACATCTCAGCTAAATGAAAAGATACAGGTTCTAATTTGGTATTCTAGCTTGTCAAATATTGGCAGTTGGAATTCCTAATTTGTACAAAACAACAAACTGTGTATTTTGGCATCACAAACATGTAATTTGAACCAGTGTTGCATTCAACATATCATGTGACACATAAAATTCAATGTTTAGATGTGATTTCTCAATATACACTTTTAAATTAAGAATCTGAATTATAATCTATTGTTTGATTCCAAACTTAATAACGAATGCATGAAACAGTAGTTTAATAAAATTTTGAATGGAACAAACATGACGAGATCTTTGACCCATGTGGGTTAAGCTAACATTAAAAAGAATCTCTATAATAAAATGATACCAAAAAACTCAAAAGAATTAAAATAAATACATTAAATGTTCTAACCAAACTTTAATTAAAAGTAACAAAGAAATAACCGAGCATACTTTACCTACAGAATAAACACAAGCTGTTAGCAACATGCACTATTGTGGATTTAATGTCTGTTGAATAGTGAAACATAAAGGCAAACTTAAGCAAAATTTTACCCAATTCTCCCTAAAATCATTTTACAGCAGAAGCGTGTTGAACAACTCTGACAGTGTAACTTTAGAAAATTATGCATCTAAAATAACTTGCAATGACATATGCTACAATTTAGAGTGGAGTCCCCTAGCAGGATATTACCAAAAACATGGCCAAAAACTAATGTTAAAAAAGGAAAAAAATAAAATAAAAAAAATAGAGCAAATTAAATAAATACCTGAGTCATCCAATAAGTAGCTATAATACTGGTTCTGTAACAAAAATAGAACTACTGTAAATGTAATACAAAGAAAACAATATGTTAAACCTGTTATGAAAAGTCTCTGAAATAACCACCAGTACTTTAACCTTTGTCACATAATAAAATTCATGAAGCAGGAACTGGAAAGTAATAAATACACATAAATCTTCTGTAAAGGCAGAAAAGTAAACACAAGAAGCCACGAGAATGTTGAACAATAATAGTAAGGCTTAAAAATTTTACAGTAATCATACACATAGTAAAAAAACTAATGAGCAAAATCTAATAACTTAAACAATGACACAATGTCACATTCATATGCAACTGTTACATAACTGGTATTAACTATACATAATAAGAGCTTAAATTTACAAGACGTTAAATCAATGGTGGTCATTACACTATAGTGGTTTCCTAGTAACCTCAGGAATAGAAATAATTAAAATTACATTCACAAGGGTAAACTATCAGAAATTTTACACTCCTCCATGTAAAGTTGCATTTCCTGATGATTTTTTTTTAATTTAATGCATGCAATATGTTCATTTTCATTGATAATAACTAAAATTATACAGATGGGCCATGCATTCCTGATTAGGAAAGCCAACTAAAAAGACGAAATCCCTTGAGTTAACTTAAATTACTTGGGAATGTAATGTTTCCATTCCTGACCTTAAACAATTTGAAAACAAATTAAAGTGTAGCCATGAAAATTTTTAAAAATGCATAATAATCAATTAATCTTCTAAGTCTGTAAACAGTAGCAGGAATATTTTTGAATTCTCCATATAACTGAATGAATTTTGTGTTTAAAATACAATCAAAACCTTGTTTGTAGAAAATGACGAGTTTATTTGCTCTGTTCGAGAAATCTTATAAGGCTGCGCATGGGCTTATCATGGCCACGTGGGTTAGTGTTTGACTCGTAATCTGAGGGTTGCAGGTTTGAATCCCTGTTGCATCACACATCCTCGCCCTTTTAGCCATAGGAGCATTATAATGTGATGTCCAATCCAACTATTCATTGGTAAAAGAGTACCCCAAGAATTGGCAGTGGGTGGTGATTACTAGCTGCCTTCCCTTTTCTTATACTACTGAACTAGGGACAGTTAGCACAGATAGCCCTCATGTAGGTTTGCATGAAATTCAAAAACAAACAAACAAGGCTGCACATATTCTCTTCCACCCAATAAGTTACGAGTAGTAAACATAACTAGAAATACAATGTTTTTGACTTCAAAGTTTAAAGTATCCATTTCATTTGAAACTTTCAACTTGAATATAAATATAATGGAGACTGCTGATGTTGGCATGAAAATCTTCATTTAAATAGATGTTCTTCATACCCTCATCAGTCATCAGCTAACTGTATTATACATTTGCTTCACATTAGGTACTCATGAATTATTTGAATGTTTTATTTACGATTGTGATATCTAAACTCAGAAAACGTGTTGTGTTTATAGAGAATTTTTGTTTTTCTGTAGCTTGCTCTGGTGAACATAAATTTGTTTGGCTGTATCCAAAAAAAACTTTTTTAATTAGAGACAAAGAAAAAAACAAATATTAACAAGTGTGAGCTAATGTGCAAAGCTTCAAAATAGTCTTTCTTGCTTTATACTGTGATTTGTAATTTATAAAAATTCAAATTGTAATAAAAATAAATCTGCAAGTTAGGAGCTAGACATACCTCTCATTGGAATACTTGATACTTATTGAAAAATGTGTTGGTCAAATTTCATTAAAAAGTTATCCAACTGAAATACAAGACCTGGAAAATTTGTGTAGTGTGAAAGATTGACAATTTTCATGAGATACTGTCACAGAAAGTTTTGTGTTTGCCAATAGAGAATCTTAACTTAAGGGAATAACAAAAAAAAGATTTTGCTGATCAAAGTATTTAGTTTTATCAGTAAGAAGACTTGTGTAAAGAGTACTAAAAAACAAATATTTCTATTCTCATACATTATGAAAGAAAGCAAAGAAAAATATTTTATGTGAATCCCACTACATCAGTCATATAAACATGTTTTTCACTCAACACCAGGGGGTCAGCCTGATTAAAATACAAAAAACAAAGCAGCAGTTTAGGCACTGCATCTTTAATTTTCCTTCATAATGACTTTATGGTGTGAACTAGCATATGTAATTGAACTTATAGCTTCAAAACCTTTAACTCTCTGTTCACATTCAGTGGAACCACTGATGTAATGAAATAATTAATACTGATTTTCTCTAAGGTAACATCGCTGTATTTCTTCTTTCAAATGCTATTGAATGCATTTCAGATCACCTATTACAATTGACAGATTTTTTTTTTTTCCACAGCAATATACCTACATTTGTAAAGTATTTTTCTGTAATATGAGAGTCCAAAATAGTTCAGGTATCACTAATTTTAAGATTTAACAAAATGTACACTCAAGTTGTAATGTTTTTATACAGGAACCTTCATATGTGGGTTTTTAAGTACCTTCTTACTCGAAGATTTTTGTTGTTTTAAATTAATTTTTGCAAAATGTTGTAAAATAAATCTTTTACAAATAAAAAAAAATGTTAGCTGTTTTATTAGTGGAAGTGACATATAAATTATTAATGTTAGTAGCACATTCCTGTAAGTATGCTATGCACTTACAGATTACAATAGCTTTTTGCTACTTTTTCCCATATAGAATTACTTTTACAATCCTTTTTATTCTGTTTCCAGGAAACTTTACCCACTGATGTACTAATTGCTTGTTTGGTGTAATTCTAAGTAATTTTAGGTCATTCCTGATAGTCACATAGCACCAACTGCAAAGAGTACAAGTTAGGAAAATAAGAGGACAGAATGTTGCTATGAAGTGAGAAAAAGCTAAGGATGAAATTCTTTTTTATTTAAATACAACATTCATGATGAACCAAGTTGAAAAGAACAACAACCACCTTGTGATACTTGTAGAGAAAGTTCTGAGGACTACTATACAAGAGTAAGTTCAGGTAGAAAGAAAAATGGTTTAAAAATTTCAAATATTACTGATCAAAAAATATTGTTCAAGATTTAATGTAATAATTGTTTAATTTTAGGGTTAAGCAAAATGACTTAAAATCAGAGTTATCTGAACCAAAAATCAACTTAGCCATCAGTAAAGAAAATTAATTTTGTTTCAGATACAAAGTAATTATTCAATTAGTAAGATTTTAATCTGTGATGTCAAGAAGATTTTAATATTTAACAGCAAATGTAAGAAGTTACACAAATACAGAATTAGAAGAGGCTTTCATCATAATATTAGGTGACAAATTAACTGTCAAGCTCGTTAACGAGTCAACATTCAACATGGTGAGACTACTTGGATAGTATGAATAACTAAAATTTATAATAATTGGAAACATCAATTTTGGTTAGTTTAATTTTTTCTCAAGTGGTGACATCAACCAATTCAGTTGAACAATATTACAATAATAAATAATATTAATGAGAAATCATAAAGTAAATATTTGTTACCAGCAGAGGTTAAATAAATAGAGTTATAATAATAAAAAAACACGACTGATTAGATGAACGTTTTCATAATAGAAATTTGTTTAATGATTACTTTACAAGATAATAACTTACGTAATTTATTATATTGATCAAATGAGATAAATGATCAGCTTTACAAGATGTTTTCCTAAAAATAAATTTTAATTCTTAAAATGATTTAAGTTCATTTAAACTTTCCTTATCTAAAAATCTGTTTTCATGAGAAACCCAAATTTAAGTTTGCTACAGAATTTTTATTTCTACTAAAATCTTATAATTTCACCTTTCAGTATCAATTCAAAAACAAAATTCTTCATTTTTCAAGCTTTTACATGGTAATTTATATTAGTAAATTCTTATGCTTTCTTCCTCTTAATATTTTAGTCCAATACTCTTTAAAATAAATAAAGCACAGGCTTTAAATGAGACCAAAAATTAAAGTGTTTTCAAATATGTCACTATTACTCTTTATGAGAGTAAAAGTTCATAATCACCTTAATTAATTAACTGTAAACAACATACTTTCGGGCTACCATTCCACAAATATATAAACTGGTACAAGTCATTTTTACATTAGAAATTATTCCCTCTGAGAATTCCAGTGTTTTGTAACTTCATAATTAACTTACCTGTGATCTTTTGATAACCACCAAATTTAGAAAATGTGCCATATTTTGAATCATAGTTCACAGAATAGCGAATTTCAAGTCATCTGTTACTCAGATTGCAAGATATACTATAGCCTAAGTACATAGACATCTGGGTTCAATGAGTTTACAGCTATTCACTTGTGAAGCCTAAATACAATTCAACAGAAGACAAGAAACAGGCTGTAAAGTAAAGTAATCAATATTTGACTTTTTTATTTTGATAATTTACTTATGAACGTTTTTCTACGTTACGATATTCACACTCGCTTCTTGTTATTCAATTACCGTTTCACTATTATCAGTACTGGTAGAAAACTCCTACAAAACAAACTATACTGAGAGACTTAGTATCATTAATAAAGAAAAAGAAAAAAGCTGGACGCGGAAGTTACACTTGGAATTGTAAATAGCTTGGTTCAACTTTCTAATTTCGTGTCACCGTACTACTGTTACCAGGTGCTAGGCTTACTGGTAAGATAATTTCGTACCTAAAATACAACTTGAAACAATTAACACTAAACAGGGTAAAACCAAAATGTCTAATTTATATTGTGCCTGTTTTGAGGGCTACCAAGTTATTTTAGACATACAGTATTGCGTTACTGTTACGCTTGCACTATTTTGCCGTTTTAATTAAAAAGTTACATTTTTATAAAAATGCAAATTTTATACGTAAAAATTAAATATCATATTAAAAATGAATATTTCATTTTGATATATATTATATGAATTTCACTTACAACAATTTTGATAATTTAGATACTCTGTATCGTTGATTTTTTCTAAATTCTTTCTTTATATCGACTTAGCGAAAAAGTTTACAGTTTTCGTACCAAAAATTTCAATGTCACCCACTTCTCGTACGCAGTCCAATATAATTTGTCATATATAAAAAACAAAAAACAAATAAATGAACAATATCACATGAGAACGACGATCGCGACACCTATAAATTATGATGTTTTTACATACCTTGAAACATCCTGTAAGTAAATAGCTTTAATTTTAAAGGAAACTCTTCTTTAGATAAAGTTCAACCACTTTGTCCCCCCATTATTATTATTATAAAGATCTGACAAAGGTAAAGTATTCACAGGTCTTGAAAAATATTTTCCTGTGTAAAACCTAACAGTTCGGTTATTTGCGGTGAGAATATGAGTAAAGTCGTGTTTTAGATCGTGAAATATATAGTTGCCACTTCTCTGACCAGACGGTTAAAGCATTGGAATTGTAATCCGAGGATTGCGGATTCGAATCCCCGTCACACCAAACATGCTCGCCCTTTCAGCCGTGGGGGCGTTATTATGTGACGGTCAATCACACTATTTAGTGATGACGAGAAAACCCACTCGCAGGGAAAAATATATATCTAAAAACAGCTGGTTTGGGTTGAGAAAATTTTGGTATGTAGAGGAGCAAACAACATTTCGACCTTCTTCGGTCATCGTCAGATTCACAAAGAAAGAGTTAACTGACCGATAGCTGACCACATGTTTGAAGATGATTGTGTAACTAAGTGTAGGAATGTAGATGGCGTGCTTAAATGTTTGAGTAGATATTTTTTTAGTATAGGTAGAAAGATGTTCCTTTGTACTGGCTTATTTTGGGCTTGAGTTGTTGTATAAGTAAGGCTTCTTGAATTTTGGGTTTATTTATGTTTGTTTCTTTATTTAGTATTTGGGTGTTTTCTACAGTTATGTTGTGTTTATTTGAGTTGTAGTATTCGAAAACGTGTGAAGGTGGTTTTTTTGTGTTCTTTGCATCTGGTTTCCATTTTTCAAGTTACTTCTCCAATATAGAAGTCGTGGCAGTTATCACATTGTATTTTACAAATAATGTTGGTGTGGTGTTTGTCAGTGTGGTTTTTACATAGTATAAACCTCAGTTTTGTGTCTGGTTTTTGAATAAATTTGGAACTAACTGAAATGTCATATTTTGTTACAAGTTTTTGCCAAATGTTGGTTATTTTTCTGTTGATGTCGAGAGCATATGGTGTGCAGCAGTATATGGTTTCGTGAGTTTTTAATTAGTGGGATATATTTACTTTTGTTAGTCGATTTTGCTTTCTGTCTTGGTGTGTGCATATAATATTTTCTATAGTTTGTGGAGAAATCTTATTGATATTGATGAAGTATTGTATTATTTTGTCCAATTCATCGTAAACTTTATCTGGTGAGCATAGGTTTATGGCTGTTTTTACGGTGGGTTTCTGTTTTAAATTGTATATCGGTTCTTGCAATTTTGAGGTTAAGAAATGATATTTGATTGCTTTCTTCCTGTTCACATGTGAAGCGAATGTTGGGATGTATAGCGTTAGTGTGATTGAAAAATTTTAAGTGTATGTTTTGTAGATGTGAATCCCGCAATCGTGTCGTCTACATACAGGATGGCCCGAAAGTCCCTACCCATCCAAATATCTTATGTATCCAGTGTATCCGTTTGGTGTTACCAGTATTCTTGCGCTCATGTACCTACGTATTTGTTACAATACGTTTTCATACATTAATAAAATTAGTAATTACCCTTGATAAGTTTATATCTACTAAAAAACTGTTCATGTTGTTTGATTAAAAATAATTAAAATGTCTTTGTGAGCTCTTGAAAATTTCACGTCAATACAATGTAGCACATAATTATTCATATTTTTCATTGAAGTAAAATTCATTTAGTCCTCCAGTCCACATGTTCTCAAACGTAGACCTGTGATGATCTGTTTATGAATTCTTTAATAAGCTCTTCAATATTTATTTTGTCGACCTCATCTTTGTGAGTGCGACAAACTGTCACACTCGGTAGATTTTTCGGATATTTGAAATATCAAATATCATTTCTTAACCTCAAAATTATAAGAACCGACACACAATTCAAAACAGAAATCCACCGAAAAATCACCCATACTGGACTATACATTCCTTGGGACTCAGAACATGAAACAAAACAGAAACTCAACATATTAAGAAACGAGATAAACACAGCCATAAAACTATGCTCACCAGATAAAATTAACGATATTAGACAAAATAAAACAATACTTCATCAACATCAATAAGTTTCCTCCACAAACCGTAGAAAACAGTTCGTTGATAAAGGAGTAGCCCAAGAGTTGGCAGTGGGTGGTGATGACTAGCTGCCTTCCTTCTAGTCTTACACTACGTAATTAGGGACGGCTAACGCAGATAACTCTCGAGTATCTTTGCGCAAAATTCAAAAATCTAACAAACAATCAATACTATTTTATCTGTTGAGGATTTTTTTAGCATCCTTAATATGTTTACCTTTTGTGTATTTTCATTATCAGCTTTACCATTATGCTGATAGAATTTCTAAACGTACAATTCTCTTGTTTTGAATTTATTTTTGTTAGCCCTAGTTCTTGAATCTAACCCTGATTTAGGTGAAACAAGAATTAAGTAAAAGCAGACAGTAAGTTAACTCAAGTGGCACTTTTACTTAAAACCTGCCACTACCATAAATGTTACGTGGATTTCACGAGTTAGAGAGTCTACTTAGGATACTGTGATCGTCTTTTATCTTAACTTACGATTGTTTATAGCTTTTTTAGAGTTTTTCCTTCTTGTGCTCTTCTTCATGTGTCAGTTGTAAGTGTGAGAGCTTATCTCGCTAAAATTCCGGTTTCGATAGCAGTAAAGCACACATTGTCCATTGTGTAGCTTTGTGCTTAAAAACAAACGAATATAATTTTGTCCTTCAGTGAGCCGGCGGTAAATTTACACACTTAAAATGCTAAACTTCTTAGCTTGATTCGGCAAAGTGAACAGAGTGCAAACAGCCCATTGTACCTATTTATGTTTAAAGAATCAAAGAGCAACAAAATAAGCACTCTAGTTATATTTACATGTGGAAGACACGTGTTAGCTAAAGTAGATTGTTCTGTTTTGTTACTCTGATGTTGCTATTCGTGTTTGTTTGTGTTTAGCTCTTATAAAGATTTTAGGCGTTAATTGATGAAAGATCTAGTTCTTAAATGTTTTCGTAATTTAAAATATTTTCCCATCTGTTTCTGTTCATTTTTGACAATTAGTATTTGTTTTGAAATTAGTAAGATTAGGTGCACCTGTTTCGTAAATGTCGTGTAAATGTTTTGTACACGATAACATGTCGTGTTGTGTTGGGATTTTCATATCTATTATTTATATTTCCATATTTAGATCACTGTTTCAAAGTTTAAACCAATAAAAAATATGTTGTTATTCATTTAAAATAACATTTAGAAATTTCTAGAATTAGGTAGATCAAATATATGACTATAAACGGAAATGTATGGCGGCCTAGTGTCTAGACGTTGATTCTCGTGCAAGAACGGACATGCGCGGATTGCTCTTGAGTTCTGTAGAAGTTACGCGATTGTTCGAGAAGTAGGCCTACTAGTATAAAAAGACGGTGACGCGAGGAGAAAAAAGAGAGTCAGTCATTAGTTTATATTTAATTCAAGAAATAGTGTCTTTGTTCGAGAAGTTTTCAACGTTCGCTGTGTGGTTATTCAACTTAATATTGTGACTAGAGTTAGATCTATAGAAGCTGTGATTTTGTTTCGTCAATCTTTGCGATTCATTCGCATTACTGGTTGTGCTGAGGGTCGGCACGTACGGGACTGTTTAAGAGAAACAGAGGCAAATTGGAAAACAACAAATCTGAGACATTCGTCGAAAACATCGTAAAAGGAACTTCATCAAATTTATCGAACTGTGAATTGTTTCTGAACTTCTCCATTCAAACTTCGGAATTTCTTCGTGGGACCAAATTCACCTCCTAGACTAGAATTTTGGATTTCTGATCTGAACTTTTGGACTTTCACTCTAAATCATTATATTGGACACAGGCCAGTACCATTTTGTATTGTAATTAACTTTGAAGGTTGAAACCAGTACTATTTTGTATTGTAATTAATTTTGAAGGTTTAAACTGAATATCTGTCATTGTTGTTATGTAATTTATGTTATATCTGTTACATATATAATAGTTTGTTGTAATAAATTATACAAGCTGTTATCTGTGTCTTTCTGTTGCGTTCATAAAACATAAAGAAAAAATATAACAGCACCCTCGCTAGTACAACGGTATGTCTCCGGGTTTACAACGCTAAAATCAGGAATTATTCTCCTCGGTGGGCTGAGCAGATAGCCCTTTATGGCTTTGCTGTAAGAAAACACGCGATAAGATTAGGCGTAGTAAGAAATGAATACCAGCATAGCACGTATAGCCCAGATTTACATTAAATCGACTGTATATTTCAAAATTAAATCAACGCAGTAATTTTCATCGCGAGAACGTGACTTTAATGATATTCTTCATTCATGGTTCTTGTGAAGTTGAATTTCATTATTTTTCAATTCGTGAATACAAAAATAGAAAAGTACACTATTTACTATGCTTCATTTTTTATTATGCAGAATACAACGAAGTACAATGTTCAAATCAGTTAATTAATTTTCATTAATAAAACTAATTGACCTAAATGACTGTTCTTTCAGGAAAATTGAGTGACCTCACACAGAAATAAGTTTTGCAAAATATAACACGTTCTTGTCTGTAACGAGCTGTTAGAAGTTTTTAGATTCTATCATGTTGCACTGACTTTGTAAGTTTAATCGTAAGCAACAACGACAACAACAAAAGTATCAGAATCATGTTATATTCTGTGCTACTTTCACTTTTAGTGCATCCAGGAATTCACGAAGCTTAGAAGTGTCATAGAATAGTAAAAAAACACCAACACTCGCATCTAGAAAATATTTAGTAATATTAATTGTCGTTTCCCGTTTCTGCCATTTCATCAGAATCCTCTATTCATTTATTAGGGGTCCTTAAAAACAACAAAGATAAAAGTGTTAGAAAAATAACTAAACGATAATTTTATAAGCAGTTTAAATGAAAGTAAAAACTTATTCGTGTTTTATGTTTCACGTATTATTTTTAGTTGTGTATTTAATGTCAAGCTCGTTCTTTATATCAATATCTATTATGTTTTCATACAACATTTCATGTTTTTATTTAATTGACACGTATCTGCAAATAAATCTTAAATAAACATAAGCAATTTTATAACTTACTCTAATCAAAGTGAAATACATTGTACAAGGAACCATATACGAACTAGCACTTAACTTTTTCATGACTATTTTGGTGCCTATAAAACAAAAATGAAATTTTAAATGTATTTTGCACTTAGTACGTTAACAATATTTCTGTTTTAAATTTACCTATATAAAAATTCTAACGGTTTTCCATATTTTCCACAGTTGTATAATGTTAACTTTCACAAATCAGCGTAACTTAAGGGTTAAACACTTACCATCTTTCTTCGCCGTAGTCATCCGTGCTCAAACATTCCTAAAGAAAACATACCTGTTATTTTAACACGTCGGATTTCAGTTACAAAATTGTGTTTCTTTTTTGTTTTTAAATACCTGAAATTATCACGAATTTCACACAACTGTTTTTGCGACTTCAAAGTAGGGAAGTTCAGGAGACACTAAACCTTTCTTGTAATAACAAAGTAGTTTAATAGTACATAATGTTTTTTTCATGTTTATGTTACAACAGTGAAGTTAAGGCTACGGAAAAGGAAAAAATTTGGACAATGTTCAAGCCATAAAATATCACAAAATGTATCATTTCAGAATCCATAAGTGTTACATAACCGAACAATATGAGTAAAGAAGAGATAACTTCATGTCCCTATTAATATCAAAATATAGTTGGCTTTATTACTTTGAGAAAAAAAGGAACAGATATTCCATATAAAAGAACTATTATTCGCATCGCTTCTATACGATTGTCTAGTGATAGACTTACGATTTAACACTAGATTGCCAATGTAACAAGACGATCTTAGTTCAGTTGCTAACTTAGGGCTCGAAAACAAACAAACTATTATTGCGTATTCATACGTCAGAAATTAGACCACGTGCTGTTGCCTCAAATTGGTTATAAACACTTAAGAATTCTCCAGTAGAAATTAAAATTATGATTCATATTTTCAATGTTGCTTTCGTTTCAACTCTTTTGGGTGGGGGGCAGAAAAAGAAAGCTACGCAACAATCTACTGCATCTAGTTTCAGGGATCGAGCCCCAAATCTTAATAATATAAACCCTTAAACTTATACTTGAGCCACCGGAAGATGGCGCAGAGTCTGTTTCAGAAAACTCAAAATACAGAGTGCTGGGAATGTAGCATTTAAAAGTAATCCGTTGAAAGATTACACAACGTAACAAAATTTTTACTTTTTTCTTGTTTCTGGGCAGAAAGTGTTATTTCCCAATTGCTTATGCCTAAAGTAAATGAAAAAGACCTATTTTTCTCTTCAAACTTTGCTTTTATGACCTGGGTAATGAAATTTTCAAATTTACCCATTTTGCAGAACATTCCAGGTAGATTCAGTGTTGAGCAGCTGATAGATAATTTTCTCGAACTGACAAAAAGTTTCAAGAATGTTGTAGAACTTACAAGAATTTTCAAGAACTTTCCACAGTAAAATGTATACTGGGGCTCATTACTCACCACTTCAGTTTGGTTCCAGCTGTCTAAGGGAACACATAGAACTATCTGATTTTATCAGAGATGGCATCAATAAGCTGCAAGCATTCTCCAGACACATTCTACTATGTATGTGGCCAAGTTATCAAGACAAGAGCGAAAAACTACAATGTGACAGCCTGTGCTAAAATGTGTGAAGCCTGCAAGGCATGCCTGTTGGGATCAAGACAAACCCTAGGGACCTCATTTCACTTGCGAGCACTGCAGAAAAAAAAACTCTAGAAGGTAAGACGGGCAATTTTTCCTTGCTTGAAAAGTAAGATTTTATATGTTACCCATTTTAGACCTTTTAAAATTTAAATATCTTTTAATTTATTTTTAACTTTATAAATATTTTGCACGAACCTCTTACACATTAGTTGTAGATGAAATAAGTTTATTCTTCATGATAGCAATTTTATTTTGTTTTTTTGCAGGATGGTACAGAGAGGAAAAGAGAGTCATAAAGTTCGCTATTCCAAGAATTTGGCGTAAACCTACTGACCACTCAAGCAATTGCTACGTCTGCATTGTGGACCCTTCCAATCGTTGGGTTGACTAGAATGCATTTGCTATCATATATCCGGA
This sequence comes from Carcinoscorpius rotundicauda, assembly GCA_011833715.1. NCBI lineage: Eukaryota > Metazoa > Arthropoda > Merostomata > Xiphosura > Limulidae > Carcinoscorpius > Carcinoscorpius rotundicauda. The sequence continues at coordinate 176,094,338 of CM022391.1, read as the reverse complement.
CCCTCCATCATCCACTGTCCCAGTGCCACACTGCCCTGAGCTCCCTGTATCCACTCCGCCAGAGAAAAAGCATCGATCCTCAGAAAAGAGCATCAAATCAGAAGAGGAAGTGGACGTTGAAGATCCAGATTACAATTTAAGAGGAGCAGTTGGTGAGAGAAACCCATACTACCCCAACCAAAGAGACCTCAATGACTTGATCAGAGATCTTGGTCTAACAAAGTCGAATGCCCAGCTTTTGACATCTAGGCTCAAGGAGTGGGATTTGTTAGATGGAAGTGTGCAAATCGCAAGTAAGAGAAAACGTCACCGACTTATTTCAAGCTTCTTTACTCTTCAAGATGGGCTCTGCTTCTGCCACAATGTATCCGGTCTGTGCGAGGCAATTGGAATTGCGTGTAACCCGAACGAGGGGCGCCTCTTCATTGGTAGCTCATCCAGAAGCATCAAAGCTGTGCTGCTCCATAACAGGAATAAGTATCCGTCTCTTCCTCTGACTCATTCGATGCCCCTGAAAGAGGAATACAACAGCGTGAACATCTTGCTAGAAGCCTTAAAGTATGAATATGGCTGGGCGGTTATCGGAGATTTCAAAATGTGGCATTCCTGGTGGATCTCCAAGGAGGCTTTACCAAGTTTCCTTGTTATCTTTGTCTTTTTGGACAGCAGGAACACCGCAGCGCACTACAACATAAAGCACTGGCCACAACGGACCGAGTTCTCTGTGGGGAGGCATAATGTCAAGTGTGAGCCACTAGTGGACTTCCAGAAGATGTTGTTCACACCATTTAACATAAAATTAGGTCTTATGAAACAATTTGTCTCAGCTCTTGATAAGGAGGCTGCAACCTTCAAGCACTTTTGACACTTCTTCTCTGAGCTGTCTGAGACTAAGGTCAAAGCTGATGTCTACGTTGAACCACAAAGAAAAAAAGATCCTAGAGTGCACAGAATTTCCCAAGAATATCGGTAGAAAGGAAAAGAAAAGCTTGGAGCAGCTTTGTTGCAGTTCTTTGGGGCTTCTTGGGCAATCACAAGGCCGAAAGTTTTGTGGAAATGGTTGATGCTCTGGTGAAGAACTATGGCAAAATGGGCTGCAGGATGTCCCTGAAAGCCCATATCCTTAACACTCCTCTTGATAAATTAAAGGATAACATGGGAGCATACTCAGAGGAGCAAGACGAACGCTTCCACCAAGATATACAAGATTTTGAACTCAGCTACCAAAGAGTGTAAAACGAAAACATGATGAAACACTATATTTGAGGGCTAGTACGTGAAAATGATTTACGTCATAGTCGCAAATCTCGAGAAACTACTCACTTCTAAACATTTTTGTATAACTTTACTATAAATACATGTAAATATTGATTTATATGTTGTTTTATTCAGACCTTATGTAAATGAAAATGTGCAAATTCGCCCGTTTTTACAAAGAAAATAGGTTAAATTCTAAATTTCATTATCCAGGTCACAAAAGTAAAGTTTAAAGGAAATGATGGCCATTTTCTGTACTTTTACAACATAAGCAATTAAGAAATAACATATACTATTCAGGAACAAAATTTGTGTTACATAGTAGTATGAAAGCAACTGAATAAATAAATATTTACCTTCATTACCATACCAAATTTGCTCAATGACCAGTTCGTTGCCTCTGTCCTATCCATGATGCATCTGGTGAATATTCTTGGGTCCTGGTGACGAAAAACATGTGACAAATATTGAAGGAGTTTCAAATTTCCGCAAAAATATTTTACCCAATATTTATAAAACTCACGAGTGAGATTGTTGGAGTTGTATCTTTATTTAGTGAGCACAAATATACGCCATCTGTGCTTATTAAAAGGATCAAATCGCGAACGTTTGTGCTACAAATCCTCAAGCCTATCGCTGAGCTGTTGGGAAGCCAGCTTGTTGTAAGTTTAAAAAATATAGTTAGGTGTTTCCGAATTTCAGTTTAACATTAGTTTTTAGTATAATTGCAATGTAGTTGGTCGGAAACTACACGTACAATTGATGTGTAAGTTTTACTGATTATAAAACTCATTATAGTTGAATAAAGTAAGATATTTTTATGTAACAAAAACAAAACAAACAGCATACTTATTTTACTGGGGATATACAAAATCCAATATATTGTGGAGCCTACAATATAAACCTGAAAAGTGCGAAACTGATATATATATATATATATATATATGACGAGCAAATTATTTATTTGTTTATTTTTGCTTTTCGCACAAAGCTATAGCAGGGCTATCTGTGCTATCCGTCTTTAATTTAGCAGTATAAGAGTAAAGGGAAGGCAGCGTGTCATTTTCACCTGCAGCCAACCCTTTGTCTACTCTTTTACCAACGAATAGTGGAATTGACCGTACATTATAACGCCTCCACGGCTCAAAGAGCGAGCGTGTTTGGTGTGACGGGGATTCGAAGCCGTAACCCTCGGATTACGAGTCGAGTGCCTTAATCACATGACCATGTCGGGCCGACAAACATTTTGGAATTAGATGACATTTTAAGAAATGTCCTTTGTGGTCTTTTATGTTCTAACCTTACTTAATTACAGAAGTATTTCAATCTTTCAAAACAAATTTAATGTATTTTAGATTCGTGTTTTTAAACTCATGAATCTCCAGCTGACTAATGTCGAAGGCCCGGCATGGCCCAGCGTGTTAAGATGTGCGACTCGTAATCTGAGGGTCGCGGGTTCGCATCCCGGTCGCGCCAAATATGCTCGCGCCATTTCAGCCGTGGGGGCGTTATAATGTTACAGTCAATCCCACTATTCGTTGGTAAAAGAGTAGACCAAGGGTTAGCTGCAGGTGAAAATGACACGCTGCCTTCCCTCTAGTCTTACACTGCTAAATTAGGGACGGCTAGCACAGATAGCCCTCGAGTAGCTTTGTGCGAAATTCCAAAACAAACAAGACTAATGTCGTATTAATGTATTACTGTTACCGTGTATTTAAATCCTAAATACATTCTACAGAAAAAGTTTAGTAAACTTACTAATCCTGGAAATCTTGGATTTGGTACACAGACTGCATTGGCTGCTTCCTCGATGTTGGTGAATTCCAGTCCCATATTGGCCAAGCAGGTAAGCCAGGTGTGTATAAACTAGCATAAAAAAGTTTCAGTAATTTTATCTTTAATGTTTTAAAGAATGTCCTTCAGAATTTGTGTTAAACATACAAAACGTGCACTGAAACATTCACCGAATTTTAACTCTAAACATGAACGCACGAGGGGAGTGGCGAGAGGGGGAGGCGTTCGAACCTCTTATTTTTGTTCACGTGAAAGTTCTGCACCTGCTTTTCACCAGTTGTAAAATTATTTGATGTGTACGTAGACCGAAGGAAAACTGAGTATTGTAGTTTTAATACGTAACCATTACGACACTGCTGTCAACACTTAAATTGTATGTAAGTTATATATGGAAATGTATCTCAGAAGAACGGAGCGGGCTGACATGTTATTACAGTGGTTCATACATGTATATCTATATATATACATATACGATAACCAATGACTGAAATATCTAATATTCTGTTGTTGCACAGATTGTCTAAATTGGTAATATAATTTTAACAATTAATAAGTGTTCTGTATATGGATAGTATTGTACTTTACTATAATGAAACATATATATTTGTATTAATTGTAGTCTAGCTCCCTATGTGGCGTTATAACAAAATGATAACGTGTTGACTTTTCATTTAGTGCTTGTGGTTTTTATGTGAACAGCTGTATGATCGTTTAATCTCATAGCACCAATGTCTTACAAAATCTACGAAGGAGACACGCCCTCGTACCCTCCTCAGCATTAGGACATTTTACATGCTGATTGTGCTTTGTACAATGTGTGTTGAATTTTGATCTAACATATTAGAACCCCACTTTTAAACATACTACGTACGGGTCTGGCAATCATCTGTTTTTAAAAGTCCCACTCTAAGCTACCGTGAAGAGAAATATATTTCAATCTGAAGAAACATTCTAATTTAAGACAGATATTGTTTTGTTTTTTTCATTAAGGAACCTAGTTTAAGATTTGTTGATGTGTCTGAAGAGAACAAAGTTTGGATTTCAAGCTGGGATTTTACAGAAGATTCATGAGAATAAAGCTTATAACTAATTCATGAGAATCTATAGTCCAGTTTTGTAGATCGGAGCTCTATTATTTAAATATTCAACAGACAGTTTCACTGACGTGGCCATATATTCCTATTTGATTAATTCACACACGTACATACACGCGTGAATTTGAATAAACATGTTTAATGTGGGGATTATGTTCTTCATAATCCTGGAAACTTCTAATGAAAACGTCTGTTTATTTTTTTATCATTTCCCTCGCATCGTGGCCACTCTACATGTTCTCTCATACAGATATACGAAAAGAAACTATCTCTCATATCTTTGTGTATACTCGTGTGTAACTTACCGCGTTATTCATTTCGAAAGTCTTGTCCACACATTGCAGCAAACCCATTTTGTGTCTTCGTGCTAACGTGAGAAAAATATATCGCTTCTTGTTAAAAGTAGTTAATGTACATAACACTAAATACTTTGTAATTACTAACAGAGCAGTACTTAGAAACTTGAAAAGAAAAGGTATTATTATACAAAAACACCTAATTTGAATGGTTCAGCTTTAGTATCGAGTCTTTTTTCACTTTTTGTTTTTACTTTTGATATGAAGTTTGTTGTTATCACGTGTTCGATGGTTTACTGGAGCGACATTCGTTAAAATAATCTTTCTAACAGCTTACTCTTCAACTAAACTTGAAAGTTCAGAGAAGTTTATTTTACAACTTTATCATGCATGCCGTTCAAAATTCTGAAAGCTGATCTAAGATACATCTTTACGTATATAATGGACATTTAAACTGTATCTCCTAGCTACTTGATAGTTTACATTATTATTAGCTCTGTAGCTAGTTTTTTAGCTCATACAAAAGCGTGTAACCTTTCAAGTATTTCTTTAATTATATACCTGTGTTGTACATACACTAAATATCTGTTACTGATAACTGATTTTTGAGCTAGTGCCCTAGATTATACAAATTATTAATCATTTTATTCAGTTCTCTTGACCGAATAATTGCATTTATCCTTCTAACTCGTAAACAAAACGTTTGGTAAATACTGAAACCGTATACAGTACTTTATTGGATCTTAAAACACACGATAAATTTCGTGGGGTAATATACATTTTAGTTGGTGTTCTTAAGTGCATACCCCACAGTTCATTCTTTAAGTCTAAATATTAAACTTTCTACTTTCAATATTATTAACATTTTTATCAATTTTTGGTTCTTGTAGTGAAAATAAAAAACCTTGTAACCAATGTAACTTACTACAGTATCCAATGAAACCTTCAACGGCTGAAAATTCATCTTCTGAGAACGAATTTGTTGCATCTCTTGTTATAAAGCACAAAATAAAAACAAAAATGAAAGCAACGTGCACGTGAGGCTTAAAAAGTTTCATTATGATACTTATCTTAATATGAATACGAACTTAGTCAAGTCGGAGAATTTTATAACAGTTTAGTTACGTGGTTATGGCTTCATTTTATCCGCTCATTTCTCAACAATATATATGTACAGATTTTGACCAATGTCTTCTTTGTGGGTGGAGTTATCTTTTAACAAACAAGCTCGAAGTTTTTGTTTTCTTTTTCATTCTTTTTTTTTAGCCGTCAATCTCCAATATGAATAAGGTCACGTGCACAAGTGTTTATGACACATCTCAGCTTCAGTGACACTTTACGAGAGTCACCACATGATATCAAGAAAAACACATAACTCGCGGCATCAAATCAACAATTCACTCACTAAGAGATTCAAATATGTGTTATTGTGTGACATTTTCACAAAACATTGTTGTTTTATGTGGTTTTCCAGCATAAAGCTACATAAACGGGTTACACGAATTCTGTTCACCACAAAGAATCGAATCTCAGATTTTAGCGTTATAAGTTAACAAACTTATCTATGAACCACTCAAAGACCTATAAGACTTTGTATAAATTCCCTCACATTAACTATAATGAAACTGAGAAACCACTTGTAAAAAGTTCTAATTTAACTGAAACTAAATTCAAAAGTGAACTTCGGCAGTTCACAGGTAAACACTTTTCTTCATCATGTTTCTCTGAATATTACGTTGAAACAAATATCCATTACCAAGTATCTTAAGCTCTTTAAAGAACACTCGGTTTTGTTGCATTTACTTGTATCGTTGTTGTTCGGAAAGAAGCTAGACCATGCTTTTGTGAGAAGTCTGATCCCATCCCATACAAGGCCTAAAGTTAGACCATGCTTTTGTGAGAAGTCTGATCCCATCCCATGCAAGGCCTAAAGTTAGACCATGTTTTTGTGAGAAGTCTGATCCCATCCCATTCAAGGCCTAAAGTTAGATCATGCTTTTGTGAGAAGTCTGATCCCATCCCATACAAGGCCTAAAGTTAGACCATGCTTTTGTGAGAAGTCTGATCCCATCCCATACAAGGCCTAAAGTTAGACCATGTTTTTGTGAGAAGTCTGATCCCATCCCATTCAAGGCCTAAAGTTAGACCATGCTTTTGTGAGAAGTCTGATCCCATCCCATACAAGGCCTAAAGTTAGACCATGCTTTTGTGAGAAGTCTGATCCCATCCCATACAAGGCCTAAAGTTAGACCATGCTTTTGTGAGAAGTCTGATCCCATCCCATACAAGGCCTAAAGTTAGACCATGTTTTTGTGAGAAGTCTGATCCCATCCCATACAAGGCCTAAAGTTAGACCATGCTTTTGTGAGAGGTCTGCTCCCATCTCATGGAAAGTCTAAGGTCGTTGCACATGTTCTCTATCTATTATGAATAACTGAGCAGAAAATAATAATTGAGGAGACCAGAGAACTGTTTCTATCAGCCTTTGGTGTTATAAAACTCATTTGTTTAACACACTTTGATGCAAAAGACGATGTGCTATGATTGGCAGAATAAATCAGTCTCCCTCATCGTAAAACCATAAAAAAATATTAACAACATTTGGAACTCCTAGTATGTGTTAACAACTTTGATAAACTGTAATTAAAAGTCAGACACAAGTGTGTTAAGTGTCACTGCTTTACATCTCACGTGTGCAACAGTGGGAACTTGGCAATTCATTCTCAAAATTGAAACAATCGTGTTTGTTTTTATATTTATATTGCAGTGCAAGAGGATTCTGAATAAATACAACTACCCCTGGTGGTCCACACTTAATCAACGTGTTGACTCTCATTATAACAAAATTTAAGTTTTGTCAGTTTTGATATTTTCTCTCGTTTACCTACTGTTATCAGTATAATACATTTCCGAGTCTCTTATAAATTTCTCATTACCTCTTTATCTTTCTCATGCCAGAAATTATGCTACGAACATCAAATAAAATACTTTTATCAGATATTAAAACTCTTCTCATGTCTGAATCGCTGTCCCCTTTACTAGTCTGCTTAAGATATATGTTTCATATTCCTGGTGCAACTGGTATTTCCTTCATTAGCTCAATCCTTTCAACGTCCTCAAACGTGTCCTCTCTGTCTACTTGTCCTCATTGCAACAAATCTTGCCTTTCATGTTATCACGGCTCCGTCTCTATTCATGTTTCCAGTGAAGTATATAACCGTTGGGCCTGGCATGGCCGAGCGCGTAAGACGTGCGACTCGTAATCCGAGGGTCGCGGGTTCGTGCCCGCGTATCCCTAAACATGCTCGCCCCCCCCCAGCCGTGGGGGTGTATAATGTTACGGTCAGTCCCACTATTCGTTGGTAAAAGAGTAGCCCAAGAGTTGGCGGTGGGTGATGATGACTAGCTGTCTTCCCTCTAGTCTTACACTGCTAAATTAGGGACGGCTAGCACAGATAGCCCTCGAGTAGCTTTGTGCGAAATTCCAAAACAAATAAAAGGATAACCGTTTTTAATCCGTAATTCTACTAATATTATATTCTGCTTCAAAAACGATACAAGTATCCCCTTTTAAAGTCCCCTGGAGTATGCAATATTACCTTCGTGTGTTTTTTCCTTTAATTTTCTATTGTAAAAATTATTATTTCGGTTTTCGTTGCTCAGTTATCTCTCTCTCTGCCCCCCTCGCTAGTACAGCGGTATGTCTCCGGATTTACAACGCTGACATCAAGGGTTCCATTTCCCTCGATGTGGCTTTGCTATAAGAAAACACACTCTCTTAGTGACCTTATTTACTTTTGTTTGGTCAGTAAGTTCACTTGAATTAATCGAAATTGCATTATGTCAATAATGTAATGCGAACGACTAACGCTTTCGATGGAAATTGATAACACATTTAAATTTTCTGACATATTATGTGAGTTTATAGGCCCGAAACAATCACACATTAAAGGTGATTTTAATACTTTACTCGATCGTCTGAAAAAAACAAACAACACTAAAATACGAAAACTGGGAAAGAGGGGTGGACTGATTTTTTTTAATATTTACGATTTTGTTTGCTTGTTTCGAGTTTCGCCCAAAGCTACACAAGGTCTATCTGCGCTATCCTTCCCTAATTTAACAGTGTAAGACTAGAGGGAAAGCAGCTAGTCATCACCACCCACCGCCAACTCTTGGGCTACTCTTTTACCAACGAATAGTGAGATTGACCGTAACATTATAACGCCCCACGGCTGAAAGGGCGAGCACGTTTGGTGTGATAGGGATTCGAACCCTTCACCCTCCGATTACGAGTCGAGTGCCTTAACCACCTGGCCATGCTAGGTCTAATATTTATGATAGTAGTTCACAATCAACAACAATTTTGATGCATTTGCCACATTTCTGCTTTTAAATGATTTAACTTTGTCAGATTTTTCCGAAATGTTTAACTTTTGTTATAGTATTACTTCACAACAATTATTTTAAACTGTATTTTCTTTAATTCGAAGCTGCTAAATATTTTGAAGTAATTATGTAGTATTATGTGATCATGTAATAACTGGAAGTCAAGAATATTTGATATTTTACTTACAAAACATTTCAGAAATGTTTTCAGCAGAGAATCGTAATTCTCAAATTATGTATATATGTATGTGTGTGTGTGTGTGTTTGAAGCAATTTTCCACAAAATCAATAAACTTCATTAAAAAAATAGCTCTTTTTACACAAATAATTATGTGTCATAATTTAATTATGTAAAACTAAATCTAAAGGATGTTTCCAATGTTTTTAAGTAATAGCTGTAAATTTTTAACACGTATATAATTTGAATAGCATTTAGCACTATTGTGCAACGTATATTAAAAAAGAACTCTAAAAATGTGTAAATTATGAAATATCATATTTTCAATTTATTCACTCTTTTTTATTTTCCCTTCTGCTCAGTTTTGCCAGCGAGTCAGTGGAAGTAGAAACAGGATAATATATTTTGTTATTTTTAATACCAACCCAGTAAAATATATTATTGTAACTTAACGTCTCAATATCTGGAGTGTTTACCACGTTATATTACAAAAGTTAACTTAGTGGTACTAAAATAAGTTTTTAATTAAATTATGGCTACACCACAAGAAAAAATTGATTAAAAAAAGACCTCTGTTTAAACAAAACGTGGATCAAAATTTTGACACAGTGTCAGAAGAACAACAAACTAGTTGGAGATTACACTTGGTAAGCAAAGATAAGTAAACCCAGTGCAGTTCCAAAATTTTATTATCGTTTTGTGTGTGAACACAATGAAGCAAATATTTTAACAGAAGGTTCTGTATTTATAGCTTCAACAATACTTTATGTGACATTTATGTTGACCGAACAGATGTATGAGAAACATTCATGCGTAACTATCTTTAATTTCAAACTGCTGGTCAAAGGATAACTAGCCAACGTCACCTGCCGCCTAGATGGTTACCATTAACCAAATACCTCTGTTAAGAGTTTAAACGTTTTAATGGTTTGTTTTCAATTTCGCGCAAGGCTACATGAAGGCTATCTGCGCTAGTAGTTCCTAATTTAGCAGTGTAAGACGAAAGGGAAGGCAGCTAGTCATCACCATTCACCGCCAACTCTTGGGCTACTCTTTTACGAACGAATAGTTGGATTGATCGTCACGTTATAACACCTCCATGGCTGAAAGGGCAAGCATGTTTAGTGTTACGGAGATTCAAATCTATTTCCCTGGGATTACGAGTCAAGTGTCTTAACCACCAGGCCATGCCGGGGCCCACTTGAAAATGAAAGTCGAAATAATACATCAGAAACATTTTCGTGAATAAAATGCTTTTTTGATACTAATGTGGTTAGAAACTGTTTGTATATATTCATACATATTAATAAATATATAATTTTACCATCTAACTGTTAATTGACAAATAAAAATAGTAGCTACTAAATACAAACTTCAATGTAATCTTTCACTGCAAAACTTTCATAACTGAAAGCTCGGACCTCGAACTTTCCTGTCAGTTTACTGACACGTCAAAATCCAGGCCACCCCAAATCATCCTTTCAAATAAATAGACAAACACATTCTGTATTCGACGTTCACTGTTATCAGAAAAATACAAATTGAATATAACAGACCATTATTATACTAAATATCAGGCTGTCTGAAAGAGGTGTTCCAAACTACAGTCGGTGTTTTAAAGATTCTGAATTACGTTTTTCTTTCCTCATAGTGTTTTCTAAAGATTAAAAAATACAGAAGAAACGTTTAAAATGATTTATCAGAAAAAACACGTAAAGAGTAGAAATGTGTAAAAAACACGTAAAGAGTAGAAATGTGTAAAAAACACGTAAAGAGTAGAACTGTGTAAAAATACGTAAAGAGTAGAAATGTATAAAAACACGTAAAGAGTAAAATTGTGTAAAAAACACATAAAGAGTAGAACTGTGTAAAAATACGTAAAGAGTAGAACTGTGTAAAAAACACGTAAAGAGTAGAACTGTGTAAAAAACACGTAAAGAGTAGAACTGTGTAAAAAACACGTAAGAGTAGAGCTGTGTAAAAAACACGTAAAGAGTAGAACTGTGTAAAAAACACGTACAGAATAAAACTGTAAAAAACACGTAAAGAGTGAAAATGTATAAAAACAACACGTAAAGAGTAGAAATGTGCAAAAAACAAAACGCAAAGATTAAAAATCTGTAAAAAACAACAGGAATTATAAAATAGAAAAGATCGTGATTAGTGTGATTTATTTTGTTATTCCACGTGGGTCGCTATAGCAACAAATGTTTTGAATGAGCTGTCAATCTGTACCAGGTATAAGGTGAACAACGTGTAGGGTATCTGTAGAAGTGGTGTACGTCTCGAGGTTGCACTTAATGTTTACTCACCGGTTCCTGTCGGTACTGTCCACTCTGAAGCTTCTAACATGCAAGCGTAACACTGCAACTTTATATCATAACCAAACAGTGTTTCCATAAAACATTATGCACGATTTTAAAGGTCAATTTCTTTTCATGGAGAAAACGATTAGTTTTACAATTAATACAACGTACAATTTACATCGAGCTTTAATAAACTTGTAAGTTATAAAAATGTATTTTTTTTTCGGTCTAAAGTATGCATTTAGTAACCTAATGAATAAAAGCTTAAATACGTTTTTGAGTGCGTTTACAGTTCACTGAGAAAACGTCGATTTTCACTAGATTAGTTTATCAGATGTGCATTTCACTTGAATACCTATAATTACACTTTTAATATGTTAATCTAGGTGATATTGTAAGATATATTTATAGATTACTTGATCAGTACACTAACCTGGATATTGTTGTATTGTGTCTTGAGTTATTAGGTGGGGAGGGAACTTACGAATGCAAGAATTATGTAAGAAACTACAGGTGTGAAATATTGTTTAACTATTTCGATGAGTAGAGAGATACTGTTTTGTTTTAATACAGAGCTTTGCTGTTCTCTGTTGAAATGGATAAACATGTTTTGACTGATTCTACTATAAAGTTGTTATTTGTAAGTAATGTTTTTGGTACTTTTGGTTTATCCAGCTAATAAATATTTGTCAATTGAGCATGTATTTGATTTTTAGTTTTAGACTGTCTTTTCAGTGGTTCTTTCAACTGTGACTGTGTTTGTTTATTTCGATGAGATATTTGTTTACTGTGTGGTTGTGATCAAACTGCTGCTACGTAAGTGAAGGTGTTGACTATGTAAGTGAAGTTGTGAGTTGTGTAATTATTTTCTGTAGTTGATTTCTGTGTGTAGTTTATTCCTACATATTGTGCACCATAGAGGAAAGCAATATCCCTCCACGAGCTTGAACCGACAACCATATATCGAATGTGCTGTCATCTGGGAGCATGAGTGAGAAACATGAGCAAAAACATTTTCTTAGCTTGTCCACCAGTCAGTACACGACGAGAGGCACCTACACACAGAGATAGCAGCAGGCTGTGGTGCTTTATCTGTGTTTTTACCACACTTTAGGTGAGTTATTGACGCCATAATGTCAACGTATGCAATGTAAGTGTGTCTTATGTATCAAGACGCATAACGCAGTGAAACATACCGCTGACTTGCAGTGTTTCTTGGTGGAGAAATGATACTGATTGGAGACTGACTGTGAAATACAATGACCCGATGAAAGGGTTAAATTAATTCTTGGTGTCTTCTATTAAGCTCTTCGTAATTCGCCATTAAATTTGCTAGAATTTGTCTTAAAAATAACTGTTTTAGTGGGTATTTTGATTAAATATTTCTTTACTGTTATTCCACAAGGAAATACCCTTATATTAACGGTTATTCCACGTGACCTAATTGTTTTATCATGTACTTCAAACGTTTTTCACTGCCATTCCACAAAATAATACTTTCAAACAAATGGCTAATCCACATCATATATATTTCACACAAGTATTTATAGTGTTTTTTACAGCCATTTCACTCATAAATACTTTTCAATTAATGGTAATCAACATAAAATAATTGTTTTATGAAGCATTTCATTATCATTTCACAATTAATTAATTTAAATTAATGTGTAATACACGTAAAATACATGTGTTGCATGTATGTCGAGCGGGTTTTTTTCACAGTCAATTTTTTTAAATTTTAGATTAAAGTCACATTTGGCTATCTGCTCTGTGCACAGCTGGGAATCAAACTCCAGCTTTTAGCATGGCAAGCCTGCAGACTGACTGCCATCCTATCAAGGGACCAGTTAATTTAACAAAAAAGCGTTTCAAATATAAAGGCTAATCCACAAAACATATTGGATTTTATTATACATTTCGAACGCCTTAACACGTTTAACTATGCCCGGTCGAACATATAGTTTAATAGAAAAATTAAGACCCTGCATGACCAGGTGGGATAAGGCGTTCGACTCGCAAATCTGAGGGGAGGGGTTCGAATCCCGGTCGCACCAAACATACTCGCTTTTTCAGCCGTGAGGCCGTTTTAACATGCAGTCAATCCAACTATTCGTTGGTAAAAGAGTGGCCAAGAGTTGGCGATAGGTGGTGATAACTAGCTGCCTTCCCTCTAGTCTTACACTGCTAAATTAGGGACGGCTAGCGCAGATAGCCCTTAAATACCTTTGCGCGAAAATCAAAACAAACAAACCAACAGCACAAGTAAATGTAACTGACTTGAGAGGATAACGATGAAACTTGCGCAGATCACGAGAAGCAGAAAGTAAACAGTTGGAAACAGTGATGACACTCCACAGTTCTCCAAGCCAGAAATCAATCTGGTTGAAAACATCAGAACTGTTCTTATTACAGGTGTTTCGTGTAGCCGATTAAACGAATAATCCGATCACAAGTATACTAGAACATCCGTTTGAAAATCTTGGAGAATTTTCACATATAAGGTAAAGTAAGGCGTAGGTACTCTCCCTAAAACATGAAATAGTTTCATACGACTTCGACTAGATTTAACAAAAGAGAACTATTTTGCTGATACGAAACGTATACTACGAGAGCATTCCCCGCTGGTACAGCGTTGAGTCTATAGATTTGCAGCCCTAAAATCGTGGGTTCGATTCCCCTCGGTACACTCAGCAGATAACCCGAAGTGGCTTTGCTATAAAAAAAACACACTACGAGAGAATGAGATAGTTTGCACTTACCTTCCTCAAACGTTATTAAAACTTGTTAATTTGAAGAAAATGTTTGTTGACGGAATCATGTTCGAGACAGTTTTAGTGTTTTATGAAAACATTTCTCCCGGTACTATTAACCAAAGTTTGGTTTTGAAACATTGTGTAGTTTTGCACTTAACAACAAATAAAAAATTAACTGAATTTTAATTCTAGCTCAAAATATAGGTGAACAGAAGCTTACTGATAATCATTTATTTTAGGGTTACATTAAAATATACTACTTTTTCAAATGAATTAAGGCCTTTTATTGATTATTAATATAACATAGAATGACCTTAGTATGTGAAAAAAATTCAAAACTTTTTTTTTTAAATATAACTTCATCGCACACTCCTCGTCGTAATTCAAAGTTCATAACAGAGACTGCCCATGGTAATATCACCCGAAAGAGTTGGGGATACTCCTTCTATCAGACAAATATCTGAAAAGCAGAAGACAAATAAGTTATACAAAATTAATTAAGTCTCCACAGCTGAGTGCTCATACAAACAGCATATTAATTGTTACTGTCTTTCATTGTCTGCGCCAGTTGTGGATAGGCAGTTATCCTTAATGTCTGAAGTAAAACGTGGATAAATGAAACCACCCTAAATATATTTCTACTGAACATTACCTAGCATTCTCTTTGGTCAAAAAAATTTAAAATTCCTATAGTACAATAAAAACCATCCTAAAAAATTACACTACGTGTTACTCATAGCCTCTGCCCTTTTGAATAGCGGCCGAGAAATGTTGCAGTTTATTTATTCTAACGTCTCCCGCTGGGACAGCGATAAGTCTTCGGATTCGATTACCTTCGGTAGACACAGCAGATAGCTCGATATGGCTTTGCTATAAGAAAATATACAAACATTTATTCTTCCTGGAAGGTAACAATTTGTTATTTTACCATTTGACTGACAACCACTTTTTATAGCGAGGATAGCAGTTTGTTTGTTTATTTGATAGCAGTTTAGTTGTTTATTTGATAACCGTTTATTTGTTTATTTGATAACAGTTTAGTTGTTTATTTGATAGCAGTTTAGTTGTTTATTTGGTAACAGTTTATTTGTTTATTTGATAACAGTTTAGTTGTTTATTTGATAGCAGTTTGCTTGTTTATTCGATAGCAGTTTGTTTGTTTATTTGATAACAGTTTATTTGTTTATTTGATAACAGTTTAGTTGTTTTAGTGAAAGTTGTTTGATGATAATAAGCTGCTGTTTTACATTTATATATTTATATTTTATGATCAAATTCTTTTTCCAAAGAAAACAACAAACAAACAAATAAACCAAAGCAACTACTTATTAAATCTTCTTTGAAGAAATGTCAGTACTTGATTAATAAAAAGAACATTAATCTGTGAAAATGTTTCTCGAAATAAATCGACTAATTTTTTGTGATATTGAAATGTTGAAAAGCGAAACAAAAGTAACAATAAAGATTTTTATTCAACACTATCTCTAAGAATTAGCTACAAAACACATACCCTACAATGAGTCATAATCATTATCTCATTCCATGTCTATAATGATTTATTTATGTCGCTTAAGTTCCAATACTATTGATACTGATCGTTAAAATTCAAGTTTGGAAACACAAATATGTAACACATATATAGCTGAAAAATTATGGAATACGTATTACTCTTTTTAAAACAGATCCGCAGGTTTCATATTACAAATGTTTTACAACAGGGGAACACCGGAAGTTAGGGCTAAGTGGAGCTAACACAGCATTATCTCAGCAGTTCGTCGCTTATCGTGACCCAGGTATTTTATTATATCAAAGTCACATCGGAATATATACTGAGTCCACCTCTCTAGAGGAGTCGAACCCCTGAATTAGTATTGTAAATCCGTAAACTTACCGCTGTACCTTATTCTTAAATTCTTCAGTACGCCATTCTTAAATTTGTCACAAAACGAAATCGTCTGAAAATGACTCAAAGAGGAGAGACCTCTACTGGTTGCATTGTTCAGATTTATCTGTATTTTTGACGTAAATATCAATATTTGTGCAACATAAAACTCCCTGTGATATATTTTGTGATGCTAATCTAAAAATTATAGATTTCATTTCACACAAAACATTTACTGTTAGCATCTCCGTCTAGTATACTATCTTAACATTACATGAGAAGTCTACTGATCGTTCGTCCTGTCTGACGGACAAGGGTCTGGAGTTCTCTTTTTTTGGGAGTTGTTACGGTTTTCGTACATGAGACAGGCGCTCGATGATAAACACTGTAGTAGACGTGGCTACTCCAACTGCGAAAAAGAAAAATATTCCTTGAAGATCATCCAGAGCTATTCTCCGCTTGTGTCCATCTTCTTCACAAATACCTTGTTTGGGCCAATAGCGCTGTCTCCACTTCTCCATTATCCCTGTCTGAATCATCTTCATTATTCTGAATCAAATAAACAGAATTATTTACACTAAAAATCCCAAGTAACTGAAATAAGCTGAAGTGATCTAAGTCTTAAAATTAGAGCTTATAAAGTTAAAAGTCGAGATGGCCAGATTGTTTGTTTGTTTGAATTTCGCGCAAAGCTACACGAGGGGTATCTGCGCTAGCCGTCCCTAATATAGCAGTGTAAGACTAGAGGGAAGGCAGCTAGTTATCACCACCCACCGCCAACTCTTGGGCTTCTTTTTTACCGATAAATAATGGCATTGACGGTAACATTATAACGCTCCCATAGTTGAAAGGGCGAGCATGTTTGGTGTCACGGGGATTTGAACTCGCGACCCCTAGATGACGAGTCGAGCACCGTAACTACCTGGCCATGCCGGGGCCCATATAGCCAGAGCGTAGATAAAGCAACTTTGCGTTAACATTCTTTTTTCGGGTGCATTTACCAGAAATGTAAACTGTAATAATTTAAATAGTATATTGTATAATTTGAAAGAAATTTACAAAACGACTATTAGTAAAAAAAGTAAATTTAGCGGGAATATAATTTCCTTCACAAACTTTCTGTTAATTTGACAAAATTTTAAGCACGTACACGCATAAGACTCTTTGAAGTGTGGGATATATTAGAGCAACGATTTTAATTTTTTGTTTGTTGTTGTTGTTGTTTTTAATTAAGCACAAAGCTACACAATGGGCTATCTGTGCTCTGCCCACCACGGGTATCGAAACCCGGATTTTAGCGTGTAAGTCCTCAGACATACCGCTGAGCCACTGGGGGCAAATTTTTGTTTATAACAAATTCTGAGTAATCAGAAGCTTGTATTAACTATTTTTAACTTTGTCCTTGGCCCGGCATGGCCAAGCGCGTAAGGCGTGAGACTCGTAATCGAAGGGTCGCAGGTTCGCGTCGCGCCAAACGTGATCGTCCTCCTAGCCGTGGGAGCGTTATAATGTGACGGTCAATCCCACTATTCGTTGGTAAAAAAGTAGCCTAAGAGTTGGCGGTGGGTTGTGATGACTAGCTGTCTTCCCTCTAGTCTTACACTGCCAAATTAGGGACGGCTAGCGCAGATAGCCCTCGAGTAGCTTTGTGCGAAATTCCAACACAAACAAACTTGGTCCTTCTTTGTGATATGTTATATCTTACTTTAGTGTTAGGTATTAATATTTTATACATACATACATTTACTTACCAGTTTATTACTTGTACGTTTTAAGTATATATTGTACATACTTTTGATTTACTGTATATATTCATATCACAGGTATTTACATCAATCCAGTTTATTACCTGCTCATCTCTAGCACAAACTGAATATATTTTGGATTTACTATACACACATTAATTTACTAGTTGATAAGGTATACATCCATTAATAAACTAAACATGATTTAGTTCTTTCATATTCGTATATCTTCCGAAAACAAACAAAAAACTGAAACAGTGTAACATGTTACGTACTCCATGTTGAAGATTCTTAGGTAAGGAGAGTTTTTCTGTAACGCTATCCCAAAGCCAACCTTAAAGAATTCTTCTTTAGCTAAATGCATTCTGCAGGAATTTGTGTTTTTGTAATCTTCAGACATTTTTACGTCCAGATAAGATTTCTCTTTGATGAAGGCGTATTGACCAGTAAGAACGAGATTAAGCCCATCTTCTGACGAAGCGACTAGTGTCTTCACTTCTTCACCTATTTTTCGGTATACGACATTGTTTGATGTCTGTGAACGACATTATACATAAATACTGGTAGATTTATATCAACGAAAACATAAACTGTTTTAATGATATGCGATCTGAAAGAATAATAGTCTTTGTGTTTTCTTATAGCAAAGCCACATTGGGCTATCTGATGAGTCCACCGAAGGGAATCGAACTTCTGATTTTAGCGTTGTAAATCCGTAGACTTACCACTGTACCATCGAGGGACAATAGTCTCTGAGTCATTACTGATTTTATTTATTACTGCATAAGGGTATATTTTGTAATGTCATTTATAAACCTCAAATCAGTAATACCCGTGGTGGGCAGGGCACAGATAGCCTATTGTGAAGCTTTGTGGTTACGATTAACAACAACTGTTATAATACTCAAACTAGTGTTCAAATTACCAAAGGATTAGCTCCCCGCTAGTAGAACGGTAAGTATACGGATTTATAACACTAAAATCAAGACTTCGATTCCCTTCGGTGAACTCAGCAGATCGCCCGATGTGATTTTGTTATAAGAAAACACACACACCAAAGGATTAATTTTGCTCCTTGCTTTTCAAAGAACATACATGGCACAGAAAACTGCCAAAAACAACTTATTTTTCATGCATTAATTTATTAAACTCTTACTTCCCAGTTACGCAAGAAAAGTCTGCCATCCTCCAAATAGTTCAGCGGTAAATGGTAAATCTGGAGGCTTATACTACAAATTATCTGGTTTTGGCCCACCAGTGGCACAGTAGTGTGTCTGCAAACGTATACTGCTAAAAACCAGGTTTCGACACTCATGGTGGGCAGACCACAGGTGGTCCTTTGTGTAGCTCTTTGCTTAATAACAACAACAACAATTTCGAATTTCGATACCTCTGGTGAGCACAGCTAGTCCATTGTCCGGCTAATATTTTTGTTAGTATTGTGAAGAATTTCGCGGAAAATTGTAGTGTTTAATTTGTATTCAAAACTTCGTTTTGTTTAATATCGTCCACAAATTATTTATTTTACTTGCAGAAAAACAGACAATAGTTCATGGTAAAATATATATTTTTCTTTCTAATCTCTCAGCGTGTTTCCTGGTGACTCAACAGGGAGTCTGACGCTTATAAGGAAAAAATAGGATTTCGATACCAGCAGTGGGAAGAGCGCGAATAACTTATTATGTCACTATGCGTTTAACAACAAATAAACGAGATTTATTTTAAAACTACAACATATATAATAAATAAAATAATACTTCTTAATACCACTTACCAAAACTCAAAAGTGGTTCTACGTAAATTAACATACGCTATTTAAATTAGGCTCATGAAAATAACAGAAACTTGAAGTTTGTGTTCTTAAATAACGCCTTCTATAAAATGTATTAGAATGTAACTTCTTTTCAACAAGTGGACCCAATAGAAACGACAACAAAATATCAGTAAATGTACGTAATTAGATGTAGTCTAACTGGTTATCTAATCAGAAAAAAAAGAAATAGAGAAATTTAATTTTCTATCTTTATTAACGAAGAAATTACAAGATTAGATACATGTACAGGCTTCCATAACTCATCAAATATGAAGCCTATAAAAATAAGGATGATCGAGAAAACGGAACCATAGATTCTATTTTATTTTTAGGGCTAAGATTAATCAGGTAAAATATGTTATTTCTGTTTCTTCCATAATAAAAGCTTTGATTATTTATTAATTTAAATACCTTGGAGAAGAGGTCTTGATGTGCCGAGTTTTTCAGAAACGTCCATTGAATCTTATTCTGTTCAACCAGTTCTGCTAAAGAGTCTATTGTTTTCATTCGTTTCGGTACAGACAGGAAAGCTACTAAAGCTCCATTGTAAGTGTGGAACAAAACAATGGAAAACAACCACCAACAAGCAATTACCAGTTTTGTACCGTTGAATAAATGTGTCGTATATCCTCCTGCTGGTTATAATCAACAATTAAGGATATTATTCTTATATTACTTTTTATTTTTTGCTTTATTAATAAATAAAATATTTCTTTTTAGAACAGTTGAAATCGATTCTACCTTATAGCATTTCTGAACTCTTTATACTGTATCAAATAGCCTTTCTAATTTAAAATATTCAAACAAGTCAGTTTTAAACTAAAGTTATTGAGTCAAGAGCACGAAAAATAGAAAATAAGACACATATTTGAGCTAAAAATAAACTATATTAAAAATAAAGAACAGCTTACGTTTGAAAATGTATTCGACAATGTTCAGTTAATTTTAAAATAAACCGCAAATTAAAATAAGATCAGCCTTTGAGATTTTTTTCACCCTAGTTTGATTACCTTGTTGAACTGTTGCCCCAAAAAGATACCAAAATTGTCTGTACCACCATCGAAATTCGTACGTGCTGTCATCTTGTGGTTTTATTTGTAATTGCAGTGCTCGATAATTCAGAAAATGGATAATAGCGCTGATGAAAAACAATGCTACCACTGTTGCTAGCCAAACCTACTTTTGAAAAATAAAAAAGTCTTTATTTAAATAAAAAACATTAAAACTAGAACAAAGATTGATTTATGAACATAACGTTTAAAATTTACGATTTTAAATAGATTTTCCAACTCAGAAACATGAAAATAATTACGATCTTTAATTATTTAATTATCACCAAACGACTTCTTAGTAAATGATTTCTGGAACACGAGAACATTCAGACAGAAACTCTGAATTACAAGTTTGATAAAATATATTTTAATTTCTATATTTCTTTGCTACGGTTTCTCATTCACCTGCCAATGAAAAGGCTTAGCTACTGCCCACAATTTGCTCTCTTCTTCTGGCTGTGGCAGCAATATCTTGGTTGGTTCTTCATAAAATGGAAAAGTAAAGTCGACAGCATCTTCCCGGTCACGTGTTATTGTCAGTGATCCAGCTGCTATGTGGACTTCCTGAGAACAAAGATTGATAGAAGTGTTAACAGTCTAAAGAAGTACTAAACATATTGTATTCAGATATTTTTGTTTCAGAAAACAACAACAACTTAAAACGCTAAAATTCAGGGTTCGTTCCCCGCGGTGAACACAGCAAGCAGCCAAACGTGTCTGAAGAAAGTAAGGGGGTCAACCAAAAATAAGGTGATGACTTATTTGGATATATTGTGATGAAATGAGCTGCTCCTTTCTAATATTTTTCTTTCGAAGAGACTGGAAACGACATAATTTATAATCTACTAGAAACTGGAAATGTTAGCTTTATAGGAGGAGCTGATGAAAAACACTTTTATTTTCAGCATTATTACATTCAACTGACGTGCTGATAAGATAGTTTGATCAGTTTTTAAGGTTTCTAGTTTTTTATTTTTAACACGCGTGATTACTACGGTGCCTGTTGCATGGAGTTTATGAAAACAATGACCAACCAAAAGAATAAATAGTTACAAGGAAATGAACTGATTGACCTTTGGACCGTCTGTGGTTACAGGCAGCAGCATTAGTGGAATGAGGAAGTCGTTGACCTTATTAGGGTCACCGGATGAAGTATTGGTGGTATAAATGATAAAGGTCACAAATTCACACTGAAATGGGCCCGACATGGCCGGATGGTTACGACACTCCACTCATAATCTATGAGTCCGTTTAACTTCTTGGTCCGTGCAAGTTCTAATTCGTATTGTGAAAAACCCATCACTCGGTACTACAATGAAAGTTCACTTCAACATTCTACATAGAGATCCCTATCTTCAGCTAAATTTTCCAGTCAGACTGAGGCCTATAAGCAGCTCATCAGACACATAAGTGTAAAATGTCAGTTTTAAAAATGTCTTGAAAATTAAAAATGAGTGAATACAGTTCTTCAGTTACCACGTGGCTTATCTGCACTGGAAAGCCTGTTTTGACAGTAACTTGGAGAACAGTTTGATAAATTAGATTGAGTCGTTCCAATGGTGAACTATGATCCACCAGTAACAACTGAGATACCTCACAAGATCATTATTGAACTGTGACATTCTGTGGATTGCTGAGATATCTCACAAGATCATTATTGAACTGTGACATTCTGTGGATTGCTGAGATATCTCACAAGATCATTATTGAACTGTGACATTCTGTGGATTGCTGAGATATCTTACAAGATCATTATTGAACTTGACATTCTGTGGATTGCTGAGATATCTTACAAGATCATTATTGAACTTGACATTCTGTGGATTGCTGAGATATCTCACAAGATCATTATTGAACTGTGACATTCTGTGGATTGCTGAGATATCTTACAAGATCATTATTGAACTTGACATTCTGTGGATTGCTGAGATATCTCACAAGATCATTATTGAACTGTGACATTCTGTGGATTGCTGAGATATCTCACAAGATCATTATTGAACTGTGACATTCTGTGGATTGCTGAGATATCTTACAAGATCATTATTGAACTTGACATTCTGTGGATTGCTGAGATATCTTACAAGATCATTATTGAACTTGACATTCTGTGGATTGCTGAGATATCTCACAAGATCATTATTGAACTGTGACATTCTGTGGATTGCTGAGATATCTTACAAGATCATTATTGAACTGTGACATTCTGTGGATTGCTGAGATATCTTACAAGATCATTATTGAACTTGACATTCTGTGGATTGCTGAGATATCTCACAAGATCATTATTGAACTTGACATTTTGTGGATTGCTGAGATATCTTAAAAGATCATTATTGAACTTGACATTCTGTGGATTGCTGAGATACCTCACAAGATCATTATTGAGCTGTGACATTCTGGAAATTGCTGAGATACCTCACAAGATCATTATCGAAATGTGACATTCTGTGGATTGCTGCACTATTTGCATTGATGAAATTTTATGGGAAATTATTTACCTCTTTAAGAGTGTTAAAGCGTCATGATGTGCTGTATGCAATATTCAGCTGTAGTTTGAGACGAGCAGCATTCAGTATCGGTTAGTGTCAGCCCAGATCCTATGACTGAACCAATTTGAAACGATGCCTGAATGGCAAAAAAAACTGGCTCAGAAATCTCACGCAGCTCTTAGTGATAAAATGACGATCTATTCTGATATCAATTGTTGGCAAACATAAAAACAAGTACAGGAAGTGTAAAAGTGTAACTCAAAGAGAATCAACATCAAGTTTGAATCTTTGTTTTGGAATTTCGCACAAAGCTACTCGAGGGCTATCTGTGCTAGCCGTCCCTAATTTAGCAGTGTAAGACTAGAGGGAAGGCAGCTAGTCATCACCACCCACCGCCAACTCTTGGGCTACTCTTTTACTAACGAATAGTGGGATTGACCGAAACATTATAACGCCCCCACGGCTGGGAGGGCGAGCATGTTTAGCGCGACGCGGGGGCGAATCCGCGACTCGAGGATTACGAGTCGCATGCCTTACGCACTTGGCTATGCCAGGCCTCAGGTTTGAATGTGATGGTTTTTCGTTTTTAAAAGATGTCGTTGAATATGAGAGGATGATAATCACTTGTCATCAAAACATACTCATCAATTTGTAAGAATCGACACTCAAACATATCATTATCGGATCTGATAAGAAATTTTCCTTTTCAGCAATTTCTTAGGCCAACAACGGACAGCTTTTCAACTTTATAATTATTAAATACGTTAAAATAACTACCTAGCTCAACCTTATTCTAGATAGTCAGTCTATGAAATCAGATGCAAAAGATACGAAGGTATAAAAAAACTATTTTCAAAAATCTGTAAAACAGTTTGGTGATCTTAAAGGTCTTAATATTTCCAATCATACCTGCTTATTAAGTCTCTGAGATATTCCTGTCGTTATGTGTAATGTAATTTAAACCTTAGCACCTGTATACACGAACGTAAGGAATTTTGACTGGATCACTAAAACATATAGTTTACAGGTTAATGAGAAATCAGTATTACTTACAATTTTTTACCCTGCTCCATGAATTGTTTTTTTTTATTATTATATGTTTCCACTAAGAGCTGATGTATGTGCAGAGCCATAAGTGGAAACTATGGATTTAAAATTCTACATTGGCCTTAAAATTTTAATCCTCAGCAAAAATCATCCTATGAAATTAAATACAAACGACACAAAGATTACAATGTTATTTTAAAAAAAATTGAAATATTTAAAGCAAGTTCACGATCTTAAATATCTTACCCTTTACAATAATTCTTTTCCATTAGTAATTATTTAACTTCAAAGTTTCTATTCTCAGACTATTCAATTTATGACATGAACATCTTACCTTTCGCTCAATCATTCCAATCATTCCGTTCCAGGAACCATTACTTAACTTTGCCCCAAAGCTTCCATCTCCAGGTTCTTCAGTTTGATAACTGAAAATTTGTTTCTTATCAAAATTATCCAAAATAAATGAATCTTATTTTTATGACTTTCAGATAAAACAATGTTGTTTTTTTTCATTTGCGAGCTGATTATGAAAAAAAATTTCAGACAAATTAAAACTAAAGAAGTGAATTTTTTGATTTCAGGAAATACTCGACCATGATCAAAATCAGGTTAATAACTGACTAAAAAAATTGTATGTTATGCGGTTGTTACATTAAAACTATTAATAACGTTAGGCTTAAATTGTGCTATTGTGCTAATACGTTTCCGTGTTTCCCTAAAAACAAATATGTTGGGAGTGTTCGAGGAAAGGAGATACGTAAGCTACAGACGAATATTACACTGAACAACATTTTTTTTGAAAAGTTTCTGCAGATTGTGACAGGTACCTGGTGGGTATGCACAAATGTAGTTTTGGTTTTACTTCATCACGGCCCCCCAGTGGCTCAGCGGTATGTCTGTGGACTTACACGCTAAAATCCGGGTTTCGATACCCGTGGTGGGCAGAGCACAGATAGCCCATTGTGTAGCTTTGTGCTTAATTTAAAAAAAAAGCAGCTTCATCACGTAGGAACTCTGAGAAATAGACAGTTAACTGTTTACCGGAAATAACGTATTTAATCGCGTTTATGTTTCTGATACACTATTAAGTTCAATATAATTAAAAGTGTTTTGCTCCTGATTTGTATTTGTTTGTATTCAATGTCCGGTGCATCACGTTGCAGTATCCAACAGTAGTCAGCAAGCATCGACGGATTCCAGTTGCCCTGATATCGTTTTTCCATTGTAGCAATGTCCTGGTGAAAACATTTCATCATGTTTGTCACTGACAGCACCGAGATCTGGGGAGAAGAAGTCCAAGTGTGAGTGGAGGAAATGAATCTTGAGTGACATGTTGCACTTCGTTGTTTTATATGCTTTGAGAAATTTGTCTACCAGTTGAATGTAATGCGGAGCTCTGTAATTGCCAAGAAAATTGTCAACAACGTCTTTAAAGGCTTTCCAGGCAATCTTTTTCGGCCCAACTAGCAAATCTTTGAACCGCTTGTCACTCATAACATGTCTGATCTGAGGGCCAACAAAAATACCCTCTTTGATTTTTGCCTCAGCTATTTTTGGGAACATCTGTCTTGAATAACGAAAACCTTCGCCTTATTTATTCATTACTTTCACGAAATTCTTCATAAGACCCAACTTTATGTGAAGAGGAGGCAAAAAAAAATCTTTGCCGGGTCGACAAGCGGTTAATCCGCCACATTTTTCTGTCCTGGAACTAACTTTTTAAGGAGTGGCCAGCTCAGTCTAGAATAATGTGACTCTTTGGCACGACTGTCCCATTCACAGATAAAACAACAGTACTTTGTATAGCCAAGCTGCAGTCCCAGTAACAGAGCAACGACTTTCAGATCTCCACAGATATTCCAGTTGTACTTGCTGTACTGGATGTGTTTCAGCAACATTTCCATGTTCTCGTAGGTTTCTTTCATGTGTGCTGCATAACCAACAGGTATTGAAGGGTGAACGTCGTCATTGTGTAACAGAACAGCTTTGAGGCTTAACATTGATGAATCATAAAAGAGACGCTACTCTTGGGAGTCATGGTCACAACCCAAAGCAAAGAACAATCCTTCGATGTAAACACGGAAACACACTGTCAACTTGAGTAAATAATTTAATTATATCATTTTGGCGGCTTCGAAAAACAGGAATTTTCGTACCTGGTGACAGCAAACACCATTCCTGTAGTCTCGAACCCAGCAATTCGGCTTTTGCATTTAACAGACCCAAATCTCTGACCAGATCGTTTAATTCTGACTACGTTATGAGATGTGGATCGCCTGAGAAGCACGGTTCAAAATCTGGATCAATGTCACTACCAGTTCCCTGTATTGCAGTTTATTCCTCTGGTGGTTTCGGAATTAAAAGACTGTCGTCATGTGGCACGGGTCTCATTACTGAAGGCAGAGTATGGTATTCAATTGACTTCTTGTTTTTGGCAGAGAAATCTTACAGAAGTCAAACAGAAGTAACAGTCCGTCACATGTTCTTTATGTTCTCGTCATATCACTGGGACAGCAAACGGCATTGTCTTTGGAGTGCCTCTGAGCCAAGCTCTCAGACAGACAGCATAAGTAGCACAAGAAATGTGAGGTGCCCTTTTCTGATCTTGATCACCAATTTTTACAGCCAAAGTACAGATGTTGTGCTCTCTTCACAAGAGCAGTCATTGAGCGTCTCTGATGAACAAGCGTATACTCGCCACAAATATAGCAGAATGTATCGCGGCTGTTACGACATTGACGAGATATATTGACCGATGCCAATCATCCTATAAAACGTCTGTAACATCTAACTTACTTGTTACAGTGTTACAGAGGCAATGCTATATTCTGAAACAATACGTACACACTATAAAGTCTATATTAATACAATGAGCAGCATCTGTGTATGCAAGCCATTTTTATAACCTGCTGAGACAGTGTCGAGCTGGCTCTGGCCTGCCCAGGCATGTCCGGGCTGCATACTTCCACAGAACAGCTTCCAACCTGGCCTGATTTCAGGCCTGGACATGCCCAGACTGCACAAAACATTGTTCACAGGTCTCTTACAGAAACGAAACTTTTTAGACACAAATATAAGAAAAAAACATGACAAAACTGAAGATTTCGATGAAACGGTACGTGATGGACAAATATGGATGTGATTTTCGTGATCAGCAGCCAAAAGTCTATAAGAAACGCCCAGCAGTGTTCAAGAAGCAAAAACTTTGTTGTGCAGTGTTATCTACGATTGCTTTCATAATTCGAGACTTAATAAAAAATTAATAATAATTACAATAAAAACCTTAAATAGATAATAACTCAAAGTGATAATTATGGTTTCTTTTAATTTGTATCCTTTTTCTTGCACAGACCATCTCAGTTGATCAATTTTACAACTGGGTTCTTAAGCCTCAATAAATATAAATTTTTAATAATTATTGTAGGAATATTCGTATTAACCAAAGAAGTTGATAAGTGTTTATTGCTGCTTATTCAGTATTTTAGGCATGCTTGTCATATAATTCAAACCTTATCACCTGTGTACAAGAACGCAACAAAGATTTACTAGAAAATTGAAACATGTAGTTTGTAGGTTAATGAGAAATCATTGTGTAACTCACGACGTCGTTCGATTTATTACACTGTGCCATGAAATGTGTTTTGTTTTTTCATTACACGATTCCATTAACAGCTGATACACGTACAGAGTCGTTCGAATGTTATTGCAATTATGGCCTGAAAACTCCACATTGTATTTTAACAGGCCCCTTACGAGCCAGTAGGAGACATTTTTTTTAAAAAAAAGTCCGTGTTTATAAAAAAAAACCTGAAGTAAAATGTTTCGAGCACTTTTGTTGGCTAAAAATAAGGCACTTCTCGCAATATTTTAGCGCTGGGACTGCGAGAAGTGACTTGAAGCGGTAAGGTGACTGGAACCCGTCAGCGCATCACAAGTTTAATGATCAACTGCAAGTATGGAAGTCTTCAAGTAACACACAGAGGTATTCAAAAACTGTTCAGATCCACCTGAACAGATATTGTACAGCAAGCCGAGTACAATATTATGTCTGTAGCTGCTTTCAAAGAGTTTCTTTCTACTCGTCCTGGGCCCGGAATGGCCTAGCGCGTTAAGACTTGCGCTTCGTAATCTGAGGGTCGCGGGTTCGCGCCCGCGTCACACCAAACATGCTCGCACTTTCAGCTGTGGGGGCATTATAATGTGATGGTTGGTAAAAGCCCAAGAGTTGGCGGTAAGTGATAATAACTAGCTGTCTTCCCTCTAGTCTTACACTGCTATAGAGACAGCTTGAGCAGATAGCCCTCGAGTAGCTTTAACCGAAATTAAAAACAAACCATACCTAGTTGTCTCGAAAACTAACGTGTGGAAGTTTCTTGATTGAACTTACTTTAATAGTTACTAAACTGTAGTGTATAGACGTCCCGTGACTCATAAAAGACGTGTTATAGTTTTGATCTTCAGGAAAGTAAACGAGTCAGTAATTTTCAAATCCTCCAAATATTCTTAAGTCAACTAAGTTAAACTCGTTGTCAGATCCTGTCACACGCCTGTTTGCTGTTTAGTTTTCTTACTTTTGTCAGTGTCAAGAGATTATATTGATTGTCTATCTTCCATGTCGTTGGTTCCGTGTATCGACCGATATTATCCTTGTCTATCTTCCATGTCGTTGGTTTCGTATATCGACCGATATTGTTGTTGTCTATCTTCCATGTCGTTGGTTCCGTATATCGACTGATATTGTTTTATTTTTTTTATGGAGCGTGGACTAATGATTAACTTGTTGCGTTCCCGAACCTAAAGGTCCCAAGTTCGAGGCGTGTTGCCGTTAAACACGCTCCACACTTTTGGTAATAGTTCCGTTATAAAAGTGAATATGTAATTCTGTTACTTGATACAAAAAAACTGAGATTCCAGAAGGTCATAAGTCGTAAGGTCCAAAGTGCTAAAAACCGGTTTTAGACACTTGTGATTATCACAACACAGATAACCCATTGTGTAGCTCAGTGCTTATAAATATTCTCATGTTCATAATATTGATATAGAATATACTACAGATAATTTATACGCAGACTCCTAACTATAGATTTTTGAAATGCTGTCTTCAAAATTAACGGAAGTGCTCTGAATTATGCATCTATAAAACAGAAATATGACCAGTTTCATTATTCGCGTTACGGAGAAATTATTTTTACTTACTGGAATTTAAACCTTTTGCTTAGCTCGTTCAGGAGGTCGAATACTAATCCTTTGTATACTTTCTGTTGTTTGTGGCTTTCAGTCTCCAAAACAAATGGTGGTCTCTGCATCAAAAGGCATTATGAAATATCAAAACTAAAACCTACATCCCAAAAAAAATGACAAAGTGGAAGTCCAAATGAAATATATAATATTTATACATTAGTTTATAGTACTATTATAAATAATTAAACGTTTTTATTAAAATTTGGTATAGATGTGAAGAAGAAATGCCCATTCATAGTTTCTCTTGAAGTAAAGTGAATTATTATCACGAGATTCGAAACTACACAAATATCAGGTTTTTAACATATTTTCCAACAACATGTCCATAACCTGAATTTTTAAACTAAAGGTTAACTATTAAACTAATCAACGTCTACAAAACTAGTGTATTAATGTTGCTTGAACTCACATATCGCCTCATCCTCAGTACTTCAGTAGTAAAAATTGAGTTTCGATACCCGCAATGGGCAGATAAAAGAAAATAATCATTCGGGTAGCTTTGTGTTTTACCACAAACAAGTTTCAACTGCTTTAGCAAGTTAGCTCTCAATTACTAGTTGGTACGGTCCAGCATGGTTAGGTGGGTTAAAGCGCTAGACTTGTAATTTGAGGGTCGCGGGTTCGAATCCCTGTCACACCAAACATGCTCGCACCTTTCAGTGGTGAGAGCGTTATAATGTGACGGTCAATCCCACTATTCGTTGGTAAAAGAGTAGCCCAAGAGTTGGTGGTGGGTGGTGATGACTAGCTGCCTTCCCTCTAGTCTTACACTGCTGAGTTAGGGACGGCTCGCGCAGATACCCCTCGTGTAGCTTTGCGCGAAATTTAAAAACAAACAAACACACCTGTTGGTACCAGTTTTACTGGAGTAACTGGGTGAAGTGTTGTTGAACGTTGTATTATAACAAGCAAAATGAACATTAACCTTCAGAAAGTAACACGATACTGATCTGTGAACAAGACTTTACTGGAGTCAGAACACTGCTATAAAAGTGTAAGCAAGTCGGGTTTTCAGTGGTACAGATATAAGACAGTGCAAATTTTAACATGAACTGTTATTTATGTTGTAAATATATGTTAGGTTTCAGTCTCTTTAAACTGTACGACAATTCATTGTGAAAATACGATTGTACTCTTGTTTAAATATAAAAATATAATTAAATAATTATATGCTTTTATTTGCGATAAAGTGAAAAACAATGCTTATACGTTACGTTTCAACCAATCCCGGCATGGGCAAGCGTGTTAAGGCGTGTGACTCGTAATCTGAGTGTCGCGGGTTCGCATCTCTACTGCGCCAAACATGCTCGCCCTTTCAGCCGTGGGGACGTTATAATGTGACGGTCAATCCCACTATTCGATGGTAAAAGAGTAGCCCAGGCGTTGGCGGTGGGTGGTGATGATTAGCTGCCTTCCCTCTAATCTTACACTGCTAAATTATGGACGGCTAGCGCAGATAGCCCTCGAGTAGTTTTGTGTGAAATTCAAAAACTAACAAACAAAACAAATACGTTTTAACCACTATAAGCACTGAACTAACTCTTAAAACGCTCCCTAGTGGCACAGCGGTATGTTTTCGGATTCACACCGTTCGAAACAGGGTTTCTATTCCAGTGTTGAGCAAAGCACATATAGTCCATTGTGTAGCTTTGTATTTAATTCTAAATGAACACAGGAACTTTTAAAAACAAAGAAAAATTGTTTGTTTCTTGTGAGGTTTTCAATTACAGAAAAATATCAGAAACGGAATGGAAACTGTTTGTGTTGCTAATACCATAAATATAAAGGTTCTTTAGAGCTATTGAAATAAATATATCGAAGATTCGACTTCTTCGATATGCACTTGACATTAGAAGTAAATGTCATGTGAAGTGTGCTGCAGTGTTTTTAATATAAGATCAAAGTTGAGTACAGTCTGAAATACGAAGTGTCTTTTGAAAAAATCAAGGCCACGTGTTTGTATATTTTCTTATTAACTATATAAGCTTACAGATAGATAAACTGCGTGTTTCTTACTGCTTTTGAACGGTCAAAGTTATGTGTTACGCGGGTTTTCATGCCATTTCTACATTGTCACGCTCGAGGTCCTGCAAATTATATGTTTAACGTTACTGTTACAAGATCAGCGTGGCCATCCCCAAGTGGAACAGCGGAATGTTTACAGACTCACACCACTATAAACAGGGTTTTTATATCCATCCATGGTGGGCAGAGCGCTGCTAGTACATTGTTGCTTAATTCCAAACAAACAATAGGACTAAGGTCACGTAAAGTCCATGTTGTAAGATTAAAATAACGTAGGCTGTGTTACAGATTACCATTATACTTACAACAATTGTGACAACTTTCAAAAGCTTGTTTCTTAGATATGTGCTGATTATATCTTGATCTCTCTGACGGTTGGACTTAATCTTCTGAGAGCATCGCTTCATTGTAGAGTTTATATCCAGTGCTAGGTGTTCCTGAAATAAATCATCGCAAAATCAGTTACGTGCAGATTATGTGCAAATAACAAACTAAGGACAAACTCTTTTGCTCAAATATTTTTCACGTTAGCTAATATTTATAGTTGTTGTTTGGTAAGTTTTTATTGTCTTATATTAATTACACAATGTAACACAAATTTTATTCCTGGATAGTACGTGTTATTTCTTAATTGCTTGTGTTGTAAAAGTACAGAAAATGGCCATTAATCCTTTCAGACTTTGCTTGTGAAACCTGGATAATGAAATTTAGAAATTAACCTATTTTCTATGTAAAAACAAGCAAATTTGCACATTTTCAGTTACACAAGGTTTGAATAAAACAACATATGAATCAAAATTTACACGTATTTATACTAAAGTTATACAAAAATGAACAAAAATGTTTAGAAGTGAGCAGTTTTACGAGATTTGCGACTGTAATGCAAATTACTTTCACGTTTCAGCCCCCACATATAGTCTCCCATCATGCTTTAGTTATACAATCCCAGGTCACAAAAGCAAAGTTTGAAGAGAAAAAATAGGACTTTTTCATTTACTTTAGGCTTAAATAATTGGGAAATAACACTTTCTGTCCAGATACAAGGAAACTTTAAAAAAATTTGTAACATGGTGTTATTAATGGCTATTACATAAAATTACTGTTTATATTTATTTGTTAGGTCTAATATTTGGTATAAACAGAATTTTATTTGCAGATTTTTCCACATTATTTGCAATTTTGTTTTACATTTCTAATTTCATATAAGGTAAAATAAACGTCTCGGATTTATCTTTTACAATTCATTGTCAAGAAGGTCTTCCTTTCAATTCCAAAAACTCATGAGCTCTGATAGATGATGAAAGACAAAATTTTATCTAAAATACAGCAATAGAATTTTAGATAGAAATTTTATAGCAAATATTAGGCGTATTGGATCATAATTTTTTGCCAAGTTTTTTGGTATTTGAGTCATAAATGTTGACATGTGTCGTTTACGTCGTTGATTTGAATTTAAGAAACGTCCATTTTGTTTAGGCTCACCATTAACTTTTGTTACTTACACACTGTTCACTTATGTTTGTGATTTCAAAAACACCTCTTCTTACTTAGTTTTAGCATGGACTTTTGTTGCTTAAGTATTGCAACAAATTTTTATGATGTTTATTGTGTACCCTTGTTGTTTATGTTATTCACTTACACTTAAGAAATGTTTTCTTCACTCAGATTTGTTATTAAAGTTTACTGCTAACAGAAGGTTTTTCAGGTTTGTGATTTTCCAGTACGGTTTAAATTCACTGTGCTCTTTGTTGTTGTTTGTTTATGGTTTGAACTGTTCCGTTTGTTTGTTTGTTTTGGAATTTCGCACAAAACTACTCAAAGGCTATCTGTGCTAGCCGTCCCTAATTCAGCAGTGTAAGACTAGAGGGAAGGCAGATAATCATCACCACCCACCGCCAACTCTTGGGCTACTCTTTTACCAACGAATAGTGGGATTGACCGTCACATTATAACGCCCTTACGGCTGGGAGGGCGAGCCTATTTGGCGCGACGCGGGCGCGAACCCGCGACCCTCGGATTACAAGTCGCGCGCTTTACGTGCTTGGCCATGCTGGGCCGAACTGTTCCGATTTAATGTATCCAATTGTTACTTATGTTGTTAATTTCTCTATGTTAGTGGTTTATATGTATTGCCTAGATTTACTCTCTAAGTTTATATTGTATATTATTTTTTATGGTTTATATGTTAATGTTTGTATTTATTTATTTATTTCTTGTTCTTATACATCACTGGTTATGTTATAATTTTATTTCTTTTATTTTCCTTTGTTTATCGGCCTCCGCTAGAGCAGCAGCAAGTCTCGGGATTTACAACGCTAAAATTAGGGGTTTAAGTCCTCTCAGTAGACACAGCAGGTAGCCAGATGTGGCTTTGCTATAAAAAACACACAAACGCATTACTGTTGTTCATGTTTTAATTCATAATTGTTGATAAAAATTATCACTGTTCTTTATTAAACTGAACACTAATGTGTTCAGTGTTATCGCTCGTTCATATAAATAATGATTATTGTTACTTAGCACAATACAACAATCTATTGAAGCTTATCGCGCGTTCATGTAAATAATGATTATTGTTACTTAGCACAATACAACAATCTATTGAAGCTTATCGCTCGTTCATATAAATAATGATTATTGTTACTTAGCACGATACAACAATCTATTGAAGCTTATCGCGCGTTTATATAAATAATGATTATTGTTACTTAGCACAATACAACAATCTATTGAAGCTTATCGCGCGTTTATATAAATAATGATTATTGTTACTTATCACAATACAACAATCTATTGAAGCTTATCGCTCGTTCATATAAATAATGATTATTGTTACTTATCACAATACAACAATCTATTGAAGCTTATCGCTCGTTCATATAAATAATGATTATTGTTACTTAGCACGATACAACAATCTATTGAAGCTTATCGCTCGTTCATATAAATAATGATTATTGTTACTTAGCACGATACAACAATCTATTGAAGCTTATCGCGCGTTTATATAAATAATGATTATTGTTACTTAGCACGATACAACAATCTATTGAAGCTTATCGCGCGTTTATATAAATAATGATTATTGTTACTTAGCACAATACAACAATCTATTGAAGCTTATCGCGCGTTTATATAAATAATGATTATTGTTACTTAGCACAATACAACAATCTATTGAAGCTTATCGCGCGTTTATATAAATAATGATTATTGTTACTTAGCACAATACAACAATCTATTGAAGCTTATCGCTCGTTCATATAAATAATGATTATTGTTACTTAGCACAATACAACAATCTATTGAAGCTTATTGCGTGTTTATGTAAACAATTATTGCTGTTACTTAGCACATTCTTATTTTCATTTTGCAAAATTTATTTTTTTTCCATTAAAACATTACCACCATTAGAAAACAGGAATTTAGTTGTTACCTTTTTCACTGTTGTTTCATTCTGTGCTTGGCTGTACAGGTGACTGACCCACGCTAACAAGCCATCAAGAAAGCATGGAAACCACAGCTGGGGCTAATGATAAAAAATTATTGATGAATTCCATTGTACGTGTTACACAGAAACATGTACACAAATACCTATACACACACGTATGTAAGCACGATCTATCAGTTATTATTGGTTTTAAAGATACACAGATACGTGAGTTTATAATCGAAGTCCAGTATATATTTTAAAAATTCAGAAGCTCCAACGTTTTCCAAGAGTCCGCAATTCTTTCTGAGCTATTCACTTCTGCACACAGTGATAAACTATACGAAAATACTCTAGTTTCTGAGTAGTTTGAAATCCACTTGAAATTTTTGCTTTTGTTTTAGTTGTCCTTTACGCTAATATTTTTTTTCATTACCCTTTATAAAGGGAATGTTATATTTGTACCACACAGGCCTGCGAATTTAAACTTCTTAAAAGTTGTTTTGGTTTTAATAACATTTTTTTTTCATAATAAGGCTATCTGCTGAGCCTACCGAGAGGAATCGAATCCCTGATTTTAGAGTTATAAATCCGAAGACTTACCGCTGTATCAGCATTATCATTTCGTATGCTGCAATGATTGGTCGAGAGACATCTATTGTTATTATTCGTCAATATTTTAAGAGTAAGAAAATGAGACCCAGTTTCAGTAAAATGACTGCTTAATGTAAAAGTACATATGATGTCTTGTGAAAAATCTGTATGTGTTGGAAATATATTGATGTCGTTTTCGGATTCAGCGTATAGAAATTACGATAAAACACGGAAAACTGTCAAGACAATAAAACCATTGTACAGGCCTGTATTATTCTTGCTACAGTATTTCTTCACGAAACAGCATAATCGTATAAAATCTAGAGAAGTTATTAATTCTTTAGATAACTATTTGATTAATCACCATATTATATTTATCAATATAAGTGGTAGTATTCTATATCGCTTCTAAATATGAATTATTATTTATCTAGAGGATTGCATAGACTGTATTTTAGAGCCTCGCCTCGTTTAGTCATACTCTGTCTGATGACCATACGTCTTGACAATAACTCTGCAGCGTAGTTTCTATTGAAAAAGATTTCATAGTAAATTTGTCATGCATAAAGTGCACAACTACTCTTTGTTTGCTTTCCACAAGCCATCTAGTGTGGGAAAATAACGGCTTCTAAATATCCATCTTAACAGCCTTATTGGACAGAAATCCATAGGATTTGGGTCTGGAGATTTAATCGGTATGTCGTCTTGTGGAATAAGATGGATGAATAATCATTTCATTGTTCAACTGCTTGAGGCATCAACAGCTTAGCAGATATGCCGAGGAACAGACCTGAGTTCACGTAGTTATGCTACTTTTGAAGATCCTACTTGATCATGTTTGATACTTGTACTCTTGGCACGTGAACGGTTTTTGTCATTGATCTTTTTGCTTGTGGAATGTCACCTGCTCCAAGACATCGAACTTTGCTTATCACGGTTGTGGTAAGACTTATTACAGGTCTTTATCTGGATATTCCTAGACCCCCAAGTTGATTCATATGCCTTTATATTCTTCTTTTATTAAGTACATCAGATATTCCTATATAGGAAGCTCTAAATGGCTGAATTATACGCATTTTTATGATCTGAGTGTATGAATATTTTGCGTGGAAATGGATTGTAATTGGTTTTAAGTGACATTATATTATCTCCATTGCGACGCTAAACAATGTCAAAATTATAGTTTTGATACGTGTTGTTCCATCAGAAATTATTTTGGTTGTTTTGTCATGATAGTTTGCATATGTAGATTGGTTTTAATATAACATACTCAATTTCAATCCCTCTAAAGGCTCTGCATTGTCTGGTGGTTAAGGTGCTCGACTCCTAATATGAGGGTCGCGTATTCGATTCCCTGGCGCACCAAACATGCTTGCCCTTTCAGCCGTGAGGGCGTTATAATGTCGGTCAATCCCAATATCTGTTAGTAAAAGAGTAGCCCAAGAGTTGGCGGCGGGTGGTGATGACTAGCTTCCTTCCTTCTCATTTTACTCTGCTAAATTAGGGACGGCTTGCACAGATATCCCTCGTGTAGCTTTGCGCGAAATTCAAAAAACAAACAAACAAAAATATTAAATAATAATTTCAACTTCGATTTAAAAGGTAACTACTTACTGTAGCGTTCCGTAATTTAACGTGCTAGAAATTATTATGCTTTTAAGGAAACAAAAAATATGCTTTATTGTAACACAGCATTTGTTACATTTCAATCAACTAAGATATGTGGACATTTATAACATTTAAGTAGGCTTAAAGATATAACGTACTATTTCAGCTACCGCTTATTATTACCAACAATGTCACCTTACCACCATTTGATAAGCCCTGACCACAACCGTCTGGAGACTTCGAAACCTACACTTTTGAAGCTGTGCAACAAAAACAGGAAGTGTGCTTTTGGTTGCGTAGTTTCGAATTTTCTTTTCTGATGAACAGTAGGTAATAGAAAATATGGCGTCAGTTTGTAAGGTCTCCGCTGTAAATTACATCAACATAAAAAAGGTATATTTTTATTTGTTCAACGCTGGTACTAGTGATATACAAATAATATTAAACATATTTGTATTTAGCTTAACTCTGTTACTATTATGTAAATATTATTAAGCCTATTTTTACTTAATTTAACTCTGGTACCAGCGATGTGCAAACATTATTAAGCCTATTTTTATTTAATTTAACCGTGGTACCAGCGATCTACAAACATTACTGTTATTATCATCAAGTTGATTTAAAAACGGAAAAGTAGTACACATTTTTTTCCAGAATATATTAGACTTTTGGTTCGGTTGTTGTTAAATGCGAAACTATACAATAGGCTATCTGTGCTCTGCCCAAACAGATATCGAAATCTGATTTTTAGCGTAGTAAACTCGTAGAGTTACATTTAAGTTACTGGGTGAGGTGGGGAGAATTCTTGAGTCACGAGTTTCTCTGTTAAACTTCAGCTTCTCATCTTTTTCCCGATAAGTGTATTCTCCAACTCAGACCCGTGTATAATTTCTTCTTATTTAGGCATGTTAAAAAAGGAAAGAAGAGACATTTATATGTATATATTGATGCTGCATTTGAAATTTAATTACCTTCTTCCAGAGGTACAATGCCTGAGAACACACAACACTATAAAATTAGTTTCGATGCTTGTTGTGGACAGATAGGCCTGGCATGGCCGAGCGGGTTAAGGCGTGCACTCGTAATCCGAGGGTCGCGGGTTCGCGCTAAACATGCTCGCCCTCCCAGCCGTGGGGGTGTATAATGTGACGGTCAATCCCACTATTCGTTGGTAAAAGAGTAGCCCAAGAGTTGGCGGTGGGTGGTGATGACTAGCTGCCTTCCCTCTAGTCTTACACTGCTAAATTAGGGACGGCTAGCACAGATAGCCCTCGAGTAGCTTTGTGCGAATTTCCAAAACAAACAAACAAATGTTGTGGACAGAGC
Source organism: Carcinoscorpius rotundicauda (assembly GCA_011833715.1). Taxonomy (NCBI): domain Eukaryota; kingdom Metazoa; phylum Arthropoda; class Merostomata; order Xiphosura; family Limulidae; genus Carcinoscorpius; species Carcinoscorpius rotundicauda. The sequence goes on along the minus strand of CM022391.1, from coordinate 176,056,016 downwards.
AGAAATATCCATTTGTGTTGCTTTGTGCTTTGTTACAAAAGGAAAAATTTGATTTGAAAATCGTGATAAGACACAACAATTAATATTTTGATAGGATACAGCAAACGTAGAAATAATTATGTAAAAGTTATGAGTGATTTAAAATTCAAAGTTTTATCATTATCTTATTGAAAACTTTAAAAAATAAAGCCTGGATATTGGTATTAAATTTAAAACTTGTTCCATAATTTAATGGAGACTTAATGGAAGTTCTGACTGCTTACGGTTTAATTTTGATGCATAAAGACCCTGTTAAGTAAATCAACTCTCTTATCTTGCTTCGCAACAAGCTGTCTTTAATATATTATAACATGATGTTTGTTATTACATACTAAAAAATATCGATTAGGCAGAAGATAGATGTTTCATTATTATGGTCACACAATTTGTTGAAAACAGTACTTTACTAAATGATTAAAAAATAGTCCGTGCAAACACCAATAAAATGTTTATTAACACTTAAATTTACGCTTTAATTTATAAAATTAATTTAACCAGCACCTCCCACGAAGTAAATACTAAGATTACGGTGAATACCAGCACGTGCCACAAAGTTGTTGTTGTTGTTGTTTAGAATTAAGCACAAAGCTATACAATGGGTTATCTGTGTTCTGCCCCGAAATCCGGATTTTCGCGTGTAAGTCCGCAGACATACCGCTCAGCCCCTTGGGGGCATGCCGCAAAGTAAATGATAACATTATGGGAATAATCCAGTTTTTCTATACAGTTCTGGATCATTAAGTATTTAACTTACCACTTTCCTTATCCTAACGAATTACACTACACAAAAATTATTTTTACTTTTTCTTGTTTCTGGGCAGAAAGTGTTATTTCCCAATTGCTTATGTCTAGAGTAAATGAAAAAAAAGACCTATTTTTCTCTTCAAATTTTGCTTTTGTGACCCAGGTGATGAAATTTTCAAATTTACCCATTTTTCAGAACAATTCCAGGTAGATTCAGTGCTGAGTAGCTGATAGAGAATTTTCTCGAACTTACAAGAATTTTCAAGAACCTTTTAGAATTTTTAGAGCTTTCCATAGTGATATATATACAGAGGCTCAGCACTCACCACTTCAGCTTAGTTCCAGCTGTTTAAGTGAACACATAGACCTATCTGATTTTATCAAAGATGGCATCAAGAAGCTGCAAACATTCTCCAGACGCATTCTGCTGTGCGTGTGGCCAATTTATCAAGAAAAGAGCGAAAAAGTACTCCGTGACAGCATCTGCTAAATTGAATGAAGCCTACAAGCCATATTTCAGCATATTTGTTGGAATCAAGACAAACCGTGGGCACCTCAGTTTACCTACAAGCACTACAAAAATAACTCTAGAAGGTAAAACGGGCAATTTTGCTCGCTTGAATAGTAAGATCTTATATTGTACAAATTTTAGACCTTTTAGAATTTAATTATCTTTTAATTTATTTTTAACTTTGAATAGTATAGAAAAAATATCACATATCAAATATTTTGCATGAACCTCTTACACATTAGTTGTGGATGAAATAAATTTATTCTTCATAATAACAATTTTATTTTGCTTTTTTGCAGGTTGGTACTGAGGGGAAAAGAAAGCCATGAAGTTTGCTATTCCAATAATTTGGCGTGAACCCACCGACCACTCAAGCAATTGCTATTTCTGCATGGTAGACCCTGTCAAACGTAGGGCTGGCAAGAACACATCTACTATCATGTATCCGGACCTTCCATCATCCATCGCCCCAGTGCCACATTGCCCTGCGCCCCCTGTACCCACTCCACCAGAGTGAAAGCAGCCATCTCGAAAAACTACTCACTTCTGAACATTTTTGTATAACTTGAGTATAAAGACATGTAAATATTGATTCATATGTTGTTTTGTTCAGACCTTATGTAAATGAAAATGTGCAATTTTGCCAGTTTTTACATAGAAAATAGGTTAATTTCTAAATTTCATTATCCGGGTCACAAAAGTAAAGTTTGAAGGGAATATTGACAATTTTCTGTACTTTCGCAACACAAACAATTAAGAAATAACACGTACTATCCAGGAACAAAATTTCTGTTAAATAGTGTTATTGAAGAACCAATTGTCGTGTTGTGGTGTTTCAAGTTTCTCATTGAACATCGATCTAGTCTTTGAATGGGGCCTTGCATGGCAGGGTGGGTTAAGGCGTTCGACTCATAATTTGAGGTACGCGGGTTTGAATCCCCGTCGCACTAAACATGCTCGCACTTTTAGCCGTGGGGACGTTATAACGTAACGGTAAATTCCACAATTCATTGGTAAAAGAGTAAACCAAGAGTTGGCGGTGGGTGGTGATGACTTGCTGTCTTCCCTCTAATCTTATACTGCTAAATTAGGGACGGCAAGTATAGTTTTTGTGAAATTCGTAAAACAAACTAGTTTCTAATCAGGTTATATTTACTGTAACCTTCAAAGTTTTAATACAATGAAATCTTAGGGTTTGACTAGGAACGGAAAATATAGTACATAAGAACGAATTATCATCATAAAACTTTGGCTGACGTCACAAGATATTTCATACGTATGCAGTACGTTTTGTCTAGATTGGTGGCATTACTCTGCAGTACTGTTTAATTCTGCGTTCAGTAAACATTGGTGAGTAACAATAACGTAAATTAGAGTTAGTTAACTAGGATCATAATTTGTTACGTGAGTTTATATATAACGTAAAAATATACAACTTCGTTATTGAGCAAACTGGCTTATCAGGCCAAGTGTAGTTAGATCACATGGTGTGGGTCTCGAAACCCGAAGTTGTATCCACGAAATTCTGCACTTTCAAATGTAAGGGATCTGTAGCTGCATCGAAGATGCAAAGTCGGACGCTTGTCCGTCGTGTTAGCAGATTTAAATTAATGATGGCTGGGCCTAAATCTTTGAAGTCTCTGACTTGATTTTTTAACACGTGTCACATAAAATATGTGTTCACATTGGAAATACCAAGTACAAAAAGATCACACAGAGTCCTGTAGCATACGAAGTTGTATAGAGGAAATACTATTACGTAGGAAACTCATGTTGAAATATTTAACCTTATGGAACGTTTGTCCTTTATAATCAGTTGTATTGGATTGTTTAAAGAAAGCACCAATAAGTGAAAGCTATTGTACATTACAACAGATTGTTTGTCGAGTATGTCTGTTATCTTCATATTTAACTTAAACGTACTGTAGTTATTTTATGTTATGAATTTCTGGTTCTCGAGAGGTAAACAGTAACATTTTATTTTATCATGTTTCATCATATAGCTATCCAAAAACAACAACAAACGTAGTTGTCGCAATTTACAAAAATGTGGCTATTATTTTATTGTGTATTGTTTTAGTCCACCTGTAACAGAAAAGTTCTTCATTAGTTTCAATGTAATTGTGTTACAAATGGGTCTTGCTACAGAAGGTATTTATTGCATTTTTGTCACAGACACCATATTATGGTGTTTTTCATTAAAAACGTCTAGTTTCGTAGCTATACCATACACAATGAAAAACAATCCATTTTAGGCCAGTTTTCCACGTTGAATGTCGAGCATTCATCTAGAATGATGGCATTGGTCAATCTTATGTCGTAATCAGAGAGTTCATGGCCCTCACATGCGTTAAGTTAACACATCTTTTTATAACTATATTTCATAACGAATGTGGTGTCACGCGAAATCGGAATAGCGTGAAACGTGGAACACCTACTGTATTCCAATCGATCCAAACATTCTTATACTTGGATATAAAATGTGTTTTCAAGAACAGCAGGAAAAAAAAGGAAAGTTGTACGTCTAACTATTTTTTATTAAGAGTTTTTGAGTAAACAATAATAAATTTCACTCGTGAGAGGCGTATTTTAATAAATAATTTAAATATTCAACGTAATAATAAGAGTTAACTATAAAAAAGAATATTCGTTCACGTGGAATAAATATGTTTAAACTATCATAATGATCAATACAGACCAGTACCACGTTATATCAACCAACAACACTGATCAAAACAGAGTAGTAACCAAGGTAACTCAGTACCACGTTATTTCAACCAACAACACTGATCAAAACAGAGCACTAACCAAGGTAACTCAGTACCACGTTATATCGACCAACAACACTGATCAAAACAGAGTAGTAACCAAGGTAATTTAGTACTACGTTATATCAACCAACAACACTGATCAAAACAGAGTAGTAACCAAGGTAACTCAGTGCCACGTTATGTCAATCAACAACACTGATCAAAACAGAGTACTAACCAAGGTAACTCTGTACCACGTTATATCAACCAACAACAATGATCAAAACAGAGAAGTAACCAAGGTAACTCAGTACCACGTTATATTAACCAACAACACTGATAAAAACAGAGTAGTAACCAAGGTAACTCAGTACCACGTTATGTCAAATAAGAACACTGATCAAAACAGAGAAGTAACCAATGTAACTCAGTACCACGTTATATCAACCAACAACACTGATCAAAACAGAGTAGTGACCAAGGTAGTTCAGTACCACGTTATATCAAATAACAACACTGATCAAAACAGAGTAGTAACCAAGGTAACTCAGTACCGCGTTATATCAAATAACAACACTGATCAAAACAGAGTAGTAACCAAGGTAACTCAGTACCACGTTATGTCAAGCAACAACACTGATCAAAACAGAGTAGTAACCAAGGTGACTCAGTACCACGTTATATTAACCAACAACACTGATAAAAACAGAGTAGTAACCAAGGTAACTCAGTACCACGTTATGTCAAATAAGAACACTGATCAAAACAGAGTAGTAACCAAGGTAACTCAGTACCACGTTATATCAACCAACAACAATGATCAAAACAGAGTAGTGACCAAGGTAATTCAGTACCACGTTATATCAAATAACAACACTGATCAAAACAGAGAAGTAACCAATGTAACTCAGTACCACGTTATATCAACCAACAACACTGATCAAAACAGAGAAGTAACCAAGGTAACTCAGTACCGCGTTATATCAAATAACAACACTGATCAAAACAGAGTAGTAACCAAGGTAACTCAGTACCCCGTTATGTCAAGCAACAACACTGATCAAAACAGAGTAGTAACCAAGGTGACTCAGTACCACGCAATGTCAAGCAACAACACTGATCAAAACAGAGTAGTAACCAAGGTAACTTAGTACCACGTTATATCAACCAACAACAATGATCAAAACAGAGAAGTAACCAAGGTAACTCAGTACCACGTTATGTCAAATAAGAACACTGATCAAAACAGAGAAGTAACCAATGTAACTCAGTACCACGTTATATCAACCAACAACACTGATCAAAACAGAGTAGTGACCAAGGTAATTCAGTACCACGTTATATCAAATAACAACACTGATCAAAACAGAGTAGTAACCAAGGTAACTCAGTACCGCGTTATATCAAATAACAACACTGATCAAAACAGAGTAGTAACCAAGGTAACTCAGTACCACGTTATGTCAAGCAACAACACTGATCAAAACAGAGTAGTAACCAAGGTGACTCAGTACCACGTTATGTCAAGCAACAACACTGATCAACACAGAGTAGTAACCAAGGTAACTTAGTACCACGTTATATCAAGCAACAACACTGATCAAAACAGAGTATTAACCGAGGTAACTCAGTACCACGTTATATCAACCAACAACACTGATCAAAACAGAGTAGTAACCAAGGTAACTCAGTACCACGTTATATCAAATAACAACACTGATCAAAACAGAGTAGTAACCAAGGTAACTCAGCACCACGTTATACCAAGCAACAACACTGATCAAAACAGAGTAGTAACCAAGGTAACTCAGCACCACGTTATACCAAGCAACAGCACTGATCGGAACAGATTATCAGCTAACTCATTATAATCTTATTCTAAACAATGTTTCTGAAAACAACAAAGCGACATTGCTATATCAAGAGAAAGGCGGTGCCATATCATTCTAAACAGCTGCAGGAATAGAATAGTATTGTTGTATTCTAATCCCTTTCCTGATAAAAAAAATAAAATATTATACCACGGAATAGTCATGACCAAGATAGACTCGTATCATCTTATCCTAATGAAGAAAGAGCACGCTTTAAGCTTTATTGTCTTACCCTAAATTACTGTCCTATTAAAAATATACGTTTTGCTGTCATAATCAGTAAATAACATGCATTACTGTAATTTCAGTTTTTATAAATGTTATATTTTACTGTAAATTCAGTAATGTAGAATAGTTTTAAATTTCATTTTCCTTTTAATTCAGAGTGTGAGGTTAAGGCCAGTCAGCTTCATTAGGAAACGAGTGCGTATAGTGTTGTTCATTACAAGCTCTGTTGTTATACATATCGTATTATATGCGCGAAAATAGTTCGTGTGTTAATGTTAAGGATAGTTGAACATTAATAAACGTGTTTATTGTCGAGGGTTTAAGAATAGTCAAATTATTATGGTAAAAACAAACCAACTTTTATCACTTGGATACTGCGTTTCGTCCAGAGTCCTTGGAACTTCGACAAAGGTCAAGTTTATTTTTCGAGCCGAGCTGACCTCCTTCAAAGCGGCAATGACGTCACGGATGAGATACTGAAACTGACATAGCTTGATGGCGGGTTTTGTTTCTACATATGCAACTAGTAGAGAAGTAATAGAAACAACAAATGAGGACAGTGTAAGCCTAAGTTACTACATAAAGCATACACGTTGTACAATAATAATATAATACAATGATTCGGTTTTGTTTAAGGTTTATTTAGTAATTTCTAGAAATACAAGTATATTTAGAACACTGTGTTTAAGGAAAACATTGTGAACATTTTCGTTTAGAAACAAACTGTGTTACAAAAGTGGTTCGATTTATTGTTAGTATTTATTGAACTCAAATAATCCTATACATATCAACAGTCCTTTGCTGGTACAGAGGTAAGTCTACGGATTCACAACCCTAAAATCAGGGTTTCGATTCCCTATGGTGGATGCGGTGGGAAGTTGTTTTACTGTAAGAAAACATACACACATGCACATGTATATATCAACATTGAAACACATTCACATTGCACTTTACATATGCACGTGAAAAGTACATGTACCAACAATCTACAAATAACTATTTTTGTTATATACAACGGCTAACTAGCAGAACGTAATAACTACGCATAATATCGTGAATTGATGTTACAGATTTAACATCTGCAAGCTAACTGATGTTTTTCGTTTCATATACATCTCTCTGTCAGTTCAAGCTTTATAAATAACGTTTAGTACAAATTTTCAACAATACCTTGTTTTAATGGGCCCGGCAGGGCCAGGTGGGTTAGGGCGTTCGACTCGTAATTCGAGGATTGCGAGTTAGAATAACTGGCGCACCAAACATGCTTGCCCTTTCAGCCGTGGGGGCGTTATAAGGTTTTGGTCAATCCCACTATTCGTTGGTAAAAAAGTAGCCTAAGAGCTGGCGATGGGTGATGATGACTAGCTGCCTTCTCTCTGGTCTTACACTGCAAAATTAGAGACGGTCAGCGTAGATAGCCCTCATGTAGCTTTGCGCGAAATTAAAATACAAAAAGAAATGAGGCATTATCACAAGGCTATATTCAGTAAGTGTTAAAAGGAAATTTAGTATATAAGCAATTTCTTAATCAAATGTATAGGAGGAGATGTTACAGGAAGGTACTCTGAGACATCAAACTTATACGTAATTTTCAAGGTTTTTTTAACCTTACCTGCATTACTACAATAATACAAATTCAATTTTATGGTAATGCTCAAAAGAGTTAACTTTATAATTCAATACCATTAAGTAACACGCGCGTACGTAAGGGGAGAGGCTTTAAGAGGTTGAGCCGAGCCACTTATTTTGAGATCTGAAAAAAATTATGCTTATATTTACAGCACAGCTGATCATGGTGTTGGCACGTACTCCAACACCCGTAGTATTAGCTTATGGAGAGGCATGCGCTACAACACCCGTAGTATTAGCTTATGGAGAGGCATGCGCTACAACACCCGTAGTATTAGCTTATGGGGAGGCATGCACTACAACACCCGTAGTATTAGCTTATGGGGAGGCATGCGCTACAACACCCGTAGTGTTAGCTTATGGAGAGGCATGCACTACAACACCCGTAGTGTTAGCTTATGAGGAGGCATGCGCTACAACACCCGTAGTATTAGCTTATGAGGAGGCATGCACTACAACACCCGTAGTGTTAGCTTATGAGGAGGCATGCACTACAACACCCGTAGTGTTAGCTTATGAGGAGGCATGCACTACAACACCCGTAGTGTTAGCTTATGAGGAGGCATGCACTACAACACTCGTAGTGTTAGCTTATGAGGAGGCATGCACTACAACACCTGTAGTGTTAGCTTATGAGGAGGCATGCACTACAACACCCGTAGTGTTAACATGATATGAATGCTGATTGTGCTTCACATAATATAACTTGGCTTTTGATGTCACAAATAAGAATCCCACTTTCGAGTGCTCTGCGTTCGGCCTAAGTATTACGACATCAACACACTAAAGCTTGTTTTAAGTACAACTACTGTGGTGTATAGGTTCTTTGAATGCTCTAACTTCGGTTTGTATAACACTCAACTATTACTAAACTTTGTAGTTGTAATGTGTTATGAAATACTTTAAATGTGAGACTAACATTTATGTTCTTGCTTATTCGAAGTTTATTTTCATCATTGTAATATTGAGGTTTCTAAGGTAACTCAAACTATTTTTGTATACTCATTTGCCTCCGTAAAAGTAATTTTAAAGTCTAAACTTGTTTACATATTATAACGAAATCACATTTCAAAGGTCAATCAACTTCGTTAGAAAACGAGTGCGTTTCGAGTTGTACATTAACAGCTCTATTGTTATATATATATCTATTATATGCGTGAAAATACTTCGTGTGTTAATGTCAAAAAAGACTACACCTGGTATAACTTTGAACATTGAATGAACTTTGATAAAAGTTGTGTGAATTCATGTCCTATGTTCCATGTACTAGTTTAAATGTTAACTTGGATTTTTTTCTCCTGTGTTTTATGTAGTAGGTTAAATGTTAACTTAGATTATAGGTGTAGGGTTCTGGTTTTCTGTGTTTTATGTAGTAGGTTAAATGTTAACTTAGATTATAATTGTAGGATTCTGGATTATCTGTGTTTTATGTAGTAGGTTAAATGTTAACTTAGATTATAGTTGTAGGGTTCTGGTTTTCTGTGTTTTATGTAGTAGGTTAAAGATTAATTTAAACTTTGGTTGTATGAGTTTATTTCTTAAGTTTCATATTACAGACTAAATTTTAATTGAAACTGTGGTTGTATGAGTTTGTTTCCTGTGTTTCATGTAGTAGTTTAAATACTAACTTACAGTTATATTCAAAGCTATATTTACTAGTTTAAAGGTTAAAATTAATTGTAGTTGTATAATTTTTCCTATGTTGTAAATAATAGTTTAAATGTTAGCTTAGATTTCATTAGTTTTTTTCCATCGTGTCAGAATGTATTTATGAAATTTCACTTTGGTCCAATTCTAATCTTTTTTAATACCTCGTTGTTAACTTTAGTAGTACAGAAACTTTATGAATTAGGGATAACTGTATAGATATGCAAAGCCTCGTGTTAGATGTTCTGTATTTAATAATTATTAATATGAACCAGCAGTTAAACACTTACGATTGATGCATATGTCTCGCAATTCACAGCACGTGAGCATTCCTAAATCTAGAAGGTACAAGATAGAATCATGATTTCTGTTTACTGTTGACTATATTTTGTGATTTCTGTTTATTGTTGACTATATTTTGTGATTTCTGTTTACTGTTAACTATATTTCGTGATTTCTGTTACTTTTAAGCCAAATGTTTTGTCTCCTGTCTTACCATTTGGGGCTATTATAATATTTGTTTATAATTGGAGCGATGGGTCGATAGTTTCCAATGTTATTGCCTACAACAGGACAAATAAATTAAATCGCAACTTCGAATAGGTTTGTAGCATGATAGCTTTCGTATAGGCTTTTATCAAGCACGTGCTTGATAGTTCTCACAGTATTCGTCACACGAACTTGTGTCACAGAATCTGAGACATAGAAGGATTCACCAGTTGTCCCTTTCTCCAGATTCTGGGAGCACTATTATTCCTTATTAACAAAAGTACCATTAAAATTTAGAAGAAAACAAACATATTTAACAACATTGCAGGTTTTCCAAGATCTCACTTTAATTTCACAATTCTTACCGATTGTCACAAAGCGAAATTCTGCACGTGACAAAAAAAACAAAAACTGGTGTTTCTCTATATGTACTCACAGGTGGAAATATAATTTTGTTTTGGTTGAGGCTAACAATACTTAAAGAAACAAACGAAAATAACTGATTGTAAGTTACTTTCAAATACTGGAAGAAGAATCCTCTGAAAACATTACTTAAAAAATGAAAATCAAAAAAACATATGTTGTTTGTTTTAGAATTAAGCACAAAGCTACACAGTGGGCTATCTGTGCTCTGCCCACCACGGGTATCGAAACCCGGGTTTTAGTGTGTAAGTCCGCAACCATACCACTGTGCCACTAGGGGGCATGAAAAAGCCATATTATTACATAGGCTATTTCGCTGAAATTGGGCCGCGGGTTTGCCTTGTTGTAGTAAAGCTATGGATATCGCAGCTAAAGAGCCAGATTGGAATTTGTACGATACTCCAAAATAGCTATCCCAGTTTAAGCTTGGAATGCACTGTAACAGTTGCAATCAATGTTTTATTGTGGGAGGGGGTGTAGAGTGCTATTAACTGGTTTTCTTTATTTTAATCAGTAGTTTAAACTTAGGGACGACAGCAAAAAGTTTTAGTAACTTTGTCATAAATATAAATACAAAATATAAATATCTTATTAATTATTATCACTATGAAAAGGAAACCAACCCTTAAAATTTAAAAATAATGGTAACACACACAATCATATTGGAAGAGAGCGTTTGTTTGACGACTTTTGATGCGCAAATAAGCAGGTCACATGACAGTAATGGCTGAAGTAAAGTCACAGTGAAACAGAATATACGAAAACTATATTTTGACAAATGTTTGGCGTCACCTATGTCGCATGGTGTCACTGAAATGTGATACACTTGTATCATAAGACTGTGTTTGGATCGAAAATTTATAATTCATGAAATAATGATATCGTTTGTAGTTAATACTTCAAGAATCATCTACAAAGAAATGAGACCTCCAGCATCTTGTACCTCACGATCATAAAGAACAACAGAAAAATTCATCCACACCTTAGGCAAATGAAGAAACATAAACGAAAAAAAATCTCTGTCTGGAGATGAGACTAACCGGGTATGAATTCACCAAAATTGGGTTTCCAGTCATACCACTCACTTAGCCAACGCATACCTCAAGTAGCTGAGGAATAAACGAGTGCTTTTGCATACAAATACATACTAGTTAAGCCGCTGAACAAAACACTTTTGGATTTCTGGGCGATTGCAATGTTAAAATGGGCATACTAAAAGCATCATCTTAAGCGTTCTAGACAAGATGACTTATGGAAAGAATGCAAAGAAGAGTGGTGTGCATCATATACGAACACCTTACTGTCAAGATTCATGGTTTTCAGATAGAGATTACTGGATGTAGGCTTTAAAGCTATATCATTTTGATACAACGTACTCATTCTATAAATATATTGGCTCTGCACGAGTTAGAACGAAGTGACATAGTGATCGGTGTTTTGGACTCAAAATTTAAAGATTGGGAGTTCGATACTTTTCCACAAAATGTCGTTAGGAAAGACATTTTATCTCCTCTACTTCATTCTACTAAACTGTATAATGAGCATCAGGGAGTACTTGGTGGTTAGTCTGGGATGAAATGTGTCACGTAGTTTAGTAGAGATGTGTCACAATGCTCCTCCGTTTGTGCCACAGGGAACTGCAGTTAACCACCGGCCTTATGTGCTTAATTACTTGAATACATTGGCAACATAACATATTTATGTCTATTTTGTGTTTTCGTAAGTTTCAGTCCGACTGGGAGTGACTTTAATGCGATTGGGAATGAATTGTTTATTAACAAGTATAATTATTTTTCAGAGTAGCCACACGAATAATTTTAGTTATCAGAACGCAAAAGGACACAAGTAGGCCCATAGTTACTGTAAGTCAGAAACTGAATGTGTGAACAATACCTTTAGTTAACACAGGTGAGAAAAAATAACACACAAGTGAACAGAGGTACTGGTGAAATTATTATGTTAAAAGTCACACAAGAAAAGAAACTTTGATCATCGGTTATCAAAACTCAGGAATCATACAAGTCGGTACACATAAGACAATATTTTATATAAGTCTAAAACACACAACTTAAGGCTAGAGTTGCTTTAACTGATAAACTACATAGAAAATCCCATACATTGTACTAACCAGAATTCAGGAGGCACACAAGTGAACATACATACTGCTACTAGTATTTGATATTAGGTATATATTTTCAGGCTACAAAAATAAATACAGTAGTTACGACTAGTGAAGGAGTTAAGCTTTCACAGCTTGTTATATGTAATGGGAAAAACTAGTAGATTTTATTTGGGGTCCTCTAGACTAGCATGTACTTTGTTTCTAAGGAAGCTACTAATGAAGATATACAATTTTTGTGTAGAGTTTGTGGTTTATAGGAGTATTAGAGGCAATAGATGATGGGAAGTGTTAACTGTGGGAAATGACAGTAGTATTTGCATAGGAACTTAAGATTTTACATATAATGAATACATTAGTTAACAATGTCTTCCACGAAGTGAGAAAAAGTACTTTTAGGGCTAAAAATGGTGATTGTAATTGTCATGAGACTATTCTATTGTGTAACAGATTTTAGCCTTTGACTTCTGTACATTGAGGTATTATTAGAGGTAAGGAAAACAAAAGGACCAGAGAAGGATGTGGATGATAAGGAGGTTGATTCCTTGACAAGGATAGTCTGTTACAGAAAACCAAATGGCTTTGATAAAATTACAGAGAATATTGACAATTAGATTAAGGCTTAATCTATTAATAAGTCATTATTATAGATGGTTTTAATTCCAGGCATATAAACAGAAAAATACTTGGTTCTAACCATGAGGGAGAAGGTTTTTTTTTTTGGAAACTATACAAGATGGTTTTCTTGGCCAGTTAGACGAGGAACCTACCAGAAACGTGGAGAGCATTTTGGTGTAAATAATCATTGCTCTATTAGGTTCGATGTTTTGCAGAATATAGATATAAGGAATAATGGCATTTTGCTTACAGATTTCAAAATAAGCTTTTTTGAAAAGATGCCACAAAAATTGTTTTTTAAACCACGCAGCTGAGTTATTTGGAGATACTGGTCAGATGTAGAAGTTTTTCCAGGTAAATTTTAATGTTCAAGGTAAAATTTGTTGTTGAATTTCGCGCATAGGTGCACGAGGACTATGTGTGCTAATTTAGCAGTGTAAGACTAGAGGAAAAGCAGTTAGTCATCACCACCCACCGCCAACTCTTGGGCTACTCTTTTGCCAACGAATAGTGAGATTAGCCATAACATTATTACGCCCACACGGCAGAAAGGGCGAGCATGTTCGGTATGACGAGGATTCGAACCCGCCATTCTCATATTACGAGTCGAACGCTTTAACCCACCTGACTATACCAGACCGCGTAAAAATACTCTTTATAGAAAGAATAGGATAGCTGCAAAAAAAAAACAGGTTGGGTAAAAAAAAACTAAGAAATAGAATTAAAGAAGAGAATCATAAATGTAAGAAATTTAAATTGACTTGTATGACAAGAGACTTAGAATATTATAGAATATCAAGAAAGTTTGTAAAACAGGAAAATCGAACATCAAAAAGGATCTACGAGAAACAAGATTTACAGAAAATGTAAAAATGAGCAGAAAAGATTTCCTTAAATAATTGAATGTAAACAAAATGTTGAAATAGTAGTGGGATTCTCGAGGGATGATAGAGATAAGTATCTGATGATTACCAGTTGGATTGGTTGTTACACTCTGCTTACCTTTTGGTTTTGTTTGTTTGTTTTTGGAATTTCGCAACATATTTTGGCGTGACACGGGCGCGAACCCGCGACCCTCATTATTACGAAGCGCACGCGTTTACGCGCTCGGCCATGCCAGTCCCTCTTTCTGGATTTACTAACAAATATTTAAACAATATTTCACATCTAGAACAGCTGCTAAATGGGTTTGTTTTGAACTTCGCGCAAAGACTTAGGGTTTGTTTTTGAATTTCGCACAAAGCTACTCGAGGGCTATCTGTACTAGCCGTCCCTAATTTAGCAGTGTAAGACTAGAGGGAAGGCAGCTAGTCATCACCACCCACCGCCAACTCTTGGGCTACTCTTTTACCAATGAAGAGTGGGATTGACCGTCACATTATAACGTTCCCACGGCTGAAAGGGCAAGCATGTTTGGCGCGACTGGGATGCGAACCCGCAACCCTCAGATTACGAGTCGCATGCCTTAACACGCTTGGCCATGCCGGGCCCAAGACTTAAAGTGACCTGATTGTGGTGTTTAAGAATGCAAATGAAAGCAACAGCGTTGGTACACAATTTTTTTTTTCGTATTTAATAGTGAGAATACTAGGACGAGAGAACACAATATGCATTTTGGCATGGTACGATTCATCTTCATCTGAGACAATTTAATTTTTCTAGCAGGGTTGTTGGCCTTTGAAATGGATTGTCTTCAGATGTTTTAGAGGTAATACAGCTCAATGAATTTAATAAAAACCTCGACAAGTATTTATGTTTATGTTTTTAAAGTTAATTTAGTTTAGCGTGTGGAATCGACAAGCTGGACAAACAGGTTCCACTTTGTCCCAGAAAGTTATATAATATTATATGTATGTAATACAGTTAGTTTTAAGAATACGTAACCACACAAGCGAACATGCATAAAAATAAAAAAAGGCATTAAAGAGAACAATGAATACGTAACAACAATACAACTGAACACTCATACACAGATTTATTATTTGTTCTCAAATTTCAGGAACCACTCGTGTGAACAATTACAGAGCAATGGTTCCTGTAAGACAGAAGCCAAACAAGTGAGTTTATATGGAATTATAATTAGTTTATTGTAATTAAAACAAGTAAACAAATGTAAACATGTAGCTACTATCAGCCACAAAACATCACACGAGCAGCACAATAGTTATCAGAAACTAAATCCGCCCAGATGAACTGATACAAAGTTTAGTTTCTATACGAAGTGTCTCCCAGTAGCACAGTGGTAGGTTTGCGGACTTACACGCTATAAAACCGGGTTTCGATACCAGTGGTGGGCAGAGCACAGATAGCCCGTTGAGTAGCTTTGTGCTTAATTCAAAACAAACAAACGAATCACACGAAGGAAATCCTCCAAATAGAACTGCACTTATTAAAAGTCACAAACCACACAGCCAGAACTACGACTTTTAGAACTCAGAGATAACACCAAGTGGATAGAATTAGTTTTATAGTTGCTTTATTACTCAGAAGTGAAGCACATGTTGTTATAAGTAAGAAACCACACAGTCAACACTTGTAGCATTATAGTTACTGTACAAGAAAGAAACTACAATAGAAACACATGTAGAGCTACAGTTACTAAAGTAGTCAGAATATAACAAACGAAGACGCACAAAACTTGTCACTATATGAGTCAAAAACCACAAAACGTGTATAACCATAAATATTTTTCGAAAACAACAGTTATATTAGTTATATTTATTAGAATAACTAACCAAGAGAAACGCTTAAAACTTGCACAAAAATACACTTTTTGAACCTCAAAGACCCTAAACATGTACACGCAAACAGGATATGAATTAAATTTTTTAAAAAAGTATTACATGTGTGAAAATTTCAGTTCTACAGTTATCAAAACTTAAAAACAGACAAACAGATAATTGGTACGCTCTTAGCTTTCCAAACATAGAAGTAATGCAAGTGGCCATATATATATTACTATTATAAAACTAAGAAATAATTTTGAAACTGTCACCTCACCCAGGTTGAATGGTTTGACACCAACAGTCTGTGTTAAAGTAACAACTATAAAGATACACCATCCAAGCGTTGTTGAGCTCATCTTATATAGGTGTTAAAAAAATTCTAACACATCTTCATTAAAGAAAGAAACAAAGCTTGATAAACACGCACTATCTGCAATTCGAAAAGCGCTTAGTTTTTGAAGTCGATCAGGTTTCGTTGTTCTTTTATTTCACACGGACAGGCGAGGAGGTATCGATTGAGAGACGTAAGCCTCACAGGGTAGAAGAACAAAACCAAAGACTTTAGACTTCGATACGTTTGCGCAAAGCGAAAACAAAAAAAAATGTATCCTTTAAACAATTCATTTCCGAGTGGTGGTTAACGTATCGAACCGCGGGTCAGTGTGTCCGAGATGTGACGTCGCTGGACATCTCCGCACTTTCAGCAGTGAATGCCTCATAAACAGGACAGTAAATCCTTATATTTGGCTCAAAAGCGCTTATGATTGCCTGCTTCGTGACGACAAAAAATCCCCTTGAAGTGAAAATTGTATTCTCAAGACGGCTGGTACGGGTATTAAAACTAATTAAAATAATGTACAGAACAACTTTCCAACTTTCTTAGGTCATCTTCAGGTTTCTTTGTAACACTAAAGCTTTAATACCCATACATATTGAGAATACATAATTGATTGCTTGATTTCCTTTGATCATTAGATCAAAATTATACGTGGCTCTACCTTAATCCTAGGGATCTCTGATCTGGACATGAAATTGAAAATCCAAACCCCTTACAAACGTTTCTCGGGGTAAACAGCGGCAAGTTTTCGAGCTTACAATGTAAAAATCCACGATTTGATTCACCGCAGTGTTTGTTTGTTTGTATGAATTTCGCGCAAAGCTACACCAGGGCTATCTGCGCTAGCCGTCCCTAATTTTACAATGTAAGACTAGAGGGAAGGCAGCTAGTCATCACCACCCACCACCAATTTTTGGGATTGGCAATCACATTATAACGCCCCCACGGCTGAAAAAGCGAACATTTTTGGTGCGAAGGGGATTCGAACCCTCGAACCTTGGATTACGAGTCCAACCCCTTAACCCACTTGGCCATGTCATAGTGAAACAATGCACATATACGTAACTCATTGTGTAGCTTTGCGCTGAAACTCACCACCACTACCAGTAAGGTCTTTGAAAGTGTTTTAAAACTTCAGTATTAACATTTATAAGGGAAGGTACGGGAAATTAGATAAATTAAATAATGAATGAGAAAAACAATTTGTTACATGGTTTTGCAACACACATTTTACAAATCATTAAATTAAACATCAACTGACATACAGAACTCTTTATTTCACACACCAGAAAACAAAATGTCTAGTAAGCCTGAGAACATTTGTTTCTTGTAGCATAGTTTGAATATCTAATCAATTGTGTGTGTGTTTCTGTTAGCCCAGCCACATCAGGCTGGCCAAGCGCGTTAAGGCGTGCGCTTCGTAATCTGAGGGTCGCGGGTTCGCGCCAAAGTCGCGCCAAACATGGTTGCCCTCCCAGCCGTGGGGGCGTTAAAATGTGACGGTCCCACTATTCGTTGGTAAAAGAGTAGCCCAAGAGTTAGCGGTAGGTGGTGATGACTAGCTGCCTTCTCTCTAGTCTTACACTGCTAAATTAGAGACGACTAACACAGATAGCCCTCAAGTAGCTTTGTGCGTAATTCCAAAACAAACAAACACATCGGGCTATCTGCTGAGCCCACTGAGGGTAATCGAACCCATGATTTTAGCGTTGTAAATTCGTAGACTTAATGACTCTAAGACGAGTTTTATAAAGCCAATTTTTTCGAAACCTCATTTGGTGTTTGTTGTAAGTAACTATTTTCTTTTGACACTAAACAAACATTAACTAAATTTGTTTAGTTTTTGAATCTCGCGCAAAGCTAACGAGGGCTATCTCCGATATTCGTCCCTAGTTTAGCAGTGTAAAACTAGAAGGAAGGCAGCTAGTCATCACCACCCACCGTCAACTCTTACACTACTCTTTTATCGACGAATAGTGGGATTGACCGTCACTTAATAACACTTCCACGGCTGAAAGGGCGAGCATATTTTGGTGCGACGGGGATTTGAACCCGCGATTCTCAAATTATGATTTGAATGCCTTAACCCACCTGACCATGCCGGACAGTCGAGTACCTTAAACACCTGGCCATGCCCCGTCCTGAGATTTGTGATAAAACAATTTTGAACGGTTTAATCAAACAGAAACACAGCATTTTATTTTCTTTAATTTAAAGGAACATGAATAAAAAGTTATTTTAAAAATGTAATGTACTTTCATTGGTAGTTTAGAAGCGGCTTTCTTATTGGGGGTTTTAAAAACTGTAATGTACTTTCATTAGAAGCGCCTTTCTTATTGGATATTTTAAAAACTGTAACGTACTTTCATTAGAAGCGCCTTTCTTATTGGGGGTCTTTATCCCCTGTTCCGATTAAATTTATAATGACGCTTTTGAGGACACGAATTATCTGTGCTACCGAAATGAAAGCAAAAAAATAATCATTTTGTTTAATAATAATTTGTAGAAACGTCATTATTACTTAATTATTCAGGCATTCTTTGTTTTAGAATTTTGTTAAAGGTAATTTTTCTTTCTGTTCACCATGGAGATCAAGAATCTTAGTGATATCATCTCAGGCTTACTATGAGCTCTCATAAGAAAATGTATTGAATGAGTTTATGAGTAAATTATTTAACTAATCAAGAAGTAGTTGTTATTTTCTTCGTGCAAAACACGTTTAGTAAGCATAGACCAACATAACAACAGAAAACCGATTCCTAAAGTACACAGTTCGGCTTGGCCAGGTTGTTAAGGTAGTCGACTGGTCATCCGAGAATGTCAGGTTTGAATCTCCGTCCCACGAAATATGCTCGCCCTTTCTGTTATGAACTTTAAGCTAGAGATGTTTTGATAAGAAAGACGGCAGAAGAAAGCGGAACAAAGGAACCTTCTTCAAACACATTATTAGCAAGTCTACTTATGTAATGGCTATTAGTTTGTAATTTGTGACTTTAATGTGCTTACAAACATGATTAGGAAAGCCATCATCCATGCAAAGTGGGTCAGACGTGGCCAGGTGATTAAGGCACTCGACTAGTGATATGAGAGACGCGATTTCAAATCCCCGTCACATCAGACATGTTCGCCCCTTCCAGCTGGGGGGCGTTATTATGTGATGGTCAATTCCACTATTTGTTGGTAAAAAAGTGGCCCAAGAGTTGGCGATGGGTGGTGATGACTAGCTGCCTTCCCTCTAGACTTACTCTACTTAATTAAGGACGGCTGGGGCAGGTGGAGCTTTGCGCGAGTTTCAAAATAAACCTTTCTTATGATACCTGCCAATAACATTCGTGCACACAGTTTATTTTTGGATACAAATACATTTTAATATACAAAAATTAATACAATTATAATAATGGTTATTAAACATAATGATCTACGTAGGAAAGTTTTACAAACTTGTAAATAATGTTTACTCTTTTATCTGGTCTAAAATTTCCTTCACATCTTATTGAGAGTTTAAGATGATTGGATTGATTTCTAATTCTCGTAGATAAAATTCGTGTAACAGGAAGCTAGCTAACTCTGTATTTTTTTTCCCTGATCACACGTCGAGTTTTTCTCCATTCATGTCCATTATGAATCCACCCATGTTATATCGTTAACAACGTTTGAAATTTATAAACGTTCCTGGTAAAATATCTGAAGTTCCCGATTAGTAAGGGTTAATAGTAAGTATCGCTACCAAACCCATAATATATGCTGTCTCTTGACGTGTCGTGTTTGTTACGTTTATAGGCTGAACGAGAGTTTCTAGAAGTTTTAGCTTGCACAACAATACTGAAAATACATTATCATTTACGTTCACACACATATAATGTTGATTCTTATACTCAAGTATCTTCTACAACTTCGGTAAATAATAGGATATTTTGGGGTATATTGCGAAATAAATTTAAGTTATATGCATTTCTAAATATAAATTTAACTTAAACAAACATCGAGATAAAACAAATATATGACTGTAAATCCGTCACGCATTAAAATAAGAAAAAACGAAAACTGTTTTAGTAAGAAACTTAATAAATTTTCAAATAAAATATTTTAATAAATAGAATTCCAAATTCTTCGAATCTGGACACTTTGTTGATAACAACAAAACGTAAAATACTCAAAGAAGTTGCACACAAACATATCTGATTTTATTGTAAAGAAGAAGAAAAAAGAAGTAACGTGACAGTGTTTTTGTTGATTACGTTAACGTCACAATGGTTAGCAATATAATACTGGTGCACAATAGATAACAATATAATACTGGTGCACAATAGATAGCAATATAATACTGATGCACAACAGATAGCAGTATAATACTGGTGCACAATAAATAGCAGTATAATACTGGTGCACAATAAATAGCAGTATAATACTGGTGCACAATAGATAACAATATAATACTGGTGCACAATAGATAACAATATAATACTGGTGCACAATAGATAACAATATAATACTGGTGCACAATAGATAGCAGTATAATACTGGTGCATAATAGATAGCAGTTTAATACTGGTGCACAATAAATAGCAGTATAATACTGGTGCAAAATAGATAGCAGTATAATACTGCTGCATACCAGAGACAATTCATTGCTATTCTGAACCAGTACTTTCCTTTTCATGCAATGTGAATAGACTTTCTAAGCACGTGTTTTCTAACTTCATCTTATTTGCAACTACAGAAAACACGTGTTTTATTGGATCATTGATAAAGCCTCTCTAATTTTGAAGTGATATATTAGAGAAAAGACAATAAGATACAAGCACAAACTGCTAACTTTTAAACCATTCCTGTCAAATAAAAAAGTGGTTTTTGACATCACTTTTATAACTCAATCATGGACCTAAAGTGCGGAGTGTAATTTTGTTTTTCAGTAACGGGATGCAAACCATGGAACGCAAGCTCTGCATCTAACCAGTTGAGCATGTGTCATCAAGTTATTTGGGATAGTATTGTATCTTAGCTTGTTAAGGCTAATTGGTTTTGATTTTATTTTTTTACATTTTCATTGAAGAATAATGGTTTCATAGAAAGTATATTCAAGTTCAACTTACTTTACTGCAGACGTTATGTTAACAATACATTTACTATCTTTGAATCACAACACTATGTTTAAGATTTTTCAAGTTGACTGTGGAGAAAATTCTTGTGTGTCATTGTTGTATAATTTAGTGTGCACCCAACAGGGTAATATTAAAGCAAATTTACATCGTAAGCCAACTGTAATGTGCAGACATAATATTCTTTTTCTATCATGCTTGCCCTAAGAGTGGCACAGTGGTATGTCTATAGACTTATACTGCTACAAACCGGGTATTGACACCTATGGTTGGCAGATCACAGGTAGCATTTTATGTAGCTTTGTGTATAATGCCAAAACAAATTATTATATTAAGTAATATTAACAATTTTAAATATTTGTCCACATAAAATGTGTTTTGCTCCTGATGTAGAAATATGATTTAGGGAATAACTTTTTTTCACTCTAGTTACACATGGAACTGAGTCGCACAACTGAGGTGTCATACAAACTGCCTAAAATCATCCCTAAAATAAAAGTTATATTCGATTACCTTTTACTGTACTATAGGTTTTGGTTTGGTTTGTTTAGAATTTTGCGCAAAGCTTAACCACCTGGCCATACCGGGTCTGCATCATAAATTGGATACGTATCAACATTTATTTAACTTCTAAATCTAAATTACAATTTAACTCAGTCTTAGGCTATTTGAAATTGTAATATGTAAAAAAAAAAGTAAAAAGTGACGAAAAGTTACCATAAATAAACATATGCTTATGTACATAGTTTTGCAAGCTAAAACGATCAGATTTAAGTTTACGTTTTTATTGTTCAAACGAAATCATTTGGAGAGCAACACTGTCCGTTTTTTATTTTAAGCAAGACAATTCTCTTCTCAGCGGTTTATAGAATGGCTCTGAGTTGTTTGAAGTGCAAATTTTTGTCTCATAGCACTATTTCTTGACCAATTTGAAATCTAATTAAATACGCGGCTATTGAGGATTCCCTTTGGTTAGATATTAGACGTCTTCTTTTTGGAAAGTTCTACAAATTTCAATTTACTTTTATTCAACTAAAGCCGATTACATTTCAAAGGAACGAAACATGATTTCTTATATTCTTGTTAAGTACTAAACTATATTTTCTCAATCAGGGTTTTAACTCAGTCAAAAATATATATTTGATAATTTATCCAAACGTGTTATTGCTGTATTTTTTGGCTGATATTTTCCGAATGTAATCCTTCCTAACATTTCTATATATATATATATATATATAGATTGATCCAAATGTAGTTTTTATAATGTTTCTATACGTAAATTAATTCAAATACAAATCTTTTTAATGTTTCTCAATAAAACTGATTTAAATGTAAATATTTTTATATTTATTTATGTACATATTTATATATCTTTTATGTCGAAGCTCATTATAATATTATTGTTTCTAATCTTCCTTTTTTCTTCATATGTATGTGTGTGTCTATAAGTTAATCCAAAAGTAATCCTTCCTAATGTGTATATATCGAAATATTAACAATATTGTCCTTTTTAATGTTTTTTCTTTCTCTAAATATATATATATAGATATACAAGTAAATCCAAATGTAAGCTTTACTAATACTTCTGTGTACAAATTATTCCAGTTTTAATCCTTTCTAATGCTTCAATATCTAGATTCGTGACAATAACGTCCTTTCTAATGTTTCTCTCTTTCTCGATATGTATATATATATATATATGTGTGTGTGTGTGTGTTTATACATAAGTTAATCCAAGTGCTTATATATATAAACTGATTCAAATGTAATCATTCTTAATGTTTATTTATCTAAGTTTATTACAATATTGACATTTCTAATGACCATGCATGTATAACTTAATCCAATGTAATCCTTCTACATATAAATTGATGCAAATGTAATCCATCCCAGCGTTTCTATATCTGAGATCATCCAAATGTAACATTTTCTGGTATTCCTATACATAAATTGTTCCAAATGTAATCCATCCTAATTTTTTTTCTATTTAAGCTGATCTATATGTAGTTCTTCCTGGTGTGTACTTGTATTAGGTTTGTATAGACGCTGTTCTAGACGTTATGGACAATACATTTCTATTACATCTATCTCTTAAGAGGTCTAGACAACGACAAGTTGAAACTATCACACATAAATTTTAGCCAGGGCTTTAAAATCATCCGAGACCTTCCTTCTTCCTTATCCAGTGACAGAAAAGTTCCATTAAAAATGCTGAGACGCTTAAACACAAGCCAATTCCTAGGAGAGCAAAACTTCCTTTTAAGTCAGCAATAGTGAGGGAATGTTCGCCTAATTTTGGCTTAGACAAAGATGCACAGTCGTTGTTGATGTCAAAGTACTCCTTGTGCCATTTAACCAGCAGACCTGCCTGTATCATTCTTTGCATCCTTTAAAGTAAACAAAGACATTATACTGAGCATCATAAAGGTTCAATATTCACTTAATATGATACGTGTGGCATTCTCATTTCAAACCTCTGTAATATTAAACTTAAAGTTCAACATTAACCCATAACTACACAAAGAATGCCGTAGGTAAAATGAATAATAGTGTGTGGCATTATATCAAATTATCGTTATACTGAAATATAATACTAAAATAGAACTGTTTAATGAATAATGTATAAAACTGACTATTTTAATTCATTTTCAATGTGAAAAACAATAGGCTGACAGACAGGGAAATAAACAGTTAAACAGGCAGTTTGGGCTGACGATGACCAGTAGTCTAGAATCCAAAATGGATCTTTATAAATAAATTACCTGAATTAAAACAAAATAAGTTAATAATAAATCTTAATGTTTGGTTTAAGTGAGGATTACTTAATTAAGTTAAATATTATATCGTATTAAGCAATTATTTAATTATTTCTACTTACAACAAATTGAAAGGTTCCAAATAGGGTGAATTTGTTTGTAGAGCTAAGCCATAGCCAACTGGATAAAACTCTTCCTTTGCAAGAGAAAATCGACACTGTCCTGATAAGTGAAAATCTTCTTCAATCGATGCTTCCAGATAAGATTTTTCTTTGATAAAAGCGTATTGACCAGTTAAAACTCTCTCTACACCTTCTTTAGAAGTACTGACAAACTCTTCTGGGTTTTCCTCAAAAGGCTTTCCAATTTTTCTCATTACCTCTGAATCCGAATTCTGAAAGTAAGAACCGTTTTAAATAGGACACTTGGAGCAAATGTGAAATTCGCTTTGTTTGTTCTAAACGCGAAACTATGCAATTGGCTATTTGCGTTTTGTACATTTCAAAGTCAAACCCAGTATTTTGGAGGAAATAAGCTTTCAAACTTACCCCTGAAGCATCTGTCAGCACCTGAGGCTCTTTTTTGTAATATGTGCTGTGCTAATCGAGATACTCTCGGCAGAAGTTACCTGCAATTCTGAAGTTGTATCATGATCAGTAGACTCACCACTGTCTCACCGGGGAACTTGCAACGCTTAAACCTAGGGTGAGATTCTCTGCGGTAGACCCAGCAAATAGTCCAATGTGTCTTTGGTACAAAAGAAACAATTAAATTTCTATTTTGGAGCAATTGTGACCAACCATTTAAATTATTATGATTTAATATAGCTCGCTTTTTACTACGCTATGGAGTTACTGAGTTTAGGTTTAATGATGTACACAACATTATTTAGTGTAACCTGTTGTCTTTTACATTCTTAAAGGACATACTTAAGTTTCATATTTGTTGGAATAGTATGTGTATTAAAATAGAAAATGTTGACCGCTCTTTATAAGGTCCTTTACTGACTTTGGAGTTACTTCTTTCGTTGTAAGTTAATAGCCGTGATTGTTCAGTTTTTAATTCCAACAACTTTATTCAAAGAATATGAGCTCGATTTTATAACACACACACACACACACATATATTTGTATCAGAAAACTCTTCATATACTCTCTACTTTGCAAGGTTTGGTTTGTTTCGAATTTTGTGCAAAGCTACTCGAAAGTTATCTGCGCTAGGCATCCCTAATTTTGCAGCGTAAGACTAAAGGAAAAGCAGCTAGTCATTACCACCCACCGCCAATTCCTGGGCTACTCTTTTACCAACAAATAGTGGGATTGACCGTCACATTATAACGCCCCCCCGGCTGAAAGGGCAAACATGTCTGATGTGACGGGGAATTTGAACTCGAGACTCTCATATCACTAGTCGAGTGCCTTAATCACCTGGCCACGTCTGACCCACTTTGCATGGATGATGGCTTTCCTAATCATGTTTTTAAGCACATTAAAGTCACAAAATAAAAACTAATAGCTATTACATGAGTAGACTTGCTAATACTGTGCTTGAAGAAGGTTCCTTCGTTCCGTTTCTTCTGCCGTCTTTCTTATTAAAACATCTCTAGCTTGAAGCTCATGAGTTTTTGGCTCTTAAACTTTCGTTAGTTTAAAATAATTTTTTATTATCTAGTCGTTGTAGGCCAGGAGATATTTTTCATCTTTATTGCTTATAGTCCTCGCTTTGCGAACGATGACAACACTCCTGACTGGCCTGCCCTCTAGTTTGGGAACACACTTCTGCCTCTCGAAGCTCTACAGTTTGAGTTTTCTACTTTAAAAGAAAATATTGTGGTCTCAGCTTCAGGTTGTTGTGTTCTTGACTTTATATCTTTGGAAATGTGACGTATTTTTCCAATTTCGTGGTAGTTCTGCTCGTCACGTAGTCGGAAATGTGCCGCAGGTTAACACTTTCGGTTATACGACACTGAATGAACCAAGTAAATAAATTTTATAGAGACAATTAATCTTCTGTGTTTTATATTAAAATTAGCATGTTAATAATTGATTAATTCGGTGTCGTTTTGCTTTCTCAGTATCGAAGTTGCATGTTTATTTTAATTATCACCATGAGAATTTACGAGAATAGAATATGTAAACAAAGGAAAATGAGATGTTTTTAGATGGCAATCCCTTTTTTTGTTTTATTTTTGGTTTCTTACCAAATAATGATTCATTTAGGAAATCAAGTCGTTTATTTGTTATCCAAGAACTACTGGTTGAGCTACTTGTTACCTAGAAATAGTTGAGTGTATAATAATAGGCTAATATGATGGATTAATAGTAGTAACTACCGGTTTCAATACATGGAAATATTTGTAGGTATTCCGCCTATCCAATACCGATTAATTGTAAAATGTTATCACGACATTTATTCATCAATAATGATTATATTCTAACTTTCATGCAAGTTGGATTTCCTGTATGTTATGAAGCCTTTTTTTAAAATAGTCTTCTTACGTCATACCGGTTAAATTATTTCTCTCTAATCCATTTTGTTCTGATATGTATCTCATTAACCTCGTTTCTATTCCATGCAAATTTTCTCTGTACAGGCTGCAGACTTTAATATACACAAGCCCCTTAGCTTCATTTAAATATAATTAATTTGTGAATACTCGCATAATTTCCTTTGAATCTGGGTTTTTAGGTCGTTATAATCTACTGGTTAGAAATATGTGTAAATGCACAATAATAGTGATTACGTGTAAAGTGGCTCCCCAGTGGCACAGCGGTATGTCTGAGAACTGACAACGCTAGAATCCTGGTTTTGATACCCGTAATGGGCAGATAACATATAATAAATCGTGTCCCTTGGTACTTAATTACAAACAAACAAATAAACGTGAATAGTGAAAGAGAAAAAAGCTGGTTGGAGAGCTTAAACGTCTGTAGCAAATACTGAACTTCTAGGGTTAACAGCTACATTCGACTCTTGTGCTATGCTTGTTTGATTCAAAACGTCACACATATCCACAGAAGGACTACCTGCGCATGGTCGTTTCCGAAATACGAGCTACAAAATTAGAGGCAAAGTATTAATCAACAGTACGTCTGCCAACATTTGGGTCATTTGTTATTTAATCGAACTGAAGCATTTGACGCTTACTACGACCACAAGTTTGTAAAGTGTGTTTGTAGGACAACTAGTCAGGAACCTTAAATTCTTGGACTCACAGTACGATTCGCTTACCTAAGTCCATGTGAGACATTTTGTCTTTTGCTTGACATAAATGGTGCAGTTGGTCTTTTAAATGGAAATAATATGTATGTATTCCTCACCGGTTACTCATTGTAATGTACGAGAGCTGAAAACAAAACGATAGAAATTGTATTTCGACATTCTCACGAGCATAATGTATATAACCCATTTAATGACGTTTGGCTGAAAAGCAAACATACACACACACATATATACACATATACATATATATACTTCAAATTCCGTTCAATTTGGAACGGCAAGGCCAGGTGGTTAAGGCGCTACACTCGTAATCTGAGGGTTGCGGGTTCGAATCCACGTTGCACCAGTTATGCTCGCCCTTTCGGCCGTAGGAGCATTATAATATAACGGTCAATCCACTATTCATTGGTGAAAGAGTAGCTTAAGAGTTGGCGATGGGTAGTGATGACAAGGTGTCTTCCCTCTGATCGTAGGCTGCTAAATTAGGAACAGCTTGCGCAGATAGCCCTCAAGTTGCTTTGTGCAAATTCAAAAGAAACCAAAACCGTTTAATTTACTACTTTTACAAAGCTGGCATAGGTAATGCATTGAAAGTGAATGAGTAATGTAATATTTAATTATGTACATAAATCTTCAAGTACAGTAGCTAGATGCACTAGAAGAAGACAAACTATAACTTCATATTTAAAACAAATAATATTAAGTCACAATCTATTTAGAAGATTATAGGTGTTTTCCTGATCTCGTAATAATAAATTTGTTGTTGTTTTTTAGAATCAGAAGAAAACGCTTATGATTTTTTTATTTGTAGAAATTCGTACCATTAATTTTAAGCATACAAGTATTTGAAATAGTTTAACAAACAATGAGAACCCATTAAAATTTAGATATATATAAAAAAGAAATCAAATATGCTACTGCTTATTTGTGTGTGACTTTACAGTTTTTAAGTAGCTTCAAATGAATGCAAACTACACTCAGGAAAAGGAAATGTATTTCATAAGTAACACACCGTGGATGTTTTATTTTGTGAAACAGAGTGGTTTGATTTGACTCCTGCGCAAAGCCATACGAGGGATATCCACGCTAGCCGTTCCTAAGTTACCAGTGAAAGACCAAAGGGATTCAGCTAATCATCACCACCCACCGCCAACAACTCTTAACCTACTCTTTTTATCAAAGAATAGTGAGAATGACCGTCACATTACAAAATCCCCATGGCTGAAAGGTCGAGCATGTTTGGTGGGACGGATATTCGAGCACTTGATCTTCAGATTGCAAGTAAAGAACCCAAGGAGGTCCGGCATGGCCAGGTGGTTAAGGCGATCGACTCGTAATTTGAGGGTCGCGGGTTCGAATCCCGTTCGCACCAACTATGCTCCTCCTTTCAGTCGTAGGGACACTATATGTGACGGTGAATCACACTATTCGTTGGTGAAAGAGTAGCTCAAGAATTGGCAGTACATGGTGATGACTAGCTGCCTTCCCTCTAGTTTTACACTGCTAAATTAAAGACAGCTAGCGCAGATAACTCTCGTGCAGCTTTGCGCGAAATTCTAAAGAAACCAAACCAAGAACTCAAACCATATGCCCTTATCGGGCCATGCAAAAGAGAAAGTTAAGGATATTATTATGTATTTTCGCTGTTATTGTTGAGTAGCAGAAAAGTTTATTATCTATTTAGTAACGTTTACAACTCACTGTTTCTAGTTTCAACAGAAAGACACTCAAGATACAGAGTCCCAGGCTTGAATGGATGACTACCCTGTGGTGTTAAACTTCAGTAATTGGTAAATTCCACACACATACTTACAATCATCGAAAGCTTTCAAATTACAGCCTTTAACAAAAAAGATAGTACCAGAAACTCATATACTGTCTAAAAACTATAATAAAATCATAACTTTTAATTGAGTAATTTGAAACGTGCTGACATCAAAGTTGAATTTAAATGTGTTATCTTGCTAAAGTTCATTGGTGTTATTCGTTGTTTCGTTATGTACTTCTCTACCTTTTGTATTGCTTTCTCATTGAAAAGATACACATTCTGGACAAATCTCAATTTTTGCTTCTTTGTTTGGAATTAAGCACAAAGTTGTACAATTGTCTATCTGTGATCTGCCCACCACTGGTATCAAAACTCGGTGTCTAGCGGTGTGAGTCCGCAGACTTACTGGTGTGCCACTGAGAATCTTATTTTTAATTAAATAATATGGATACGTTAAGTTTTATCAAACTTTTTATTCTTGTGTACAAATGGAAATTAGTTACTTCCTATCTAATGTGTCATCTGGGTTTGGGTTTGTTTTCTTCACTTCTTACCTTACTAAATAGCGCCTCGTAGGCCGTGTTCCTCAAAAAGGTCCACTTGATCATATTCTGAGAAGCAAGTTCCTCCAAGCTGTCGGCGAATTTATACGTCTTAGGAATCGTCAGAAAAGCTATTAACGTTCCTTTGTAAAGATTCATAACCACTAGAACCACCAGTAGCCAAGCCATCAGCAGAATCCGCGATGAATGTAGTAAGGGAATGAATCCACCTATGTAGAGAATATAGTGTCCGAAATGTCGTCATCATAAGTCTTAAAATATTCGTAATGATGATCAGTTTCATAATCTACAAAACATACATTTGGAAGTCACTTTAGCATTTTTACATGGACTTGAAATATAAAATCCTTTGTTTTGTTAGGGTTAAGTACAGGGTAGTCCAGAATTATTTTCCGATTTTCAATTTTAATAATCGACCAACTATGGAAATACAGCCATACAGTTTCAACAGCTTGCAGCCAAACTTAAACAGTTTTTATTGATATGTCGATAGATCTCTACTTGTGCACTGTTAGTCTAACCAATTTCAATGTCAGTTTACGTTCGCTGCAACAAGTCTACAGTTCCAGTGGCGATTATGTCCGTTATCCTGAACTTTAGCTCCTTACAGTTGTATGATATACGATATCCTTAACATACCCCCAAACTTCTTTCCTGTATTGGCTACTGTAATTACGCTACTCTACCTTCACTCACGTAGTTTCTGCAAGCCAAATGACACATTGAACATTTTCTTCCATTTGACAGGGTAGCACTACCAATTGGAGTGATAATAGAAACAAACAAAGAAAAGAAAATCTGTTTCAGTTGATGTTTAAAACTGCACGATTGTATTTTCTTATTTATTTAATTATTGACTTTTAAATTAGGAAGGATAGCTTTTGGCTACCCTGTTTATTGTCGTCAATTAAAGGATAGTTCTTTGGTAATAATTTACTGAAGTATGACATAATATAATACAGTATTAAAAATACTCATTTGAAAAACTACAAAGCTGTGCAAAAGTGTTAGGAAAAAATTTAAAATTATATTTTTTGAATTTTAAAGAACAAGAAGATGTAAATCATAAATAAAACATCAGACATTAATCTTCATATTTAAAACAACAGAAACTCAGTATAAGTGCTTGAGTTTAGCAAACAGTTAATATTTTGTGTGTTTCCCTTTTGCTTTGATAACTGCCGACAGTCTTTGAGGTACTGTTGCAACATACTTAATCAAAGTGTCCTTTGATATTTTACTTTTAATACCCCCAATACAATCCCATAAAGTCTCTTTGGAAGTAGCTTTTGATTCATCAAATCCCAGATCTGTTCGATTGGGTTGAGATTGGGGTTCTGGTGGATCTATTGAATTATTTGAATGACTCCAACAGCTTTTTTCTTAGCTAGGTAATTTCTGCATAGGTTGGATGAGTGTTTGGAGTCATTATCGTTTTGGTAGTAGAATCCATTTTTAACGATATAAAATCCACCCTGTATATCATGACGGATCAGTACCTAATGGTATGTACGTTGGTCCATTATTCCATCTCTTTTGCAACTGTCTCCTGTCGACTTAGCAGACAAAACACACCCGAATCAATACACTGTCTTCCCTATTATGGGCTATGTATTGTGATAAGTATCTTTCATTTTTTCTGCCGGACATACAACCTACGCTTTGAATCAAATATTTTAAACGTGGACTCTTCCATCCATAACACCCTTTTACAATCATCATTAGTTCAGCTTCTGTGAGCAAGTTTCAGTCTCTTGACAACATTTGGAATAGAGGTAACGGTTTTTTGTTAATTGCTACATGATCAAATATTCCACTTATGTTAAGTCTTCATACTGCAGATCTGGATATTTTTCTGTAATTTGGTACATGGTTGTTTATATCATGCTTGAGACCAGTAGCAGTCTTCCTTCTGTTCCAAATGGTACATAAACAAAGATACTCAACATCAGTATCATTGAGTTTTGATGATAAACTCATTTAGTTTAGTTTAGGTTGTACTTGACGGTGTTTAAGGAGTATTTCAAGTCTGTAGCAATCTGTTGAAAGGTCCAACCGGAATCACGTTTTTTTATACAAACTCTCTTCTCTACTGGCAATTCTCTGCGCTTTTTTTGGCGGTGGCATGAGAATGAAACTTAATATTTAGTGTTCTGGATTGTTTTTATCAAGGCTTATTTTATAAAACTCATTTCTTCCAGAAAATACGGGTACCATGTGCTAGCTTTTTACCAGATTCTTATTATATGGTTACGATACTGTATGAGGTACCGTTACGATTGTTTCAGACCTTAAATTTGATCAGTACATTCATTCGAACAGAATCCTAATGACATGCCCTTGCAACAAGTATGTGTTTTCTTATAGCAAGGCCACATTGGGCTATCTACTGAGCCCACCGAGGGGAATCGAACCCCTGATTTTAGTGTTGTAAATTCGGAGACATACTGCTGTACTAGTGGAGGGCACTTTTAAAATAGACCCTTGCTTCAAGGGTCGAAACCACTGAGCGAACAGTTGAATCTGATTTTGAGGATAAGGCATCGTCACGTGATTAACTTGTCGGTTTACAGCATAAATCAGCATGCTGACTTTAATATGGAAATTCTACAGAATGGTAAGTACTCTCATTTGGTCTCATTCGACAAACATGGATCAATGCAACATTACCATAATGTTAAAATTTATATTCTGTAATGACGTCGAGGAATTTGACTCATAAAATGTAAAGAATGGCAAAATATTTTGTTCTCACACCCATAAACAATACTGCATAAAAATCTGAATGAAAGTACAAACATGTCTGCTTGACGAAGGCAGTAATTTGTATGTTTGCTGATAAATCAAGAAGCGATTGTAGCGCCATATTTATACGTGAAGAAACTGTGTTGTACAGACATTGCTGTATCTAAAAGTGAACTTCCATTTCTTCGTCACAAAAAGATTGGTAAAAGGGCATTTAGCTAAGTAAATAAATTATCAGATTGCAACCCCGTAATACCTTCAAATTAATAATGAAGCTGTGATAACCCTGTTGTTTTAAGTATAGACAGTAACTTACCTTGTTGCAGAAGTGCACCTATGTTATACCACAGAGGTCGAAACCACTGAGTGAACAGTTGAATCTGATTTTGAGGATAAGGCATCGTCACGTGATTAACTTGTCGGTTTACAGCATAAATCAGCATGCTGACCAAAAATAAGGAAAAGAACATCCATAGCCATACCTATCAGGAAAAAAACGAGTTCTTAAGATGCGACATTAAAATACAAAACATTCTCATACGTTATTAATATGATGAAAATATTAAAGGTCTGTGAAACATCAATAACTGGACTTTAATGCACAGAAAACAATTTTGTACGTCACCATATATTTTGACATGACCTTACAGTACTAGCGCTAACTTAAAAGCTGCAATATGAGGGTTCTAATAACATTACAGAACACACTTGCTTTTATAGCCGTGAGGACGTTATAATCTGAAGTACAACAACCGATCTTTATGTTTAGAGTAGCCTAAGATTTGACGGAAGGCGATTTTAACAAGCTGCGTTCCTTTTTGTCTATCTCTGCTAAAAGAGACAGCGCATATAGCTCTCGAGTAGCTTTATATGAAATTTAAGAAACAAACATTGCCGTAGGAAATACAATTGGCCTGGCATGGCCAAGTAGATAAAGCAATCCTCTCGTGATCTTAGAGTAGCGGATTTAAATCCCCGTCACACCAAACATGCTTGCCCTTTTGGCCGTGAGAGCGTTATAATATGACTGTCAATCCTATTATTTTAATGGTAAAAGAGTAGCCTAAGAGTTGGCAGTGAACGGTGATGACTAGCTGCCTTCCCTATAGTTCTACACTGCCAAATTAGGGACGGCTAGCACAGATAGCCCTCGAGTAGCTTTGTGCAAAATTAAAAACAAACCCAAACAAGAAATACAACGTGAGACGTATTTGAGTGAGTAAAGTTGGACGTCGCCAAAGAGGAATGAAAGACGGAGGTGGGAACTCTGAAAGTGAGTTACACGAGACTTTTGCACTAGCATCACGTGCATAGCGTTCATATTTTAAAGTTATTTCACGAGACTAATCACTGGAGTAATTTCTCTAGCGACAAAAATAATCCAAAAGGGGTTTTAAAAGTTTGTGATCCTCGTCAGCAGTTCCCAAACTCTGAGGCTCCCTTGATGTGAAGAAAAAAAGTTTGAGGACCCCCACCTATAATTTTAACACAGTGATTAAAAACAGTGTCCTAGTAAGAACAGCAGCATCACGTTTCGACATACTGTATCACATAATTAATACAGTTGAAACTTTGATTGGCTTATTGTTTATTTAGAATAAAAATTGATTCAGCATCTTCGTTTTGGGCCCTTTTTTTTGGTGGCTCGTCAGAAGACGTATTGCGGCCTCCAGGAGGACCGCGCTCCCACTTCGAGAAACGTTTATCTTGTCTAAAACATTACGTTTAAATGCATGAGAAACAAGGAAAGGTTTTGCCAAAGTTTTATTTGAAACGCTTTTACGGACTTCTTCGTTTTAATCGACTCTACGCCTGCACCAAAGCAACAAAGTTTGGTGCGATTATCAAATAATCTTTATTCCAGGTTATGAAATATCTATGTTTTAACGGTAAAGAACCTTCAACTTGTTACTGTAAAAGTTGCAATTTACAATAAAATAATATTCTGAAATAGTGCTTCTTTACCCAAGAATCTTGACTCAAAACGTGGATCATGAAAGGGTCTCGAACAGACTTTGAAAATATACAATAGTTTTCCTATTTAGTAAGTATTTGAAGAATACGTAAAGGAGGTTGCGAACAGACTTTTAACACTATAGAATAGTTTATCCATTTAACAAATATTTGTGGAATATGTGAATGGGTCATAAACAGACTTTGATAACATGTAACAGTTTATTTTTTAATTAAGTATTTAGAGGATATGTGAAGGGGACGCGAACAGACTTTAACAGTATATAATAATTTAACTGTTTAGTAGCTATTTATCTGTCCAGAATGTTCTTTTACAATAAAGCTATTTAGCAGGTAGTAAATCTGGATTTTAGATCTAGAGAGTATGATTAGAATCAATGTGGTATTTAAAAAATTCTTGCACGCTTTAAGCTGTGGTGTATTATAACATAACAAACAATTTCTTGGTGTAGATGACTGCAGATAAGGTGCTGTTGACAGGGTTGTCTTTGCCATTAATACGAAATGCAAATACTGTTATTGTTGTTTCATTGAGTAAATGAGTTATGAGCTCAACCTAATTTGAGAGCTACTATTCTGAAAGTCTGTCACTTCTTTTCAGATGACGTAAGCGTGAAGTCTGATAATATTATGGGAAAGCTAAGTTTCTCATGGATGTCATTACGTATAGCAGTATATCACAGTATCAGTGTAACCCAAGATTTAGCAATGGGTGTGGCTCACCAATTATCTTCCATCTAGTTCTTCCAAATAGCATTCAGGCACTTGAGGTCTGTTGATTCGCAACAAATATTTTCTCCTCCCTCATTGGTACAGCATTATATCTGCGCACTTACAATGCTATAAACCGTGTTTCGATACCCGCAGGGGTCAGAGCGAAGATAACCCATTGTGTAGCTTAATATACGTGTTGTTACGTTTAAAGAATGAAACTGCGCGTATTATAACTGATCGTGTTGTTGGCATTGTAAACCCAACAATATTTCGGGATTGTTATATCATTACAAATGCTATATCGCACTTTGATATATTTGTATTTTATGTCCGAGTTGGCTCATCAGTAAATCAGGAGGCGTATAACGATTAAAAACTGGATTTCAATACCCTAGGGGAGCGGACCACGGATATATCATTGTTTAGCTTTGAAATAAATAATAAGAAAGAAACACATTGAACGTGCAAATGTGAAGCACTGCGTTGCACATACAAAGTTTTAGTTAATTATCTTACTTGTATTTTTAAAAATTTCATTTTTCGAGGGCGTTGCAACTTTTATTTAAGGAAGTAAAATATGTAAGATGAATTAAAGTGTATGTTTTAACGAACTAGAATTTGGTGAATGATGTGTTAATAACTGGTTTGTTGTTAGGTTTAAAGCCACACACAGAGATGTCTGTGCAGGTGTTCGCTCACACGTTCTCCTGTTTGCTGGTTGGTCAACAGGAAATGAAGTTATCTACACTCTGATCACCAGGGGGAGCCATCCTTCGTTTCATTTACTGTGCTATGATTTTTTTTCTTGAAAATCATTGTATTTTTTTGTTTACAATTTTGAAGGCAGATATAAATGTCTTTGGGTGGAAGATATATCGATTGTTTTTATTGTTGAAATTCGCAGAAAGTTACTTCAGAGCTATCTGCGCTAACTGTCCCTGATTTTGAAGTGATAGAACAGAGAGAACGTGGCTACTCACCATCGACCACCACCGACAATTGAGATACATTCTTTTATCACCGAATAATGGGATTGACCGTCGCATTATAATACTCTCATACCCGAAAGGGCACACATGATCAGTAATGGGATTCGAACCAGCGACTCGCACATTGTGAGTCGAAGGTCCTGTTGTATTAATTTTCGATACAAATTAAGTTAACGGCAATTTTTTGCCGTTTTTTTTTTTTGCCCGATATAAGCAGATGTGACTTGTCTTACTGAAACCGAACGATAAAAATGATACCATGGTTGAAGGTTATTACGGTGCTAAACACGTATTGCTTCTAAACGTTGAAATAAGTAAATATATGATGATGTGTTTTATTTGACTGTAATGTTACCGATTATAAAGTAAGTGATTATTGCTTGTTAAATTCACCTTCATGGCTGTAACGAAGTCACGTTAAACTAATTGGTGTCTGATGATGTGTTGTTTTTTGCCTTTTTTTTACTAATAAATAACATGATTGTGTTGTACTACAACGTAACTATGATAATGTTCATGAACAAACCTTGTAATAAATAACATGATTGTGTTGTACTACAACGTAACTATGATAATGTTCATGAACAAACCTTGTAATAAATAACATGATTGTGTTGTACTACAACGTAACTATGATAATGTTCATGAACAAACCTTGTAATAAATAACATGATTGTGTTGTACTACAACGTAACTATGATAATGTTCATGAACAAACCTTGTAATAAATAACATGATTGTGTTGTACTACAACGTAACTATGATAATGTTCATGAACAAACCTTGTAATAAATAACATGATTGTGTTGTACTACAACGTAACTATGATAATGTTCATGAACAAACCTTGTAATAAATAACATGATTGTGTTGTACTACAACGTAACTATGATAATGTTCATGAACAAACCTTGTAATAAATAATATGATTGTGTTGTACTACAACGTAACTATGATAATGTTCATGAACAAACCTTGTAATAAATAATATGTGTTGTACTACAACGTAACTATGATAATGTTCATGAACAAACCTTGTAATAAATAACATGATTGTGTTGTACTACAACGTAACTATGATAATGTTCATGAACAAACCTTGTAATAAATAACATGATTGTGTTGTACTACAACGTAACTATGATAATGTTCATGAACAAACCTTGTAATAAATAACATGATTGTGTTGTACTACAACGTAACTATGATAATGTTCATGAACAAACCTTGTAATAAATAACATGATTGTGTTGTACTACAACGTAACTATGATAATGTTCATGAACAAACCTTGTAATAAATAACATGATTGTGTTGTACTACAACGTAACTATGATAATGTTCATGAACAAACCTTGTAATAAATAACATGATTGTGTTGTACTACAACGTAACTATGATAATGTTCATGAACAAACCTTGTAATAAATAACATGATTGTGTTGTACTACAACGTAACTATGATAATGTTCATGAACAAACCTTGTAATAAATAACATGATTGTGTTGTACTACAACGTAACTATGATAATGTTCATGAACAAACCTTGTAATAAATAACATGATTGTGTTGTACTACAACGTAACTATGATAATGTTCATGAACGAACCTTGTAACTCATGATTTCAACTTAATACAAAAATGATAGCATAATTTGTGTATATACACATACCAGCGCTTTGTTATCTGGGCTGTCTGTGCTGTGCCCACAATAATTTAAAAACTCAATTTCGGTACGGGGAATTTGTTTTTGAATTTCGCGCAAAGCTACACGAGAGCTATCTGCGCTAGCCGTCCCTAAATTAGCAGTGTAAGACTAGAGGGAAAAAGAATAGCTATTACCACCAACTCTTGGGCAACTCTTTTACCAACAAATAGTGTGATTGACCGTGACAGTTTAACGCCCCCATGGCTGAAAGGGCGAGCACGTTTGGTGTGGCGATGAATTCGAACCTCCCACCTTCGGATTATGAGTCGAGTTACTTAACTGTCTGGCCATGCGGGACCGTAACTGGGAACTGTATTAACAGTGTTACATATTGGTATGTTTACTGTATTAACAGTGTAACATATTGACATGCTTACTGTCGCTATTTAAAAAAGTGTCTGGAAACTTATTTTAAAAGAACATCATTATTGTGTTTAGCACATGTAATAAATTACATTTAGAATTGTATAAGTTCTCTAAGAAGCGTCATTACTGTTTCTATAAAAAAATAATGAATTCAAAAATTAATTTATAACTAATAACTAGCATTAAAATTAACTAAAATTAATTACCGATCACAACTTTGTTAATCACGCCAGTTAAGTTGTTCCAGTTCTGTGTAATGTAACAACGTAAGTATTTGATTACCTACATATTTCATGAAAACGCCCAGTTTTAACGGAAGGAAATATAATTAGGCACGAACGTCTTTTTAAAATTATGCATTTTATTTTCATAAAGAGTAAGTTAATAAAATCCGTGTTCTTAAATTTTCTCAATTCAGTATAATATATTCAAAACTTTCCAATAATTCTCAAAATGTTGAAATACCTTTATTATTTCACATTACATTACTTCTGTATCTAGAATTTAGAAATCTAGTGATAATGTAGGTTTTCTCCGGCTTTCTTAGTAAAATCTACGTCAGCAAGTGCTGATCAAATGTAATATCAAAATACAAGCAGAAATATACGCGAGTTCAGCATCTTAAGTGAATATAGGTATTTCATGCTAAACTATATGATATGTAATTCTATGAACATTTTAAAATTACTTTTATTTGACTTTGCCAAGTGTGTTAAGACATTCGACTCGTAATCCGAGGATCGCGGGTTCGAATCCCGGTCGCACCAAACATGCTCGCCCTTTCAGCTGCGAGGGCGTTATAATGTTACAGTCAATCCCACTATTCGTAGATAAAAGAGTAGCCCAATAGTTGGCGGTGGGTGATGAAGACTAGCTGCCTTCCCTCTAGTCTTACACTGCTAAATTAGGGACGGCTTGTACAGATAGCCCTCGAGTAGCTTTGTGTGTAATTCAAAACAAATCATTTGTCTTTGCCCCTTTCTTTATAAGTGTATAAGCCAATCTCTGTTTAGAACGTCCCTCGCTGGTAGAGCGGTAAGCCTACGGATTTACAACGCTTAAATCAAGAGTTCGATTCCTCTCGGTGGACTCAACAGATAGCCTGATGTGGCTTTGCTATAAGAAAATCACACACATTCTCTTCAGAACGCCTCCTTTTGGGCATTGTTCGATTCTTTGTTTGTGACATTCGAACTGGTTCTTAGCGGAAGTCGACTGGGATTTTTATAACTTTTTAGTTATTAATTGATCATGCTTATAGAAAGTTATTGGAAGCTTAGTTAAAATGACGACATGATGTTTTACAGTAAGGATTTGGTATGGTTAAAACACGAACACTTTGTTTCACATTGATTACAGAGCTCCACTGTCATGTAGAAGTCTTGGATTCAAGACGTGTGGAGATGTTATTATTATTGTGTCAATTTTGTATATATTTAATTGATACTTATAAAAAAATATATTTGAATATCCAGAAAACCACGAATATAATTATAGATTAAGTAAAGGAGTAGCATCATATCACGTAATAAATGCGAATGACTGAACTTGTCAAAAAACAACTTAAATATCTTTTCAACGCAATAATAGATGGCACTGTAATACGTTAGTAATGACATTTCTCTCGTTTGGTAAGATATTTCGTTTTGAATTGAAAGGTTTGGTTTGTATTGAATTTCACGCAAAGCAGCGTACGACTAGAGGGAAGGCAGCTAGTCATCATCACCCACAACCAACTATTGGGCTACTCTCTTACCAACGATTAATGCGATTGACCGTCACATTATAACGCCCACACTGGTGAAAGTCGCGCAGGTTTGGTGTGAGGATGATTTGGACCCGTGACTCTCGGATTACGAGTTGAGCGTTTTAAGGAGCTGGCCTTGAATTGAAAGTTATACCATTATGAGTTTGCTGTTCACCATAAAACTCATTGACTTTGCCCCTGCAATTAATGATCAAAGGGTCGATGATTTGATAATGTAGGAATATATGTACGAGAACCAATTTTTTACATGATTCAATCTATAAGAAGAACATTTGAACATGACATACAAATAAAAAGTAATATTATAATAAGATAATCAAATATGTTGTTTTTGTGAAATGCTAGAAAAAGGATAGAAATTTAATATTCATATTTTGTTACGACTGTGTGATAAATATTTAGAAAACAATAGTTATAAAATTTATTTATATTTAACTTTCAGAAGAATAATTAATCAGTATTTATATGAAGGGTAGTGGGCTACAATATATGTAATACCCAATAACATGCCTTATTTTATATGAAGGGTAGTGAGCTACAATATATGTAATACCCAATAACATGCCTTATTTTCTTCTGCCTTTCTTCGTGATACAACAATTTCTTATTGATTAGTTCACTGGATATTAGAAACCCCGGTTGTGGCTTTTCTGCGATTAAGTAATATCAGGCTCTCAACGTGTCTAGTGTTGAAAAAAAACTATTTGAAAGTGATTTGGTTTCTTTTGCTTTTCGCGCAAAGCTACACGAGGACTATCTGCGTTAGTCGTCCATGATTTAGCAGTGTAAGACTGGAGGGAAGACAGCTAGTCATTACCACCAATTACTAACTATTGGGCTACTCTTTTGCCAATAAATAGTGAGATTTACCATTACATAATAACGCCCCCACTGCTGAAAGGGCGAGTACATTTGGTGGGATGAGGAAGGATTCGAATCCGCAACTTTCACATTACGAGTCTAGCACCTTAACCTTCCTACAACTGTGTGCAGGCAGTGTGATGAAGAAGTGGAACGTTGTGGGCTTGAGCACCCACTTCTCGCGCTCCTGATTTCTAATTTCTTATGTGAGACTAGCGAATTGGAGGTCAAGATTGACAGACGGTATATTCTCACCTCAATGTGGGTCTTTCCTCCGCAGTTGCCTTCAAAACCTAGAATACATTTATAATCCCACGTTGTAGCTTGTACCCTAGATCATTTTAAAATGTATGCAGTGTATTTTGTCAATGCGTTTTTGTTTATAGCTTGAAAGTTTTATAGTTATGATATGTATACATATTTTTTCTTTTGAATTTTCGCACAAAGCTACACGAGGGTTATCTACACTAGCCGTCCCTAATTTTGCAACCTAAGATTAGAGGGAAGGCAGCTAGCCATCACCAACCATCGCAAACTTTTGGGCTACTCATTTACCAGCAAATAGTGGAATTAAACGTCACATTACAATGTCCCTACGGCTGAAAGGACGAGCAAGTTTTGTGCGATAGGGATTCGAACCGCGACCCTCAGATTACGAGTCGAGTGCCTTAACCTCCTGGCCATGCCAAGCCAATTTAAAAATACGAAGTACAATGTCTAGAATGTCTTATACAATGTCTACATTGTACAAGAACGACATTTTCCGAAAACTTTTTCAATCATAACTGAGAACGCGGCGTTTAATCACGGACGTTCTAAATTAAAATATCTAAGTTTATATTTCCAAAATATATATTTCTATGCATTTTACTTTGCTCTTAACACAGATATTTTTGTGCATTTTACTTTGCACTTAACACAGCACATCCTTTGTTTTCAATATTTAACCTTGTTCTCGCTTTATACAAGAGAATATGCAAGTTTCTTACTCCATCTGTATTCATAAATAGTTAAGAAACAACTCTTTAGGTAATAATTAGTTTACTCCCATCTATACGACAGGGGAGACTACTAGAATGCCCTCCGGTGGCTCAGCGGTATGTCTGCGGACTTACAACGCTAAAACCCGGGTTTCGATACCCGTGGTGGGCAGAGTACAGATAGCCCATTGTGTAGCTTTGTGCTTAATTCATAACAAAAACAAGACCACTATAAAATTAATTTGTTTATAACTATATCAAAACGTAACATGGGCCCAACATGACCAGATGGCTAGGGCGCTTGACTCGCAATTTGAGGGTCGTAGATTTGAGTTCCCCCTCCGAACCAAACATGTTTGCCCTTTCAGCTTTGAGGACATAATGATATGACGAATAGTCTTACGATTAATTGGTAAATGAGTAGTCCAAGAGTTAGACTGGTGATGACTAGGTGCCCTCTTTACACTGCTGAATTTGACACGTATGGAGCAAATAGCTCTCGTGCATCTGAGAGGAATTTAAAAAAAAAAACGTCACAAAGATAAATTGTAGTTTTCACAAGGTATTGTTATAATGTATTTAAAAGATATGAGCGAGTATTGTTTTCAAAATGGAAAATTATACTGTTATTAAATTATTTCATGTCCAAGGGAGTTTTGTAATCTGTTCCCACGATACCCGAGTATCAAACGCCCATTTATTTGTTATGTAAAGACCTTCTTCTAAAGCTTTTTTTGTGAAAAAAACAGCACTAACACCATATTTCAGAACAGCTGGTACGAGTATTAAACCAGAGAACAACGTTTCGATCTTCCCAGGTTCATCTTCGGGTTAACAAACTCTCTCCTTGTTCTCTACTTCATGTCAACACCCATACCAGCTGATCTGAGATACATTTTTATACCAAGTAGGTTTGTCGTCATCAAGAAAAAACAACACTAACCTCCCACTCCAGGGGAGCAACAAAACTGAAAATATCCGATTGTTGACTCATTCGAGGCAGTAGGATGGTAGATGACTCTTGAAAGAATGGTATGGTGAAGTCAATCACAGCTTCACGTTCGTCAGTCATAGTTATTGAAGAAGCCGCTACATCTACTTCCTGATAAAACACAAGAGATTCAGTGGAACAAAAATTAACAATGAAAAACAAGTTATAAACAGTTTCCAACAAAAACTAAAATAATCAAGCATGTTGTATGTAGGAAAAAAAAAAAAGACGACAAAGTACCAAATGGTAGTAGCAATTGCGTTGGATGAAAAGAAACTGGAAGAAATATGGAACTAGTAGAAAAATAGAATAACAATATTAATGTATGTGTAAAACTGGCTGGTTTGGATTGAGAAATATTTTTTTTTTATGCAGAGAAGCGAATAACGTTTCGACTTTCTTATATATTGCAGAAACAAGTCGAAAAATGGAAACCAGATTCAAAGAACACAAAAATTCGTCTCAAGTTTTCGAACATTGCAAGTCAAATAAACACAACACAACCATAGAAAACACTCAAATACTGAATAAAGAAACAAACATAAACAAATGCAAAATTAAAGAAGCCTTACTTATAGAACAACTCAAGCCCAAAATAAACCAATACAAAGAAGCACCTTCATACCTGTATTAATAAATAAAATCAAACATCTAAGCACGCCCTTTACATTCATACACTTAGTTACACAGCCCCCTTCAAACATGTTGTCAGCTATCGGTCAGTTACCTCTTTCTTTGTGAATCTGACGATGACCGAAGAAGGTCGAAACGTTGTTTGCTCCTCTACATAAATATTTTATCAACCAAAACCAGCCGTTTTCAGATATATATTTTTCTCTCCAAGTGGGTTTTCTCGTCATCACATGGTATTATTAGTGTGCATTAAATGAATTAAATGTGAAGAAACTAGTGAATTATAAACATTTATTTTCTTCAGAAATGTTAGAAAAACAGTGTAAAAAAACGATGTGAAAATTCAGTTTATAATGAAAAACTGTAATTCAAAGAAAGCGCTAATACAAAATCGAAGACAGTAGGAACATTGCATGAAATAAAATAAAACTTAAACTTTATAACAAAAAAGAGATAAAAATGTTTAAAAAAAAAACAAGATTGGGATGAAGAGACAGACTGGGCTAATTTTAAATTTCCCGCAAAGGTACACGAGGGTATCTGCTCTGGCCAAAGACTAGAGGGAAGGCAGCTAGTTATCACTTCTTATGGTCAACTCTTGCGCTATTCTTTTTACCAATGAATAGTAGAATTCATCATCACATTATAACACCTCCAGTGAAAAGGGTGAACATGTTTGATGTGACGTGGATTCTCTCTCTCTCCTGGTGTTTGGGTGTATTTATGTGAATACCCAGGAGGTTTAAGTACACTCGACCTCATTCACCTTCCATGACTTTGTTGAAGTGGCCAGATTAATATATATTTTGATT
Organism: Carcinoscorpius rotundicauda; assembly: GCA_011833715.1. Lineage (NCBI taxonomy): Eukaryota > Metazoa > Arthropoda > Merostomata > Xiphosura > Limulidae > Carcinoscorpius > Carcinoscorpius rotundicauda. The sequence continues at coordinate 176,011,935 of CM022391.1, read as the reverse complement.
TAAATACAGAATGGCTGGAATGATATCAGAAACTTAGTCTGGTCCTTTTCAGGACAATGTCTATTTATATTGTTCTTTGATTTTTTTGTTATTATTATTATTTTTATTTAATAAGTCTAGAACGTAAATGGCGTGTTTTATTTTATCTCTATTCTAATACTCTTATTATTATTTTAAATGATTTTGTCTTATTGATTTAACGTATAGATTTAACGGGGAGAAGTGTTTAGGTCTCTCTGCATGCCCCCCCAGTGGCTCAGCGGTATGTCTGCGGACTTACACGCTAAAATCCGGGTTTCGATACCTATGGTGGGCAGAGCACAGATAGCCCATTGTGTAGCTTTGTACTTAATTCCAAAAACAACAACAACTCTCTTCATAATATATGCAATACCTGTCTAGTTTGCATAACAACTCATTTTGTTCTCCAATTTTTATCAAAATATTTTATTGTACTCTGTAGAAGTCTATGTGGTATTGTTTGTGTGTTTGAGTAATTATGAGTAAATAATATGATAAAGTGGTTTTAGGTACTCTGTATGCTGATGTTATTAGTGTATTCTGTGATGTTTGGAGTTTGGTTTGAATTTGTTTTACACTTATATTGATCCATTCAAGCGCTGCATAGTTTATTACAGGTCTAATGTATGACTTGTATATTTTAATGATGTTTTCTGGTGTTGCTCCGTAGTTTTTACCAGTTAGACTCCTAGCATAGTTTATTCTTCGCCAAATATTAGTTTTTATATTATTTACATGTTTTATCCATGTGAGCTTCGAATCATATGTTAACCCTAAAAATTTTGCAGATGTATCAGTCTGGATGCGTTCCCCATTCATGTAGATTTGGGGTTGAACTTTTTGATATTTTGTAGATTTTGAAAATATTACTAGTTGCATCTTCGCTGTATTTGTTTTCATTCTATATTTCTCACAATATTCACATAATCTATTTAGTTGTGGTTGTAGGTTAGTAGTTGCTATTTCTGGTGTAGGGACACTTTACCAAATTGCTACATCATAAGCGAACTGAGACGCGTATCCATGGTTTGAGTCTTTTAGTGACATATTATTTACATACATGATGAAGAGAATAGGGTTAAACACCCCTCCTTGAGGGACTCCAGCTTCTGTAGTGAAGAACGCCGAGAAAGTTCCCTCTATGTTTACTCTACATTTTCTATTTTCCAAAAAGTTAACAACCAGCGAATAATTCCACGCGGTAGTCCCATTTCATACATACAGAACCGAAGACCATCGTGCCATACAGTGTCGAATGCTTTCTCGATATCGAGGAAACAGGCGACAGTGCATTCTTTATAATTAAAGCTGTTTCAGTTAACCTAATTAAGTGATCTGTTGTTTGTCTATATTTTCTATCCCGTTTTGTTTTTCCGGTAATTTTGAATTAATCTCCAAAAATATGGAGAATCTGTTGTTTATTATTCTTTCCAGAATTTTTCCTACACAACTGGTCAGGATGATCGGTCGATAACTGTTTGCTTTATTGGCTGGTTTTCCTTATTTGTGGAACATTAAAATATCAGCTTGCTTCCAAGAAACTGGGATGTATCCAGAGTGTAAAGATAAGTTAAATATTGCTAACAGGTGGTCAAATAATTTTGGAGTGCCTTTTTTGAGAAGAATTGTTTGTATTCCATCGTTTCCCGGCACTTTGTTTCTTGTATTTTTGATTGCTTGTTCAAGTTCACTTAGTTTCATAGTTTTGGTGAGTAGTTGGGTGTTGTAATCATATGTTTGATGTGGATTCGAACTCGCCGTCCTTATATTGCGTGTCAAGCGCCGTAACCACCTGGTCAATTGAAATTGATAGAAGAAAGGAAAGGAGAAAAATTTGAATGCAAAACAATTGAAGACAGTGTTGTTGGTAAAGCAGATAGAAAAACTGTTTAAAAAGAAAAAGAAAAAAACCGGTAGTACTCGCTATTGAAGCGGTAAGTCTACGAATTTATAACCCTAACTTCAAGGGTTCGATTCACCTCAGCTGAGAGTCTCGTGTAGCTTTGCTGTAAGAAAACACACACACCAAAAACCTGTAAGAAAAACCATTTAACGTCACAAAATCCAGAAAAACTTGTATCTATTAAGTTGATGAGACAAATCATACAAAGTTAAGCATACAAAAGAATTAATGGTAGGAACAATTATTTAGCTTTAAAGAGACAAATCATTTTGTGATTAAAAATACAGGAAAAACGATGTTTACTGAAATAATGGGATAAGTGGGGTAAAGTACAAAAACATGCGTGGGTGATAAAGTACAAAAACATGCGTGGGGTAAAGTACAAAAACATGCGTGGGTGATAAAGTACAAAAACATGCGTGGAAGGTAAAGTACAAAAACATGCGTGCCTAATAAAAAATTAAAACTAATAATAAAAAGGTGATATAAATAAATAAATAACTGATAAAAGTGCCTCATGAAGAGCTGAACGAATCTGATAGAAATACTAAAAATACCTGAAAATATTATTTAAAAAACGTTAAGCTGTTGATTCTGGTAAGTGATACCAAAGCTGGATTAATACAGTTTGCAATAGAAAAATAAAAGAAATTGACAAGTTGATAAAACAGATAGAAGAAGACGAACTTAACAGGTTGAACAAATCCAGCACGTGGTACAATATGAGAACTGAGATAGAAAGTGGCATGTTTTAAAATAACCGATTATAAAAGTGTGGTAGAAACCAGAACACAATAAAATATTAATATAAGCTAAAAGTGATAGAATTGTAAAAGAAACCAGAACACAATAAAATATTAATATAAGCTAAAAGTGATAGAATTGTAAAAGAAACCAGAACACAATAAAATATTAATATAAGCTAAAAGTGATAAAAATGTAATAGAAACCAGAACACAATAAAATATTAATATAAGCTAAAAGTGATAGAACTGTAATAGAAACCAGAACACAATAAAATATTAATAGAAACTAAAAGTGATAGAACTGTAATATAATATGTGTCAATAGGAACCGATTTTGGATAAATTTATAGAGTAAATGTATTAGAAACCAGTGGTGATGCAGATGTAATGTGAAACGATGACGATAGAAATATATTGTAAAATAATAATAGCGCACTACAGAAACCGGCAAATGTTAAAAATTGTAAATGAAAGTGTAGTGTTAATATTGAATAGAAATCATTGGGTGTTAAATTGTCAAACTGGTATGTAATACAAGTATAAACTAAATCTGTGTCATTACTTCTGTTTATTGTTGCAGAGGAAACCTAATTCAGTAGCCACCTTTAGTTGAACTTACGAGTAGTAATAAAAATCTATAGTAGAAACCGATATGTGATGAAAATATAATAGAAAGAAACACGTAATAAGAGTGGGAAAGAAATGGATACATGATAAAAGTATAGTAAATCTCGATATGTAATTAAATAATGGTATAAAGAGCCGTTACTAAAGTACATATAAAAGAATTGATGGTAAAACTGGTAAAGAAACATTGATGTCGTATAAAAAAATGCTGAATAGAGAAACAAACTGAAACGATATTTGGTAGACATTTTTTATTCGGAATGAGCATGATTCGATTTGTTTGTTTGTTTGTAATTAAGCACAAAACTACACAATGGGCTACTTGTGCTCTGCCCACCAAAGGTATCAAAACCTTGTTTCTAGCGATGCAAATCCGAAGACATAATGCAGTGCCACTAAGGGATGAGCAATGTTTGACTAAAAACAATAACTAGGTTTTAAGGAAGATACTTAAAGTACTTAACGTTAGTAATGCTATCAAGTGTTTGGGGAGACACTTGATGCCACTTACTTGTCTGATAACCATGCCTATCATGCCATTCCAAGTTCCATTGTCTAATTTTTTTCCCCATTGGCCATCATACGGCTCTAAAAGTCTGTAACTGAAAACAAAATAGGACAGTATTCTATGTACGTAGAGTACTTCTATCCTGTGCACATGACCTTATCATACAGATAAACCTCAGATCTTTTCTCGGCAAATAATATTTCGATACGTGAAAGCACTTCCAGTAATAAAACATGCACAAAATAACATTGTTAGTTTTACTAGATATTTAAAGTTGAACTGAAGCGCCAATCAGTCATATAGCTTAGCTGAGGAATTGAAATGTGAAAAGTGCTCGATAAATAATGTTGTTTAATGGAATTATTATATTGTTTGACTATAAGCTATAACTTCAACAGTTAAAAATTGTTAACATTTTTTCTATAGTAAAATCTAACATTTTAATAGAATTTGTCTGGTCCTGATTTATCCCATTTCTTTCATTTACATATTAAATATGTAATAAGAACTAAAAACCATAAGTCATCTGAAATATTTGGTGAACTACGTAAAATACAGTCCATTTTGAACCTTTCAAAACGCGTGCTTTTTAACGTCATGTTGTTATTATCACTACACCTACCTGAAACCGTAAGCCTGTTTAAAAACATTCAAAACCTCAGTCAAAATCCCACGTGATCCAATTCTCTCTCCAGTGATTTTGTCTCTTTCAAAAATCATGAATGGAGGTCTCTGAAATTACAGTCACATTGTAAACAATAATTTACAGAACAAATAAATGCTCAGAACATTTATCAATATATTCAACATCAACAACTCAAAGGTTAAAAATTGTCATTTTGTGATGTTTGAGAGTAGTTTGGTTTGTTTTGAATTTCGCGCAAAACTACACGAGAGGTGTGTGCACTAGCCGTCCCTAATTTAGCAGTGTAAGACTAGAAGGAAGGCAGCTAGTCATTATCACCAATCGCCAACTCTTGTACTACTTTTTTACCAACGAATAGTGGGATTTTCCATCACATTATAACCCCCCCACGGCTGAAAGGGTGAGCATTTTGGTGTGACGGGGATTCGAATCCGCATCTCTTGGATTAGGAGAGGAGTCCCTTAACCACCTGGTCATGCAGGGTCTTGAGCGTAGGAGTCCACGGTTGTGTTATTTTCAATAAGTTTAATTCAAACTACAGCATTAAAAATGTGAAACGATCGTCATAACGATCCTGGTGTGTATATTCTGAAAACAAAATATTTGAAACGGAATAATATCATGCTTAATATATGCAAGATCGGTTAATTACTTGTTAAACTTACCTCAATGGTCACTACTAAAAGCTGTTTTTTCTGTAAAAAGTAAGGGTAATTGGAATTGAAGTCTTGACATAAGTTGGAGTCGGTGCTTGTTGACCCCATATAATTACAACTGTCTTGAACGTGAGGGCAAGAGTCATCGCTTTGCTGAATGAAACAAAACATTATATCGGATGTTTCGAAACAGTTCAATGGTTTTGGTTTTTATATAGATTACAATGAATCAAATGTACAAGACATATACAAGAACGAGTGTTTTATATCTTGATTATTGGGTTTACTTTAAAGATGAAACGAAAGAAAAACATTCAAATAAACTACATGTTTAAGATTACATAAACACCACAACCAATGAAAGATAAAAGAGAATGTTGAAAATAAGACTGACAAACTAAACACTATCTATCACAAGGAATCTACTGAGAAACTAAACTCTAATGGTCCTGATGACAGTGTCGTGAAACTAAACACTAAAAATTCGTAGAATAGTGCTGATAAACTACATGTTAACAGCCCGGAGAACAGAGCTGATAAATTACATACTAATTATCTAGAGAAATTGCAGAATAAACAAATACTAAATGATCCAAAAATTGTGGTGTGTAATGAAATATTAGCGACTATGATAACAGAGTATAGACCCGGATAACAGTACTAAGAAATTAAATGCTAACAACACTGAGAACAGTACTAAAAAAATAATTGCTAACAACACTGATAACAGTACAGAGAAACTAAATAGTTACAATTCTGAAAACAGTACTCAGAAACAAAATACTGAAGATCTGGAAATCATTACCGGGAACCTAAATACGAACAATCCTGAGAAAAGTATTGAGAAACTAAATACTAACAACACTGAAAACAGTGCTGAAAAATTAAATACTAACAATATTGAAAACAGTGCTGAGACATTAAGTTATAAAGACCCCGAGAACCACACTAAGAAACTAAATACTAACAACACAGAGAACATTGCTGAGAAACTAAATACTAACAATCCTGAGAATAGTGTTGAGAAACTAAATACTAACAATCCTGAGAAAAAAAATACTGAGGATCTGGAAAACATTACTGGGAACCTAAATATTAACAAGTCTGAGAACAGTGCTGAGAAACAAAATACTAACAACACTGAGAACAGTACTGAGAAACAAAATACTAACAACACTGAGAACAGTACTGAGAAACTAAATAATAACATTCCTGAGAACAGTGCTAACAAACTAAATACTAACAATACTGAGAAGCTAAATACCAACAATACTGAAAACAGTACTGACAAACTAAATAATAATAACACTAAGAACAGTACTCTGAAACTAAATACTAACAACACTGAGAACAGTATTGAGAAACTAAATATTAACAATTCTGATAACAGTGCTGAGAAACTAAATATTAACAATCCTGACAACAGTGCTGAGAAACCAAATGCTAACAACATTGAGAACAGTACTCTGAAACTGAATACTAACAATATTGAGAACAGTAATCTGAAAAAAATATTAACAACACTGAAAACGGTACTCTAAAACTAAATACCAATAACACTGAGAACAGTACTCTGAAACTAAATATTAACAATTCTGTTAACAGTACTGGAAACTAAATATTAACAATCCTGACAACAGTGCTGATAAACTAAATACTAAAAATACTGAGAAGCTTAATAATAAAAATTCTGAGAACAGTGCTGATAAACTAAATAGTAATAATACTGAAAACAGTACTGAGAAAGTAAATAATAAAAATTTTAAGAACAATACTGATAAACTAAATACTAACAATACTGAGAATAGTACTCTGAAACTAGATACTAACAATACTGAGAAAATAAATTTTAAAAATTCTGAGAACAATGCTGATAAACTAAATAGTAAAAATACTGAAAAGCTATATACTAACAATACTGAAAACAGCCCTGAGAAAGTAAATAATAAAAATTTTAAGAACAATACTGATTAACTAAATAATAACAATATTGAAAACAATACTCTGAAACTAAATACTAACAATACTGAAAACAGTACTCTGAAACTAAATGCTAACAATACTGAAAACAGTACTCATAAACTAAACACTAACAATACTGAAAACAGTACTCATAAACTAAACACTAACAATACTGAAAACAGTGCTCTGAAACTAAACACTAACAATACTGAAAACAGTACTCTGAAACTAAACACTAACAGTACTGAAAACAGTGCTCTGAAACTAAACACTAACAATACTGAAAACAGTACTCTGAAACTAAACACTAACAACACTGAAAACAGTGCTCTGAAACTAAATACTTACAGTACTAATAAATGAAATACTTGAGTTATGATTATCTTTTTCTATGTACGTCGTTTTTTACCTATTGTTGATTACTCATTAATATTATAATAACGAATGACTTTAGTATTCATGAGAAAAGCGTTATTTTATTCAAAAAACACTTTTATAAAGAATTGTATAAATGGGAAAAAATTATATGTCATGTTTTGTGCAGAATAATATTGTTTGTTTGTTTTTTTGGAATTTCGCACAAAGCTATTCTAGGGCTATCTGTGCTAGCCGTCCCTAATTTAGCAGTGTAAGACTAGAGGGAAGGCAGCTAGTCATCACCACCCACCGCCAACTCTTGGGCTACTCTTTTACCAACGAAAAGTGGGATTGACCGTAACATTATAACGTCCCCACGGCTGAAAGGGCGAACATGTTTGGCGCTACGTGGATGCAAACCCGTGACCCTCAATTTACGAGTCGCACGCCTTAACACGCTTGGTCATGCAGGGACAGAATAAAATAGTCGATATTTGTTTGACCTACCACATAAAACATTTCAGTACTATTACAGTTTTCTTGTTACACTTCTATATTAAACTATTTATATCAGCTGATTCTTATGGTCATGTACATTAAGATATTATTTTTACATTCATATATGACATTGACGTGACTGAGTCAACTCACGCTGATTAAAATCCGTGACACTGAAATGAGTGAACCAGCTTAGCCTAACATTCATATTCACTCATGTTGCTGTTGTTTTTGTTTCTTTTGTTTCTAGTTAAATAATATTCACTGATTGAAACAGGTCTTGTTGTATTTTAAGTCGAACCAAACGTTTATAAAGAAATACATTACTTCTTACATGAATAAATCATACCAAAGAGTAGTGTTTCTAGTACATAGATGAAAACGACTTCAAGGGGAAAAACGAACGTGACCAAAGTGCTATCTTTGTACTCATCTTGATAGATCGTTTTTTGTTTGAAGTGTCAACGATAGAGGCTGTAATGCTTCACTTTCTCAGTAGGTGGCGTCAACCAACAAACTCAATTTGCTGCACATGCTAATGCCTTTTGTGAGAACATGTGATAGGAGATCAGACCACAGACGTCTGAGAAAATGTAGTTTCATTTAGTTACTGGGCAAAGAAGTAGTCGTTTGTTTGTTTAGAATTAAGCATCAAGCTACACAATCGGCTATCTGCGCTCTGTACACCATAGGTATCGAAACTCGGTTTTAGGGTTCTAAGTCCGCAGACATATCTCTATGCCACTAAGGGAAGCTTTAGTATATGTAGAAGTGTGTGTGTGTTTGTGTGTTTTCTTATAGCAAAGCCACATCAGGCTATCTGCTAAGCCCACCGAGGGGAATCGAACCTCTGATTTTAGCGTTGTAAATTTGTAGACTTAACGCTGTACTATGTAGAAATACTCTTTTAAAAATTTCCCTGACATGGGACAAAGCAATATTTTTAACGAGAATATGTCAACCAAATGATATTCATTACTAAAGAATTTGTGTTGATATAATGAAATGCAGAGTAAGTAATTTATTTCAAAGTAGCTATTATTTCATTTTTTCTGTTCATTCATTTTTTAGAGTTCTCAGCCAAGGTGACCGAAGTATTGTGAAACTTTAAACTGTAAACGTATGTGAACTCGTGCCTTCATTGCATACCCTTTAAGCATTGTTGAAAATCAATATATATATTATATACGTGTTTACAGGTTACCTAATCATACCAATTATACAAGCGACGAAAAAGATTATAGTATAATTCACAAGTGCCCCCCAGTGGCTCAGCGGTATGTCTGCGGACTTACACGCTAAAATCCTGGTTTCGATACCCGTGGTGGGCAGAGCACAGATAGCCCATTGTGTAGTTTTGTGCTTAATTCAAAAAACAAACAAACAAACAAAAACAAACATAATTCACAAGTGTATAAGTCAGTATAACATTACACGTTTATATCAATTCTTTATATAATCAAACTTCACCAGCCTTTTACATACATCCTTTACAAGTCAGCATCGTCAGTAGCGTTCACTTTCTAATTTATCATAAATTTTTCGTCTTCACTTTACCTCGATCAATTTCGTTGGGTTTTCTTCACGCAAGGTTTTCGCTAGCCAATCAAGAAGCGAAGACACAAGACAGGGGTGTCGACGGTGTACCTGAAAATTGCAGTGAGAAAACAGGTTGAAATTACTTTAAAAGTGAGAGTGCGATCTTCCACATCATTTAAAAATACGAGTCTTATCACCTTCTTACTGCGAATTAGTTAAAAATTGGCTTCTCGTTTTTCAAATTGTAAAGAACCTATCTGTCTTCAGTAATTTATCACTTAATTCATTAACTGTTTAGTTTCTCTTTCGATCGACCAACAATTTAAAATTTAGAATCATTTATTCCTCTAAGGTTCTAGCTGCTGCGCTATATAAGATATTTTTGAACTATTATGTGTGTGTGTATATATATATATATGTATATAAGTATTTTTAAAAGTTGTATTTAATTCTTTTAATCCACATATTTGTCCGTGAAATAGGCTTACCTCCACATTTCCAACTTGAATGTGTTTGACAGTTGCTATCGTTGATTTACACAAACATGGACAGAAATGTATAAACACAGCGACTACGGCAGTTTGGTGAAACAGACGACTGTATATACCAGTGTTTCTACAAGGTACTACAGCCAGAACAGCTTTGGGCCTTCTAAGTTTTGAAACCAGCTTATTTTCCACTGGAGTACAAAGGAAAAAAAAAACAAAAGAGAGTAAAATGCAGTTATAATATAAATCTAAATATAATGTAAACAGTCGAAATTTCGTGAATTACATTTGACCTCAAAAAAGGTTATGAAAGTAAAACCCAAAATGTAGTCATCTAGTGGAACCCGCAATGAGCTTGGTACAATACGAAACTTAGTTTCAGAACTACTTTGTGCTTGACTAGAAGCAAACAAATAATTGTATTTACTGTTTGACTGATGTTTGACTTATTATATTTGTAACATTACGCTGTTAATCAAGTTCCTCAGGGATTTTCCAGAATTAAAAGAGTGTGAAAATCCCAAAGGAACTTGGTTAAGAACGTAATGTTAAAAGTATAATAGGCGTAACATACATATATTTTTTTAGGGCTTGGCATGGTCAAGCGTGTTAAGGCATTCGACTCGTAATCCAAGAGTCGCGGGTTTGAATCCCGGTCGCACCAAAAACATGCTCGCCCTTTCAGCCGTTATAATGTGACGGTCAATTCCACTATTCGTTGGTAAAAGATTAGCCCAAGATTTGGCTGTGGGTGGTGATGACTAGCTGCCCTTTCTCTAGTCTTATACTGCTAAACTAGGGACGGCTAGCGGAGATAGTCCTCGAGTAGCTTTGCGCGAAATTCAAAAAACAAACAAACCAAAACTACTGTTATTTTCCTACTCTTTAAGTTTCATAACATTAAATCCTAAAGCTGTTTCACGTAGAACTATTTGGTTTCAGCCTCGAGTTATTATAATAAAACTGGGCTCTTAAGACATAACGGTTTGCGGGCGTAGAATTTTAATCCAAGGGTGTTTTTTTTTTATTAACGTCATTCCGTTGCCGAAAAAAATCTACTTCGTATTTTGGGGCCACAGGTGCGATATAGGAGTGACGATCAAATCACAATATTCAGCCACTCATGAGCAAAATAAGAGATAACGACAGTCGTTGTTAACTAGAGAAACAGTACTAGAAGACTTTTATCTGTTTGTTTGTTTGTTTTGGAATTTCGCACAAAGCTACTCTGTGCTAGCCGTCCCTATTTTAGTAATGTAAGACTAGAGGGAAGTCAGCTAGTCATCACCACCCACCGCCAACTCTTGGGCTACTGTTTTACCAACGAATAGTGGGATTGACCGTCACATTATAACGTCCCCACGGCTGGAAGGGCGAGCATGTTTGGCGCAGTAGAGATGCGAATCCGCGACCCTCAGATTACGAGTCGCACGCCTTAACACGCTTGGCCATGCCGGGCCTGCCTTTTATCTTAAAACAAGAGACGGCTAGCATTGATAGTCATTACAGATCTTTGTGCAATAAGTTAAACAAATTAGCAATATTAGGTAACAATGAAATAAAACTAGTTATATAGTTATAGGGTACCGCGCGAAATAACAGAGACGTTCATCAGTTGGGTTGATTGAGAAGGAGAGATACACAGCGAGTTCTAAAAAATAATTATGAAAAAGGGTGTAAAAGTACCATTCATAAATAACTTTAACATTCTGTATTATAAGAGTTAACTGGCATGGCCAGATGGTTAAGGCACTCGACTAGTAATCCGAATCTCCGTCACACCAAATATGCTCGCCCTTTCAACCATGAGGGCATTATAATGTGACGGTCAGTCCTACTATTCGTTGGTAAAAGAGTAGCCCAAGTGTTAGCGGTTGGTGGTGATGACTAGCTGTTTTCCCTCTAGTCTTACACTGCTAAATTAGGGACAGCTAATGAATGCAGGTGGCCCTCGTGTAGCTTTGTGCAAAAATGAAACCAAAGTGTTTTATAAACTTTAACTTTTCATTGTCCGAACAACGTATAATCAAGCTTATAGCACTTTAGAAGTTAATAAACTCGATTAGAGATAAAAACTGCGACGTTACATCCCAAGTGTTTCGCTTCATATACTGGAAAGAAGTCAGTTTACAGAAGTAAGCAAAACGTGTTTGTTAGGAGCGTCAGTGGGTAACTATAGAAGAATAGAAATACACACGTTACTTACTATGAACAATGTCTCATGGCTTTCTTCTCTCTAATCTGTCTGTATTCAAACAGGACATTAATACGTTTTAAGCCCCAGGTTTTCTGTTCAGTTTCATGTCACACGTATAGAGCATTTTATTTGAAATCTCAGCCTTAGCAGTAGTTCAGAGTAGAGAGAATGAACGAATAGACTTCCTAATTTTGAACTAAAGGAAAGGAATCCGTCTGAAGGTACTTACAGCTACAACAGTTTTGTACAGCTCTTTGAGCCAGAAGGGGGGAACTGACTGTCATGTTTATAACGCGCGCAGAGCTAAATGTAAAGAACGCGATCGATGGATCACTCCTTGAATCTTTCACTTTTTTATTCCGGAGTCCGGCAAACTGTTCACTAGGTTAGGCTTAGCCCAAACATTTTATAACGTTAGTGGAAATAAGGAAAAAGATAAGAAATTACGTAGTTTATCAGCTCGTGTGTTGACATAAGATTTGCTGTCAAACCGGTTACTTACTGTGCTTGAAGATCAAAAGAAAATATAAACCTTTATCACCACAAATTTATAATTAATATCTCTCTAGAACACGATCATTGGATAGATACACTTGAGAAATACCTAACACTTGTAAATATATATCAACATAGTTGACATACATATATATGTTAAAATACAGGGTGATGCACACGTCACACTTACTAACACTATTCTAAAACATTAGTTTGTTTACTCACTCTTTCTTTTCAGTTTGCTCTAACAACTGATTGGTGATCCTCTCACGTGGAGAACCTGTGTTATACCTGTGCAATAGTATTGCACTTAAATTTTTTTGAGAAACGTCAAACGCTTGTTGTTCGTCACACTCCCAAATAATCCGAAAAAATCTCAAACAAGGAATCGTAACAGCTTATACAATCGTAAGATCGCAAAGGTTGTTGTTGCTTTGTTGTTGTTTTGAATTAAGCACAAAGCTACACAATAGGCTCTCTGTGCTCTGCCCACCACGGGTATCGAAACCCGGTTTTTAACGTTATAAGTCAGCAAACATACCGCTGAGCCACTGGGGGGCGATCGTGAAGGATACGAAACGTTAGTAGGAACATGATCGATGACAATGTGTCGTGCACATTTCTGTACTGATAAATGTGCAACTTTTGCATCATATTGTTATACCCCGAGTTACTTAAAATGATATTTGTTACATTTAAGTATTGCACAAATAAATTCAAGTGTAGGTAATCACAAATAATCTGAAAGAATCAAAAGTGTCCTTGTAGAATTATTTTAATTAAACACGAAAGATTTGTTTGTTTGTTTGTTTCGAATTTCAAGCAAAGCTACTCGAGGGCTATCTGAGCTTGCCGTCCCTAATTTAGCAGTGAAATACTAGAGGGAAATCAGATAGTCATTACCACCCACCGCCAACTCTTGGGCTACTCTTTTACCAACGAGTAGTGGGATTGACCGTCACATTATAATGCTCCCAAGGCTGAAAGGGAAACACATTTTTTACGACCGCGATTCGAACCTGCGACTCTAAGATTACGAGTCGAACCCCTTAACCCTCCTGACCAGACTGGGCCGATACGAAACAAGCAAATTCATCTTACATGGTTTTTCTTTTGCCTCCCCGTCATCTTCAGGAAGCCTGAAATTTTGAAGTACTGCTAATTTTGTTCTCACCAGAGTAGAGTTTATTTCCGTCAAGGCTGCCCAGACAACTTTGTGCTCTGCAGAATCATGCGACCTGTGCAGGGGATCATGGATTTCATTTTCTACTAGGATCACTGAAACAGAGAAATCCGTCAAAGGGAACAATAGTTATGCCGCAGCAAATAAAATCACAATCTCATTTTCTTCCAAGTACAAATATCTTCGTTCTTTACCCCTAAACCAGTAAACACTAATCGAGAAAATACCAATCAGTACAGTAAGTAAGTAAAAATAGGACTGAAACGTGAATCTTGGTCTCTTCAAGAGATGAAGTGAAAATTAGCGGATGAAATAACCTTAAGTCATGTACAGTTCTACCAGAATAATCTATATCAGACTTAAAGGAAACATTCTAGAATCTGAGTCGTTTGCGCATTTCATACTGAGGTAAAGATAATAAAAACAGAACTTCAACCTTCTTTTTGTCCTGCAGTTATAGAACATCAAGAAACGTTCTTTTATTCAGCAAATGAGTTCTAGAGTGATGAGAATGTTTGTACACCTTTTGTTCGTTTTATTAGCTCCTCAGTCATAGATTAGTAGAATAATATATCATATCACTCGGATGTAATATATCCATACAGCTCACCATTCTCTTCTATGGATATTATAAGACAGTTAGGCCTACACGTACAAATATCTAGCATTTACATACATGACAGACATCTGGATAAATAGAAACACTAAAGCACATGCGGCAAAACTGAGAAGTAATAAGATGTACGTTCTTAATAATTGTTTTATTGCATAAATATCATATTTAAAGATTTCTTAATAATTCACACGATAATAGCATTTAGACAATAAAAAAATCAATCATCAAACTGAAAAATATTAATTGAATATAAAATTACTAACTGATAGACTTAAATTTAGGTTTAACTTACTGCATTCTTTAACCTCAGTGATAATTTGAAATGATCAAAAGTGCTTGGAAGTAAACGTTCGTCACTCTAAATATGTAAGAAAATGTATATGATATACGTAAAAACGGCTGGTATGGATAGAGAAAGCACTTGCAGAGGAGCGAACAACGTTTCGACCTTCTTCGGTCATCGTCAGGTTTACAAAGAAAGAAAGGGTTACTGACCGGTAGCTGACCACATGTTTAAAGGCAGTTGTGTAACTGACTATAGGAATGTGGAGGGCGTGCTTAGATGTTGGATTATATTTATTGATATAGGTTTATTTTGGGCTTGAATTATTGTATGAGTAAGCCTTTTTCAATTTTGCGTTTGTTTATGTTTGTTTCTAAATTAGTATTTGAGTGCTTTCTATGGTTATGTTGTGTTTGTTTGAGTTGCAGTGTTCGAAAACGCGTGAAAGTGACTTTTTATGTTCTTTGAATCTGGTTTCCATTTTTCTACTTGTTTCTCCAATATGACATTGGAGTTAATACAAAATATGACATTCTAGTTAATACCAAATTTATTCGAAAATAAGAGACAAAACTAAGGTCTGCAATATGTAAAAACTACACTGACAAACACAACACCAACATTCTTTATAAAATACAATGACTTCCACGACTTCTATATTGAAGAAACAAACAGAAAAATGGAAACCAGATTCAAAGAACACAAAAGTCATCTTATATCTTTTACGCCTTAGTAATACCAAACGTGGATCGCGCGTACACCTTAACTGACCTCATTACTCATCGAGATGTTTACCAGTTTGCTCTCAAATTGGATTTTTTTTAGCAGGGTTTGAGTAAATTAATTTATGAGACCTTGGGCGTGGTTAAATAGATCAGATAAAAGGGTTTGACCTCTTAAATCCAAAACTGTAATTAGATCACAAATCGGTAAAGAGCTGACGGAGATATGAGCTACAATTGTGCATTTGAAAAAGAAAACAAAACTCAGAGCCTTTCTATGAGCCACTATGCCGCGGCTGAAAAATACGATGAACTTAGAGAATGTAGTATATCCGGAGATTTAAAAACACTGTAAAAACTGTCTTCAAACACATCGGTTACCACTAGATATCACTTATAGACAAAATATCTGAACATAACAACGAGAATGCTACGATCAGAACTTCTAAGATCTCAAAAACGTACGGCAAAACTCTAGAAGGCAGCTGTACCTAAAATTTCCGAAATACTAGTAAAGTATAAATGTTAAAAATATATAACTATACCCTGGATGTCCGAACATAACGTACTCTGAAATAATCAGTTATACTTAAAAACCTCTCAATAAAACAAAAAAAAAACTTTCTACCTACAACCTGGCACGTTATTACAGTGGAGTCCCGTTTAACCGCGGACCAGTAAACCGCGAAATTGCTAAAGCCGCTGTAGCAAGTCTTGTGAGCAATGTGAACGAGGATTATCGCGGCTCACCGCTAATTTAAGAACGTGTGCAAACGCGGCTTAATAATTTAATCCTGGGTTTATAACTTCAAGGGGACATTTATAAGGGATTTGCTTTAATTTGGGAAATAAATAAAATATATTACAAAAGAAATCGACCGTTAATCTACCTTATCCGCTCTACTATGTCAGCTTTATGGAGGCCGCCATTGTTACCGAATCACACCTCTTCAAGGTTTATTTTTATTGTAATCTTTATATTATTAATAAACCTTAATCAAAATTGTGTTGTGTATTTTATTTATTAAAAGGGGGAAAAGCGAACCATTGCAATGCATTGGTCGTTTGTGTTAAAACGGCACTTGTCAATTGTATCTGAATAGTCTATACATTAATATTATAATGATCACGCAATGGCTCGGATGAGGCTCCTCGGCGGAGCTGTTGGCGACTTCGGCTTTTCATTCACAAAGGCTTTAGCCGCGGACCACTTAAGCAGGTTGACCCCCCAAATACCGCGGCTTAACGGCGTTCCACTGTAGTTAGGCTACACACACGACCTCTGGAGGAAAGAGAATAATAATAACGAAACAAACAAAATAGTCAGTTTCCTTTGACGTCACAGAACAACACGTTTGACATGTAGTGAAAGTCTAGGTTGACGTGCATTATTCGTCTATCAGTTTTCACGCTGGGCTTTAACGTTATATTAATAACATTTTGTGGCATTTTTTTTCCCACATAGGTAGCTTACCTTTCTGTATAATACAAATTGTAACTACGTGTTCACATCTTCATTGACTGAAATGTAGTGCGCGTGCACGTGTATATAGCTTGCTGTAGCTATAAAATGAGTATAAAACCTTCAGAAGTGACTGAATGGCATTTACATAGAAATTTGTATTACGAAATTAGCTCGTATTGTTAAAATATAAATTCCTATATTCATGGTATTGAGGTAATAGAAACATTTTCATCGGTATTTTCTTTTATATTCTGAAATTTCTTCTTTCATTTTTAGCAGGCAACATGGTAAAAAGTCATAACATTTATCAATGTTTAATGAACAACATATTACAAGCAACTCAATTTTTTATTCTTTTCATTAAATGTACAGAATAAAACTTGTGTTTAATTTGTTCAGGTCTACCTGACACATCATCATCAGATGAGATACAAGAACTGAAGCTGACACACGTGAATTAAAAATAAGAAAATAACATCCGTATCCATCAAAACAACAATCTAGAATAATTCATCAAATAAACAGTTAATGAAGTAATTATTAATGAAAGTCGATATGTAAGTACAGCTTTACGTAAGTATGAAAAGTGGTTTCGTGAATAACACAGCGAGGACTCTTATTTGTTTGAATATATGGTCAAAGCCACACAATGGGCTATCTGAGCGCTGCCCACCGTGAGTATTAAAGCTCGGTTTCTAGCGTTGTAAGCCTACAAATAAGGAACAATGAACCACAGTTTAGGATGTTTAAGTACTTTGAGGTTCAGTATAGAAAAATATATGGAAGAAATGAAATATTGTGATATAAAACTGGATTAGCAGTAAATATTACTATTTTTTGTTAAACATTTTGTAGTGAAGAGATTAAATATTGTCATATAAAACTGGATACACAATGTGACTATTTTCTGTTAAACATTTTGTAGTGAAGAAATGAGATATTGTGATATAAAACTGGATTAGCAGTAAATATTACTATTTTTTGTTAAACATTTTGTAGTGAAGAAATGAAATATTGTCATATAAAACTGGATACACAATGTGACTATTTTCTGTTAAACATTTTGTAGTGAAGAAATTAAATATTGTGATATAAAACTGGATACACAATGTGACTATTTTCTGTTAAACATTTTGTAGTGAAGAAATTAAATATTGTCATATAAAACTGGATACACAATGTGACTGTTTTCTGTTAAACATTTTGTAGTGAAGAAATGAAATATTGTCATATAAAACTGGATTAGCAGTAAATATTACTATTTTTTGTTAAACATTTTGTAGTGAAGAAATGAAATATTGTCATATAAAACTGGATTAGCAGTAAATATTACTATTTTTTGTTAAACATTTTGTAGTGAAGAAATGAAATATTGTCATATAAAACTGGATACACAATGTGACTATTTTCTGTTAAACATTTTGTAGTGAAGAAATTAAATATTGTCATATAAAACTGGATACACAATGTGACTATTTTTTGTTAAACATTTTGTAGTGAAGAAATTAAATATTGTGATATAAAACTGGATACACAATGTGACTATTTTCTGTTAAATATTTTGTGGTGAAGAAATGAAATATTGTGATATAAAACTGGATTAGCAGTAAATATTAGTATTTTTTGTTAAACATTTTGTAGTGAAGAAATTAAATATTGTCATATAAAACTGGATACACAATGTGACTATTTTCTGTTAAACATTTTGTAGTGAAGAAATTAAATATTGTCATATAAAACTGGATACACAATGTGACTATTTTCTGTTAAACATTTTGTAGTGAAGAAATTAAATATTGTCATATAAAACTGGATACACAATGTGACTATTTTCTGTTAAACATTTTGTAGTGAAGAAATGAAATATTGTCATATAAAACTGAATTAGGAGTAAATATTACAATTTTTTGTTAAACATTTTGTAGTGAAGAAATGAAATATTGTCATATAAAACTGGATACACAATGTGACTATTTTCTGTTAAACATTTTGTAGTGAAGAAATTAAATATTGTCATATAAAACTGGATACACAATGTGACTATTTTCTGTTAAACATTTTGTAGTGAAGAAATGAAATATTGTCATATAAAACTGGATACACAATGTGACTATTTTCTGTTAAACAATTTGTCGTGAAGAAATGAAATATTGTCATATAAAACTGGATATACAATGTGAGTATTTTCTGTTAAACATTTTGTAGTGAAGAAATGAAATATTGTCATATAAAACTGGATACACAATGTGACTATTTTCTGTTAAACATTTTGTAGTGAAGAAATGAAATATTGTCATATAAAACTGGATACACAATGTGACTATTTTCTGTTAAACATTTTGTAGTGAAGAAATGAAATATTGTCATATAAAACTGGATTAGCAGTAAATATTACTATTTTTTGTTAAACATTTTGTAGTGAAGAAATTAAATATTGTCATATAAAACTGGATACACAATGTGACTATTTTCTGTTAAACATTTTGCAGTGAAGAAATGAAATATTGTGATATAAAACTGGATACACAATGTGACTATTTTCTGTTAAACATTTTGTAGTGAAGAAATTAAATATTGTCATATAAAACTGGATACACAATGTGACTGTTTTCTGTTAAACATTTTGTAGTGAAGAAATTAAATATTGTCATATAAAACTGGATACACAATGTGACTATTTTCTGTTAAACATTTTGTAGTGAAGAAATGAAATATTGTCATATAAAACTGGATACACAATGTGACTATTTTCTGTTAAACATTTTGTAGTGAAGAAATTAAATATTGTGATATAAAACTGGATACACAATGTGACTATTTTCTGTTAAACATTTTGCATTGAAGGAATGAAATATTGTCATATAAAACTGGATACACAATGTGACTATTTTCTGTTAAACATTTTGTAGTTGGCGTGCCCCAATTGTAGCATTGCGTTAATTTCTCTGGTCATGTTGCCGCAAAACTACGCTCAGCACTTCGGGGCCATGGTAAGCACAGTTCGATCCGATAAGAATAATCCAAAAGTTAACAACGGGAATGTAGTTTACTAGCCATCTTCTCTCTACTTTTTCTATTTAGTATTAAGAAAAGTCATGAGCCTATAGAGTTATATATATATATATCTTTGAACGAAGATTTGAAAAACGAATAAACTTACAATTCTATAAAAAAACATTCATTTAATTATTAGTTATTTTTAAAACAAGCTTACTTGCCTTACTTTCAGCTCCTGGTTGTTTGCTTTATAGCATTACTTTATTGGTGAGACTGAATTACTAATTATAAACTTCAACTTAATTAAAAAGATTTAATCTCAGGTACAAATTTACCCTTTGCTGTAGTTCTTTTTAATATACGACGTACTTAAATCATTGGTTTATTTAAATCTAGGGTGTATTTAAATCATTGGTTATTTAAATCTAGGGTGTATATAAATCATTGGTTATTTAAATCTAGGGTGTATATAAATCATTGGTTTATTTAAAGCTACGATGTATTTAAATCATTGGTTATTTAAATCTAGGATCTATTTAAATCATTGATTTATTACATCAGTAAATTTAAGTATTCTTTTGTTAGTCACAAGTTTTAAATTATACGCATACAAAGTGATCTATTAGGAGTAACATGCTACCTATCCATTTAACTATTAGTAAACTGTATGAGTACACTTACAAACAATAGGCAAGTCTTCACTATTTGTTCCATTCTTACACAAAGTATGGACTATAAAACAAGAATAAAACAGCGTGACAATTGCTGGCCGACTGGTCATCTTTCTTGTGATACCTGGACGATTTGGTTAGCTTAACTTAGAAACCAGATAAAAGTATTTGGTCCATTGTACACTTGAGGAGTGAGTGGCCAGAACGATCTGGAAACAGATAAAACTTGTTTGCTCATTAATTCTTTGCCTATCGATCACTTTTGTGAACGCGTGATGAGATCAGCCAATCAGAGTCCGAAAAATAAAAATTTCCTCTTCTCGTCAAAGGTTTCTTATTTGAATCACGCAGGTACTGCATGAACTGAGTTCAAACTGTGATTTATGATACGTTTTCTTTTGTAAGTTATATATGTTAAAACTGATTATATTCACACACAAAAACACAACACAAATAAACACCGGAAGTGTAAAGTCATAAACAAAAGTCATACATTTGACAATGGTGTTTACGTGATCAACCAGCGTGCAAAGAATTTCGCGTACACTTACAGAATTGTGCAGCCCAACCTCAGCGTTAACGTTACAAATAGTTCTGTTGGGCGTTTCTTTTGGTAACACCCCCCCAGTGGCAAGTATTAAAGCTTATAAGGCTAAAAGACAGGTTTTGATACCCGTGGCGTACCGAGCACAGATATTCCATTGTGTGGCTCTGCGCTTAACAACAAACAGTTCTATTAACGGAAAGGATTCGTTTTTGTGAAACGAAAGAACTCTTGCCGTATCTTTTATCACTTTACTTGAAAAGAAAAATTTCAAATGAGGGTCATAACATGATAAACATTCATAAAACAACTAGTTACACAATTTATTTTAATAAAAGACAAACATTTCGATCTTTCACAAAGATTAACTTGTAGATATAACAAAGGAACTCATTAACACTGGGGAAATTAAGACTTAATACAATTCTCGAGTGTTAATATAATTTTGATGATTTTACGAAGAATATATAAAACACATAAAGGCATATCTTCAATATCCATTTCGCAACGTGCACTCTTGGATTATCTGCACCTTTGGTTCGACGTATAGCACTGCTTCTGCAATGGCACTTCAGAGTTATGTCACTTGTAACGCTCACCTACATGGACCTGTACGTTGTCATATGTTATCACCTGCAGAGGGTTTTTTTAAACAGTTTTCTACTTCACAGATTTTCAGTTTCTGAAAGAATTGTAACCTTGGGAGATTTATATGTGTTGTTCGTGTTATTACCTCGGAAAAGGTAGAAACCTCGATTGTACCAGAATTGTACCCTGTTCGTGCTATTACCTCGGAAAAAGTAGAAATCTCGATTGAACCAGAATTGTACCCTGTTCGTGCTATTACCTCGGAAAAGGTAGAAATCTCGATTGTACCAGAATTGTACCCTGTTCGCGCTATTACCTCGGTAAAAGTAGAAATCTCTATTGAACCAGAATTGTACCCTGTTCGTGCTATTACCTCGGAAAAGGTAGAAATCTCGATTGAACCAGAATTGTACCCTGTTCGTGCTATTACCTCGGGAAAAGTAGAAATCTCGATTGAACCAGAATTTTACCCTGTTCGTGCTACTTATTACCCAAGGAAAATTGTAACATTGTTCATGTGGATATTTCTGAAGAATATAACGGTCTTCATTATATTGCACGTGGATACCTGTATCCTGATTCCTGATAAACTTGTAATCTTGCTCCTGCTATGGGCAGAGTTTTAACCTTGTTTGTGTTATTAAGATGGAGGAACTCTAAGCTACTTTCTGCTGTTTCATAGGATGTACTACTATTTTTTTTTCGAACTATTACTTAAGAACAGTTGCAACCTGTTCGTGCTGTCATCTTTAAGAAGTTGTAATATTTTCCTGCTATCATGTTTGGGAGATCTGCTAATAAGTTGATCCCCAGTGGTAAAACGGTACGACTTCGGGTTTCGATGTCCGTGGTGGGCAGAGCACAGGTAACCCTTTGTGCTTAAATACAAAGCAAACAAAGCTATCGGGTTAATTGTAATTTTGATTTATTTAAACAACATCTGAAAAAAAAAACAGTATTAGAAAGAAAGTGTTTAAAGCTTGTTTGTTTTTTTGAAATTTGCTCGAAACTACATGAGGGCTGCATGTGCTAGCCGTCCCTAATTTTGCAGTATAAAACCAGAGGAAAGGCAGCTAGCCATCACCACCCACTGGTAACTGTTGGATTACTCTTTTACCAACGAATAGTGGGATTTACCATCACATTATAACGCCACACGGCTGAAGAAGCGAGCATAATTGATGCGACTGGGAATTGAACACGCTACCTTCAGATTAAGAGTCGAACCCATATGGTCATGCCAGACCTGTGTTTAAGGCACATACAGATCCATAAAGTAGTTTCTTAAGTTACAGGTATTAAACCTTGTTTATTTGTTGTTAAACACAAAATTCAATAGTATCATATCTGTTCTGTGCCGGTAACGCGTATTGAAACCAAATATTTAGCGTTGTGAGTCTTCACACTTACCGGTGAGCCACTAGGGGGAGGCAGATACTTGTTTGTTTTGGAAATTCGCACAAAGCTTCTCGAGGGCTATCTGTGCTAGCCGTCCCTAATTTTGCAGTGTAAGACTAGAGGGAAGGCAGCTAGTCATCACCACCCACCGCCAACTCTTGGGCTACTCTTTTACCAACGAATAGTGGGATTGACCGTCACATTATACACCCCCACGGCTGGGAGGGCGAGCATGTTTAACGCGACGCGGGCGCGAACCCGCGACCCTCGGATTACGAGTGCACGCCTTAACGCGCTCGGCCATGCCAGGCCAAGGCAGATACCAAACCTTACTTTCATTTGAAACTATTTGTTTGTTTTATACTATACTATTAAAATTTTTTATTGAACGAAAGATTCATACGACAAATAGTAAGAAAGGTTTGTTGTCGTGAAGACAAGTACACAACGAGATTGTGAAACTCTTAGCAGAAAATACAAAAATAAACATCCGATATCTAAATGAATCTGATTTAAAGGGTTTAAAAATTAATTTATTACAGCAAAGAATATCTGCTATTCGTGGCGACACAGAAAGACACATTAGACATACATAAGTTACTCAAACAATGGTCTAAGTCCAAGGTGTCAACATCCCAGACTTCAGTCTCAGTCCAAGGTGTCAACTTCCAAGACTTTATGCCTCAATGCAAGGTGTCAACTTCCCAGACTTCGTGTCTCAGTCCAAGGTGTCAACATCCCAGACTTCATGTCTCAGTCCAAGGTGTCAACATCCCAAACTTTATGTCTCAGTCCAAGGTGTCAACATTCCAGACTTCGTGTCTCAGTCCAAGGTGTCAACATCCCAGACTTCATGTCTCAGTCCAAGGTATCAACATCCCAGACTTCGTGTCTCAGTCCAAGGTGTCAACATCCCAGACTTCGTATCTCAGTCCAAGGTGTCAACACTCCAGACTTCATGTCTCACTCCAAGGTGTCAACATCCCAGACTTCATGTCTCAGTCCAAGGTGTCAACTTCCCAGACTTTATGCCTCAGTGCAAGGTGTCAACATCCCAGATTTCGTGTCTCAGTCCAAGGTGTCAACATCCCAGACTTTATGTCTCAGTCCAAGGTGTCAACATTCCAGACTTCGTGTCTCAGTCCAAAGTGTCAACATTCCAGACTTCATGTCTCAGTATAAGGTGTCAACATCCCAGACTTCATGTCTCAGTATAAGGTGTCAACTTCCCAGACTTTATGTCTCAGTCCAAGGTGTCAATATTTCAGACTTTATGTCTCAGTCCAAGGTGTCAACACCCCAGACTTCATGTTTCAGTCCAAGATGTCAACATCCTAGACTTCGTGTCTCAGTCCATGGTGTCAACATCCTAAACTTCGTGTCTCAGTCCAAGGTGTCAACATCCCAAACTTTATGTCTCAGTCCAAGGTGTCAACATCCTACACTTCATGTCTAAGTTCAAGGTGTCAACATTCCAGACTTCATGTCTCAGTCCAAGGTGTCAACATCCTAGACTTCATGTCTAAGTTCAAGGTGTCAACATTCCAGACTTCATGTCTCAGTCCAAGGTGTCAACATTCCAGACTTCATGTCTCAGTCCAAGGTGTCAACACTCCAGACTTCATGTCTCACTCCAAGGTGTCAACATCCTACACTTCATGTCTAAGTTCAAGGTGTCAACATCCCAGACTTCATGTCTCAGTCCAAGGTGTCAACATCTCAGACTCAGTATAGATTTCAGTTTTGTGCCTGGTTTTTGAATAAATTTATTATTAACTAGAATGTCATATTTTGTTACTAGATTTTGCCAAATGTTGGTTATTTGTTTGCTGATGTCAGGAATATATGGTATACAGCAGTATATGGTTTTGTGATTTTTTGATTCGTGAGATATACTATGTAAGAACTACACTGACAAACACCACATTATTTATAAAATACTATGTGAAAACTGCCACGACTTTTATATTGGAGAAACAAGTAGAAAAATGGAAACCAGATTCAAAGAACATAAAAAAGTCACCTTCACATCTTTTCGAACACTGCAAGTCAAATAAACACAACATAACCATAGAAAACACTCAAATACTTAATAAAGAAACAAACATAAACAAACGCAAAATTAAAGAAGCCTTACTTATACAACAACTTAAACCCAAAATAAACGAATATAAAAGAACGCCATTATACCTATATTAATATTATAGATAAAATAATATATTCAAACATCTAACCCCGCCCTCTACATTGCGACACTCAGTTACACTACCCATTCCAAACATGTGGTCAGTTTCCGGTCAGTTACCTCTTTCTTTGTGAACCTGAAGATGACCGAAGAAGGTCGAAACGTTGTTCGCTCTTCTATGTAAAATATTTTCTCAACTCAAACGAGCCGTTTTTGCGTATAAAATTCTCAACAAGTGGGTTTCTCGACATCACTGATCTTTAACTGTAATATTTCTATAAAATCTTTTTTTTCTTTTTGTTGTTGGTACGTTAAAATGTAACAGCGAATAACACTATTCATTGTTAAAAGAGTAGCCCAAAAGTTGGCAGTGGGTGGCAATGATTAGCTGTCTTCCTTATAGTCTTACACTGCTAAATTATGGACGGCTAACGCAGATAGCCCTCGTGCAGCTTTGCACGAACTTCCTAATAACTCAAAATTCTATTGGGTTACTAAAGTACCATTTATTATGGTATCCGTATGACGTAATCCAAGGGCCTTCTTAACGGTAAAGTAGTAAGGGATGGAATAGTTAGGCTTATAAACAAACTTATCATTATTCGTGTCAGACAATACCTCTGAGAAATGATACATTGGTTCAAAAAGAATTGTTTCTTTTCAACTTTGTATAAAAATGAATTAATGATTAATTACATTCTATTTTATGAGAATTCTTCTTAACGACAGAGGTTATATTTCAAAGTAAGAATAAAGGTTCTTAGATGGTTAACTCAATGGTTAATATATTTCTGATTAAAGCTAGGATGTTAATTTGCTTAGGTGAAAGTTGTTGTTTGTGCTTTAAACACCATGGGATGTATATAGGCTATATTTATGATTGCCTATTGGTGGCTTCTTTGGGCAGGTTATTAGCGTTGTCGTCTGCTTCAAGAGATAAGTTAACCTTCAAAATACCTTATTCCTCTGCCTAAGAGTAGACGCCAACACAAAAGAGTGATTAAGGCCTAATTCTAATAATAAAATTTGTTGTTGAGAAAGTAAGAATTTACATTTTTTAAAGACCATGAATGAGAATAATAATTCACACACCTGCGAAAAAAGTGCGAATTTGCATTGTTTAAAGACTATGAAGAAGAACAATAATTCACATACCTGCGTAAAAAAGTGCAAATTTACATTGTTGAAGACCATAAACAAGAACAATAATTCACACACCTGTTATAAAAAAGTGCGAATATGCATTGTTTAAAGACCATGAACAAGAACAATAATTCACACACCTGCGTAAAAAAGTGCAAATTTACATTGCTTAAAGACCATGGACAAGAACAATAATTCACACACCTGCTGTAAAAAAGTGCGAATTTATATTTAAAAAATGGTATAAAAATTACATGAGCTGTATAGAAATGCAAAAATAAACTATTGTCAGAATAATTTTATATTCAGTTCTCTTTATGAATACTATGAAATTTTATGACTACAATTTAAAAAAAACAGCTGCTCTTTAAATTATATTCTATTATAATTCAATTTACTTTAATGAATTATGACTTCTTAAAAATACTGATATTTCATAAATCTATTGTGAATGTGAAATATTTTTCTCTGACGAAGGGCGTAAATTAAAATGTTTATAGATGTAGCTTCTCTGTAAACAGTTCACACTGTTGTTGTTGTTGTTTTTAGCATGAGGCCTGAGGCCTGTGGATTCCAAACGGTGGCTAATGTTCTTATTCGCTTTCAAATAGTGGTCATTTTCTAAAGGCATCTTTTTTCCTGGATAAGAAAGGTATTGTGGCCCTTCTTTAGACCCATGCAGTGTAAGACTAGAGGGAAGACAGCTAGTCACCACCACCCGCCGCCAACTTTTGGGTTACTCTTTTACCAACAAATATGGAATTCTCTGTAACATTATAACGCCCCCAGATGAATGAGCAAATATGTCTGAGGTGACGGAGATTCAAAACCGCGACCTTCAAATTACGAGTCGAGTGACCACCTGCTCATGCCGGGCCAAAAGATGAAGCAACTAAACGAATGGCAAAAAAAGAGAGAACATATTTCTAGATAGGAATGCAAATTCTCACAATGTAAAATAGAACCAGTCAGTTGACACTTAATAAAGTGAGAAGGCTCAATAAAAACAATCTAAATATACTCTTTATTTTTGGTTAATGAAATATCCAACTTTTCCTTGTTTATTCGTGACAAGGTAAAATCAACTCTGCTTCAACAATGTGGTCAGTTCGTAATTTTTATCTGCACTTGAAACGAACAGGCGTTAGAACCATTATTTTCATTTCCCACAACCTAAGATGGCTTTCAGTTGGTTTCTCTACTAGATTAAATTATATAACACTGAGTTACTTATGACAAAACAGAAGCAAAATAAGATAAAAATCGATATTACGCACAAAGAATTACAAACTCAGCTGTGGTGAACAAATGTTTTACTAAATTTACGTGAAAAGTGAGGTTTAAAGGTGTGACAAAGGCAAACAAAAAACACATTATAAAAATATACGTGAAACTGAGAACATATGAAAATTTCTTTTGCATTAAAAGAAAGTTAAGTTGAAGAACCCTGTTTTTAGAAGAAAAACACTTTAATTATTTTAGTTTGCAAAGAACAATGTGATTCTTTGGGGTTATTTTTGTCTGAATTAAGCACAAAGCAACTCGAGAGCCATCTCTAACTTTGTACAGATAGACTATAAAGAAGGCTACTACTGAATAACACCCACCGCCAACACTTGGACTACACTTACATGATAGACTGTGACCGTCATTCTTACAAAGTATTGTTTGTTTTGTTTGTTTTTGAATTACGCACAAAGCTACTCTAGGGATATCTGTGCTAGTGTAAGACTTAGCAGTGTAAGACTAGAGGAAAGGCAGCTAGTCTTCACCACCTACCGCCGACTCTTGGGCTATTCCTTTACAAACGAATATTGGGATTGACCATCACATTATAACGCCCCCACACCTAAAAGGGCGAGCATGTTTGGCATGACGCATTTATGAGGCTATGGGATCATGAATTTTAAATATTGAGATTTATAATGCAGCTACCTAACCAATAATGTTCTCTCGACGTGCTACTACCAACTAATAGAAGGCCCGTCATGGCCAGATGGGTGAAGGCGTGAGCAAAAAAAAATATATAAAGGTGGTTGTTTCTTTTGGGAAAATGAAATATTTCTAGTATTTAAGTTTTTTCACTCTTGTATGTATTGCAAGCTGAGTTTATAACTTTATAGGGTTATGAACCTTAAAAAAGAAACGTGGGTTGGATGCTATTTTAAATAACACAAAAATCCTAACTTTCAAACAATTTATTTACAACATATTACTGCACAATTTATTACACTGGTTTACAAAAAAATATTTTTTGTCTGAGGCAAGAATGTGAATAGGTGTTTTTTACTACTTTGAGTGTGCTGAATTCAAATTTATAAACAGTTTTGCTCTATCATCTCTAGTTTTCTGGCTTTTAAATAGTCTCATTTTAGTATATACAGAGTATATACGTGCTTATTTCAACAGTTGCAGCAGCTTATTACAGATAAAACAGGATAGATAAAGAACATTGACGGAATAAATATACTTGGATGACACAATGTACACAATTCATAGTACCGCAGACAGTTAGAAGTGTGTTTTCTTAGATGATCTGGTGTATTTTGCCTCCGGGATGTCACGCAAGAGCATCCAGCAGAAGTCTTCCATCATGCTGGGGTTCCACTTGCCTTGGTAGTTGCTCTCCATCTTCGTAATGTCTTGGTGGAATCTTTCTCTGTGCTCATCACTCACTGCTCCAAGGTTTGGAGGGAAGAAGTTGAGGTGGGAATGGAGAAAATTAATTTTGATTGACATTCAGCATCCCATATCCTCATAAGTCTTAAGCAACTTCTCAATACAGGCTTGGTAATTTGGTACGCGTGTGTTACCAAGGAAGCCACTACAGACTGACTTAAATGCTTCCCATGCTCTCAGTTCCTTTAAGGTAAGAAGCTCCTCAAAATCAGTATCCTTCAGCACTTCTCGGATTTGAGGTCCGACAAAGATGCCCTCTTTGAGCTTAGCAGCACTGAGACCTGGGAACACAGTAGACAAGTGTTGGAAGGCAGCACCATTTTTGTCCATGGCCTTCACGAAATTCTTCATCAAACCAAGCTTGATGTGAAGAGGAGGAAGAAGCACCTTCTTCATGTCAACCAGAGGATTCTCCTTGATGCTGTGTTCGCCAGGAACGAAAGTGCTTCTAGACCCCCAGTCTTTCTGCTTGTAATGCTGGGATACAGCTCGACTATCCCAGAGACAGAGAAAGCAACAGTACTTTGTGAAGCCCGCTTGCATACCCATAAGAAGACCAATGACCTTGAGGTCCCCACACAGACTCCACTGGTACTGGTTGTACTTAACAGTTTCTAAAAAAAGCTCCATATTGTCATAGGACTCCTTTAGATGGACAGAATGTGCAGTGGAAATGCTGGGATATTTATACCCGTTGTGCAGAAGCACAGCCTTGAGACTTCGTTTGGAAGAGTCTATGAAAAGACGCCAGTCTGAAGGATTATGTGGCAAACCAAGGAAAGTGAACAAGCCAGGTACATTTGTGCAGTAGCACAACTTGTTTTCAATGTCAAAAAATGAAGCAAGGTCTTTGTTCCGATTCCTGAAACTGGTGATTCGTCTTGATATATAGCTATATAAAAATATAATGTAATGCTATCACTTACATTTATTGCATAATAACTAAAAAAGAAGACATAAGTCACACAATATTAGAAATTAACCCTGAATGCATATACGCCTTTATGTACAGTATGTGTACAAAATGTACAGTATGCATATCTAAAAAACTATAGGTGATGAGTAAAAACGGATTTCAAATCTGAATTCAGCACCCCCAAATTAGGTTAAAACAGCTATTTTTGTGCTTGCCTTTATTTCTTTGTAAACCAGTGTTATTACTTCACTAAATGCTTTGTATAAACTTTAATAAATCAATACATATATGCTTAAAACATGGTATACATTGTACGTTTGGTGGGTAACTTTGTAGGAAGAGGTAGCGGAAAGTTGTGACGGTAGGGGTACTTTCTGTTATCTGCTTTACACACGAATTCTCAATGTCCTTCCACAGTGTTTCACATAATTGATTAATTGTTGGTCATTGACCGTAGAAATGTCTTACAAGTCGAAATTGAAAGGCCACATACCAAAGTGGATATAACTGAACGAAAGGTTCTTCATGTCAACCTTATGAAGGCTCTTGAAGCAGAAACTTCAGTGTAGTGCTACAATATGGCAGCCAATGTTTCATTCCGTTCCTCCATAGACAGTGCTGGAGCACTCGCATATATATATATATATAAGACGTTTATGTTCTCTTTCTACACCGTGTGTATGTTGAGTAACAGAAAAATTTTTTGTTGGTGTTGTTTTTGATGAGAGGACATGACGCCGTTTATGAGCGTAGTTAACGTTAATTTACATCAAAAGTAAAAGGTGATCATTAATAAAAATTATGCGGGTACAGCAGTTACAAAACCCCAACAACATGCCCCTTGTTTCAACCTATTATCACATAAAGTCTGATTAAAATTGGCCCAGTGATATAGGAGTAGTTAGATAACAGACAGACAAACAGGTAGATATTGCTACCTGCGAGCATGAAATACGTGTTTGCGTATTTATTGCATCGATTTTAAAACCCCTATGTAACTCATGTGACAGCTTGAAAAGTAGATCTTTTTGAAATAATGTATGTTAAAGGAAAACAATGAACTTTTATTTCCTCGATATAAAAACATTTAGCAAAACTTTTTATTCTTTTTACACATTTTTCGTTAAACACAACCCCAAGTGGTACAAATATATGTCTGCAGACTTACAACGCAAAAAACTAGCTTTCGAAGGGCAGGGCACAAATAGCCAATTGTGTAGTTTTGTACTGAACTTCAAAAACAAACAAAACAAGCATTGAACACGATATACGTATTAACGTACATTTACGTTTGAAATCTTTGTGTAGCTTTGTGCTTAACTTCAAAAATAAACACTGAGCACAAAATACATATTAACGTACACACAGTTTTGAAATATTTT
Organism: Carcinoscorpius rotundicauda; assembly: GCA_011833715.1. NCBI lineage: Eukaryota > Metazoa > Arthropoda > Merostomata > Xiphosura > Limulidae > Carcinoscorpius > Carcinoscorpius rotundicauda. Next base: position 175,980,520 of record CM022391.1, on the reverse strand, counting down.
TCCTTATAATCCTTTATACGTTAATATATCGTTCCGTTCTTGTGTTTTCAAATGCTTATTAAAGTCCACGAACTCGTGTTTACTGCTCGCAATTCTATTATGTGTTATTTTAAAGCTTCGCGTGGCGTAGATAGCCTACTGTATAAGGCATTGCGCCGCAAAAAAAACAAAACAAAACAGAAACCAAACCCAAAGCAACTATAGTCTCTTATCGATATAACCCTGGCTTATTATTCTGTTACAAAAGGACATTCCCTAGCAGCATAGTTCGATACCGGAGTGCACAGAGAAAAGAAGGCTTAACTATTTTTTTTACACATATTCAATAATTACTTCACTATAACGTGTTATTTATATTAGAATTTTAATGTTTCACAATAACAGTTTGCTTACTTGTAACAAGTCGGCAACAGTGTACGTCAGGACAATGCTAACAAACTCCCATGTTTAGTAAATACATTTTGTTTTTCGTTTATTGTTTACTCTTTCCGTTTCCATAAAGTTCAACTGACCAAAGAGGCGTTAACAGTCAGGGTTAACATTTGCCATATCTCCATTTGCAATGATTAATACATGTTAAAACTCCATTCATGGTAATTAATACATGTTATATTTCTAATCATTCTAACTGATACATACTAACTTCAGGGAAATCAATACATTAATTTATTCTTACAAGTTCCAAAAAAAATAGTTACGAAGTTTGTACGATTAGCTTACATACATTTAAACATGCTCTCTCTTTTAGTTTTAGTTTTATTTAATGCTTGTGGTTGATTTTTGAAGTTCTAAGAGCTATAGGCCCGGCATGGCCAAGCGTGTTGAGGCGTTCGACTCGTAATCCGATGGTCGCGGGTTCGAATCCCGGTCGCACCAAACATGCTCGCCCTTTCAGCCGTGGGGGCGTAATAATGTGACGGTCAATCCAACTATTCGTTGGTAAAAGAGTACTCCAAGAGTTGGTGGTGGGTGATAATGACAAGCTGCCTTCCCTCTAGTCTTACACTGCTAAATTAGGGGCGGCTAGCGCAGATAGCCATCGAGTAGCATTGCGTGAAATTCGAAACAAACAAAGAAAAACTAAGAGCTATATTAAAGAAACATCCCGGAAAAACTGTCAAGACACTTTTACCTGTAGTTAATTTACTTTCTATGGTACAGCTAATTAAAGCTTCTCGCTACAGACACTGATAAAACTTCCTCTAACGGAAAAATTTAATTTTACCGTAGGGCATATCTCACTAATCCGCTTAAGGATATTAGTTTGTTTTGTTTCTTTGAAATTCGCGCAAAACTACTCGAGGGCTATCTGCGCTAGCCATCCCTAATTTAGCAATGTAAGACTAGAGAGAAGGCAGCTAGTCATCACCACTCACCGCCAACTCTTGAGCTACTCTTTTATCAACGAATAGTGGGATTGATCGTCACATTATTATCCTCCCACGGCTGATAGGGCGAGCATGTTTGGGGCGACCGGGATTCAAAACCACGACCCTCTGCTTACGAGCAGAACGCTTTGAAACGCTTGGTCATGCCGGGTCTAAGGATATTGGACAGAAATATTAATGTGTGATACTAAATATCAACTTCCGCTAATCATCAAATAAAGTAAGCTATATAAATCAATAAAGAATATAAATTTTATTTTTAGAAGAAATAAAAAGCTGCTATTTACATCCGAAGTTACCGGAGATGTAAAACTGATAAGTTCGGTGTATAACAATTCCTTGGGATTGAAATTACGTTACTTAATAAACTTAAAAAATAATTTATGTGCTTTAAGAGCGTCGCTTATATCAACACAATTGGTGACGTTTTTTTGTTGTTTTTTTTTGTTTTGGAATTTCGCACAAAGCTACTCGAGGGCTATCTGTGCTAGCCGTCCCTAATTTTGCAGTGTAAGACTAGAGGGAAGGCAGCTAGTCATCACCACCCACCGCCAACTCTTGGGCTACTCTTTTACCAACGAATAGTGGGATTGACCGTCACATTATACACCCCCACGGCTGGGAGGGCGAGCATGTTTTAGCGCGACGCGGGCGCGAACCCGCGACCCTCGGATTACGAGTGCTCGGCCATGCCAGGCCTCCAATTGGTGACGGAACAAGATTGGTTTGTTATCTTGTCCTCGAATGATAGAAATAGCGACCTTTATATTAGGACCTACTGCCTTTCCCAGTGGAAATATTAGTGGAGTTAAAGAGTGAACCTAGCGTGGATTTTGAAACCTTATTTTTAATAATTATTTCTTTTTGGTGTTTGATCTGATTTCAGAACAGAAGAATGTGAAAACGAAAATGAAATAAGAAAACAAATGATTTTTTTTCGTGTTTTTTGTTTTTAGAAAATATCTGTTCCAAATTCTAATATCGACGAACAGCAGAAATATATTCTGTATTTCAATGATAAATGAAAAAACAACAAAACAACGGCGAAACAATTGTATCTTAAGCCTAATGGAAAAGGTGGGTCGAAAAACTTAGCAGTGCCACAGTGTTCCTATAGCTTTCAATCAAAGGCGCTCAATAACTGATAATAGATTGAATGGTATTTCGTGAGTGTGTGTGTCAGGCAAGCATATCGACATCCGACGACAACTGGCATTGGGTGTTCTTAAGACTTTTCAAGGTATCATAATATCAGAATGATGACTATCTATACGTAGATAAATTTAAATGTATTAATCTATACAGTCACTAATATCTAAACATCAAAACGGAGCGATCGTTAAAGCACGACTCATTTTCATCGTTTTCATGACGTATCGTTACGACGCAGACGGTGCGTGTTCACCTGGTCGCAGCGTGGTTTTTAAGACCGCATAACAATTTCTTTAGAATTGATTGAGTCGCTGTATCCCTTGAGAAACAATTCATTTCATCAAAATATTACATTGGCGTATTACTAAATGATTATTTGATGTCTCGCTGTTATTATTGTAATTACAACCAGTGTGCTTCACCTGCCAACATCTGATAAACCCAAAAGATGAATGACATCTGAATCAACTCTGAATGTTTCGTCATCTCTTTGTATGTCTGTGATCTTATATAAACATTTAGACGGTTATAAATAACTGTGTTCCCGTTTCCTCGTTATTGAAACCATTAATACAACAGTTTTTGTAATATTTTTAAAGGTCACAAGTTACAGAATATATCGAGAATTGTCATCTCTATCCAAACGAGATACACAATATTTTTCTCCCTTTTGTTTGTTTGTGTTTTTTTAATTTCGCGCAAAAGTACTCGAGGGCTATCTGTGCTGGTAGATGTTGGTGTAGTTTGTGTGTACATTTTTAAACACTGAGCCAATAATGTGACCTGTGATATTTTAAACTATATGTACACATAGGGGCCCGGCATGGCCAGGTGGGTTAAGGTGTGCGACTCGTAATCTGAGGGTCGCAGGATTCGAATCCCTGTCGCACCAAACATGCTCGCCATTTCAGCCGTGTGGGCATTATAATATGACGGCCTACCCACAATTCGTTGGTAAAAGAGTAGCTCAAGCGTTGGCGGTGGGTGGTGATGACTAGTTGCCTTCCCTTTAGTCTTGCACTGCTAAATTAGGAACGGTGAGCATATATAGCCCTTCAAAAACTAAAATATATACATATACACACATCTAAGGATAAATTCGTGCTTGAAAATTCATAAAAAAAAATTAGTATGTAAGTAGATTGTTTTATTTTTCTTAAGTCATGTTCTAATTACCTTAATTAATTTTAAAAAATCTGCTTAGAACAATAGATATTTATTAGTGCATATGGTCCGCTCAACACTTGATACTATTTCGTGCTGCTTTGTTGCGCCATCTGTTGTTGGCAATAGTTACTTTTCAAAGTACATATACTTCCCTGCAAACAAACCAATCAACCAAATCAAATGAAAGATGAAGGATAATGGCAGTTACTACTTTCCTTAAAATAACTGTATCACGGCAGTGTTTAGAAATAATTATATTTTGGGAGTATGCTTTTCTAACTGTGAGAAACGATATAATGATAAGAGTACACGTTTTTTAAAAAGTGATTCATCACCCAAAGTGTGATCTCTTTAATCAGAAAAACAAGCAGCACACCCAATAACAGTTATTTTTCATCTTTTCTTGTTCAGAAAACAGTGTTCACAAATTGGTGGTTTTTATCATGTAAGTTATAACATTATAATCATCAAAAACAGTTAGATTCTATGATTGGTTTGAATTTCGCGCAAAGCTACTTGAGGGCTATCTGCGCTAACCGTCCCTAATTTAGCAGTGTGAGACTAGAGGGAAGGCAGCTAGTCAGCACCACCCACCGTCAACTCTTGGGCTATTCTTTTACCAACGAATAGTGGGATTAACCGTGACATTATAACCCCCACACGGCTGAAAGGGCGAGCATGTTTGATGTGACTGGGATTTGAACCCGCGACCCTCGGATTACGAGTCGAGTGCCTTATCCACCTGGTCATGCCGGGCCCTTACATTCTATGAAAATAGAGTGAGTCACTGATATGAAGCCGGTCCAAGAACAGCGTGGTTATTACACTGTTATTACACCACCATGTGAAATTTGTTTTTCTAGGAATAGTTGCTAACAGTAATAATGCTTAATTTACTGGAATGTTTAATGTTAAAAAGCGTAACATTTTAATTGTTTTGTATATATTATTTTTCAACATTTTTTGTGGCTTATACTTTTTGTAAAGGATTTACCATTGTATATCTATTTTAATATCTGTATTTGTTTCAATTTAATATCTATTTAGAAATGCATGTAACTTATATTGTTAAATATGTGTTACCAAATTCCTGCTTCTTTTTTAAATTTATAAAATATTATTGAATGTAAGAATCAGCAATGTACTAAGTGTGAAGTAAAATATTTTTTGTTAACTGAACTTTCGAGAACCCCGCTAAAGTTTATAAATCGACGCGCCAAAAGACACTTTTCATATGTCGTTGGTTTGCTACAGTAAGTATACTCTACATCTCGTAATATGTAACGGTAAGCAATGCTCAACAATCACGAAATTATCGATATTTGATCAGCAACGTGTGTGGATTACGAAAATTCTAAACTTTCGTGAATTACTTCGGACGTTTGTATTCCTTGGAAAATATTGTATACCTTCAACGGAAAAACTTCACATGTGAAGATATAACTAGCTCACCCATTAAGTAAGCGTACCTGTGTAACGCAGAATTAATTCGCTCATCACGAACGGTGGATAAAATACTTTGTTCTACGCCAGATAGAAGACTCGATGTTATTTGTAAGTTTATAAAATTTTTATATATAAATTATAATTTGTAATAATTATTTGTAATGACTGTTATTATATATTCTATTATTGTTTGTATATTAAAGTATATTTGTGTTAAAACAGAAAATTGTGTGAATCTGTCTTGTTGGCAAATATCATAAATTTGATACATATCGACATTTAATTAACTTCTATATTAAAATAAAAAAATCCAGGCTATTTGAAATCATAATACATAATAAATAGGAGAATTATCCGAGATAGTATAAATTTAAAATGTTGCGTGTTATAATTTACCATAGTATGAAAAACTCTTATGAAATTGACCTTTCTTTCATTTAATAAGTGATAAAAAGACACTCTCCAAAGGTGGCAGGGGTTATTTTTTTCACGGCTGTTTGTGTGTTTGTCAGCTAAATGGTCGAAAACGCTGAATGGATTGCGATGAAACTTGGTAAACATTTAGACTGATCAAACTTAGAAGTGACTTGTTTTGGATAGTCAAAAGCAAAGGTTAGGTCACAGTCATGTCATGAAATTCCAAAAAAAATGCCTATCTGTTAACACTGTTTCTGCTCTATAACTCGGTCAAAAATGATCGAATTTTGATGAAATTTGGGATAATATTCCTCGTTTTCATTCAAAAAATGATTCCTGTTTGTTGATAACGACGAGCGAAGGGCACGGTTTCGTATTTTTTGAAGGTCAAATACGGTCAACTTTACTTGGCTGAGGTTTGTTTGTTTTTGAATTTCGCACAAAGTTATTCGAGGGCTACCTGTGCTAGCCGTCCCTAATTTTGCAGTGCAAGATTAGAGGGAAGGCAGCTAGTCATTACCACCCACCTCCAACTCTTGGGCTACTCTTTTATCAATGAGTAGTATGACTGACCATTATAACGCCCCTACGGCTTAAAGGACGATCATGTTTGGTGTGACGGGGATTCGAACTCGCGAGCCTCAAATTACGAGTCGAGTGCCTTGAACCACCTGGCCATGTCGGGTCTTCAGGAAGGGAACCAGCTGAAACAAGCCAAACATTTATAAACTTTTAAGTTACCATTTTGTTTGTACACTAAAAACAAAACCAGATGAGGTCTATCTCCACTGGCCGACAATTTTTGAACACGTTAATTAAATAGAAAGGTTTGACCATCACTTATAAGGCACTCATAGCCCCAATTCGCATAGCTCGTGTTTATTAAATCCTTTCATTTGTTTTTTTGTGTATGAGAATGAGATGCAAACCATGAATCATTTCGTTACATTGACCACTAAGTCAAGTCCGGATCACTAAATTCTTTAAACAACTGAAATAAATAATGACAAATGAAACTAAAAGTACTGTTCGTGATAATACGAAAACATGTAGCGTTAATACAGCAAAATTATAGTAATTCTGAAAATTCGAGCTTATTTGGGACATACTTGTGATTTTAGTGGTGGATTGAGAATAAGCAAGAAATGTAAGATGTGATTGCTTGTAAATGATCTTCAATGGTACCATGAGATATATTTTTTTACTCACACTGATAAAAATGTCATAGTTTCTAACAGCATGGTGTTAAGATTTGAAGGGTAGCACAGTATTATTATTTTCTTGTAAATGGAAGATGTGATACCTTTTTTGTTTTGGGGGCCGATAACTTGATTTACGTTTGACATATTATAAGTTAGTTTTCTGCAAACCTTCTGATATTTAGTGCATTTTATATACACGACTAAAATTTAACAAAGTAATGATCGTGACAAATGTATCATTCCGGTTTTTATCACATTTAAAGTCAAGCGAAGTTCATCTGTATGAAAGCGAAGCGCCTTCATTTTGAGTCAAACTGTATCTTCGATTTCACGTACGATTACGCCTATCTTCTATTTTCATCGCAATGTGGGGTGGGTCTTTCGACTGACAAGACTTTGTCCTTGGTTAAGCAAGTGAAACTAAAGAGGGCAATATTTAGATTAACAACTTTTAGATGACGCTGGTTGAGAACCTGATGGCCAGATAGAAGCTCTTCCATAGGATTTAATACTTCTTGAGAACTGAAAGATGTAAAGGTTACAAGCATGTTAGTTGAATTTCTCGTTGACTTCAAGCCAAGAGGTTAAGAGTTAAATAACAAACCAACCATGAATGGTGATTTGAGTTTGAATTCTGAGAGTGGCGGGTTCGACTCCGCGTCGCATCAAACATGCTCGCCCTTTCAGCCGTGGGGGCATTATAATGCGACGGTCAACCCCACTATTCGTTGGTAAAAGAGTAGCCCAAGGGTTGGCGGTGGGTGGTGATGACTAGCTGCCTTCCCTCTAGTCTTACACTGCTAAATTAGGGATGGCTAGTACAAATAGCCCGTGAGTAGCTTTACGCAAAATTCAAAAACAACAATGTATGAGTTTGAAAATTATATAGTTATTGATTTTAATATTATGTCAGCTGTTGAGGTACTCAGTTTGCCGTCTGTGTTTTGCTCACAGAGGGCATGTAAACTAGATTTTTAGCGATATAAGCCACGAAACTTACCTCTGCCTTTGAGCTATCGGCAGGCGATACCGTTCTTATGAACGATGCTTTGTTTTTCACATTTTCTTTGTTGTAATCTTATTATTTTTTATTTCCCAAGTTAATACTCAAGGTTATAGTGCTGACAGTATCCACTGTCATCCACTGTATACCGAAACGGAATATTTCTGTAAGTCTTAAATTATAGATACAACATAAACGCAACGCCCTTTTCTGAAATGAGCAAACTTTACAGCTTGTAAAAATAAAAAATAAAACACAAATCAACACAATTGTGGATACAAGTGTAATTAGTATATCAAACCAATAACATATTTATGTTAAATTGACAATAATGTTTCAATACCAAATTCATATGACCTACTGGGTATCTGATTACACCGCACAACAAATTATTTGCTTCTTGAACACTGTTAGGTGTTTCTAATAGATTTTTGGCTGCTGATCACGAAAATCACATCCAAAATTGCTCATCACGTATCGAAATCTTCAGTTTCACCAGGACATTGCTGTAATGGAAAAAGGATATCAGGGCAACTGGAATCCGTCAATGCTTGCTGACTACTGTTGGACACTGCAACGTGATGTACCGGACATTGAATACAAACAAAAATCAGGAGCAAAACACTTTTAACTATGTTGAACTTAAGGGCGTATCAGAAACATAAACGCGATTAAATACGTTATTTCCGGTAAACAGTTAACTGTCTATTTCTCAGAATTCCTACGTGATGAAGCAAAATCAAAACTATATTTGTGCATACCCACCGGTACATGTCACAATCAGCAAAACCTTTTCAGGAAGCAAAACTTTAAAAAAAAATTTTGTGCAGTGTTTTGGAAATGAAAAAACAACAACAAAGCACATACTCCATGAATCGTCTATTTATCCAACTTGTTAATTATTTTATCTTTTCTATTCAATGGTAGACAAAGACGAGTACGATCTTTACACTTATTTCTCATGATAAATATTTTTATTAACTTACTTTTCAACAAGCGACCAAGAACATAAAACCAGATATCAGGAAAACCCAGCTTTTAAGCATCTGTTATATTACAATGTAATATAAACTTCCACTAGCGGAAAAATTTAATTTTACAGTAGGGCTTATCTGACTAATCCACTTAAGGATATTAGTCTGTTTTGTTTCTTTGAATTTCGCACAAAGCTACTCGAGGGCGATCTGTGCTGGCCGTCCTTAATTTAGCAGTGTAAGACAAGAGGGAAGACAGCTAGTCATGACCACCCACCGCCGACTCTTGGGCTACTCTTTTATCAACGAATAGTGGAATTGACCGTCACGTTATAACGCCCCACGGCTGAAAGGGCGAGCATGTTTGGCGCGACGGGGATGCGAACCCACGAACCTTAGATTACGAGTCGCACGCCTTAACACGCATGGCCATGCCGGGCCTGGTTTACAAGTAGATATAACAAGTGGACTGTAACAAAATATTCTCCTGGTTTGTGTTCACGAACAAATTAAGAATTTTCAGTTAAGGGGGATTTGAAGTCTTTGTAGGACTTTGTGTTACTCGTAAATTTGACTTTAATTGTGGGTAAATAATCATTCCTCTTTGTTGTTAAATAAAAAGCTTCACGATAGGCTATCTGTGTTGTGCTTTGGTAGCATCGAAACCCGATTTCAGCTTTATAAGCTCTCACACTTACCACTGAGATACTAGAGAGAGGACAAAATCATTGTTTGGTGAACAAAGGCTTCAACTTTTTGTATATAAAACACGTCAATATCATTTTACTTTATGTTTTTCACTCATTCTTAACATTTCATTCCAATGCCTATAAACATTAGCACTTAAGAATTCGTTTGCCCTTTACAACATTGATTATTTTAATAAGGACTTCTGAGTAAAAGTTTGTTTGTTTTACATAAAGCTACACGAGGGCTACCTGCCCTAATTTAGCAGTATAAGACTGAAGGGAAGGTAACTAGTTATCACTACCTACCGCCATCTCTTCTTGGGCTGCTATTTTATCAACGGATAGAGAGATTGACCGAACATTATAACGCCCCCACAGCTGAAAAGGTGAGCATGTTAGATGCGACGGGGATTCGAACCTGCCATCCTCGAGTACGAGACAAGCTCCTTAACCACCTAACCATGCCAGACCATGAGTGAAAGTAAAGAAGTCTTTATAAGTATGCAAACCACACATAAGACTTTATAATGGTGTATAAACCACACATAAGACTATGGTAGTGCGTAAACCACAGATAATGCTTTATAATAGAGTGTAAACCACAGATAAGACTTTACAATAGTATTTAAACCACACAAGAGACTTTATAATAGTATGTAAACGACACATTACCCGCCAAAATCAGTTCCTATGAACCTTTTGCCCAATATTAGAACTCTTCAGGATGGATGGGAAATGAAAAACATAACATAAGCGTCTGAAACATATACATACATTATTATTATCGGATACGTTGTATTGACTTAACCCCCACCCCCCACACAAACACACCAGTTTTCAACAAAGTCAGACAGTCACGAGACACAGTAGTGGTTAAAATGTTAATCATATTATCATCCTACACGTAAAGTAACGTCAACTTTGACCTGATATTTACTCGATCCAAGATATTCATCAAGGGAAAATACAACTCGTGGTTGCTTAGTGACACAGTTACAGACAAACATATTTTTATTTTAGGTGATTTTTAAACTAGTGGCAATAAAAATAGGTTTTCGAAGAAACAAAACAGACACATAGAATAAAACAGCGTTAACTGTTCTCTACTAATATATAGCAACACAGTTCCGACTACCCAGTAGCACAACAGTACGTCTGCGGACTCACATCGCTAAAAACCGGGTTTTGATACCCGCGGTGGGCAGAGCACATTTAGCCCATTGTGTATCTTTCTGTTTAGCTCCAAACATACAAACAACACATTTGTTATTCTTCCCTCTAATTGAGCATGAACACAGAAAACCTCCTAGCAACTGAGGTGGGACGTGAGTTGACAAAGCATCGAAACCTGGAATAGCGCACCGTAATGTGTATCGGAAGGTTCAGGGCTCGAGTCGCGATACAGCAGTGAACTTGCTTTAGGTGTTCCACTATTATAATAGGGACAACCGTTTGCATTATTTGGTAAATAATGGGCTCCGGGTGTTGTTGTCCCTCCTCTGGTCAGCAATTCTACCTTCGGGACGGATATACTTGAACGTTAAGGAACTCTGACCTGGCTGTTTTACTCATCCGTTATGTTACAAAGGTACTGTTTAAGTTGCAAATAATAGTACACACACTCATATAGACACTCATATAGACATTCATATAGACAAGTAAAACTTTGATTACGCTCGATAAGTTATGTACACGTATTAACTACAACAACAAAAAGCCGTTAACAACTTAATATACTTCAGAAACTAAACGAAAAAATTTCGAGAAAAAATTTGTGTCACTCACAAACCGTGGGGAACGAGGGCTATGAGAAAAAAAAAACACTGGACTCGATCAGCCTAAAAACTGAGTTTGTAAAGTCGACGAAATTTCACGAGACGCAACAAACTGTTAATGTTATCATAGAAGATATGTATGTGATAGTTCGGTTTACAAACTTCACGACTCTCAAGGACATATGAATATAGTGGAGTTGATTCTTCTTTTTTGAAAAAAATTCAACAAAACTACATGAAGTAAGTAGCCCCTAATTATTACCTGATATACGAAAGACAGCTAGTTAACAGAACCCGTCGCCAACTCTTGGACCACTTTGAACGAATAGTGGGGTGTGACTGTTAATTTTATAATACACCGTTGGCCGAACCTCGTGAGATATTTTTTGGGGTAACTTCCCGATTTATCGTTGACGACAAAGATGTCGTTCTTATGAAAGTTTGTTTACTTAGCTGTGGTTAGTATCATAATGAATTCAGTTTCGTTTCAGGTATGCAGCTTGATTTGATCTGAAGCTGATATTTATTAACTAGGTTAAATTCATTTCTATTTCGCTCCCTCTTTCAACAGTGTGAGATCGTCGACTTGAATATCGTATATACCAGTGAGTCAGATCGTAGCCAGTTGTTCTGTTCTGCTGTCACAATAATAGAAATTTTTCTCAGCCCCAAAAGGAATATTCATGGAGGAAATACAATATTTAGTTATCTGAATATATAAAACATAATGATTCTTTGGTTCGAGACAACAGAGTCTGTGAATGATGCTCCTTGTTTTGGACAGTAACCTGGATCAGTGAAAACAAAGGTTGTTTTGGAACATATTAGGCCTAACTGAGATTAACATCTTTAGGGATGTAAGTGTAGAACAGCATTTAAGATACCAGTTTAAACACCTACATGTAGTTAATAATGGTGATCCAAGTCTAGACACCTCAATACCGTTAATAATGGTGATCCAAGTCTAGACACCTCAATACCGTTAATAATGGTGATCCAAGTCTAGACACCTCAATACCGTCAATAATGGTGATCCAAGTCTAGACACCTCAATACCGTCAATAATGGTGATCCAAGTCTAGACACCTCAATACCGTTAATAATGGTGATCCAAGTCTAGACACCTCAATACCGTTAATAATGGTGATCCAAGTCTAGACACCTCAATACCGTTAATAATGGTGATCCAAGTCTAGACACCTCAATACCGTTAATAATGGTGATTCAAGTCTAGACACCTCAATACCGTCAATAATGGTGATCCAAGTCTAGACACCTCAATACCGTTAATAATGGTGATCCAAGTCTAGACACCTCAATACCGTTAATAATGGTGATCCAAGTCTAGACACCTCAATACCGTCAATAATGGTGATCCAAGTCTAGACACCTCAATACCGTTAATAATGGTGATCCAAGTCTAGACACCTCAATACCGTTAATAATGGTGATCCAAGTCTAGACACCTCAATACCGTTAATAATGGTGATCCAAGTCTAGACACCTCAATACCGTCAATAATGGTGATCCAAGTCTAGACACCTCAATACCGTTAATAATGGTGATCCAAGTCTAGACACCTCAATACCGTTAATAATGGTGATTCAAGTCTAGACACCTCAATACCGTTAATAATGGTGATCCAAGTCTAGACACCTCAATACCGTCAATAATGGTGATCCAAGTCTAGACACCTCAATACCGTTAATAATGGTGATCCAAGTCTAGACACCTCAATACCGTCAATAATGGTGATCCAAATCTAGACACCTCAATACGGCCGGGCATGGCTACGTGGTTAAGGCACTCGATTCGTAATCCGAGGGTCGCGGGTTCAAATCCCCGTCGCACCAAACATGCTCGCCCTTTCAGCTGAGGGGGCGTTATAATGTCCGCTAGGTGTTAGCGAAATCATATACTAAATTCTAATAAAAACTGTTTGGTAAATTATCTCACTCTGTTCGCCCACAGTCGTTCTATATCAATGAATTACGAATCCCCAATAAAACAATTAGATCTAATGAGAGTTAGAATAAAATAATGATCTCTCTTGTGACGAGTTATGTCAACCAGGTAGAAACCTCTTCATGGTAAATACATGTAATCTGTATGTGACGAGTTATGTCAATTAAGTAGAAACCTCGTCATGGTAAATACATGTAATCTGTATGTGATGAGTTATGTCAACTAAGTAGAAACCTCGTCGTGGTAAATACATGTAATCTGTATGTGATGAGTTATGTCAACTAAGTAGAAACCTCGTCATGGTAAATACATGTAATCTGTATGTGATGAGTTATGTCAACTAAGTAGAAACCTCGTCGTGGTAAATACATGTAATCTGTATGTGATGAGTTATGTCAAGTAAGTAGAAACCTCGTCATGGTAAATACATGTAATCTGTATGTGATGAGTTATGTCAACTAAGTAGAAACCTCGTCATGGTAAATACATGTAATCTGTATGTAACGAGTTAAGGAAACTAAGTAGAAACCTCGTCGTGGTAAATACATGTAATCTGTATGTGATGAGCTATGTCAACTAAGTAGAAACCTCGTCGTGGTAAATACATGTAATCTGTATGTGATGAGTTATGTCAAGTAAGTAGAAACCTCGTCGTGGTAAATACATGTAATCTGTATGTGATGAGTTCTGTCAACTAAGTAGAAACCTCGTCATGGTAAATACATGTAATCTGTATGTAACGAGTTAAGGAAACTAAGTAGAAACCTCGTCGTGGTAAATACATGTAATCTCTATGTGATGAGTTATGTCAACTAAGTGGAAACCTCGTCATGGTAAATACATGTAGTCTGTATGTGATATGATATGTCAACTAAGTAGAAACCTCGTCATGGTAAATACATGTAATCTGTATGTAACGAGTTAAGGAAACTAAGTAGAAACCTCGTCGTGGTAAATACATGTAATCTGTATGTTATGAGTTATGTCAACTAAGTAGAAACCTCGTCGTGGTAAATACATGTAATCTGTATGTAACGAGTTAAGGAAACTAAGTAGAAACCTCTTCGTGGTAAATACATGTAATCTGTATGTGATGAGTTATGTCGACTAAGTAGAAACCTCGTCATGGTAAATACATGTAGTCTGTATGTGATATGATATGTCAACTAAGTAGAAACCTCGTCATGGTAAATACATGTAATCTGTATGTAACGAGTTAAGGAAACTAAGTAGAAACCTCGTCGTGGGAAATGCATGTAATCTGTATGTGATGAGTTATGTCGACTAAGTAGAAACTCCGGCGCCGAACATTCTTAGTGGCATTATAATGTGATGGTCAAATACATTATTACTTGGTAAAAGAGTAGCCTAAGAGTTGGCTGTGGACTAGCTGCCCTCCCTCTAGTTTTAGTTCTTCATCACTGCCTCTCTTTATTCTAGAATAATCAAAATTACTTTGCTAAATTAGGGATGGTTACCTGGAGAATATAAGGATGACACTCGGTACAAATCTCTCTAAAAAGCACCGATGATGCACAGAGCATCTAAGGTCTCACAACAGTCCTTAGCAGCTTCGAGGCTAAACAAAAAAAATACACACAAAAGTAGTACTACACTGACAGTCAAGCTTTATACTATGTGCACATGTATTTGAGTTTAAATTATTCTATTCTGAAGAAAGGGTTAAAAAAATTCATTCAAGGAAAAAAACAAACACAATAAAAATTCATCTTTCTTATAATCCTTTTTGTTGTTTAGTTTGACTCGTTACTGTTTTTTTAATTAAGGAATATGTCCTTGAAGATTATGTCGTTTAAATTCTCTTTGCAGGCTGTCGTTTACGTTTTATTACAGCGACATTCTGCTAGTTTTTATTTCACTTGAAACTTAATTACTGGGTGCAAATCATTTATAATCAGACCTTGAAAGGTTCGTTGAATGTCTTGGTATGTGTTCAACTTGTGATATTTTTTTTTTTTACTTTTTTGCAAACAAAAAAGCGCATGCGCATTCTTACCAATTAATAAAATACTTGCAAATAAATTTTGGGTTGAAAAACGTTGAAAATATCTCCATTAATAATGATAATATTAAAGTCCAACAACAGTACTGGAAATAACTATGGAAACCATAAGCATACGCATAATGGAATGAAAAACACCTAGAAATGATAACTGTGTAGTGAGTATATTAATATTAAAAGGGAATGAACATGTGCAATGTGCTAGTCGTTCGGATTCAATCTTTTTTCTTTACATATGGTATTACACCATGAAGTTATGCAGCTTTTCAACATACGACTTTGGAATATCGTTTGTTATATTCTGTATTGTTTCCCTACATTTGGTCACGTTGCCTAATCACTTCTCTATTTTCTCAGTGATCCATCGGGTTTTAATACAGGCCTAATCATTGTTGTGAGCAATCTAGCGTCCTTTCTGCAGGCCAAGCCATTGTTGTGAGTAATTCATCGTCTTCAGTGTAGGCCAAGCCATTGTTGTGAGTAATTCATCGTTTTTAGTACAGGTCAAGCCATTGTTGTGTGTAATTCATCGTCTTAAGTACAAGCCAAGCCATTTTTTTGTGCGATCCATCGTCCTTACTGCAGACCAAGTCATTGTTGTGAGTAATTCATCGTCTTCAGTGTAGGCCAAGCCATTGTTGTGAAAAATCCGTCGTTTTTAGGACAGAATTGCACTTTTCGGAGTGCAGTTCCAATCTTTTTTACTTCGTATTCATCATCACCATTGGTCAATTTCCAATCCAGGAAGTTTCTTCAGCAAGTTTTTAACATTTGTTTTGGTTCATATTTCAACATTCATTTTTTTTTTTAAATCCTGTTTCAATTTGTTGATATTTACAAAATTAAATGTACCTATTGCATCATCACTCTTATATTTTGCCCCAATCACATCCTATTTGATTTGTATTTTTAAGCATAATCTACTGGTAATAAATACAAACTGTAAATTTCGAAAAAAAACTTTTATTTTGTTTCTTCTCCGAATAAACCTGACCTTCCCATAAAGCAATTCATGCAGAAAGGTTAAGACACTACTTCCAAGTTTCTTGACCTCCAGCAAAACTTTCTCAAGATGATGCGATTGTGTTTGAAGTGAACTTTAACTTGAATCGGTTAGAAGAGCTAAATCCAAAGACAGAGTATAGATCCCACTAACAGAACAGTTACTCTGTTATCAAGTACTAAGCTCGGGACATACAACGAGGAATTATAGTTTGCAGAAAACGCTGCTGTATTTTTCAAGATGGCTGATTTTGCTACATTGTAAAGTTTCATATTTGAGTTGTTTGACTTTAGAGGTCAACAACTTCACTCTACATGATTCAAATGCAAGTTATTTGTTCACAGTTCAGGGTTTAAAGATGAAATGTTTACTGGTATTTGATGAACATAAGACAATCGGTTGCAGACGTGTGTAATAAGAACACGAATACGAATGTCATTTACATTGAAAAGGCTGAAAAATTGCGTCCAGCAAAGTGGAAAATTTGTGTCAGATTTTTAATAACTTATATATCTAGAACTGCAGAATTGGTCAGAGAAACTAACTCCAAAATTCATACACAAGCAGTGCTATACAGCTAGTTCCACGGCACATGTTAGAAATACCATGGTGCTTCTAGTAGGTATACAACCGACGCCACTATACAGCTAGTCCCACGGCACATGTTAGAAATACTGTGGTGCTTCTAGTAGGTATACAACCAACGCTACTATACAACTAGTCCCACGGCACATGTTAAAAATACCATGGTGCTTCTAGTAGGTATACAACCGACGCCACTATACAGCTAGTCCCACGGCACATGTTAAAAATACCTTCTAGTAGGTATACAACCAACGCTACTATACAGCTAGTCCCACGGCACATGTTAGAAATACCATGGTGCTTCTAGTAGGTATACAATCAACGCTACTATACAGCTAGTCCCACGGCACATGTTAAAAATACCATGGTGCTTCTAGTAGGTATACAACCAACGCTACTATACAGCTAGTCCCACGGCACATGTTAGAAATACCATGGTGCTTCTAGTAGGTATACAACCAACGCCACTATACAGCTAGTCCCACGGCACATGTTAGAAATATGATGATGCTTCCAGTAGGCATACAACCATTGCTAAATAATTCAGTGCTATGCAATTTGTGATGCAGTAATTAAAACACGTATTTTCAGCAATGAAAATAAGTCAGGAACATGACCACAATAACAACAAAGTTAAAGAACCAGAAGTGAGACGGTTGAAGGACATTAAACAAAAACTAAAACAGTATTCTTCATCAAGATCGAACCAAACCTTACAAGTCAAATACAACAACAAAAAGAATGTTGGTCAAAGGTTGGAGACATTGAGGAGCTTGAAAACCATTCTTAGGAAGATAGCAAATATTTATTAACACTTAACACAAAATAAAGTATTGATTCACTAAGCATTTAAACAAAGAAATAAAGAAACTTCTCTGACAGCAGTACGGAAAGTTTGCAAAAAAAAAACTAATTTAAAAAACCAGGACAATAATGGATGTCATCCTAAGAAAAGGTTCTGGCTCTTCAAAGAATGATGCCTCCTTGAAAACAAAGATGAGATGACAACAGGCTCAAACCGACTTCTGCTACAAATAATTGTCATCTATTTTCAGACTTCTACGAAGACTGTAGAAACTTTGATGGAGGTCTAGGCTAATGTTTTACAGATAAGCATCGGGCCTTCCCGCACTCTTTCCCTCAGAGAGTGGAAAACTGGGGTGAAATACTGAACCTGACTTGCTGAACTTGTTTGATGTTAAAGGCAACAAACAAAATTATACACCACATGTAGTAGCGATAATTGCGGTAAGCGCTGGTTTACTGAAAAAGTTAAAGACAGGCACTGTTAAGCCTTACATGGGATACAATCAGGGCATCTTCACTGTAACTAACTACAGTACTCTGTTTTACTTCACACCAAGTTCATCAGTAGCACTTTGGTATGTCTGCAGACACAAAGTGCTAAAAACCAGGTTTTAATAACTGTAGTGGGTAGAGCACAGATAGCCAACTTTGTAGCTTAATTCCAAAGAGTCAACTAAAATTGACCTTTCTAACAATACGTTTTTACCTCATTTATTAATACAAAACCTGATGATCTCTTTATTTTTCTATGGGAGTATTACTTTTCTGGTCATTAAGGTCCAACAAACTAATGAGAACACAGAGGGATTTCATACTAGCGACTAGAAGAAATATTTGCTAGCCGTTTCTAATTTATCAGTGAAAGACCAAAGGGAAGACAGCTAGTCATCACCAACTAATCTTAGTCCACTCTCTTAACATCGAGTAGTTGGATTGACCATAACATTATAACGTCCCCACGGCTGAAAGGGGAGAATATTTGGTGGGAGTGGGATTCGAACACTCGACCCTCAGATTACGAATCAAGCGCCCGAACTACCTGGCCATGCCAGGTTTAGTAAAAAGATTCGGCATTATTAAAGTACTGGTCGAAAGCAATTAATGGTAGATTTTTAATTAAGACTGAAGTCTAACAATATAAGAATTCTGAGAAATTTCGTTTGAAGTTATAGAAGGGCATAATTAAAAGGCGAACCCCACGTTTTTTTACTTTATTTATTTTTTTGAAATTTAACGGTGTTTGTTACTAAAAAAAACAAAAATCAAATGAAAATCAGGGCAAATAAACTATTAATCGTTTTTATTTTTGGCAAATATCTAGATTTATTAGGTAACGGAAGGACAGGGAAAAAATTTAGTATACTAATGCTCTGATAAACAGGATTGAATGTGATTTTCTATAGAATTATAAGAGGTCAAAACACGATGCCAAGTTTAAGAAAACAACATATCTCTTGCCTCTGAATGAAATTTTCCATTTGAAAAACAAAAACAAAGCAGTTTACTGTTGTAGAATTAGAATTACTAGCCTGCAAGCATTTGCATTTAGGCTTAATAACTGGCTCCAACATTTTCAAGTGTCTACACAAATATATAGGTCGCGACTCACGTAGTGAGCGTGAGATTCATCAGTGCGTTCGAATTTGCACGCATTTCAAATCTTTGTGTGCTTGCCAAGTGTTTATTGTGTGTTTCGTCTAGATTAATACATTGCCTCATATGGTGAGTGAATAATCATGTAATGTTCATTGATAGGCCTGAGACTTACAAAAAGGCCCGACATGGCCAGGTGGTTAAGAAACTCGACTCGTAATCTGAGGGTCGCGGGTTCGAATCCCTGTCACACCAAACATGCTCGCCCTTTCAGCCGTGGGGCGTTATAATGTGACGGTCAATTCCACTTTTCGTTGGTAAAAGAGTAGCCCAAGAGTTGACGGTGGGTGGTGATGACTAGCTGCATTCCCTCTAGTCTTACATTGCTAAATTAGGGACGGCTAGCGCAGATAGCCCTCGAGTAGCTTTGCACAAAATTCGAAACAAACATTGCCTAATTTTAATAAGCAGCCTTGTATATATACACAGACTAGTGTATTATATTTATACATGTATCTCATGCAATGTATTTTATTTTCCTGATAAAACACTTTATTATCTAATGTATTTGAATAATATAAAAGTTGGGTGTAATTCGGAAAAGCAGAATACTACTTTTTGCAAAAACCGGGCCCCCCCAGTGGCTCAGCGTTATGTCTGCGGACTTGCACGCTAAAATCCGGGTTTCGATGCCCGTGATGGGCAGAGCACAGATAGCCCATTGTGTAGCTTTGTGCTTAATTCAAAACAACAACAACAGCAAAAACCGGAATTTTTTCGGTAAAAATTGGTTTTACACAATACTATAATACTATCAGGTTTGAATATAATGTTCAAGATACTCCAACAAAGAAAATAATAATGGTCAAAATACTGTAAGATAAAAGGCAACGATCGAGAGAGGGATAACAAAAGAGACGGTAAATGGTCAAGATGGTAATTAAAAGAAGGGTAAAAGCTAAACTAAGTTAAGAGATAAAGAAAAAACATAGAGGGAGGACTTACAGTCAAATTATTGAAACTTTATCAAGTCTTCTTGAGCATCAGATCCCCAGAACGTTTCACATACTAACTGAGGCCCCCACCCAATCAATTTACAGAAACTTTGATAAAAGTGCTGTGTATTTTGTAAATTTGCTATCCCTTCCCTGAAACTCCCTGTCTTAGGAATCTTGTTGTTGTTGTTTAGAATTAAACACAAAGCTACATAATGGGCTATCTGTGCTCTGCCCACAACGGGTGTCGAAACCCGGATTTTAGCGTGTAAGTCCGCAGACATACCGCTGAGCCACTGGGGGGCGTCTTAGGAACCTTTGGTACAGGTAATGGTGGATATTACTGAGGGCTAAGATGCAGATCGTGTGTCAGGGGCGTAGCCAGAAATGGCCATTTTGAGGGTGGGCTAGTTTCAGTGCTTGATGCAAGCGCCACAGGCGCGAAGCCATGCTAGGGAGTCCGGGGGCATGCTCCCCAGGAAATTTTTTAATAAAAAATAAAAGAAAAGCCTTAAAAAAGAAATTACATTTCTGATGATGTCAGCATTGGTAAACAGGTAAGTCGACTTTTCATTATATTAATTTTGTATTAAAAATCATGGAAACACTAATGAGTTTTAGACTGAATATTCATTGCTGCTAATTATTGTAGGCTTACAGCCACAAGATATTAGGCCTGCTTTGTGAAGCACAGCTCTAAGCCTTTCTCTTCGAAGTTATTGTATTCTCATAACAAACTTTCCTATGTGGAAAATAACTTAATTAAAACAATGTCTTTCTGTATCTTTTAGATAAACGTGGAAACTAAAAAATGCCTTCTTGAGAATGCCTGGAAGCCAGGGAGTGATTATGTTGTCCCCCAGTGTGGTCCAAGAAAGCTGCGGTTTCAGCATCGTTGGCTTTTACAGTGGAGATGGCTACTCTACAGTCAATATGCAAAGGGTACTCTCTGCAAGTACTGCTGTCTTTTTGCTTCTGATGGTGTTGGTGTTGAAAGCCAGAAATTGGGACAACTAGTGAAATTTTCATACACAAACTGGAAGAAGACTGTTGAAGACTTCAAGGCACATGAATTGAAACAGTACCACCAAGACAGCAAAGATAAAGCTAACAATTTTCTACAGGTCGTAAACACAAGTTCATCTGTGCACTTGAAGGTTGATGCAACTTAAAGCAAGAAATTGAACAGAACTGGTAATATTTAATGCCTGTTAATGACACTGTATTGCTGTATGGGAGACAGGGTTTAGTTTTGAGGGGAAGATATGATTCTGGTCCAATGTTTGTTGGTGAAACTGATGAGGAGCCCATCAATAATAATGATGGGAATTTTCGGGCAATTTTGCGCTACAGGACAAAGGATGATGTCAAGCTTTCAGCAAGTCTTAAGAGTACAAAGAGGAATGTTACGTATTTGAGTCCTCAAATTCAAAATGAAATCATCAATGTCTGTAATACTCATGTTCTTGATGCTTTGGTCAACAGGGTTAATACTGCAAAGTGTTTCTCAGTATCAGATGATGAAACAACAGATATTTCAGACATTAAACAGTTTTTGCTGTGTGTTAGATGTCTGCATACCAATGACAACTCTGTTGCAATGAGAGAAGATTTTTTTGCAATTTATACCCGTTAATGATGTGACAGGCAGAAACATGGCTGATGTTATCATAACCAATCTAACAAAATATAGTACAGAGATGGCTTATCTACAAGGACAAGGGTACGACGGTACTGCCTCTATGAGTGGGAAATTCAATGGTGTCCAGAGACACATAACTGATAAATTCCCACTTGCACCCTATGTACACTGCAGTGCCCATTCCCTAAACTTGGCAATTTCTGATGCTTGTAAAGAAGTTCCTGTACAAAATTAGATGTGAGTAATTTCTAACATTGAAAACTTTCTCAGTAGACCCAAAAGAAAGCAGTTTGGGCTCTTTCGGTGGAGGATAAAACACCTGAATTGAAAAAAAAATTGAAGGTCTTTGCCCCACCTGGTTGGTTGAGAGTCATGACTCAGTCATTGTCTTTTTAGAATTAATCCATGCAGTTGCAGATGCCTTTGAGACCATATCAGGTTGGCAAGACAGAGTTTCTGCCATTCAAGCCAATCAATTATTGTGTTCTATAACACGGCCAGAATTCATCATCACTTTACTTACCATTGCTAAATTGTTTTCCTTTAGTTTACCTCTGTACAACTTACTACAGCAAAACAACATTGATTTAGATGCTGCGATGCATCACGCAGAAATAGTGGAAGATTTAATCCGTTCACTCAGGAATAACACTGTGAATGAATTTAACAACATTTTCTGTGAGGCTCAAACTCTGTGTAGTGAGTTTCAAACTAAAATCATAATGCCAAGGCAGGCTAAAAGACAGATGTACCGTGCTAACACATAAACCACTCGCCCTGAGGAGTACTTTTGTATTGTTGTATTTGTACCATTTGTTGATCACTTTCTTTTAAAAATATGTGACCGCCTGTCCAGTCACAAAACTCGCCTTACAAACTTCATGTGTCTACTACCATCAGGATTTACCACAGAACGGTCAGAGCCTACAGCACAACAATCTGACCAAATTAAAGAGTTGGTCAATATATACAAGGCTGACATTAACAGCACTTCACTAGCTGCAATAGGTGAACTTAGGGTTTGGTACAAATCATTTGCGAACAAAAGACCAAAAAATGTCATAGGTGCATATGCAATGTGCAATGCAGAAATGTTCCCAGTCGTTTCTAGACTGTTGAAAATATTTGCTGTGTCAACGAACTCAGTGGAGTTTTCGTTTTCAACTCTCAGAATACTCAAAACGCATTTGAGAAATACCACCAGTGAAGATCGATTGAATGGCCTAGCCTCATTATACATTCACCGTGATATGAAAGTTGAGCCAAACTGTGTTGTAGATGTCCTGGCAAGAACGAACAGGTGTTTGAGCCTTTCATAAATATTAGATTGTATTTCTCTAGTTCTGACAAAACTTGCATTTGACCGTTTGTTGTGTGTGAAATTATCTGTCACGCAATTACGGATCTTTATGAAACTTCACAGGTAGCAACTGAACATATCTAAAAGGTTTGGGTTCGTGGGGGTTTAACCCCTCCCTTTGCTACGCCCCTGTCGTGTGCTCGGTAGCTGTGATGGAGCTACGTGTTCAATGGTGACAAACAATTCATTAGATTGGTTTGTTTGAATTTCGCGTAAAGCTACACGAGGGCTATCTGCGCTAGTCGTTTCTAATTTAACAGTGTAAGACTGGAGGGAAGACAGCTAGTCATCACCACCCACCGCCAACTCTTGGGTTACTCTTTTACCAACGAATAGTGGGATTGATCATCACGGCTTGAAAGGACGAGCATGTTTGGTGTGACTGGGATTCGATCCCGCGACTCATAGATAAGAAGTTGAGTGCCTTAATCACCTGTCCATACCGGACCCATTTCGTTCGAGTACGTGCCTCCTCTTTACCAAGTACAAAACAATGTAAGGCCCAAACAAGTGAGGAATGACATGATTTGGGCCTTAAACAAGTCACATTATACTTAAAACACTAGTAAGACAATAAAATTTAGAATCTATTTTTAAGGTAGTGAAAACGCTGACAAAGCAAGGGTTAACAGTCAACGTTTTAATGAGCAAAAAGTAAGTATTCAATCTCAGTAACGAGAAAAATTCGCGCAGACACAAATGTATGAAGGTTACTAATATATGTAATGTCCAGGCTACTATAAGGAGAAGGTCATTAAAAGTAAGACTTTAAAGACTGTTGTATCTTCCTTCTCCAAGGGTTGCCATAAATACTTAGCTACCCCGGCATGGCCAGATGGGTTTAGGGATTCGACTCGTGATCTGAAGGTTCCCTGTTCGAATCCCCCTCGCACCAAACATGCTCGCCCTTTCAGCCGTGGAGGGCGTTATAATGTTACAATCAATCCCACTATTCGTTGGTAAAAGAGTAGCCCAAGAGTTGGCGGTGGGTGGTGATGACTAGCTGCTTTCCCTCTAGTCTTACATTACTAAATTACGGACGGCTGGCGCAGATAACCCTCACGTAGCTTTGCACGAAATTCCTGAACAAGCAAACAAACACTTAGCAAAGAGGCGTGGCTCAAATATCTGTCAGATCACAAATTCTTGGGCTTGCCTTGAATTAAACGAAGTAAAACCAGTAATGCTGATGTTCAAAAACGAGAAATATTTTATAATTTCTTTCAGATATTAACAAAGAAAAGGAAGTGGTTAATGGAAGGAAGGTTCCCTAAAATGTCCATAAAGACATCTATCTTTGGATATTAGTGCGTTGTTAATCCACTTATAAAATTTAATGAGGGTTCTTGTTCGTTGCTGGAACGGATGTTGAATTATTTTAATCTTTTACTCAAAATCGCCTAATTGCGGATGTCTATTTCACTGCGATGTTATTACGTCCATGTAGAGAACTTCGCGCTACAACGACTAGTCAGAGGTGTTGGTTTTTAGTGCGCGTTATTGAAAGAAGGTGGCGACAACCTGCCCAAGGCTATCGCTCCGGAAACAATCGTGGGAACTTTGTGTTCGGGGAATTTACATCGCGGTTACGCCGACCGACTGTAAATAGTTCACCTCCATAAATGCCCACTCCAACACCCCCCCCCCCCAAAAAAAAAATAAAGATGGTATGTATGCCTTAAATTACGACATTCAAGTAAGAGCTTGAATTAGCACGAATATATATTTTTAATAGTTAGAATAATTTCTGAAACAAAGTTTCTTAATAAAGATAAATAATTAAAATATTTAAACAAGAGGGAATCCTCAATAGCCGCGGCATTTGAAATTCTTTTAGGCAAGATCAGGGTAAACTAATGTTTTCCTTGTGTTTTCTTCTTGTTTTTATTAGTTGTATTTTTGCATATCAGCAGTATCAATTTGATTTTTATTCGGCCTTGGCATTGCCATGTAGTTAAGGCGCTCGTGTCGTAATCTGAGGGTCGCGGGTGCAAATCCTCGTCGCGCCAAACATGCTCGTCCATTTAGCTGAGAGGGCGTTATAATGTACAGTCAATTCCACTGTACGTTAGTAAAAGAGTAGCCCAGCAGTTTGCGGTGGGTGGTGATGACTAGCTAGCTTACACTACTTGTTTTTGTTTGTTTTTTGAATTTCGTGCAAAGCTACTCGAGGGCTATCTGCACTATCCGTCCCTAATTTAGTAGTGTAAGACTAGAGGGAAGGCAGCTAGTCATCACCACCCACCCCCAACTCTTGGGCTACTCTTTTACCAACGAATAGTGGGATTGACCGTCACATTTCAACGCCCCCACGGTTGGGAGGTCGAGCATGTTTGGTGCGGCCGGGATTCGAACCCGCGACCTTCGGATTACGACTCGAATGCCTTAACACGCTTGGCCATGCCGGGCTCCTCACACTGCTAAAGTAGAGACGGCTAGCGCAGATAGCCCTCATGTAGCTTAGTGCGAAATTCAAAGAAAACAAACAGATACATTCGACTACAAAAAAAGCTAACTGGCAAAAATATCAAAAAGAATTAGATAGTGTATCACTGGACAATATTAAGCATACAACCAATAAGAAATCATAAATTGACAGTTCCAGTCAAATAATCGTGGAATGCGTTCTAAGAGCAACTCAGGACACTGAAGCATGCAATAACAGAAAACTATAAATAACGCATGTAAACCAAACAAACAACTTATAACACTGATTAAAGAACAAAGATAATTGAGAAGACAGTTCACGGCAACAAGAGATAAAGAAATAAAAACACAAATAAATGGTATTAGAAATAAAATCAGAACAGAAATTAAATTGCTGAAACAGTAAAAAGGGGAAAACGTCTGTTTCCAACTAAATGAAAAAACAGACCCTAGAATGTTCTAGACACATCTAAAAAAACTCATCAACGAAGCCACAAATAAGAAACTACCCGAAACTAAAACATAACAACACCTAAGGGCACACGAACAACAACAAAAACAGCAGAAGCCTCACACATCAACAGCAGAACACTTTCAAAACACGTAACGACCCAAACATGAACAACTGTTTTTACAATACAGTGAACAATCACGTGACAAGTAACACATAATTATACAAGCCATATTTCCCAGCCAATATCAACAACAATAACATTAATAACACAAACGATTATAATAATATACTGCTAATAAAACAATCACACCAACAGAACTGAAACAAGCAGTCAAGAACTCAAAAAACAAATCACCAGGAAATGACAACATAAAGCAATTCTCAACAAAAACGACACTTCGAAATTATTTAATCATCTGTTAGCAATCTTTAATTTACCACTTTACTCTGGCTGAATCCCAGGTTTTTTAAAGCAAGACAGTATACTAATGTTTCATAAAGAAGGTAAGCCAGCCAATAAATCAAACAGTTATCGACCAATCAGCCTGACCAGGTGTGTTGGCAAAATTCTTGAACGAATATTAAGCAATAGACTCTCCACACTTCTGAAGATAACATTAGAACTACCTGAGGAACAAAACGAATTTAGAAAATTTAAACAAACGACAGATCGTTTAGTTAGGTTAACTGAAACAGTAATAGATAGCTTTAATAAAATAGAATGCACTGTCGCTTGCTTCCTCGACGCGAGAAGGCATTCGACATTGCATGGCATAATGGTCTTCGGTTCCGTATGAATGAAATGGGACTACCGAGTGAAACTGTTCGCTGGCTATGTAACTTTTAGGAAAACAGACAATGTCGAGTAAACGTAAAGGGAACTATCTCTTAGTTCTTCACTCCAGAAGCTGGAGTCCCTCAAGTAGTGATGGTTAGTCCTATTCTCGTCATTATTTATGTGAATAATATGTCACTTAAAGATCCGAATCATGGATACTCGTCACAGTTCGCTGATGACGTAGCAATCTGGAAAAGTGCAAAAACACCAGCAACAACAGCCACAAATATACAAGCACAATTAAATGGAACACGTGAATACCGCCAAAAATATAGAATCAAAATAAACACAGCAAAAACCCAACTCGTGATATGTACAAAGTCAGCGAAACACCAAAAAGCACAACCACAGATTTACATGAATGGAGTAACAGCTGAAAGGGCGATCATGTTTGATGCGAAGGGGATTCGAACCCGTGACCCACAGGCTGCTACATATGCAAAATTTCTAGGACTAACGTATGATTCTAAACGAAGAACAAAGTATGCTAGGAATCTAACTGGTAAAAACACTGGAGCAACACCTGAAAACATCCTTAAAATATACAAAACATATACAAGACCAGTAGTTGGTTATGCAGCTCCAGCATGGATTAAAGTAAGTAAAGAACAATTGAAAACCAAATTACAGTCATTACAAAATACACTCCTTACGACAGCATATACAGTACCTAGAACCACCTCTTCAAAGCTTATGCATAAATACTCAAACAATAACAGAGGGATTACAACATAGTACAATCAAATATTTTGATAAAAAGTAGAGAAAAACTTAGCAATTATGCGAACTCGACAGGTACTGCATATATGATGAAGATGGTCCTAAGCACCTCTCCCTGATTAATTTACATATTAGATCATCAGGGAAAAAATTAAATAATTAAAATATGTATACATATATATAATAATTAAGTATTAAAATAAAACAGGCCACCTATGAACAAGACATAAGTGAGGAACTATTGTTAGTGCTAGATACATGGTTATTGCTCTGATAGAAGCCGGAGTGAATGCGGGTTACTCTGACCCTCATGTAGTAATCAATAAGAAAGTAAACAGTTCACACCAACAAAGAAGAGGAAGGAGAAAGAGGTCAAGTGTAGCTGACCTTCCTGGGTATACACATACATACCCAAACAACGAGAGAGACCAGTATTAAGGGTTTGGCGCACGTACACCCGATTCAGTTTTAATTCTCATCAGGACCGCTTAAACTAAAATTCTTTAAGCAGAATTAGAGTTAATTAACCAATGAGACTTTGGACATGGTCAGGTGTATCAGTAGAAAAGGTTTGATCTTCTGAGTCCAAAAGTTTAACTAGATCTCAAATCAGTCAAGAGATATAAGATAAAAGTTTGTACTTGCAAAACAAGAACAACAACAACACCGACCTTCAACAAACTGTTACATTTCATAATTTTGAATTTAGAGTAAAGTGAGGGTTATAATTCTTATTTTTGATGATATTTAATTATGGCGCTGATAAAGTTTTCATTGAATTGAAATACAAAAATAAATAATTTATAAATTTCCAACATACACACATATATATATATATATCGCTTATTTTACATGGTTCTTTTAACATTATTTTTGTTGTTTTTCTGTGTAAAGACCTCTTTCACAAACCCATGAAGCCCGGCATAGCCAAGCGTGTTAAGGCGTTCGACTCGTAATCCGAGGATCACGGGTTCGTATCCCAGTCGTACCAAACATGCTCCCCCTCCCAGCCGTGGGGGCGTTATAATGTTATGGTCAATCCCACTATTCGTTGGTAAAAGAGTAGCCCAAGAGTTGGCGGTGGGTGGTGATGACTAGCTCCTTCCCTCTAGTCTTACACTGCTGAATTAGGGACGGCTAGCGCAGATAGCCCTCGAGTAGCTTTGCGCGAAATTCAAAAAAACAAAACCAACACCAGCCATTATAATGAGATATTATCCATAATAACCCAAGAAAGTTTTATTACACGGTGTAACGTTTGTTGTTTTATCCCATGTCTAGCTCTCCTTGTAGCTCTGTCTACATAAGGAATCGAGTCCCGGATTATAAGCATTATAAGTTCGTACACTAATTATCAGCTGTATATTTTAATCATATATTCTATAACTTCTTTATGTTACATATATATGTAATAGTAGTTATATTAGTGATGTAAAAATAACTTTTCAAACATAATATTTCGCGCAAAACTACACGAGGGCTGTCTGTGCTAGCCGTCCCTAATTTAGCAGTGTAAGACTAGAGGAAAGGTAGCTAGTCATCACCACCCACCACCAACTCTTGGGCTACTCTTCTAACAACGAATAGCGGGATTGACCGTCACATTATAACGCCCCCACGGCTGAAAGGGCGAGCATGTTTGGTGCAACCGGGATTCGAACCCGCGACCCTTGGATTACGAGTCGAACCCCTTAACACGCTTGGCCATGCCGAGGCTTTTCTAAGCAAAGACAAAGTGTTTCATACATGTGTGTGTGTCACTGATTTGTTTACACTTATCGAGGAACTGTAAAGTGAATTACTTGAACTGTCAGTTTAGAGAGAGGTGTGTTAATGATGTGTTCTTTCCCGCTCTTTTGACAAAATTTGAATTTTCTAGATTTATTTTAAAATAATCACCAATAATTATGAAAAACATCAATGCAGTGTGATAAATTTTAACTTTCAAAGATTGTCTAGAATAATGTTAAAATTTCGTACCTATCTGGAATGAACAATAACTCTTAAAAATATTCGATTAAACCCATGGTTCCCAATCTATTTTAACTCGATTCGTAATTCGAGGGTTGGGGGTTAGAATCCCCGTCACATATAATTATGTGGAGGACGGCTAGCGCAGATAAACTTCGTGTAGCCTTGCGCGAAATTCAAATCAAACCAAACCCAAATATATTTAGTCTGAGGCTCTCTTGGGCCTGGCATGGCCGAGCGCGTTAAGGCGTGCGCTCGTAATCCGAGGGTCGCGGGTTCGCTCCCGAGTCGCGGTAAACATGCTCGCCCTCCCAGCCGTGGGGGCGTATAATGTGACGGTCAATCCCACTATTCGTTGGTAAAAGAGTAGCCCAAGAGTTGGCGGTGGGTGGTGATGACTAGCTGCCTTCCCTCTAGTCTTACACTGCAAAATTAGGGACGGCTAGCACAGATAGCCCTCGAGTAGCTTTGTGCGAAATTCCAAAACAAACAAACAAACAATGAGGCTCTCTTAATGTAAATTAAAGGTATGAGACCTCCCCAACCACTAATTTTATCGTAGTGTTTGTTTTTGCAAGTCTGAGGGCTAATAATGCTAATGTTTGCGTTTCGGTGTTCGCTGTGGACAGCACAGAGCTAACACATTATGTAGCTTTGCCCTTACCAACAAACATCTGAAGCATTCCAAATATAAGATAAAACAAAATTCAAGTATAATATGGAATGGGTAAAAAATTCCTAAAATCCTTAAAAGCATAAAAATATGAATTCAAACATCCAGTAATCATCAAAAAATAAGGATGTTGTTCCTTCCTTTCTTGTATTTTACTTTGGCACATTTTAAGCTAAATATAGAACGGATTTGCAACGTTAACATCAGTGGTTCGATACCTTTCGGTGGACTCAGTAGATAAGCCCAACGTGGCTGGCTTTACTATATAAAAACACACAAACACTCGCGGGAAGGTGTTTTTTTTTATAAATAAAAACTCAAATCGTAAAAAAAATTCTAACAGACGTACCAGGTACACAAGATTATAAGTTGTATATCAGAACGGCTGGTAGGGGTATTAACACTTTTATTGATAAGGGTTAATACCCATACCAGCCGTTCTGAGATACATATCTATTTCAAGTGGGTTTCTTGTCATCGGTAAGATGATAAGTTGTACACTGCTGTTTTAATCTTACGTAAAATAAAGTATTTGTTTGATCAGCATATACCATTTTTCATCATAACAGTGACTTTTGTACTTTAGGAGTTGTAATATTTTAAAATGTGATTCACGATTTTTTTCAAGGACTGAATAGAATATTTACTGTACTTAAACAGGAAAAATGGCGACAATGAAAAGTTATTGACAATGACCTTCAAGGAAACAAGGTCAATCTTGACAGAAAGCCTCGTCACCATTCTGTCTTTTGTCCTAAACTATTGTACACGAACTTAGTTGCTTATCCCTTTAATTTATTACGTAAATTATTTATATTTTTCTTTTAAATATATTTTCGTTTTTCACTCCTATGAGTAAGATTTCAAGGTTGTTGTTTTTTATTTTTTTATTTTGTTACCCCCCCGGTTTTCTCAGAATACGCAATTTTACTGTTCACGCCCTTCGCTATCAATATTTTTTCTTTTTTTTTAGCTGATAAAAGTGAACAGTTTATATTTAAACACTTGTACCCCATTTATATCATTTTCCTTGCTGTTTTAATATTATAAAACCTTTTCGATATCCTGTTGTGTCTCAAAGGTGACTCTGACTGCTTTTAACATCTAAATTAGGGGTTTAATTCCCACGGCTTACGCAGAGTAGAAAGCTCATGGTGTAGCTTTAAATAGTTTAAACCAAAAAATATCACGTAAATGTGAGGTTTAAAACCAAAGTTGAAATGTCTTGATTTATTTAAATCTAGTACAAACTTATGGAGAATAAAATATACACACGTTGGTGCAGTCACTGACATTGTTAATTTTGTTTTATAGTTATAAAATAACTTTCGAACTTTTACCAACCACCTTACTAGATAATGTTATTGAATGCAGTTAAAAAAGCTAAAGCTGTGACAAAAACCGAAAATAATTTCCAGTAAAATAATGAAATTTAACACAAATTATTACACCAAATTCACCAAATGTTCAAAATCAAACTGTGTTTGTCTT
This sequence comes from Carcinoscorpius rotundicauda, assembly GCA_011833715.1. NCBI lineage: Eukaryota > Metazoa > Arthropoda > Merostomata > Xiphosura > Limulidae > Carcinoscorpius > Carcinoscorpius rotundicauda. The sequence continues at coordinate 175,948,760 of CM022391.1, read as the reverse complement.
CTCTTTAGCTTTAAGATTAAATATTCTTTCGTAAGTTTATGAATTGTTATCCAAATTCAGGCCTAGAAATGAGACTGAGAGGTCTAAGGTGGTTCGATCTCGTTATTATTATTATTAATAATTTTTATAGACGCATTATATAAATAAAAGTCAATATCGCTATATTTAAAAGTACATTTGTAGGTGGTCCTGTTGGTGACTGATAACTCTCCATCTTCTTAGCAGTTCTAAATTATGGATGGCTGTGCACGAACTTTAGTCTCTCTGAACTAATCATTTAGTCCACGTACCGCATGAAGTGCTGTTTAGGTTTAGCACGCAATGAAACCGAATATTTACAGGTCAGCACAAAATTTGAAAACTTTCAATAAAAGTGTAACAATTTTCACGTCTCGTCAAAAATAAAATAACCAGCCAAACGAAATAAAATTAAAACTGTGTATCAGGTAGTGACAGCCAGAATGCTTTTCGCCCAGTGTGTTAAAACGTACAACAAAAAAGTGACAAAAATTAGAGATTTCGACCTTAGAACGTGATAAACTTCAGTTGCTGAATTCCTGGATCTGTTCAAAAAACTGATTATCCACAAAGGATTTTTTTCCACCTACAATCAGACGGTTTATTTGACATATTTTATCAATTAGTTATCAGAACAACGAGGTGAAAGTAATGAAAAACGTATGATAATATGTGAGCCACGTGCTATATATATCCAGTGAAAACGAGAACTTTCGCCAGTGTTGTTGAGTCCGGCTGGGATATGACATACATAGTAATGGTTAAGATGATATATGAGATGAAACCATCTTGGCTTAGAAAATATAACCATTATTTCAAGCAGGCTTTTTATTTAAAACAAACAAACAAAACACAATACCGTGAACTTATAATACCACAAGATCTTTGGCTTATTTAATCCAAAACACATATTAATCAGATGTACTCGCGCAGGCTCTCACAAAGTGTTATCTTTAAAAACCAAAATTAAGAGTAATAAATATTTTTATTTCTTTCTTTTCGAAGTTTGTACGTCATGGTAGGTTGTAGCTTAGAGAATGTATAACTTTTCTCGTGATTTACAGTATGCGCATGTTTTAATGACGTCAAAACACTAAAAATTGCAATGTCAGGCGTCCTTACGTGACGTCATTTTAGTGTCTACTGATCGACTGGTGGGCAGCACGCCACTGGATAACAGCTGACCGTTCCATGTGGCCATTGGCCACCTTACGGAGAAATAAATCATTACAGAAATGTTTAATACTGTACCAAGGAACTCTGCACTGATTATTTAAAATATATTTGTTAAATTCAATTTAAGAAGCTTATTGAGATTGTTGATATAATTTTTCTCAAATACAGCTCTTTATTTCAGAATTGAAAGGACTTTTTTGGGTACCTGAAACGTCAGTAGTGACGTATTTCGTCAAGTCACTGTCTTATTTGCTGAAAGTGCTGAGTTCAAACAAGCACAAACTCTCAGCTTCTTCTACGAAAATAATAAACGAAGTATATTACAGATTAATTGCCAAAGAAAGTAAATTAAAGACGTGCTAGTTCCTCGTTAGACTAACTGTGATTGAAAAAGAAATTGCCATAAGATGTTTCGTGAACAAAACCAAAAAAGGAAAAGACATGACGCAAAGGTGTTTCCACGATGTTTTTGTTTCATGTTATTGTATTTACCTTTTACTTTTAAGATAACTTAGATTTTTTTTTTACATTTCTCTATTAAAAATAGAAAAAGACACTACGCTTTAAAAGATTGTTTAGGTAGAGTATTCATGATGAAACTTTGTAGAGTGGTTTGGTTTATTCTGAATTTCGCGCAAAGCTACACGAGTCGTCCCTAACTTAGCAGTGTAAGACTAGAGGGAAGCCAGCTAGTTATCACCACCCATTGCCAACTCTTGGGCTACTCTTTTATCAACGAATAGTGAGATTTACTGTAACATTATAACGTCCCCACAGTTGAAAGGGCGAGCATGTTTGGAGTGTTGGAGATTCGAACCCGCTATCGTCGGATTACGAGTTGAGTGCCTTAAGTTCCTGGCAATGCCAGCAAAAAAGGCTAGTTCAGTAACTTCTGGTGATCATACAGATCTTACTCTGATAACAAACAAGCGTAGTGGTACATAATTTGTTTTTCTAGTTTGAGACAAACTAAATTTCCTGAAAAAAAAAAAAAGATCGTGGGTGGAACACTGAGGTGGTAAAGGAGTAATTTGACCTGGAGATTTACGCCAACCTCCTCTTCGTAAATACTATTTTGGGGTGGGACATTTCATTTCATTCCTTACAGAATCGAGAAGAGAGATCCTCTCAACACAATTTATCATCTTCAATGACTTCCATGAACTTCAGAACATCGACCGATAAGAAGAGCATCGCTACAATTGGAGAAGAGAACAAACATTGTCTGCCTTTATATTGGCGATTCTGATGGAAAACTTGATTTTTTGCGAAATAAGACCATTTCAGAAAAAGTTTGGTCGAATTAATATGCTCTACCAGTCTTTCTCCTACATTAAAAGCAGTAAAGTACCACCAACTATGTATGTACTACTTTCAACATTGAAAGGGGTCTGCTATCAGAATAATGTGGATGAAGAGATATATAGAGGAATATTTATCCTTTTTTTGGAACAAGCACTGGATTTTGTTTGTTGCTAAACTGAAAGCTACACAGTGAATCACTTGTACTGTGGCCACTGTGGGTATCGAAGCTGGATTTTTAGTGTCATAAACTTTAGAACAAGTCTGAGCCATACGTAGGAACTAGTGCCTGACAAATTCATATCTGTGAAATGATACAATTTTCATACAGACTGTAGCAGCTGACGATGTACATGCAGGAAGTACAGCATTAGGAGTTCTGCTAGATGTCGCCAGTGTAGAAAATGATGTATGTTCCAATTCTGCATAGGCTGCTGACGGTAAAGTTGATGATAAATAAGTTGCCATGCGTATCAACAGTAACTACTGGAACGGGTACTACAAGGAACACGTGATTTTGAATATTTAATTCTACACATTCTATTTTGTACTATCAGATTTCTCTTTGCCAAACTTTGCAAAAGTTCGAAGTCATGGTCATAATCAAGACGAAATCATCTTGTTTTTCCGAAAATATCAGTGAAGAACTAGAACCATAAAATTTATTTTTATTACAGTAGATTTTTAAAGGTAAAAATTAAAAGGAAAATTAGTACTAGTTTATCATTGCGCGAAGTTAGGACGATTTGTAGAATATATATGGCGGCCATTTTATTTTAGCCTATTTCAAGGATTCCCCCAACATGTTTTAATAAGACTTATGACATTAACCTGAAGATGACATAAGAGGTTTGAAACGTTGTTCTTTGCTTTATTTCAATTAAAGTACTAATACCCATATCAACAGTCTCGAGAATACATTTTTACTTCAAGTAGGTTTCTCATCGTCACAAAAATACTTATGACATTACAGAGAACATATTTCGAAATAGAAAGGCCTGGCATGACCTAGCGCGTTAAGGCGTTCGCTTCGTAATCTGAGGGTCGCGGGTTCGCGCCCGAGTCGCGCCAAATATGCTCGCCCTCGCAGCCGTGGGGACGTTATAATGTAACAGTCAATCCCACTTTTCGTTGGTAAAAGAGTAGCCCAAGAGTTGGCGGTGGGTGGTGATGACTAGCTGCATTCCCTCTAGTCTTACACTGCAAAATTAGGGACGGCTAGCACAGATAGCCCTCGAGTAGCTTTGTGCAAAATTCCAAAACAAACAAACAAAATCGAAATAAAAACAGCTGAGGTTTCTTCTGTAGGGAGATCAGTTTAGGTTTTTACAGAACTAACAAGTGGCAAAACAGAAATGGTCAAGTATAATATACATGAGAACTGGAGCAATAGATTTACGTCATATCAGTTTTAAACTAATATGAGGTTAGGCTAAAAACATGGTAGTTTGAAACAGGGACCAGTGTCGAAACATTCTTTACACATGTATTGGATTCGGGTCTTTTTTCATCTGTACCTGGGAGAATTAAGAAAGTTGTCGACCATTTCCTACATCCTTCATTACTTTTGATGTTGTGTTATTTTAAAATACTGGTTTTATTAATACATGGTGGTACCCTGGTCACGAGTACACCCTTTGACCCAAACCAAGAGTCACATATGTAACGCATTAATATTTACTGTAAAGTAATCACTATCTCTTTATTCGATTTTTTTTATGTAATATTTTATGTTGTGAACAGTTTCAATGATGAGCTGACATTTCATTATTTTAACTACGTGTATATTTACATACATATTATTCCTTATCACACAAGCGATTTGTTAACCTAGTGATAGTTTCTCAGCTAGCGCTAGATGGCTTGTTCTTATATTTGGTGTAAATATTAATTGGGGTGATGTACTTACATCTACTCACATCATGTATGCAACGTCACGTATGTCGTGCAACAATTCGTTTATTAGGATATCTTTCAGAACATAATCGATCGTGTTGCTCGGGATTTTTTCAGGTAGTGGTTGTATATTTGAGTATTTACGTTGCAAAAACTGTCGATGTTATTTTTGGATACTTTCAATGCAGCTATGAGTAACGAATTTTTTATTGTTTGTGGTTTAGTCTGATCGATAAGAAAGCTCTGTTGCTTCAAGCAGAGTATACATATTCCATAATAGGGCATTTATATGTTACGTATATTTTCTTTGCTACTAGTCCCCTATTTAAACATGTCATTTCCCCAGTATAGTTGATGTGTTGTCATGCTCTTGTTCTCATTTCATTCATGTATTTGGCCCGATAAGCTTAAGGTTCTTGGTCAAGTCTGGAAATTTTGCAGATGTGTCAATGTGGATAAGCGCTCTGTGTAGTTCTCTAGGTTTGAATTAATTGTGTTGTATTTCAGATATTTTGTCTGAATTGCTTAACTTCATTGCTAATTTTATTTCTCAGTGTAATTTTAGTGCTGGGTTTTCTGTGTTCATAGTATTATATACATGGCTGGAGTCTTTATTTTATCATTTGTAACACGTGTTGTCATTTGCTTTTGTGTATGTTTTGGTTCAAGTTTATTTGCTGAGGTACTCAGTAACTGTTTGGTAGTATGAAGTCCGTAACCTCCAACACTTCCAACGATCGAATCAAGTGACAGGTGGTATAGAGTACCTAGACAAGCTTTTACTTTTGTAATTGGATTTAATTCCAGTTATTTCTCTGCTTTTGAGACAGATGAGAGAGAAGACACATCAGATTGGTAAGTGATCGCTACCGGTATCACATCACACATTAAAAGATGAACATTCCTGGTTAGGATCAGGTGAGTTTAGACATAGCTATAATATAAAACTGGTGTGACAGCGAAACGACGTGTGTGTGTTAGGATGGCATTGCTTAGAAGGACTGAATTTGTTAGCGACCAGTTGTGTTTGCACTTTTGTAGTTTATCTACAATGAATATAAAATTCGGTTCAGATTTAGTATTAGGTAACAGGCTGAAGTCAATACCATGAAAGGGTGAGCAATAAGTTCCAACTTTTGTTATGTATGTATTGTCCGTTAGATACAGATCTACCATTGTTCTTTCGTTTGTTGTATTTGTGTGTACATCAGTCCCCGAACTTTCAACGTTGCATAATAAGGTTATTCCTCTGTTAGGATCTTTGTTATGATTTCTTCTTTTTATCTCAATATTATATCAGGAGAACGTAGCTAATTAGTTTCTTAGAACAACGTCTTATGTGTCTCGCGATGACTTCAATCTTATGTCTCTTAGAAGCAAGCACATCTTGAATGTTGACGTGTAGTATAGTGAATTACTTGAAGTAGTGTTTTCTGAGTGATGGGGGGGGGCTATGTTTGAGAGGAGTAGCGTTACGTTTTTTCTTGTTTGTTTTTATGCGGCCATTATGTGCTTTGGAAAGAGTCTTGTGTTTGTTGAGGTTTTGTATATTTTGCAGCGACATCCGACCCCCGCTAGTACAGCGGTATGTCTCCGGATTTACAACGCTAAGATCAGGGGGTTCGATTCCCCTCGATGGGCTGACCAGATAGTCCGATGTGGCTTTGCTATAAGAAAGAAAGAAACAAACAACCACCTGATTATACCGGACCTACTGGAATGATCCTAACCACCTGACTATACCGGACCTACTGGAATGATCCTAACCATCTGACTATTCCGGATCTACTGGGATGATCCTAACCACCTGACTATACCGAACCTACTTGGATGATCGTAACCACCTGACTATACCGGATCTACTGGGATGATCCTAACCACCTGACTATACCGGACCTTTTGGGATGATCCTAACCACCTGACCATACCAAACTTACTGGGATGATCCTAACTACCTGACTATACCGGATCTACTGGGACGATCTGACTATACCTAACCACCTGACTATACCATTTGACTATACTGGACCTATTGGGATGATCCTAATCACCTGACTATACCGGACCTATTGGGATGATTCTAACCACCTGACTATACCGGACCTGCTAGGATGATCCGACCAACACCCTTTTCATAAAAACGTAACATACATTTAAATAATATGAAAAAATCACACGTTTTGAAGGTGATATTTACATTACATTTGAAATAAAACATTTTTAAAATTCTTGATGACGAAAAGCCCACTTGAGTTAAAAATGTGTCTCAGAACAGTTGGTATGGGTGTGAACACTTTTAATGATAAGCAAAGAAGAAATTTCGACCTTCCTAGATCATCTTCAGATTAACAAAGAGGGTTTGCAACTGACCGTTGCTGGACACATGTCTTAGGGACGAAAGTATAAACGGTTACTGATTGTAAGGAGCGTTGCAATTGGATGTTAGGTTATTAATCAGTATAGATATAAAGGTGTTCCTTTATATTGGTTTAATTTTGGTTTTAGTTGTTGTATAAGTGAGGCTTCTTTAATTTTGCGTTTGTTTATATTTGTTTTCCTACTTAATATCTGGGTATCTTTTGTGGTTATGTTGTGTTTATTTGATTTGCAGTGTTTAAAAACGTGTGAAGGTGTCTTTTTATGTTCTTTGAGCCTAATTTCCATTTTCTGCTTGTTTCTCCAATGTAGAAGTTGTGACAGTTGTTATATGGTATTTTGTAAATTATGTTGGTGTTGTGTTTGTCTGTGTTGTTTTTTCATAGTATGGATTTTCAGTTTTGTCTTTGGTGTTTACTGGAATGTTGTGTTTTGTAGAGTTTTTTTCCAAATGTTGGTTATTTTTTCGCTGATGTGGGGAACGTACGATATGCAGCAGTATAAAGTTTTGTAGTTTGTTGTATCTTGGGATTTGTTGTTGTTTGTTTGTTGATGATTGTGTTGTTGGTCTAGGTTTGTGCTTAAAATTTTTACTACGGTTTTTTGAAAAAATTTGTTGATTTTGACGAAGTGTTGTTTTATTTTGTTGATTTCGTCATTAAATTTTATCAGATGTACAGAGTTTTGTGGCTGTGTTTATTTGGGTTCTTAAAATATTGCGTTTATGTTTTGTGTCATGTGCTGAGTCCCAAGGAATGTATAGTCCAGTATAGGTGATTTTTCTGTGGATTTATGTTTTAAATATGGCCTGACATGGCCAAGCGCGTAAGACGTGCGACTCGTAATCCGAGGGTCGCGGGTTCGCGCTAAACATGCTCGCCCTCCCAGCCGTGGGGGTGTATAATGTGACGGTCAATCCCACTATTCGTTGGTAAAAGAGTAGCTCAAGAGTTAGCGGTGGGTGGTGATGACTAGCTGCCTTCCCTCTAGTCTTACACTGCAAAATTAGGGACGGCTAGCACAGATAGCTCTCGAGTAGCTTTGTGCGAAATTCCAAAACAAACAAACAAAAAAATGTTCTAACTTGTGTATCAGTTCTAGGGATTTTGAGGTTAAGAAATGCTATTTGATCAGTTTTTTTCTGTTCACAGGTGAACTTAATGCTGGTGTGTATCGAGTTAGCGTGATTGAAAAAATTAAGTGTGTAAGCGTGTATTCTGCAGATGTGAATCCAGCATTTGTATCATCAACATATCTGTACCAGAATAGTGGTGGGCGTAAGACTGAAATTATCGCTTGAGACTCAATCTGTGTCATAAAAATGTTGGCTAGAATTGGTGACGCAGGATTCCCAATATGTAGGCCATTTATTTGTAGGTAGTTTTGGTTATTGAAAGGAAAGTTAGGTTTGGTGATAGTGGATTCTTTTAGGGCTGCTAATTGGTTGCTCGGTATGTCTACCGATGATCGAAATGTTGTTTTTTCCTTATCAATAAAAGTGTTAATACCCACAACAGAGGTTCTGTTATACATGATTTGTAGAGTATTAAATGCAATAGGTGGTCAACAGCTTGGTCCATTTTCAAGTACATTATTCATAACTGGGCAAATAAAAGTGTCTAGTAAAAATGATATGTACACACACACACATGTATATATGTGGGCGTATTTCAACGTTTTTAATCACTGGCAGTAAATTTAATAAGGTATAACGCCATAGCTGACAATGTATACCTCTACCAAGGATCTGTACTCTCAACCGTAGAGCAGTAAATACGGGCATTCTGATAAGGTAGAAGCATAATAGGAACAGATGCTATTAAGTGGCTATATTCCTTTTGGTCAGCAGTTCTAAGTTAGAGTTAACTGTGTCTGAACCTAAGGAATCTCTTGAACTTGCCTTTAGATAATATGTCACATGAGGGATCGTTCATGTTGAAAATTCCGAATGTCTTAAAAGAAATAACAGTTCGTCAGCTTAGGCCTTATATACGAGTACTATATTTAATACTATTTTAAAGAATTTCAGAAGTGCTACTGGCGACAAAAAGCACTCTATTATTGAAAAAAATAAGCAGAGTTGTTTAATTTATCACCGTTTGATTTCTGTAACATTACATTATTGTAAGAAGCTTCTGTGTTATTCGTTGAATTGATGTTAATTCATATCGCTTTAGAAGACGAGCTGATAGCGAGTTGGAGACAAAACAGCAAATAACACTTCTCATCTCTCTGTGTTTTTATGACAACTTAGGATTAAAAAAGGCTTAGTGTAATGTATTATAACAAAATACAATTGTTCTTAAGATTAATTTTCACATTAACTATATTTCTTCCAATTAAAGGTACAAAGCAGGGATGACCTTTAGATGCGTGTAAGCTAACTGGTCAAGTGTCAGCACATAAACCAAAAGCTGTTCTTCTCAATGGGTGGACATTCAGACAGAACGATTAACTCCTTCTCTGTGTTATGAAGTTTATCATTTAATTAAATGGATTTGATTTTAAAATACCTTGAAATATTAACGTTAACAACAACACTGGTTGCTACATGCAAAAACATTGGACGAAAAGGGATAAAGATACGTTTGTTGTGATTATCACCTTTGTATGTATTATACCATGACCTAGAAGCACAGTGGAATATGGCCCGGCATGGCCAGTTGGGTTAAGGTGTTCGACTCGTAATCTGAGGGTCGTGGATTTGAATCTCCGTCGCACCACACAAGCTCGCCCCTTCCTCCGTGAAGGCGTTATAATGTTATGGTCAATCCCACTATTCGTTTGTAAAAGAGTTACCCAAGAGTTGGCGGTGGTTGGTGGTGACTAGCTACCTTCCCTCTAGTCTTACACTGCTAAATTAGGGACGGCTAGGGCAGATAGCCATTCTGTACCTTTGCGCGAAATTCAAAACAAAACAAACTAGACTATAAAATAAAAATAATATTAGTTACTATTCGTTATGACCAGATCACTTTGTAAACACGTTTGTTGTATTCATTTACGCTTAGTGACTAATTTAACAATCAGCGATGTCGAGAAACCCACTCGTTGAGAATTATATATGCAAAAACGGCTCGTTTGGGTTGAGAAAATATTTTACATAGAAGAGCGAACAACGTTTCGACCTTCTTCGGTCATTTTCAGGTTCACAAAGAAAGAGGTAACTGACCGGAAGCTGACCACATGTTTGGAATGGGTTGTGTAACTGAGTGTCGCAATGTAGAGGGCAGGGTTAGATGTTTGAATATATAATTTTATCTATAATATTAATATAGGTATAATGGCGTTCCCTTATATTGGTTTATTTTGGGTTTAAGTTGTTGTATAAGTAAGGCTTCTTTGATTTTGCGTTTGTTTATGTTTGTTTCTTTATTAAGTATTTGAGTGTTTTCTATGGTTATGTTGTGTTTATTTGACTTACAGTGTTCGAAAACGTGTGAAGGTGACTTTTTTGTTCTTTGAATCTGGTTTCCATTTTTCTACTTGTTTCTCCAATATAGAAGTTCACATGTGAAGTTAATGTTGGGATGTATAGAGTTAATGTGATTGAAAAAATTAAGTATGTGTTCTGTAGATTTGAATCCCGCAGCCGTGTCATCTACATATCTGTTCCAGTATAGTGGTGGATGTAATGCTGTATTAATTGCTTGTGTTTCAACTTGTGTCATAAAAATATTGGCTGGAACTGGTGATACTGGGTTGCCCATGCTTAGGCCATTTGTTTGTATATAGTTTTGGTTGTTGAACATGAAGTTTGTCTTTATTGTGGTGAATTCTATGAGGGTTGCTAACTGGTTACTGGGAATGTCTATAGTTGGGTTAGGGTCTCGGATATAGAGTTCTAAGGCTATCTTGCAGGCTTCAGTTGTTGGAACTTCTGTAAAGAGGGATATAACATCGAAACTGGCCATTAAGGCTTTATGATTAAGTTGATTTAGATTAGACTTGAGATTAAAAGAGTCTTTGATGAATGAGCTGGCTGATGTTACATATTTGGAGAATGCCCATGCTATGTATTTAGCAAGATTGTAATTAAACGATTCATATGTTGGCATTATTGGTCGTAATGGACAATCTGGTTTATGAGGTTTGGGGATGCCGTATACTTGCGATGTGCGTGAGTCGGTTTTACGTAGGTAGGAATAAAGTGTTTGTGAAATTGTGTTGGCTTTTTTCATTTGTAGTAGTAATTTGTTCAGTTGCGTCTCATGTGTCTTTGTTGGATTTGTGTGTATTTGTTTAAATTTGTTCCTGTCTGATAGGATGTTATTTATTTTTTGTATGTATTCATTCGTGTTCATTATTACTATAGCGTTACCTTTATCTGCTTTCAGAATTTTTATGTTTTTGTCTTGTTTTAGGTTTTTAATGGAATTAATGTCTCTTTTTGTAAAGTTGTTTTTTTATTTGTTGTTTTGTGAAATTATGTTGATGGTTTTGTAAGAAAATTCTTTGAAAAAAACTGGTTTAATATGTTGTTTTTAGGTGTTTCTGGAAAATATAAATTTGTAATTTTACCTGGGAAGTTTGGCTGTTGGATGTCAATAAAATTATCTAAGTTGTCTTCTTTCTGTTGGTTGTTTTTGGTTTTTTCCTTGTTTTGTGTTTTCTGTACAAAGTATCACAAGTCTTCTGGCTAGATCTTCTAAACATGTTTTAATTTCCAAGGTTAGGATGTATTTGGGTGCTATTGCGAACTTGAGTACTTTGTTAAGTAGATGTATCTCGTCTGTGTTTAATTGTCGGTCGAATCTGTTAATTATGAGGTTAGTCAACGGTTTCTCGATTTGGTGTCTTTTCTGTTGTTTACATCTTAGTTTTTCTAGTTTTTTGTTGTGACAGATCTTTTTGTCTCTGTCGTTCTTAGTATTGATTTGGTTTATGTTTCGTTGTATAAGTCCGTAAATCTCTGGTTTACTGCAGCATGCCAGTTGATGGTCTAGGTTCACTTTTTGTTTTTGTAAGTCATGTAGTTCTAGCATGGGCATTCTCCAAATATGTAACATCAGCCAGCTCATTCATCAAAGACTCTTTTAATCTCAAGTCTAATCTAAATCAACTTAATCATAAAGCCTTAATGGCCAGTTTCGATGTTATATCCCTCTTTACAGAAGTTCCAACAACTGAAGCCTGCAAGATAGCCTTAGAACTCTATATCCGAGACCCTAACCCAACTATAGACATTCCCAGTAACCAGTTAGCAACCCTCATAGAATTCACCACAATAAAGACAAACTTCATGTTCAACAACCAAAACTATATACAAACAAATGGCCTAAGCATGGGCAACCCAGTATCACCAGTTCCAGCCAATATTTTTATGACACAAGTTGAAACACAAGCAATTAATACAGCATTACATCCACCACTATACTGGTACAGATATGTAGATGACACGGCTGCGGGATTCAAATCTACAGAACACATACTTAATTTTTTCAATCACATTAACTCTATACATCCCAACATTAACTTCACATGTGAACTTCTATATTGGAGAAACAAGTAGAAAAATGGAAACCAGATTCAAAGAACATAAAAAGTCGCCTTCACACGTTTTCGAACACTGTAAGTCAAATAAACACAACATAACCATAGAAAACACTCAAATACTTAATAAAGAAACAAACATAAACAAACGCAAAATCAAAGAAGCCTTACTTATATAACAACTTAAACCCAAAATAAACCAATATAAAGGAACGCCATTATACCTATATTAATATTATAGATAAATTTATATATTCAAACATCTAACCCTGCCCTCTACATTGCGACACTTAGTTACACAACCCATTCCAAACATGTGGTCAGCTTCCGGTCAGTTACCTCTTTCTTTGTGAACCTGAAAATGACCGAAGAAGGTCGAAACGTTGTTCGCTCTTCTATGTAAAATATTTTCTCAACCCAAACGAGCCGTTTTTGCATGTAAAATTAGTGACTAATTTATCAAAATAATAATAATAAATGACATTATTATATGTATTACAATTATCAAACCATCGCCAGCAGAATTTGGAAGAAGTGGAAGAACAGTAAATTTACCATTTTGTGTTACTGATTTATTTTGTCCAAAACAGATACGATTTGTTTGTTTGTAATTAAGCACTAAGCTACACAATGGTCTATCTGTGATAGTATCCGCGAGTATCAGAAAACAGATCCTAGTGTTGGAGGGCAGAACAGATACGAACCTGCTGTTTTTAGTGCAAGTGTGTGTTTATATCTGTTTAAAAACTGTCGTATTCCAATACCCAAAATAACTGTGAGAATTATCCAGATATGACGAAAATTCGGTTCTGCATGTCTAAGTCACAGCTGTGTGTCTCCACTCTTCTAACTACTGCTTCTCCCGTAGATTTACAAAAATCAATAACAGTATTGTACTAAAAATTACAGTCACACAAGTTAGTCCTAGATCGGTCTAGTGAATTACGTGATCACTGTTAGACGTACTCAAGCAACACCTGTTACGGTTACGTGTACCCAAATTACTGAACTAAAACACAGCGATCACTCTTAGGTATAGTTTAATTAACCTATTAATTTATTCAAATACTCTTATTTATCGATACAATCTAAAAAAAACTTATGTTTTTAAAGTTTTATTTACAAATTTAAATCCGTCTTGACATCTTAGTTTCGAATCAAACATCTGTTCTTCTTGAAAGACAAGAAAAACCAATGACAACAGTGCCACGTGATTTCTTCAGACACGTGCCTCAACGGCTGAAGGTAGGGTTAATTTTTTCGATTAGCATCAAGTGCATCCGAACGTACTCTGGAGAAACACGAGAATAATTCCGATCTGGGAAAACACGAGAATAATACAGTGATTGGCGAACGTCAGTTGGAACGGTGTAACATCTTATAGTTTCGAATACAACAAGCAATGAACGCTGATTCAAAATAACTAAAATAACTTGACTCACGAGCTCAGTCTGTTCTTAAAAGAAAATGTCAAGCGTCTTCAAATTATGTTAATTTTTTTGTTTTTAGTAACACAACAGATCACTTTACCGAAAAGGCAGTTAAGGTTGGTTGTTACGGGGTCGTTATACTGGTAGTGAATTTAGTCTTATAATATTGACTTTATGTTGCTCTGCTTGTGTCTTAAGGACGGTATAAATTGTTGGAGTAACCTGTAATTAGGGGCGTCTTGAAATCTCGTTAAAACAAGCAACCGACTCTAGATCTGTTGTTTCCGTTATTAGATCGTTGGAACTCACGATTGCCATTCTTCGTGGTTGTGAAACCGGAATCGTTTGATAACATCGTGACTTAACCGAAATAAGAAAAGGATGAGATTTCATTAAGGATTAAACGTAGGAACTATAACCAGGAGTAGGACTGACAACAGCCCAGTTAAAAAGAATGTTAGAAACAAAAGGGGAGTAGGCTAAGGGGATTAAATACGCCTCAAGGTGAGAGGTATTTCTTATGTAATATGCACGTGCACTCAATCTTCTAACTATATCATTACGAAACATTACACGAAAAGGTGATGTATGTTAAAACATGCGTTCGTGACTACAGACCTCAAGTTTTTGTGTTATGCTGACGATTGATAGACCTTCCTCGATTCTTCTTTCTAGCCAAATTTGATGTCATGTTCTTCGCGAACAGTTTTTATTTTTAAGAGTTCTTGAACTGTGTTAACTCGTAACATAACCTCATTTTTGATGTTCTGAGATATAAGTAAAATTCATGAAAAAAAAATTACTTCGTTAGCATAATCCAATTTACATCCTAACAGTTGTTGTCGAGCAATTTATTGTTATGATTGGTATCAAACTATTACTATGTCTACTATCTCATCTGGCCTGACGAACTCTGATATTAGTCTAAAAGCCTCATCAGTTCTGGATATAGTGTGGTTCACATGTTATGATTTAATCTACTTCAGTTCCATTCTAAAGTTTTTATATATAATAACCGGTAGGTGTCGGAAAAGTGAAAAATTGTACGATCCAGCTTCAAGTACTGGACTTTCCACCTCGATATACATTTAGGTAATGTTCGACGTTCTCAACTTTTATAAGTTTTTAGTTCGAAACAACGAAATTAAGAAGGTAATGTTTATCGGATGAGTTTGATGGTTGAAGGCAGAAACTCACAAAGATAAAATAATGGTAGAAAAATCTCATATAAATTGGTGTTTAAACTGGATATTGTTACACATTTACTTCGTTTATATATATATATATATATTCCTTCTGTTGTTTTTTTCTTATATTGGTTTCCATTGTATCAAAATAGACGGAAATTTTTATTCTAATTGTAAAATTTTACCGCAGAAGTATGCGTGTAATTTATTTAGTTTCATTTCTCATAGTATTGGCTAACGTCCAACGTTGGATCAAAAAACCAACGTGGTTAGTACTGGTAGAACGTGAGAGAATACTTTGTCCTCAAACGAGTTACGACAACACTCAATAAAAACGTGCTACGTGCATTCAGTGTCGACCTTAAGTCTAAAAGTTGCATATGAATATCAAAACTATAAAACTTGAATTAATACTCGTTTATTGTTTCAAGTTATATCGCCATTAACTCCACGAGAACTGGAAGAACGATTGCCATACATTTATGACGACATCCAAAGCTAAGTCTTGGTGTTTTACACATCCAAATGGTGTGAAAGTCATTCTAACCGAGTAATGTTTTACTCAAACAAAGGTATTTTCAAAAATACGTAACAATGACACACACTTCTTTAACTCTTTCATTGTGATGTTTACAGATAAACAACTCTTTCAACGTGGTGTTTACAGATAAACAACTCTTTCATTGTGACGTTTATAAATAAACAACTCCTTCATTGTGATTTTTACAGATAAACAACTTTTTCACTGTAATGTTTACAGATAAACAATTCTTTCATTGTAATTTTCACAGATAAACAACTCTTTCATTGTAATGTTTACGGATAAGCAACTCTTTTTCATTGTGATGTTTACAGACAAACAACTCTTCCAGTGTTAAATTTTAGCTTTGTTTGTTTGTTTTGTTTTTTTTCGAATTTCGCACAAAGCTACTCGAGGGCTATCTGTGCTAGCCGTCCCTAATTTAGCAGTGTAAGACTAGAGGGAAGGCAGCTAGTCATCACCACCCACCGCCAACTCTTGGGCTACTCTTTTACCAACGAATAGTGGGATTGACCGTCACATTATACGCCCCTACGGCTGGGAGGGCGAGCATGTTTAGCGCGACTCGGGCGCGAACCCGCGACCCTCGGATTACGAGCGCACGCCTTAACGCGCTCGGCCATGCCAGGCAAATTTTAGCTTCAGATATGCAATAGAAAACATAGAAATGCGTTTTAATGTTTCATTTTTTATGTCAAATTGTGGTATAAAATTCCAAAGTGACATATTAGTGTTCAGGAGGGCGGGGGTTGGTGCATGTATGTGATAATGGCAATTAAATAGTTAATTAAGGGTCTAATTAAATGAATAGATAACTATAACTTATTCAGAAGCGGCGAGCCACGCACCACTTCGTATTTTATGGTTATCAATTGGATAAGCAGTTACTTACGAACATAATAAATACGAGGCTGGTTTGGTTATACATACGCTAACTTTTTTAATAGCAACTATGTTGGAGATTGAAACATTTCATTTCGATATCTTGCGGACTAGTACGAAATTGTTTCCTTTATTTTAGCATGAAGTTTCTTACACTCGAGTAACTGCAATATTTTATTTCACTATAATTTAAACGTTTAGTACACACCTCATGCTACAGACATTAAACATGAAAACCCCGCATGACCAGGTGGGTAAAGGACTTCTAATCCGAGGGTCGCGGGTTCGAATCCCGCTCGCACCAAAGATGTTCGCCCTTTCAGCTGTGGGGGCGTTATAATGTTATGGTTAATCCCACTATTCGTTGATAAAAGAGTAGCCCAGTAGGCGGTGGGTGGTAGTGATCAGCTGCCTTCCCTTTAGTCTTACACTGCTAAATTAGGGACGGCTAGCGCAGATAGCTCTTGAATAGCTTTGCGCGAAATTAAAAATAAACAAATCTGCTAAAATGTTTGCATAAAAACTTAAGAACTATAAATTATATATTACACATGAAAGGCCAATCAGATAATCCACGATTTAGCAAATTAGCGTTACCAATAGGAGGCGTTAAATGCAGAATTGTTTTATTTGTTTGTTTATCTGCTACACAGCAGATTATCTGTGTTCTGTAAATAAGGGGGAATCAAGCCCTAACTTAAACATAAATGTAAAAACAACACCAATGTGAACCTTTTAAGGCTTTCTTACTTTAAGAGTTTTACGTAAATTATACAGAAATTTAATTAGATGCCACTCAGAGCTTGAGAAAGCTATCAGATAATATAAATATTAGTCACGTTATTTATTCAAAACCTTAGTTTTAAACCCCTATTTCTCCACAAATTACGTTAATTTGGAAAACAAATAACCGTGGAAACTTATATTAATCACCTGAGTCGTTAATAACTGTAGAGTTTTGATAAACAAAAGATGTTACTTCTAAGGTGTTCGACCCCATTTTGCTGGAAATTATACTTTCAAATAATGAATGAACACCTAAATAATGTTCAAGCACATATTACCGTAGCGGTTTTGCCTTTTTTAGTTCTATAAAACAGGTTTTAAACAATAGCTGGAACAAGTTAGTGAGGAATGCCCTGTGTGAGTGTTTCTTGTCTTTGGTTTATTTCGCTGTTTGATACACTTACCAAATATTTAAGAGCGGAGGTGCGACTGTCTTAAAAACAACAACAGTAAAAACGTGGCTGGGTGTGATTATTTTGTTTCTTTTACAGAAATTCCGGTAATGATTACTGAAAAAAAAATTTAGGTGTCTTCTTTTAGTGTTTCATTCAAAATTGTGTTGAATCCATATAAGACTAGCTGTCGTTTTGTTTAAGGTGGGACTGAAGAGCATGATAGTGTAATATACTCTGGGTTGCAGAATTGAAAGCTCGTCACAAATTTCTGTTAAACTCTATTTCAAATTATCATATGTATTGTAGAGGTATCGAACTGGCAGCTCATCAGAATACAATAGAAAATAAACGAATATTGTCAGAGTGATTTCTCTTTTAAAGCGATTGAAGAAAGCATCTAACTAATGACTTCAGGTTAAGTATATGCTGTAGTGATATTACCATGCAACGGTTTTATCTGCTTTTATAAACCTTAATTACAGTGTCAGTTAATATTTGACGAACATTGAACAGTTTGGGACGAGAACTTAATTGTTTAACCTCAGAACGAACATCACATTTTAATTCAGAGCGACCTTGCATGGACGTCAATTGTTACTTACAAATTCAAATTTTATGCGCTGGAGAGGAAAGAAACGTGTATTTTTTTTTCTAATTTGGAAATAGCCTTCTGTTAAATAAACAATAACACGTGAATATAAGCTATTGTTTGTTTGTTTGTTTTGAATTTCGCGCACAGCTACACGAAAGCTATCTGCGCTAGCCGTCTATAATTTGGCAGTGTCACACTGGAGGGAAGGCAGCTCATCATCACCACCCACCGCCAACTCTTGGGCTACTCTTTTGCCAACGAATAGTGAGATTGACCGTCACATTATAACTCCCCAACGACTAAAAGGGCGAGAGCATTTTTGGTGTGACGGGGATTCGAACCCGAGACCCTCAAATTACGATTCGAGTGTCTTAACCACCTGTCCATGCCGGGCCGAATTTTAGCTAACCCTAGAGAAAAGAAATGCTGTTCTCAACAATTCGGCATTTTATTTCAATTTAAGTTTATTACACTGTACACATACTACAAATAATAGTAATGTGTTTATTTAATCTTACACTGTAATTTACCTCTGTTACTTCATTCTTAATTTTGTTTTTAACTAACCATTAACTATTTCAAACGTTTTATTTTTAGGACCGGATGAGGACTAATGGTCAGCTTCCTGGTTTATGAACTGTGAGGTCCAAGGTTCGAGCTTGCGATAAGTCTCTGTCCGCACTTTTACCTGCGGTTGTGTTATCAAAATTGCTGTTAATCCTGCTATTTGGTTAACAGTGTTTGTGTTGTCAAAATTTTGGACACCGTGATTGCAATTTGTGGATTGTAACGTTGAAAATATTATCCCATACTTTTACTTTTAAATATTATGAAGACACCATGCTACCAAGTATAATTTAACACTGTCGATGTGGTAAGTAGTCTACTGAGTAATAGAGACCAAACAAGCCGAGTTAACAAGGTTTGACATTTTAATTTCGTTGGTTTGATAACTGTTAACAAGCCAAGCGAATGACGTCTGTATGGAATAATAGTGTACACGAGAACAGGGTAATTACGCTGGTAAAAACATAGATCATTACTGAACAAAATTATTCGTTTTCAAAACTTTGATCGTTTGGACTTTATTACACATGATACAACAATAAAAACAAATACAAGTTTAATCTAGTTCAGCGCACTTAAAAATGTACTTTTTTATTAAACGCATATATTACCAGTGTTTATTTAAAGTTTCGTAAACAGTAAGTTAAATACGAAAGAAAAAATATGCTTTTTTCGCGTGTTCTCAAGCACACGGCTACACAGTATGTATGTTATGCCCTTCGCGGATATCGAAATCGGATTTATGGGGTTATGAGGTACGAAAGTATAACCTCTAAATAATTATGGACAAGCTCATTGTTTGAATTTATTATTACTTAGGCTAACCTGGGGCTTTCATAAGGCATTAAATATTCTTATATGTAGAAGTGAATGTTCAAGAAGATGACCAGTGAGCTGACCCTCCTGATGCAATGCATAACTTTATATGTTGGGTTACCACTTCATTCTGTAGAATGGAATTTTATTCATAATTTTAAAAATATTATTAAATTACTCTATATATGCACGTTTCCTCACTATGGGCCCGGCATGGCCCTCGTAATCTGAGGGTCGCGGGTTCGAATCTTCGTCGCTCCAAATATGCTCGCCCTTTCAGCTATGGGGACATTATAATGTGACGGTTAATCCCATTATTTGCTGGTAAAAGAGTAGCCCAAGAGTTGGCGGTAGGTGGTGATGACTTGCTGCTTTCCCTCTAGTCTTACATTGCTAAATTAGGGACGGCTAGCGCAAATAGCCCTCTAGTAGCTTTGCGCGAAGCTAAAAAACAAACAAATCCTTACTATGCGAAATCTATTTCATCTCTCATTTGTCATATACAAGCATACTTGGAATCGCGTAACGGATTCGTACTTTGGACACACGAATTTAGTTTCTAATTACCGTACACGTCTTTTATCCAGTTTTGCAGAAAGCAGCTCTCAGTTGTGCAACAAAAACTTTCTTCTTCACGAATTTGTCTTACAAATGAAGTGGTATTTTCAACTGAATTGTTTTTTGTTGAACATAAAACTACTCGGTTTTCTGCATTGTGATCACTGCGGATATCGAAACTCAATTTTTAACGTCATAAGTCTTCAGTACAACTGAAGAACCATAAACTAAGTGAAATATATAAAACTTTAGTTTTACTTTGTGATCTGAAAAATCTCATAAAATTGTAAAATGTAAAAACGAAGCTGGAGTTGAACTACAGTAATATAACAGGATATAATGAACCTATCGTATATAATGTAAATATTTGCAGTTTAACTAGAATAATATACAGAATATAATGAACCAAACATGTAATATAAATGTTCACAGTTGAACTACAAAAATATAAAAATACATTATGAGCCTATCGTATATAATATAAATGTTTACAGTTGCACTATAATAATGTAAAAGGACATAATGAGCCTATCCTATATATGATATAAAAATTTACTGTATGTTGGTTGAGTATTTCGTATCGAAACGCATTTGAATATGCAAATTGCCCCCAGTGGCTCAGCGGTATGTCTGCGGACTTACACGCTAAAATCCGGGTTTCGATACCCGTGGTGGGCAGAGCACAGATAGCCCATTGTGTAGCTTTGTGCTTAATTCAAAACAACAACAATGAATATGCAAATTAGCACGTGACTACCACAGCTAATATAAAGTGGCGATAGGACGTAATTTATCGGACTAATTTTTGACACTGACGTTTTTGGGCAGCTTGATACCATCGATAATTGATTGTTTTTGGGTTTTTTTATAAGGGTATGCAAAATGCATTTCTCGACGGAATGTATAAATACACTAAAATCGTAAATAGGTGTTTTCATCGGGAATTTGGAATTTCCGAAACGGTTTTATCCATTTTATTTAACAGATCTGGAAAATAAATGAATATTTATCAACTTGAGGCATTAGGTCCATCTTGAAAAAGCCTATAACAATTCCTACCCTAGCCATGTGTCTTTTAATGGGTGATAATATTAGGAACGGAAAAAGTCAGTGACATATGCCATCCACGTGCCCCACCCAATACGCAAGATAATCAAGAAGGATCTCCATCCGGAACGTCAGAAGAAAAGAAAATCGTCACATGTTACATGCGTACAAGTTGATCACATGACACATTGTCACATCTATTCAAACACGCATACCTCAAGCATTTAGAACAATGAACGGATGCTCAAGCTATTCTATGCAAAGATGTACCAGTCAATTCGCCAGATGCAATTCTTATGAAATTCTGTGATCGAATTGTTGAAAAGACTGTTGGGAAACTGTTTTTTTTTTTTATGAAAAGACATCATGGAAAAGTGGTATGCCTGACAATGAACCCTTTTGCTGTTGGGTTATTATCCAAACACAAAGTTGACAGATTCAGCATGACTACAACGACGTGGTGAGACTCCGAAATACTTTTAATATTAAGTACACAACCCTCTATACAGGGACTTATATTAATTAATAAGCTTTATATGCATATGTGAATCACCAGCGCGGTTCCATAAGTACTGACAGAAAGATTTCATAGAAAAAACTAACACCATTAATCAAGAGGTCAGTATCAGTATAGACTGTAGACTAAATTCTGATCGTCAGTAAGATGGAATACTTAAAGTACTTTTCATGATTCCACGTGAAAACAACCTGTCCATAGGCACTCCACAGAATACAGGAAACCCCGCGGGCTTGCATTCCAGTGAGCATTGAAGCAGCGAATCAGAGCACGTGATCTCAATGTACCCTGTCTCTCCAAAGAAACACATCGAGTTAGTGGTACCGTGATTGGAAAACCGTGTAATTTTGTGGTGTTAAGACAACAGTGAGGATCCAATAAATTGGTCTTTGTGAAAGCCGCACTTCTGGTAGTAAACAAAATTCATACTTTTCTTGCACTTGAAGCTTTGTTATTGTTTTTAGTCCGTTAGGGTAACTACTGTTCACGATATCAAGAAAGTCCGTAGGTTCAAAAAAATCAATGAAAAACAAAACAACGTATAACTCGAGCTCTTTGGAAAGACAGATCTTTCTTCATCCCGGCTAGCCCCCCAGTGGCTCAGCGGGATGTCTGCGGACTTGCACGCTAAAATCCGGGTTTTGATACCCGTGGTGGGCAGAGCACAGATATCCCATTGTGTAGCTTTGTGCTTAATTCAAAACAAACAAACAAAAATCATCACGGCTAAACTATTCTAAAAAAGATTTTTACGCTAACTTCTATGTTAAATTTTGCGAAAGCAGCTCAGATCTTGAGCCATTTATTTAACTCAGTAAGATAGAGAATGTATTGATAATTCTTATGATTTATTGTGTTGTTTATCCTGTTAACGAAATGTTGAGGTTCCTCTTTGGAACAGCCATGAACGTATAAGCAAACAAAGATACATTAATTGCATGTATATAAATCACCAGAAAGTGTGTGTTTTCTTACACAGAGCCACATCAGGCTATCTGCGGAACCCACCGATGGGAATTGAACCCCTAATCTTAGCGTTGTAAATCTGGAGACATACCGCTGCACTAGGGGAGCACTTGAAAGCCTCTCATACACAATATATTTATTCATATATATCAGTAAACGCTATCATGTGGAGCTTTTTTGGACTGTTTCTAAAAGTAAGATTATAACTTAAAAGAAAGAAAATGTCCAAACCTTTATTTAAGGTTTTATTAAGTACAGACTCAAATATACCAGGCAGTATCGCCGAACTAAAACGATGTTAACAACACACACAAAAGCAAGAATCTCTTCATTTTGTCTAATTTCTTGTTTTGACGCAACTATAGTGACTGACAAAAATAATTTATTTTCAATAACAGTTAATTAATAAAAATTAGTTAGTTAGTGAAAAGCATTTTTATTATAACAATTTTGTTAAAATAATAAAAAAGTTGTTGTATCTTGTTGCGTGGGTGGGTTCTGAAAGATTATACACTAAAAAATAGAATTCAAAGTCAAGTCCACTCGATGATAAAGAAACTGTTATTTTTTTCAAGTAAAGATTTTACAAACTAGTTTAACCAGTGTTCGTTGATAAGTTTAATTTCTCTGTAGTCGCTGATATAACAATCTCACTTAAACTGATAATTCTCTTTTGTATGTAGGACACTTTCCAATATATTTGTAGTATTTCGTCAAAATCACAAACTTAAAATTTACAAAACCGGAATAAGCTACTGTCTTAACATTTGACCTAATTTTACAAGTTCTACAGGCTACATTTCATTACTGGTTAAGACTATTCTCGTATTTACAAAAGTTTTATATACGCTACAATCAATTACAGGTTAAGATTAGTTTCGTATTTACAAGTTCAACAGGCTACATTTCATAACTGGTTAAGATTCTTTTTGTATTTACAAGTTCTATATTGGCTACATTTCATTGCTGGTTAAGATTATTCTCGTATTTACAAGTTTTACAGGCTACATTTCATTACTGGTTAAGATTCTTCTCGTATTTACACGTTCTATATAGGCTACACTCCATTACTGGTTAAGATTCTTTTCGTATTTAAGACATAGCTAAAACTGGCTGAATGGTAACAGATTTAATCGCTGAATGACTGACTCGCTAACTGACTAACTGATTAAAGTGTAACTGGCTTATTATCTTAACTATTCTGTCATTATCTGAAAGAAATATTCTATATACATTATTTTCTGTATCTAAACTGTCCATTCAACATAATGTTGTTGTTTGATTATCTTCCCTTGGCATATGGTGGTACAAAGATGGCGTAACATCTTGTCTTTATCGTCACTTTCTTTCTTCTTACAATATAAATTCTTTACGGGGTCTTTGAGAGAATTTACTGGAAGCTTCATCCATAGCAATATTGTGGAAGTGGTCTATACGGCAATTACTGGTTCATTAGTTGGTTGATTTGTTTCATTTGCAAATTCTTCCCTGAAGCTTTGCTCCTGTCTTGGGGTCTACAGCAGGTTTTGCAATCTCTGAAAAAGTTTTCTGAAGCTGACCATTTGATTATTTCCCTACCAATATACAATTACAAACACAGTGGAGTCGTTTGGAAAATTCTGGATTTTATTAACTACATCCTTGAAAGCAAATCTTCTTTTTTTATTATTCCAGGAAATGACAAATTTCCACAACAACAACAAAAACTAGATTCGTAGTTCTTTTCTATAGGAAACCAAAATATTCAAACAAAAGTTTCAGCTTTGGAAAGGCAAATGTTTGTGGTCATTTCTTGAAACAGTCCATCACCATACAGATGATTTATTCATATTGTTGCTCTGTGGCACAGGAACAAACATCGATAGCATCTCTCTCTCATGCGGTGTTCCAACACTTTATTGCTGAAATTATCCGTGTTGTTTCTTTTACGGAATTTTTTTCTCATGATTTACACCAATTCTGAACATGAAACCCAGTTTTGTTACTCTGTTCACTATCTTGTGTATCAACTTTCAGTGTGTTTACATTCTAAATTAACAAGAGGTCTCTGGGATAATGCATCTTCATTCTTATGGTTCTGTCCATTTCTTATGGACTTCAAAAAGGTTAACTGAGTTGTATTCTTGGTTTCACTCAGAGCCAAATCCCTTAGCTACTCATACCGTCCGCCGTTAAAAGTAATTCTTGAGTATTTCAGTTATGCTAAGAGTCGTTCGATAATAACATACAGTAATTCTACATTTGTATTACTTAAGTTACGTCACGTTTTGAACTTTGAATGACAGTGTGATTGATTAACAACAGTTTAGTGTAGAATATTCTGCTTCCGATTATTAAATTTAATATAAACGTTATCCACGTCTGTTCTCCAATCTTTCAAAAATAAATGTTGAGCTTTGTCTGCGTGCGCAGCTTTTCAAACTGGAGAAAACCGAAAGGTCTGACAAACATCGTGGGTCGTAATATGCATAAGATATAATACATATTCAGTGTGAATAATTTTTAAATGTACATATTAGCTGATTACTTTTATGTTATTAACCTGTTCATTTTGTATCAGTATATGTTTTGATGTCTACAAAATTTCATGGAATTCTATCGAATTAACTATGATTCGATGACAGTTTTTTTTTACTTCAGGTAATAACATAATTTTTACTGACTTATATTCTTATAATGATATATTCTAATTACAAAAGGCGATAGAGAACAGTGCATTATTACAGTTGTGTATTGCTATAATTTAAACACATTCGTTAAATTCAAAGTTATATATCTTTCATAAACAACCATATTATTACACTTTCCTATTCTTGAATGACGTTTTTTTTATTACACTGTTCGGCCCGGTGTGACCAGGTAGTTAGGGCGCTCGACTCGTAATCCAAAGGTCGCGAGGACAAATCCACGTCACACAAAACATGCTCGCCCTTTCAGTCGTGGGAACCTTATAATGTTACGGTCAATCTTACTATTCGTTGGTAAAAGAGTAGCCTAAGAGTTGGTAGTGGGTGGTGATGACTAGCTGGATTCCTTCTACTCTTACACTTCTAAATTAGGGATGGTAGCGCAGATAGCCCTCGTGTAGATTTGAGGGAAATTCAAAAACAAACGAACAACACTATTTTGTAACTATAATGTTTTGCTTATATAAGAAGTGTAAGTAGACCCTTATATTATTATTATACCACAAGATATCACGAATTCATGTAGAGATGGATAGAAAGAATAGTAAGAATTGAAGTTCATATATTTTATGAAAGCTCAGTCTGGTCCGTATGCATTCTATACGTGATTTCGATCGAAAACCAGAGCCTGTGATATGTCCTACATTTTTAAAAGTTGTTACCTTTTCAGTTGTTGCACAAGTTCACGACTGCTTAAAATTAACCATAATTTCCAATAGAGATTCAGTCAAACCAAAAACTGGAACAAGCAATCAAGAGAGGATGATTTGGAACTATTTTGTACGGAGTACGAATACACATCCAGTTAGTTTTATTTGTATTTCAATAGACATCAATCAAGTTCCGGCCTTTTTTCAAAATATCATTAAAATATATATACATATTTAACATCGCCAAATACGTAAACCTACTTTGTTTTAATACAATACATCACCTTCGTCCATTACAATATCTATGTATTTGCCATGTACACCACGTTTCATCACATCTGATGAGCTTCTGGATGAGATAATTAGATAAGCTTTTCCACGTCTTTTGTCCTTCCGCCTTCTTTTGTTTAGAAACTTTGCTTTGGAAATTTCAAGCCTCATTGATTGAGACGTTCCTATCGTTTGATAGCTGTTAGAACTCTCAGCTGAAATGTTATTCGGGCTGGTTTTTCTAAATGGTCCATAAGGTGTAAACAGTTGTTTTTTTCTGTACATCCTTCCATTAGAAATGATTTCAAAATGTGGCGGGTATTAGTCTCACAGTATCTGACTTGTTAAACCCACTATACTAACTTCTGTATCTTCATAAGATAATGATATAGCTAGAGTAGTCCAAGAAGATGTTTTGGTAATAGATAGCACCGTAGCCATGGTAATGGGTGGATTCTTCTAGTCGGTATTCCGTATTTAAAGGCGCTTAAAGATGAAATTTTTGGGTGAGTGTAAATATTGACGTGTCGGGTTTGGTTCATGCATTTGCCAGTTCATATTGCAAATATTTTAATCTGTTGTTGATGTACTTTTTACCTCGTTAGTTTTGCTGTTAAAATCTTCGTTAATACAATTTTTGATGTATGTTTATACTACTTTAAATGTTACAAACCTCTTGTTCTTAACGCCTCTTCAAGTCTTACGTCTGTGTAATTAATTCTTCTTATAAAGCCTCTTGTAATTTTAGTTATGACCATACTGTAATTTTAACCACTTTCTTCTCGCTCTTTTTTAATGGTCTATCATTTTTTCTTAATGCTTTGTCACTTTTTTAATGCTCTGTTTCTTTTGCTTAATGCTCTGTCACATTTTCTTAATACTTTGTTTCGTTTTCTTAATGCTCTCTCACTTTTTCTTAATACTCCGTTTCTTTTTCTTAATGCTTTGTCACTTTTTCTTAATACCCCGTTTCTTTTTGTTAATGCTCTGTTTCTGTTTCTTAATGCCCTGTCATCTTTTCTTTATACTCTGTTTCTTTTTCTTAATGCTCTGTCACATTTTCTTAATTCTCTGTTTCTTTTTCTCTGTTCGTTTTTTCTATTGTTTTATCAACTCCAATAAATATTCGATCTCACATCGAGCACGTGTCATCATGTTGAAGTTGATCTTGATTGTGTTTTATTTGTATCACGATAATCTACTTCTGAAGATGATTTTGCACTATTTTTACAGCATAATTAGAAGTAACTCGTCCACAGTTTCGGTTCCCTATCTGAATTACATAAAAAATATTCATTTATTCAAAAGGGTACCAAGGAAAGCTATTTGGATAATTCTGGGGAGAGAAGAGTTATTTTAAAACGTCTCAACTTATTTTCTCTTCAGAAACAAAGGGTAAGAAGAGACTTCATTGAAATTTACGAGATTATTCGGTGCGTGTTGAGGGGGGGAGGAGTCTATATGCTAAAGATCTCTGATTTCTTTTTAGTAAATGCTAAACATAATGAAATGACAAGTTGCTACTTTAATGTTAGGAGAAGACGGGCTACGTTTTCTCTTTTTCTCTTTTTAATTGAGTGATTGATTTATAGAATTCGTTGAAGGTCGGCACTTTACAAGAGTTTAAGAAGTGAATGAATAATTTCTTGAAAAACAAATTACAGGTTTAAATAAGTCTTTTATCAAAAATGAGGGCAGAACAAGGACGACCTAAAGAAACAAATGGTATTTTATTCTTATGTTTGTAGACCTGGATATTCCTTGGCCTAATGGTTGTAATAAACTGAACTACTTTAAATATATTTGTTGTCATTAATCAAAGACATAAAAATTATAAAAACTAAATGACTTACGTCTGCGATCTTAAGATATTAACTTATAAATGTTTTATTATCAAAGAAAAACTCCCTTACTTGCTCTGCAAGGTCTGAGACATTTCAGTATTTATAAATTGTTTAGGTACATAAAGAAACAATCTTTAGCTAATTTATTCGATAGGACTTAGAAGTTAAAACTTATCATTTAATTTGTTCGGCATGGCCAGGTGGCGCTCGATTCGCAATTTGAGGATCGCAGGTTTGAATCCTCGTTTCACAAAACATACTTGCTCTTTTAGCCGTGGAGATATTATAATGTTACGGGCAATACCACTATTCGTTAGTAAAAGAGCGGCCCAAGAGTTGGCGGTGGCTGGCGATGACTAGCTGTCTTCACTGTAGTTTTTTTCCTACTAAATTAGGGGCGACTAACGCAGTTAACGCTGGTGTGGCTTTGGATAAAAATAAAAAAACAAACAATCATTTAACTTTCTTTGATATATTTTATCTTCCGAATATTTTTTGTGAAACATATTTTTACTTGAAATACAGTGGTCATTTTGATTAATTTTTAGCATTCTAATATATATATATATGTATATGTAATCTAAAATATCTTATGAATTCTAAAATCTAATATTGGTTTATAATTACTATTTAAAATGAGTAAACTTCTGTCACTGTGGTTTAGAAATAATTTTCTGTGTTAGTTTGTTTACTGTTAAACAAAAAGTTACCCAAGGTGCTTGCTACCTGTGCTGTGCCCACCATGGGTATCGAAATCCCATTATTCAGAGTTATAAATCTCAGACTTATCGCTGAGCCACTGGGGTAAATTGTTGTAGAAAGAACCGCAATATTTTGTGATTGCGTCAAAGAAAATGAGTTTTATTCACATACGCTAAAACGGAGCTCTGATCTTACCTGTCTAATTTTTTTCCAACATTCAAGAGGGAAGCAAATTAATGTGGTTGCCAGACGACCGGGTGGTCGGGATTCCACTGTTGGAATGCAAACCTTCGAGGAACATTTTCTGCGCATGCTCGACGAATGCTTGAGTTCTGTAAGCTCCCTAGCTCAGGCCCTACTACGAATCTTTGAGTATATCTTGAAAAAAAGCGCAGAGATAAAACGTTGTTGACATTGTGAGTGTGCAGTATAGAGTAAAAAAAGCATCTATTTCTGAACAACCCTGGTCTTCTACAAGCCCCTAGCTCAAGAGGAGCTGCCAGGGGCTCAGAGTTTATGCCCAAATAATTACCAAGTCAAAGACTGAGCCACCAAACCATCATAAAATAGAACGTGTTTTGAAGCTTAATTAATACTACATTTATATTCGTCACGCGTAGAAAAAACAACAACACAACAAACACCATACTATACTTTAATATATGAGGTGACAGCCGAAAGACTTATTTGTATATTTGCAAAATCTTAATGTAATAAACTTTGACCATTAGTACACGATATTAAGTTGATGTTATTTCATTTTGTATAGATTAGTTACGCCCTTCCTTAATATGATTGGTTAGTGTCACGGAGAAGGCGGGAAAATACGTTTAGATACTCGGAGTTATTTTGCATTAAAAAGATTGTTGGTTTGCAATATTCTTCATACGACACCATGCTAAGTAACCACATGTACTTTTAAACTACAGATGTCAGACACAGAAGGTAAGCGTAGCGCATGGCTTCACGCGCAGCAAAATACGATGGAAGTATTCGATAATATTGTTACTCATTTATAGTACTGCGTTCTAAAACCGGTTCTTCGTGGGGTTAAAAAAAACACAATTAATTCACTGAAAGAAAACTTTTCGTTGGTTAAAGAGATTATAGGAAAGACTAGGACACATTTGGGGCAGGTAGCTTCAGCCCTAAGAACCCTTCCCTTCGTACCGTTAACTCTGTGTGAGTATCAGTCAACTAATGTGAAATGCACAATATAAAACTAATAAAAAAGTAAAATGCAAACTGTAGGGTGATTGGGGTTGAATGTACAATGGTGGGACTTGTATCTACAAAACTGAGATAAACATGATGGTGGACATATTCCTTTTATCACAAACTTCGCTTGTCAAAATAATTATTTAGAAATAAGGGGTATATATATTGGCGAGCCCGGCATGGTCAAGCGTGTTAAGGTGTTCGACTCGTAATCCGAGGTCGCGGGTTCAAATCCCGCTCGCACCAAACATGAATTGTGATTTAAGTGTGGGAACACTTGAGAGTTTGTGCCAACGTATTGTTTGTTTGTTTTGAATTTCGTGCAAAGCTACACGAGGGCTATCTGCACTAGCCGTCCGTAATTTAACAGTGTAAAACTTGAGGAAAGGCAGCTGGTCATCACCACCCAGCTCTTGGTCTGCTCTTTTACCGACGAATAGCGCGATTGGTCGTAATATTATAACGTCCCCATGGCTGAAGGGGGCGAGCATGTTTGGTGTGGCGAGGATTTGAAACCACGACCCTCGGATTACGAACCGAGCGTCTTAACCACTTGGCTGTGCCGGGCTCCCAGTGTCAACCACTTGTTAATTAAATGCCAGTATTTTCCCCAGAAGTTATTATACAGTTTACTTCTAAAACTGCATGACATAAAAAAGGATACATTTGATTGTTGGAAATAAAGCACAAAGCTACACAATGAATGGGCCATCTGTGCTCTGCCCACCACAGGTATCGAAACCCAGTTTCTAACAGTGTTAGTCCACAGACATATCTCTGTGCCTGGAGGGGGGCGAAATAAGACAGCAGTTCTTACTGTATCGAGTGCAACATGAACCTAAAATGTCCCACATAATATCATAACTCATAAGCTCGTCAATTGTTAAACTGTTCTACTGAGGTAAACAGCTTAGACTACAAGTATGAAAGTCATTTAACAACCTACGAACATCTTTTATAACTATAGGTTGAATACGAAATGTCCATGCGCGGTGACTTAATTTTACGTAATTTTGTAGCATTATACGTTTATGAGAATTCGAAGATAACTTCAAACTTTTATCGACTTTATTACGGTTACAAGAACTAACATAATGAAATAATACAACGAAATATAATTGTCCTTAAAATAACTTTTATAATTTTAGAAAGAAAATAAACAAGCAAACGCAAATGTAATTGAAATACGATTGTTTGGAGTTAAGCACAAAGCTACACAGTGGGCTGGCTATTTGTGTTCTGCCCACCACAGTTATCGAAACCAGGTTTTTAGCGTTGTAAGTCCGCAGACATTCCACTGTGCCACGGGAAAAGGAGACAAAAGTAGGCTGAACACATCACGATTATCTTGAAAACTTATCTAGTCAATTTTTTTAACATTTAACCTTGATCTAGGCGGTTGCTATGACCACCCTCAAACATGCTCCAGGACAGCGAAATCCAAGAAGAAAAGTTTTGATTCTTTCGTTTGTCCCTCCACTTCTTTTCCGAATCTTCCTTTTCCGTTCAAGTGCAATTATCTAAGTGGTTTATTGACCATTAAAATACCGGTGTTTGTGATTTCTTTTATTGACCAGTAAACTTACCACTAATTCCAATTGTTTTAAATAGAAGTGACCCTTTACGTTCTCAGGGTTAGTTTGAGGTTTGTTTCTCTGCTTCAGATATTCACGCAAAGTTATACCGGGGCTATATACATCAGTCGTCCCCAAATTTGGATTGATAAGACTAGAGTTAGTCAACAGCATCCATCGCCATCTCTCGTGGTGTCCTAATCTTCTGGTGGGATTTGGCCAGCACTCTTATAAGACCTGCCACAACAAGCATGCTAGCCCTTAAAGTCGTGGGGGCGTAATAATGAAATGTTCAATCCCGCTATTCGTCGGTAAAAGAGTAGCCTAAGAGTTGGCGGTGGGTGGCGATTGTTAGCTGTGTTTTCTCTAGTGTTACAGGGCTAAATTAGGAAATGCTAGTGTATATAGCCCTCATGTAGCTTTGCGCGAAATTCAAAAACAAGACAAACACTCTTATAATGTATCTAACTGGACACGAACCATGGGCCTTTGGAAACAAGCCACGTCCGGCCGAAATGTTAAAATGAGATGGAATGTTTTATTCTTGTCACTTAAACGACAAAAATATTGAGAGCACACAAACTGTTATATCTATTCTTTCATTAGAATCTTCTAACGTAATATTTTTGTAATTCAAAGTTGTTTGTTTGATTATTTACATCTTTGAGAGTAACAGATACAGTAAAACAAATCACAATTAATTATGAATGTCTGTTTCTTTGTCTGTTAAACCCAAAGCTAAACAATGGACTCTCCTTGCTATGCTGAGTAGGGTACTAAAACACAGTTAGTGTATTGAAAGCCTTCATACTTACAGCCGAACCACTTAGGAGAAAGGTGTGGCATAATATGCTAATAAATGATGAAATTTAATATTGTGAATTTTATAGTTTTTCACTCTATAAAACATTATGTTAATAAGCATAAACAGCACTTTACGATGTACGTCATATACATACATCCGCACACGTATATATAAGATATAAGCAACACACAAAATAAAAAACAGTATTAACTTTTTAAATTATCTGTCACAAAAATACACATGTATCCTATGTATAAAGAAAATTAGATTAATACATAGTTAAAATAACAAGTAAACAACAGCTTGTTTTTGTTTTTTGTTTGTTTTTTGGAATTTCGCACAAAGCTACTCGAGGGCTATCTGTGCTAGCCGTCCCTAATTTAGCAGTGTAAGACTAGAGGGAAGGCAGCTAGTCATCACCACCCACCGCCAACTCTTGGGCTACTCTTTTACCAACGAATAGTGGGACCGTCACATTTTAACGCCCCCACGGCTGGGAGGGCAACCATGTTTGGCGCGAACCCGCGACCCTCAGATTACGAGCGCACGCCCTAACGCGCTCGGCCATGCCAGGCCTAAACAATAGCTATCATAGGTAATGTTTATTTTATGAAATTAAACAGAATACTATTGTATTATACCAGGGGGTGAGTTCTTTTAAAATATTTGTTGAAAATAATGCGAAATCCAGTTCAAGTAATGCTGGCAGGTTAATTTAATTCTTCGTAACGTTTGGCACAGACTAATTTCACTTGTATGCAGTTGTAGGCCTAAGTTCATATATCAACTTTACCGTGAGTAAATGTAGCACCCCCCCCTTCCCGTTAGTACAGCGGTAAGTCTGTGAATTTACAACGCTAAAATTAGGGGTTCAATTCCCTTCGGTGGGCTCAGCAGATAGCCTAATGTTTGGTGTGAAGGGGATCCAAACCCGCGACCCTCGGATTACGAGTTGAGCGCCTTAACCAACTGGCCATGCCGAGCCATCTTGAAGTGATAGGCTAAAAATCAGACAGCTCGCTGGCAAATCGACAGTACTCGCAGTCCTCTCTTGCCTTATACAATAGTTGGATTTGACGTCACAGTTATTGCGCAACCACTGCCCAAAACATGTAATACTGCATTTCTGGAACAATAAATCTCTAACCATGAATCCTCATACAAGGTGCACAATACCAGACCACGTTCAACTCAGGTATAAATGTACACAAATATTAAGACATTCATTAGCTGTGGCCTTTTAATGTTTAACATACCTTTATTATTATTTATGTTAACTTATAGTTTAAAAGCGAGGAACTGAATAGCAGCTGAGAAGTTTCCTAATTATCAGTCAGAAAATTTGCTTCAGATTATTTGAACGTAACACAACAAATATATATATATATATGGGTGTGTTTGTGTGTGTGTGTGAATGTGCATGTGTGTATATACTCTTAACTATATTGGTTAAAACAGTTAAATCTGAATCCAAAGAATTCTAGGGATGTCGATCGTACTACACTTTAATTGTAATCTTTAAAACTGTTAGTGGTGACAATTTAAAACGTTATATCTGATATAACTTTTATCTCATCCATCCTTTCTGTATACAGTTGGGTATAATCAGGTAATTCTATTTACTCGTGACATTATTATTAACTGATGTCAAAAGGTCGTAAATACCAACCAATCTTTATTCGTAAATTTGATCCTCTTTAGATGACCATCTCCTCAGAGGTGATAGAAATGCTTCTGCAAGCTGAGGATTTTATTTCCGTTTGAATGTGTAATTTGGGATAGTAATTGTTGAAGATAATCTGTGTGTTATGGGATACCACACTAAGACTCTTTTTTCTGACTTTACAGTACGGTATGGTGTGGTTCTTGCAGTTCTTGTAGTTCTTGTCTCCTCTGAGGATGTATATGGAAAACATCATTTCTTCTACTAGCCATCCATCGACAAATCGCAGCTATAGAAAAGAAACTAGCCAGCAAATAAAGTAAATAAACAAAACATCATAAAAAATAAAGATTTTGCTTCTTGTATAAATATATGTAAGAATAAATATACGTTAAATATTTCTTAACATATATATATATAATTATTAAAAGGTTGAGCAGCTGTTTAATACTATATAAATAATTCGACAAAATGTCATAGCATTATTCACATACCTAAACTGATTTAGATTAATATACGATCAAGTAAAACGGGCTCAAACCCGCGTGGATTTTTATTTTCTATTTTATTTGTTTTTCTTTCACTGTCCATATTCAACGTATACTTTTTATGAGCCCACATTTTTACGGGAACTTTCAACTACCTGTTAACTATCGGTGTTCCTAAAAACCACAATAACTGCATGTCCACACGCTAAAAACATCAGCTCTAAACACTTCCTTGTATATCTCGTGTTTTACAGAAGTATTGTTTGTTTGTTTTTGAATTTCGCTTAAAGCTGCTCGAGGGCTATCTGCGCTAGCCGTCCCTAATTTAGCAGTGTAAGACTAGAGGGAAGGCAGCCAGTCATCACCACCCACCGCTAACTCTTGGGCTACTCTTTACCAACGAATAGTGGGATTAACCGCCATTATAACGCCCCCACCTCTGAAAAGACGAGCATGTTTGGTGCAACGGGGATGCGAACCCGAGACCTTCAGATTACTAGTCGCACGCCTTAACCCACCTGGTCATGCCGGGCCTTTATAGAAGTAAAGTAGTTATTTTACAGTAGATTCAAATTAAGCTTTTAACACAAAACGTCTCTCTCCTCTTATTTATTACAACTACAGATCTAAAATCACGTCGACATACTTTGGTTATTTTATCAGCCTCGGAGTTTTTCCCCTCTCTGTTTTGCAGAATGAAGAATAAAAATGTTGGGTGTAATTCTGAGGCATTATTATTATTACATACATCAAACTTATTTTTATAGAGTACTTAGAAATCCTGACATAGCTCTGAGAGGACGAAAAGAATGTAGTTTGTAACACATTAATTCAAAACCAGATTTAGACGTGTAACGTCAACAAAATGTGAAACCGGAATCCTCGGAGGGGGATGCTTCGCAGGAAACCACAAGACCGGTACCGGTGCACTGAAAATGTTTTCATCATGCAAAAATCTACCTCTTTAAGTTTATATTCAATTCCGAGAATCAGGCCTGTTAAACTCTGGAAAAGTTACCATTACGATTTGAAATATTACAGATATTTAGCCTATGTGATATGTTATTTAAGTAAGAAAATATGCTTAACGAACTACTTGTTTAAAGCTGAAAGAGTGCAAACGGTCGTTAATAGAAGATAAATATTTTATGTCATTAATTTTTTCTTAAAATTCTTATTGAAATAATGTCATTCAGACCTTTCGTTTTGCTTTTTTGTCTTGAATATGTTGTGATGAATTTTAAAATAAAACCTCTGGATGAATTCCCGTTATCGAAGCATTTTATAAGATATAAATACCAGCATTAAGAAACTTAAGCTAAGTCTGTTTGTTTCTTTGTTTTCTGAATTTCGCACAAAGCCGTCCCTAATTTACCAGTGTAAGACTAGAAGGAAGGCAACTAGTCATCACCACCCACCGCCAATTCTTGGGCTACTCTTTTACCAACGAATAGTGGGATTTATTATAAAATTATAACTTACTCTCGGCCGAAAGAGCGGTCATGTTTAGTGTGACGGAGGATTCGAACCCACGACCCTCGGATTGCGAATCGAGTGCCTCATCCACCTGGCCCGGCCGGACCTAAGCTATGTCACATACGTCTGAGTATGCACGTCTATTAAACCTGTCGCTCGATTGATTAACGTATCCGGTTGCAGGTAGAAGGGTCTGGGGTTTGAGACGTAAGACAAGATTTCATCCCCGAGCAATCTCTGCGCGTTCAGCTATGAATGTGTTATAGAAGTGGTAGTCAGTTCTGTTATTCGATTTTTCAAAGAGTTCGACAAAGCCCTTGTGGCAGAGAATACTGAAGGCTGGCTGTCTTCTTTCTGAGCAGTAATGAAATGTTAAGGGTGAATTAAAAGTTTATTTAGTCAGGAAGATTCTATTTCCAGTATTAAATAGAACTCTACCGATACAGCTTAGAACTACTGAGAAAGAGTGAGAAAAAAAACTCAGTTTTAGCTCTAAGCGTGTTCACTTGCCTGACTGTTTGTCTTAGAATTAAACACAATGGGCTGTCTGTGCTCTGACCACCACGGGTATCAAAACCTGGATTTTAGCGGTGTGAGTCCACAGACATACGTCTTGTGACTCTGAGGAACCACTTGTTTGAACAAACTTAACAAAATTAACAAAACTGCAAAATTAAATAACTTCTACAGGCGTAGTTTACATAATATTTGTGACATATTTTTTACTGACTGTGTATGTTGGACAAAATTGTGAAACAAACCTTACAGACTGTGTATGTTGGACAAAATTATGAAACAAATCTTACAGACTGTGTAAGTTGGGCAAAATTGTGAAACGAAACCTTACAGTCTATGTACGTTGGGCAAAAATGTGAAACAAATCTTATAGACTGTGTACGTTGGGCAAAATTGTGAAACAAACCTTACAGACTGTGTACATTGGGCAAAATTGTTAAACAAAACCTTACAGACTCTGCATGTTGGACAAAATTGTGAAACAAATCAAGCGAGAATTCAACACGTAATTTAAACCGTATGCAAGCATTCTTAAATAATTGTTTATGAGACATCAAAAACCGTATTAAATAGATTAATTGTTAATTAAAAATAATGATCTGATACCCAATGCGACCCAAAGTAATCCAGGATTTGGTTAACTGGCGCGTTTGTTATGATGATGAAAAACCTCCTTTAAATAAAAATTAAAATTAATTAAAATAAAGCGCACAACAAAAATTCGTAACGTTGATCTGGCGTGTTTCGTGTAAAGGGGTCAGTCACTGGTCAATATAACTATAATTAGCCCTATGCTAAGGTGGCCTTGCCAGATATGGGAGAGTAACAAGATGCATAAATGTAAATGTAGGTTTTACTTCAGGTTTAATGGCCTGACAAAAATGTCTCAAATTGGTTTTTGTTTAGAAAAGCAGTCTGTTGAGACTTGTTTTGAAATATGACGTATTTTTGCTAAATCATAATAATTTAAATTATATTTCTAGTCAAATTTCAAACATTTGTTCACCAGCCTATGATTTCTCAACACACATGTTCTAGGAATGTTCCTCAATGTAGTTTTTGCCTTTCATTTCAAGCAAACTTGAACATTTGATAAAAACTGTATTATCAAAGTATTGGATCAGAATACCATAAAAAAGTGGGTTTAACGCGTCTCTTCGCTAGAGTTTATATTAATAAGAAAGAAATTTAAGTTTGGAATTAATCACATCATGGACTCACATTAACTCTTGTTGTAAACGTTTAAACAAATTTGATAGTTCACGACGTGCACCTCTCTGGCAAAGAAGATCCAAATATTGTGAGATTTCGGGTGTGTCCCCTTTGTAACGTCTTACAACGAATGGTCCAAATGACTTCAGCTCTCGTAGGTTCTGAGATGGCCAAGGTATATTTTAGACATTTATTGTACTGGACATAATGTTCAGTATGTCATAACGCGATATTATTCTAAACGAAGCATTATCTTTTCATTTTAAGTTACATCAAAGTCACGAGGCGGTGTTTTCATTAAAGGGAGACTAGTCATATGAAGTAACTAGCTAATAGCAGTAATTATTTCTCCATATAACGACTTTCAATTACTATTTATTTCCTAATTTAAACACTCAAAGACAACATAAGAGTTGACCCCTTTTCATTCTGTCCGTGACATTTAGCAGCATCAAACTCTCCACGTGTATCAGATATGTTAGAATGTAGTTTTAATCTCTGATTTAAATTCTAAATGACTGAATTAACTGAAGAGAGATTTTTTTTCTCACCTTTCTCAACATTTGCTAGCAGCAAAGAGAGGTGCATTAATAGCCCAGTGGTTCATCTTATTTTGATGTATTTTAGTATGAGTAGGCAGACAGGAGTATCTCTTACACACTCATAACTACGAATGCATTTTTCCTCGACCATTATTTGGTCTTTGAAGATCAGTGGCTTTCGTTCTTTGTGCCATCTTTAGGCCATTTGGCTATTTGTAGCAGATGCTGACCTCTGTAAACCATGAACCATGGTATAAACGGGAATTTAGTAGTGAAGGGCTCATTACTGGCTGTGGGGGGAATGTTGTTCAAATGCTTTGGGTAATAAAAGATAAATTATTGAGTAAACCACTATAAGTGAAGCCCTAAGTTTATTAATGGTATTGAAATGAAATTAGTTGTTATTTTTGTAGCACAAAACTACCACTAAAATAGGCTATCAACATTCTGTCTGCTGAGGGAATCGAAACCAGGATCTTATCGTCGAAATGCGATTGGATTGATTTGGTTTAAATTCCGTGCAAAGCTACACAACAGCTATCTGCTATAGTCGTCTCTAATAGAACAGTATAAGACAGAGAAAATATAACATTTTGGCTATTGTTTTACCAGCCCCAAGTGACATAGCGGTATGTCTACAGACTTACAACGCTAAAACCGGGTTTCGATATCTATGGTGGGCAGAGCACAGATAGCCCTATGTGAAGCTTTGTGCTTAATTCAAAAAACAACAATTTCTTTACCAACGACCAGTAGCATTGAACGTAAAATGATAGCAACCACCAATCTCAGTTTGGTGACCAGGGATTACAACCCGTAACCCCCAGATTACGAATCGAGCGCCCTAACCACCAGATCTTGTCAGGCCTGAGTGAAAGTCATATCACAAGCCTAGTTAATGCAGAAATGACAAAGTGCATTACGTAAATCAAGTAACAGACAACTTATACAATTATTATATAACAGAAATATAATGAACGCCAAATCATAACAAGTAGTGGAACTAGATGTCTCTGACGCTGTGATCGGATGCTTTACTGAACGATCATACACTGAGATAATGCATTGAGGTATATTTGGACTAAGATATTTTTAAAATACTTCTAACCTAGGCTGATCTCTTTTTTTTTAAATAGAAGCTGAACCCAAACGAGCCGTTTTTGCATATAAAATTCTCAACAAGTGGGTTTCTCGACATCACTGATAGGCTGATCTCTGTTCATGGAGAAGGAGCCACGATAAATATGCTAGAATACTAATTCTTTTGTATTTCATAAGTTTGTTTTTGTTTGTTTAAAGTTAAGCACAAAACAAAACAATGAGATATATGTGCTCAGGTATCGAAACCCGGATTCTATCGCTGTTATTTTATGAGACTTTTAAGTCAGACGTAAACTGATAATTGAGTTGGACACTTTTAAACATTTCTAATATTGAACTGCTTCACTGAAGTAAATATCCAAATGTTTGTTTGTTTTTGAAATTCGCACAAAGCTATTCGAGAGCTATCTGTGCTAGCCGTCCCTAACTTAGCAGTGTAAGACTAGAGGGAAGTCAGCTAGTCATCACCACCCACAGCAAATTCTTGGGCTACTCTTTTACCAATGAATAGCGGGATTGACTGTAACATTATAACGACCCCACGGCTGAAAGGGCGAGCATATTTGGAGCGATGGGGATGCAAACCTGTGATCCTCAGATTACGAGTCGCACGCTTTAACACGCTTGGCCAAGCCGGGCAAAATATCCAAATGAAGAATCATTTGTTGAGCTACTTTTAGTTTGGTTTTCCTTTGTTTGGTGTTTGCTATGTTAGATAAAGTTGAACTGAAATGAACACCCATAACTGTTGGTTATTTTTTGTAAGGTTATTTATAAATAAATTTACTTGTGGCAAGGTCAAGTTCTCTTCGGACTCCTTTTTCTCTCTTTCACTTAAGTTTTTTTCTAACAGAGACTGTCTTTTAGGTAATTGTACCTTCAAAAGGAACTTCAGACATAGGTTTGATGTATTCTATTAAAGTCCATAAAAGACTACATTTCTCCACGGTTTTCAGCCATTTTCGTGCATTGAATACAACTATCCCATTGACTTGCATACACACAGTTTCACGAGTTATGTGTGTTTTTTCTTATAACAAAGACATATCGGGCTTTTTGCTGAGCCCACTGACTGGAATCGAGCCCCTGATTTTAGTGCTTTAAATCCGTAGACTTACCGCTGTAATAGCGGGGAGCCCATGCGTTACGTTCCACATAAAGATTTGTACACAAATGTATCTTAATCTTTCCTATAATCCCTTTAGCTACCTCATACACAAATAATCCCGTTTAAATAAAACTAAAAATGTGTCTAAAATTCAGTTAGCACTAAGTGGTCTTAGAGTTTCTTATTTACAACGTTTATAGGGAAGGGAAATGCTTAACATTACACTCTTCATTGTCATGTAGCTGTCAAGGTTACTTAGAAATTCTTTTTTTATATAAATTATTCTTGAAATGCGCAGCTGAGCTATACAGGAGACTTTGGGACAATAACAGAATGTTAAAGTGCTTACGTACAAAAGTGATGTTTGTTTTTTGTACCAGCAATGTATCTATGCTTTTCTCAAAATTTAGTCCTATATTTCTTGTTATTTTAAGACGTATGTTTCTGAAAGGTTCAGCTAAGTTGGACAGACATATTGAATT
The DNA here is from genome assembly GCA_011833715.1 of Carcinoscorpius rotundicauda. Taxonomy (NCBI): domain Eukaryota; kingdom Metazoa; phylum Arthropoda; class Merostomata; order Xiphosura; family Limulidae; genus Carcinoscorpius; species Carcinoscorpius rotundicauda. Next base: position 175,907,877 of record CM022391.1, on the reverse strand, counting down.
ATGGACGTGTGTATGTTTTGTCAATTTTAAAAACTCTGCATGTCGATCTACCTGCGTTAATTCTTCCAAGACTGGGCTCGGCATGGCAAAATGGTTAAGGCGCTCAACTCGTAATCTGAGGATTGCGGGTTTGAATCCCCGTTATAACAAAACATACTCGCTCCTTTTAGCAGTGGGGGCGTTATAAATTAAAGGTCAATCCCACTATTAGTTGGTAAAAAAGTGGCCTGAGAGTTGGCGGTGGGTGGTGATGACTAGTTGCCTTCCCTTTAGCCTTACACAGCTAAATTAGGGATGGCGGACAGCAATCACGTAGCTTCGCGCGAAAATTCGAAACAAACAAACAAATCCAGCAAGACGTTCTATGGGACTAATTCGTGAAACTTTCGTTGTGAGACGTTTAATTTGCTCAGACTAAATCAATTTGGAGTCGTTTTTTGAGGTTAGTAACTTAGATAAAGTCGCTAGGTTGACTGGAGTTCCGTATAAATATTATTTCGATTTTGATTCTGTTGTTAAGACTTGAACGCCCTCTTATGAAGAAGTCGCAGTTGGTGGTCAGTGTAGTTGAAACTTGCCTTCAAGCTAATGTGGAGGAATGGCTATACAACAACAAGATTGTAAGTACGCTTTTCTTTAGCAATTTATAAATTACTTTCTGGCGTTGTAAAGAATTTCCAGTCGGTTTTTGCCTTTTAAAAACACGTAAAAAGGTAATAAAATAATTCGCGAATAATCCTGTTGAAAACCTAACTCCGTTTTCACGTGTTAGGAAAACAACTTGTACATCGTGACACGTGCTAAACATGTATATATCTGTACGAAACCAATGGAGAAAAATTCAAAAGGTTAAAACTACCTTTGGATCATCCAAAAATAAGATTCAAGATGTTTAACTCATACTTTTAAAAAGTTGTTTTTCTTTAACCAAACACTGTGTTTGTGTGTTTTTTTTATAGCAAAGCCACAGCAGGCTATCTGCTCAACCCACCAAGGGGAATCGAACCCCTGATTTTAGGATTGTAAATCCGGAGACATACCGCTGTACTAGCGGGGGGTTTACCAAGCACACTTGTTACTAAATGTAGATACTCACGTAGACTGATACCGACAGAACTTTGAATAAAACTGCACATTTTTTAATGAAAGAAAAATGGAATTCAGATAACTTTAAAGTATGTTCCACAATCTGGAAGAAATGGTCTGACATTTTCCAAATAGAACTACAGTCTTTGACCTATACGATACCTGGAATGTTCTTGTGGCTTGTGTGTCCAGTCTATGAGCCACAGGGTCCATGACTCACGTTTCGTTGCCACAAAAACTATACGTTTCCGTATTATGGAGTTGTAAATGTCCTGAAAAGAAGTCTTCAAATCATCTTATTCTGTCAGGCAAGAGGACCCAATTATAGGCGGTGGGTGTTGTTGAGAAACTTTTTCCCCTCAGTTGAAAACAAAGGACGGCTATGAACAGATGTCCCATATGTAGTTTTTCATGAAAATAATCTAATTTAGATCTTACGAACTATAAATAAATTTCGTTGGTATACTGTCACCTATTTTCACATTACTTTAAGCTTACTTGTGTATACAGGGTGTCCCGTAAGTCCCTACCCATCCATGTGCTATTATGTTATATTTAATTACGCATGTAGTATAAATTTGTTTCTTTTATTTTTTCAGAGAAATATGGCCGATGTAAGCCCATTTACACTTGAAGAGTGTATTGTGATAAACACATGGGTACATGAGTGCAAGAACACTGGTGACACCCTGGATACATAAGATGTATGGATGGGTAGGGACTTATGGGCCACTCTGTATACCTGTGCGCTACATGTTAAATACCAGTTAGCCCTTTACTATACTGATTTTATTTATTACAGGTACTTTTCAGTCAAAATGCAGTGATTTGAAAACAATCCTGTATTCGTGTGTGTCCATTTATGTATTCTATTACACAATTGCTGAAATGTTTGTGGGATCTAATACGAAACTGAAAAAGAACTTTAAGAAAACTTTGTTACTTTTTAAATATTCAAATAAGTTGATCTGAAACTTGGAAGCTTTCAATATGAAGAATAGATTAGATAATGTCTCTCATGAAAAACCAACTGGGGTTGTTCGTTAACAATGTCTTCAACATGAAGGTTATTTGTCTGTCGTTTGATTTAGAAAAGAGCAATTTTAAAAAAAACACGTTCTGATATAAATTGTTAAATAAATAAAGTTTTATTAACAAGTTGATTTTCCTCTGATGGATTGGTTTGTTTTGCATTTCGCGCAAAGCTACTCGAGGGCTATCTGCACTAACCGTCCATAAATTAGCAGTATAACACTGGAGGGAAGGTAGCTAGTCATCATTACCCACCGCCAATTACTGAGCTACTTTTTTTACCAACGAATAATGGAATTGTCCGTAACATTATAACGCCCCCACGACTGAAGGGGCGAGCATGTGTGGTGTGACGGGGATTCGAACCTGAGACCTTCGGATTACGAATCGACTACCTTAACCACCTGGTCATACCCGGCCCACCCTCCGATGGGTTACTGATACGTTTATTGCTTTGCAACACTAAAATCCGTGGTCGAATTCCTGCGGTGGACAGAGTACAGACAGCTCATTGAATAACTTAGCATTTCGAAAACAACAGAACAGTATTCGCTAGTTGCATCAATATTAGTTTTATTTGCTCAACCCCTGTATTGTGAGAGCTTACAACATTACTTATAAGATAATTATTTTTAACGAAGAATCAATAGTTGTGAACTATTTGGTCCAGCCATAACCAATCCTAACAAAGAGCTTCTGATTATAGATGAAGGCAAGCAAACAGTTATACCCGTCGTCTAATATTTGGCTTTTCTAAACCACACAGTGGAATTGACTGTGAAAATTGTTATATTCGTGCAACTGAAAGTGCAAAGGTGTTTGTGACGCATCATGACTTAAACCCTAGATCTATGACCTTTGATCCAGCACTTTAACCGTTAGTATACCGACAATCCCATTTATTTTTATACATACGATTACTGCAATGTACAAGTGACTTTCTGTTTAGCTTTCCACTACTTGTTCTAACCATCTCACAGCAAACACAAATACAAATGTACTCTTTGGTCCCACAAGTCAGCTGGAACAAACAAATATTTATTGTGTATATTTTACGACTGTTTATAACGCAAAATAACCACACTGGTACTAGCGAAGAATGTTTCTTTTACAAAAGTCTTGTATGTTGTGAGAAATCAGGAAGTAACAGTTTGTTTTTTGAATTTTGCGCAAAGCTACTCGAGGGCTATCTGCGCTAGCCGTTCTTAATTTAGCAGTGTAAGACTGGAGGGAAGGCAGCTAGTCATCACCGCCTTCCACCAACTCTTGGTCTACTCTTTTACCAACGAATAGTGGGATTGACTGTGACATTATAAGGCTGCAAGAGCGAGTATGTTTGCTACGACGAGAAATCAAACCCGCCATCCTCAGATTTCGATGTGAGCGCCCTAGCCAACTGGCCATGTTGGGTCAATAGTAAAAAGAGTGTTTTGAATTTTCCCCAAAGCTACACGAGGGCTATCTGCGCTAGCCGTCCCTAATTTAGCAGTATTAGAGTAGAGGGAAGGCAGCTAGTCATCACCACCCACCGCCAACTCTTAAACCAACGAAGTGTGGGATTGACCATCACATTATAACGCTCACACGGCTGAAAGGACGAGCATGTTTAATGCGATTGGATTTCAAACCCAAGACCCTCGGATTATGAGTCAAAAGCCTTAACACGCTTGGCCATGCCGGAATCAAGACTTAGGGTGATCTGATTGTGGTGTTCAAGAATGTAAATGGAAGAATGTAAATCTTACAATATTGTCTATATTGTGATATCGTTTTTGGTGTAAAATAACCACATTGTCCGTGAGATGTAGCGGGATTGATGAAGACTATTTTGTCATATTCCGATGTAAACACATAATTGTGTAGAGATATTGCATGCAGTGTAAACACCGTTTAACAAATCTCGTGGGAATGTCAGTAAAAAAAAAATGTTATTTTTTTTTGTAAGAAATTTCAACTTACTTCTTAGGGCTGAAGGTTTGTTTGTTTGAAAGTAAGTTGTGCTAATGTGGAGAGACATTTATTATGTATAAGATACGAGAAATTTCGGAAGGAATTAATATTTATTTTGTGTATGTCTGTATTTTCGAAAAAGTCAAACCACATCGGGCTGTCTGCTGAGCCCACCGAGAGGAATCGAACCTCTGATTTTAGCGTTCAAAACCCAAGACATACCGCTGTACTAGTGGGGCGCAGGAGAGACGCTTACAAATGACTAGATTGTTTTACAAATCACACTGATAAAACGTAAGCATTTTAAGAAACAACTTTGAACAAGTGAACTAAATAAATATCCATTTCTAATATGACTCCCCATTCCCGTATCACAGCGTGTCTGCAAGCTTACAACGCTAGTAACCGGGTTTCGATCCCCGTGTTGGGCAGAGCATATATAGCCCATTGTGCAGCATATTGCTTAATTCTACACAAACAAATAAACAATTGCAATCTTTATAGGTTTTAATACTACTCTGAACTATGCCATGTAGAATATTTCCAGTTTGACATAGAGGCCCGTTTTCGCCAATTTATAAATATTTTTTTTTACTTCTGATCCATTTAGTTTTGAAAAGAATCAATGCAGTTTGTTTTGGAATTTCGCACAAAGCTACTCGAGGGCTATCTGTGCTAGCCGTCCCTAATTTAGCAGTGTAAGACTAGAGGGAAGGCAGCTAGTCATCGCCACCCACCGCCAACTCTTGGGCTACTCTTTTATCAACGAATAGTGGGATTGACCGGTACATTATATACCCCCACGGCTGGGAGGGCGAGCATGTTTAGCGCGACGCGGGCGCGAACCCGCGACCATCGGATTACGAGCGCACGCCTTAACCGCTCGGCTATGCCAGGCCAGAATTACTGCAGGTAATTAAGCAGTTTTGTCTCAAAAGAACTTTGCACGCGCGACGTTGAATAATAACCGCAATTCTTGCATCGTGTGCCACTAAACACATTTCATAATTTCTCAGAATCGAGGCACAGCGTTTTTGTGAATGCGCACAATAAACGTGCCGCATGTGTAGAATATATAGATTTACAAAACATGTTATAAACACGTTTCAAGTCATTAATTGTTGCACTATTGCCTTGCTGTTTGTCTCTTTTTTTTTAATTTCACACTAAGCTTTCCAGGAGATATCGGACCATAATTTTCAAGCATAAGACTGCAGGGAATGCAGCTAGCTAACACCGCCCGCAGCCAGCTTTTGTATTACTCATTTACCAACGGAAAGTGGGATCGACCCTCATATAATACCCCCCCTCCCTAAGGCTAGGAGGGCCAACAGGTACTATGACGGTATTCGAACTTACAACCCTAAGGTCACGAGCCTAGCATTCTGAACTGCAGACCTTCTCTGGCCACAGGACATGGCATGGTCCAGTATCGTGTAGAAAAATAATCTATTCTCATCTAATTATCTTGATAACTTTTTGACCTATAGTCTGAAAGTATCTGTTTATAGTCCGTCTCGCTAATCTAGACGTCGCCAAAACTTGTATGATTTTGCTGTGTATCGTATGTACTAAGATATCTATAGATACACTTAAACTAAGAATCAGGAAATGGTATAATATTATCAGTAGAGCACGGAATGTTTAATGGAGTTAGCCACGCTTTTAAACTTGAAAACGTGGAGCTGACTCAGTGAAAGGTCGTGATCTTCCTTTGTTGGTCAACAATTTGTGGACATGATGCAGCCTACTTGTTTCTCTTGTCTACCATAGTCTGTAACGTCAGTAGAGAGAAGTATTCAAATATAATACCACGACCACCTACTAAAACTACGAAGTGTTCTGTTGTTTGAATTTAATGTATTTTATGTGACCACATGTAAAAGAGTACCATCAGAGCTCTTGACATTGGTGTGTACACTTGCAGAAAGCTGAAATATGCAAATCACATGACAACAACAATAAATCTCGTCATTTCTCTCTATTTAATGTCGGCTAATTTCTAAATTTTGTGCAATAATGAGAGTTACCTTACTTATTTCAAATCGATGGCAGAGTGTGGGTTAGGGTGTAACGAAGTAGAAAAATTTAAATGGTGGTGGTGAAGGTGGTTTAGTATGTGCACTTTTGAATCTTTTAATCTTAGGACGTATTTGTGAAATATTTAAGTGTTTAAATGTCCAAGTATATCAAAATATTTTAAATGAACGAGTTCCATGGACAGTATTAGAACTATAGCAGCCCAAGGCGTTATTCCAAAAGGAATACTCCTTATGGTTCGCGCCTGATTTCCATGTCTTATAAATATTCGCCCAGAACGTAGGTTAAGCTTAACTATCAGCAGGGGTTAATTCCAATGGTTAGATCACACCTTCTGGTCATTTTCTATCACTTGGCTTAGCTTTTGAAACAACAATAGAAGGAAACTACGGCAAGCACACGTGTGACCAAGCCGAGAGCTTACTCCTTAGAAAAGCTACAGCTATTCAGGCCAAGGTTGGTGTTAAATCGTATTAGGACACTGACCACAAGATCCCCTCCCTCTATGCCAGCTAGTCGTGTTACTTTTAGTAGGGCAGTGCATGCATACATGTAGGCCAGATTGAGTTGTTATATATAGGTGTGTACTGGTATAAAAACGCGGGACACGAACTTCTAATCTACGTTCTCTAGTAAAAAGGGTGTTGTGGCTGAAACATTTTTTTCTCAGATTTCTATCATGTATTTATTCATTTATATACATATTCTATAGTTTATGATGTTATATGGAATTATACGTGTATTATTATTAATAAACATGCTTTATTTTCCATTTAATTTGAATCTACACAAAATACAGTTGTTTTATTGTCCCAGAATTATTGATAATTATATTAGTTACGCTTATGGTTGCATGTAGTTTGTCAACCAAATAACTTCTCTGGTTAATTACAATCTCAGCTCATATCAGTAATATTATTTTAGTACAGCAGATGGGACGGTGGATTATTGCTAGAAATAACTACGTTTAATATCGGGTAACTTTTTTAAAACTTTTACGGTGAGAAAACTCAAATACCCTCTGTAAACCAAAAAAAATTCCATTACGTCACACAGTTATGAGGATGTGAAACACGATATCGTGTATATTTTAAGCAAAATACACAGATCACAATGCGCTGTCAGAGAAAGAAAGTTTGGGTTTTAGCGTTTAAGTCTGAAGACTTAACAATGTGCCAGCGAGGGACAACTTAGATACGGCCGCCATGGAATGCAAAATAAGAAATTGGTTTAGATTGTTTTGAATTTCGGGCAAAACTACACGAGGGCTATCTGCGCTAGCCGTCCCTAATTTAGCAGTGTAAGACTAGAGGGAAGGCAGCTAGTCATCACAACCCACCGGCAACTCTTGGACTACTATTTTACCAACGAATAGTGGGATTGACCGAGATTTATAACGCCCCCACGGCTGAAAGGGCGAGCATGTTAGCTGCGACGGGGATTCAAACCCGCGACCCTCGGATTGCGAGTCGAACGCCTTAACCACCTGGCCAATGTAAGTAACATTGGCCTCATGTACAAAAAACAAGAGAAACGTTAGAATTCAGTATTTCATTGTAACACAGTTCTATCGCTTTGTAGACACGTAGAACATATATATTCGAAACTCGAACAACTGAAGTATCAATTACACTCGCGATCCTGCCTCTAAAGTTAGAACACGTTGTTTTGCGGACTTAGTACCGTATACAAATCTCAGCTACGCGAATATCCAAAACGTTTGTGCGCATGACCTTTATTTGTTGTAGGAAGTTTTTATACTTTGTATACTCGAGTGTAACGTTCGCTATGGAACAAAGGCTGATCGAGTGGTACTGTTATAAACCATGTTGCATGATATGACATTGTATTGCACTGAAAACAAGACGCTCAAATTGCGTAAGCCTACCTTACATATTCTGGGCAAGAAGGTCACACATTACAGATTGGCGTTTAACACGTGAGTGAGTTGTTATAAGCTTTTAACGAAATTATTTGTACCTACGAAGTTGGTAATATATATCGTTGGGTTGATAAGAGATTTTCGTTAACATGTTTATAGATTAGTATATGTGCAATTTCTACTTAATCACTGTGTTGTAGGACATTATCATAAAGGGCTATCATCTGCCCAAGTCACACGACGTCAGTAATACGTCGGATACGATTACGTACGTGTCATAGCTTTCAGGACAATTTTTGTCAGATACATCACTTGAAATAGATTTAATAGGCTGAAAACGAGGTATAGCTAACATGTTTAATTGTTAGACGTTTCACATTCCATGAACAGCGATCTAAGTAATAACCTCAGTTGCTTTCAGTGTGTGCGTGCGTTTTTTTATAGCAAAGCCAAATCGGGTTATCTGCTGAGTCCACCGAGGGGAACTGAACCCCTGATTTTAGCGTTGTAAATCCGTAGACTACTTTCAGCTCTTCTTGTTTCCACGTGCACTTATTTGTATTATTGTTGTATTCCCCTCTTTTGTTGAACTTACGTATTTCTTCCTTTCTGTATATTTTAGGTATTTATTTGATTTACATATTAATACTCACAGTGTTTGTTGTTACCTGTACATACTACATAAAATATTCTATGAAGTCTTTTTAGGTCACTGAATGTGTAAATTCCGAAACGTCCAAAGATTAACCACGCTGTTTTATTTCATATAAACTTCTGCACCACTGATAATTTTTGTTTGGATCCAAAAACAGATATTTATAGCATGAGAAATAATATACATACTCTTTTCACTCTAGTTTGTTTACTTTATAAGAGTCCTAGAAGACCCAGTATGGCCAGGTTGGTTAAGGCGTGCGACTCGTAATCTGATAGTAGCGGGTTCGCATTTTTGTCGCTCCAAACATGTTCGCCCTTTCAGCCGTGGGGGCGTTATAAAGTGACGCTCAATCCCACTATTCGTTGGTAAAAGAGGAGCCCAAGAGTGGTGATGAGTAGCTGCCTTCCCTCTAGTCTTGTGCTGCTAAATTAGGGACGGATAGCTCTCGTAATGCTTTGTGCGAAGTTCAAAACAAACAATCATCCCAGTATTTCGGTAAAAGCATATATGATTTTAGGATAACGTATATATAGAAACTGAAAATTTAGCATACCAATCTTTTTAGGTTTTGGTGCTATGCTGTGTCATAAAATAATCCCCGTCACACCAAACATGCTCCTCCTTTCAGTCATGGGGGCGTTATAATGTTACGGTTAATCCCACTATTCGTTGGTAGAAGAGTAGCCCAATACTTGGCGGTGGGTGGTGATGACTAGCTGCCTTTCCTCTAGTCTTACACTGCTAAATTAGGGACGGCTAGCGCAGATAGCCCGTGAGTAGCTGTTGCGCGAAATTCAAAAACAAAACAAGAGTCCCAGAAGTCCCTAACTGTAGGTTTAAAAATGTAACATTTGAATTTTTATTAAACTTGTTATTCACTCTAGTCCCCTTGTTTCAGTTATAGAGAAGAACTTTTAAGCTACATACGTGCATGTGCATCCAGTTGAATGTTTTTAAATAGTTTACTGTTGCACTGGATATTTCTTTCCATCCAACTATTATTTACCGAGCCAAGTGTTTGGCATGGCCGAGCGCGTTAAGGCGTGCACTCGTAATCCGAGGGTCGCGGGTTCGCGCCCGCGTCGCGCTAAACATGCTTGCCCTCCCAGCCGTGGGGGTGTATAATGTGACGGTCAATCCCACTATTCGTTGGTAAAAGAGTAGCCCAAGAGTTGGCGGTGGGTGGTGATGACTAGCTACCTTCCCTCTAGTCTTACACTGTTAAATTAGGGACGGCTAGCACAGATAGCCCTCGAGTAGTTTTGTGCGAAATTCCAAAACAAGCCAAGTGTTTTTTTTCCCCTGTAGTTTCGTGTAAACAACAGTCAAGTACAAAGAACACTGATCACAACTATATTGCAAAGTTTTAAATAGGTCATGGACATTCCTAGTGTTTCACATAGTGCATCTGTCTAGGTTTTGGTGCAAAATATTCAAACGATTTTACTGCAGGCTTGTCAAACACAAATACTAAAATACGCTCTAACAATTTCGACGAAGCATAAAACTCAGTGAGAGGCGTAGCTAGGTTTTTCAGCGCCCGAGGACAAAGTCGGTTTTCACGCCCCCTCGTGACAAAATGTAAGCCATAATTCCTAATTTTGTGACATTAATTTGGCGCCCCTACCCCCGATGCTGCGCCCGGGGACAGATGTAACCCCTTGCACCTTCCTTGCTACGCCACTGAATTCAGTTAAATAAATTATTACTTTAAAGGGCAGCAAAGACTTCTAAAGTAATCGTCTACTATTAGAAAATTTACTAAAATAGTCGAAAAAAAAAGTAAAAACAAAGTACAAAAGCGAACTCGAGAAACAACGATGAACAGCGAGCATACTCGAAAAGTGACGAATCCTCAACGTGGCAATTTCCAACTAATGCTGTATAAATTGCACAAACTATAAGGCGCACATTTTTTTTCCTAATTAATGCGCAATAGCAAAAATACTGGATTTTTAAACGAAAGAAAAATAAATGAATTGGAGAAATTCTTCAGAGCGATAAAATGAAGTTGCTTCAATTATTTTGAAAACTAGTCTCTTACATACTCAATACTGCATTTGTTACTACTGTCCAAGTTTTAATAAAATGTCTGTTATCATCTATTCTGTAGCGGCTTGTAAAACCATAACCAATAACAATAAAGTTCGAGACACTGTTTACTCTAATAAAACAAAATGCTTCCGACTGGTATAACAGTGCTTAAATGAATTCTACATTTTTACGATGCTTGAATGGCTTGGAAGAGCTTATGTTGGTAACGAAGGAAAACTGAGAAAACTTTAGAGGGTGAAAACTTCAACTTTCAAAAATCAACTGAACTATAGCCCTAAAACCGCCGTAGGAGTTTGTTTAGGTGCTTTGTTTGTTTGTTTTGGAATTTCGCACAAAACTACTCGAGGGCTATCTGTGCTAGCCGTCCCTAATTTAGCAGTGTAAGACTAGAGGGAAGGCAGCTAGTCATCATCATCCATCGCCAACTCTTGGGCTACTCTTTTACCAACGAAAAGTGGGATTGACCGTCATATTATAACGCCCCCACGGCTGGGAGGGCGAGCATGTTTGGCGCGACGCGGGCGCGAACCCGCGACCCTCAGATTACGAAGCGCACGCCTTAACGCGCTAGGCTATGCCAGGCCAGTTTAGGTGCTATGCACAGATGTTGACGCAGTATTTCTAACTGTTTTTGCTGTAAGCTTCGGTGCTTAAATTGCTTAGAAAACAAACTTGACCAGTAGTAATGAAAATCTGATAAAATCTCTCATATTTTTTAACAATTAAAATAAAAATAGTCCTATGACCCGAACAAGAGTTTTTTTTGTAGGTTTGTCCATGTTTGAATAAAATTTTATTAGCCGTTTTTTTTTGTAGGCTTATAAAACAGAAATAGTATGAAAGATAGTAATATGAAAAACAAATGATGAACTGTTTTTAACAATCGTGACTTTTTATTAGTATTTTAACGGCCTTCGCCTTTGGAATAAAAAGTTCTTTGTTTTGTGTGAAGAAAAAAGTCTGCATTTTAAGATTGTTTTTGCCTGTATATTCCATTATAATTTTAGTGAAAATTCCTAAGCGATCCTTATTATGAACTATTATTTTTGCAAGGTCATGGTTCATAATTCAGGTGGAATGTGCTCTGAAATTATTCACAAATTCACTTTCAATTAAATAAAATAATTTATAAATATAAAACTAAGTTGAGAGAAGGTACTGTTGTAAACAATATTATATATAAACTGTCTTCTTGTTATACATATTTCGTTTATCACGTGTTTGACAATATTTTCTTTTTCCCATTTTTGTGTAAAGATGTCTTAGAACCACAACCGTGCGTAGTTTAAATTACTTAATCACAATTGAAAAAGAACTTTTATGAAATCGTGGCATTGGTGCCACAGTGGTGATTGGTTTACAAGGGTTAAATAAGGTTATTTATATCTCTTTGAAAGAGCGCTAAACATAAACTTTCATATTCAAAAACATTTGTGTTAAATTTTTCTGTATCTTTGTAAATTTTACATAGTATTAGGCTCAGGTATATTCACAAATCGGTCTCGCGAAAACTGGGGGTTCGATTCCACTCGGTGGACTCAGTAGATAGTCCAATGTGCTTTTGCTATAAGGAAAATACAAGCATAAACGCTAATGGGCCTAATTTGTTTTCTGTTATTACAAAGTTTTCTTCTCAAAGCAATCGTGCCCCGCACTTCGGGTCTATGCACGTGTTATAGAAATGATAGGTCAAATCCTATTATTTGAATTTATAAAAGTAGATGAAAGGGCGTCTTTCGTAGGTGCATCTTGTGTAACTTTGCGGGAAATTGAGCAAAGTTCCCTGGGGCTCAGTGCGAGCTCGGGGGCCGAAAATTGGGCTTCAATAATGCGCGGTGGGTGCGACGTAGATAGCCCATTGTGTCGTTTCGCACCCGACAACAAAGAAATAAAATCACAGGAATTAAAATTCCACGTTATATCACCTTACGTCATCAAACCGTTTAAGTTGTTTCTCAGGGTTTTTTTTCTCATTATATTATTTTTAATATATTATGTTTCATTAGTGTTTAGATTTAAAGCTAAATAGGCTTACAATGTTTTATTTTGCAATGAACAGAAAAAAAAAAAGACTTGTTTGTTATTTTGCTACAGCAAGTGCACGAGCTGAGTTAATACTCTGTCCTCAGGGTTCAGGTAACAACATGCTTTATTTGGTAAACAGGTTCACCAAAATGTCTTGGTCATCGGAGTGTGGATTATAGGGTTCACCAGGTTTTCTTTTCCTCAGGCTAATTACCGATTAGTTATCACTCGTTCTTCTAAAAGGCTCAAACTTTGAAAAGTGTGGAACTGTCATGTGGTAAGGAAAGACTTCCAACTTTACTGGCCAGCTATTACAAAATGCTTCTTTGATTAGTACGTTTGTTCAGCAGTAAATTTTTAATTATGCACTCGCTTAAATTCTCTGCTGGTTATTTTTCTCTCAGCGATGTTAACATTTCCGTTACGTGGGCTCAATTATATGAATTGCTGTACAATATTGTTATTGAAGCAAAATCCGTAATTTAATTTTTAATTGCAGAGTTTGTTTGTTTGTTTTTTGGGAAATTCGCACAAAGCTACTCGAGGGCTATCTGTGCTAGCCGTCCCTAATTTTGCAGTGTAAGACTAGAGGGAAGGCAGCTAGTCATCACCACCCACCGCCAACTCTTGGGCTAATTGCAGAGAGTACGGAGCGTCGCCTGTTAGTAAGTGTGACAGACTAATAAATTCGAAGGTTCGTGGTTCGCAGTCCGTTGCCGCAAGAACAGTCTCCGTAATTTAGAGCCGTGGGTATTTCATAAATTTCATAGAGCGACAATCTAATCCAACTATTATGCCATAAGAAATATGTTAAGAGTTGGCGGAGGACGCTTTGGGCTATTTGCCTTTCCTCTAATTTATTAGTTCCCATTTATGGGCCACTATACCCAATTGCTTTTTTCGTAGCTTTGCAGATGTAAAAGGGCGTGAATCTAATTAGCAAATGGATGGTTCTGTAATACGTTTAGAAACTAATAACTTATTAATTGTCTTTTAAAGAATGTCTTACTGAACGCTAGCTGAGATAATTATTAATAAATTTTACTATTTTGTTCATTACAATGACATTTTTGAGTCTTCAGTTGTAAACAAAACAATGACGTAATTACAAGAATCATTTACTAAACGTTTTGTAGTCTTTAAACTTCTATCTTAAGACAGCTATAGATATTAACGTTCACGTTTTCCATTACTACTGTATATGTTTGTATCTATGCCTTACCGAAGATTCGCTCATCAGTGGCAGAACGACACGTCTGCAGACTTACGACGCTAGAAATCGGGTTTTGATACCCGTGATGGGCAGAGCACAGATAGCCCACTGTGAACAAACACTGAAATTTTTGGAACGCTCAACAAATGCTTCATATACATATTATTGTTCACAATTAAATTACGTTTTCTTAAAAGTGAATCTATTACTTTAGAATTTGGCATATTGATGTGAATTTAAAACTATCCTAAACATTGCAGTCTCGTCAGACATTTTAAATTAATACAGATATAGGGCCGTAAGCATCGCAAACAGTGCGAGTTTGCCCAACTTAAGATTCAATGTAGTCTCAAAATCTTATATTTATTTTCGTATTTATCGTCTTATAACTAATAGTTTGTTGTAAGTTTATTACTGTGGATTTTAACGGTATTCTACTGCACAGTATTTTATTTCCGGTCAACATTGTTTTTTTTCTTACACGTGATCTAGCTATGAATCATTCTCATGACCTTATTTCTTGGCCAATTAGTATGTGAACTTGTACGAACAGCCAGACAGAACTGTACACGTTACAAAAAAACAACAAACGAAGGCTGGAAACACGAACGCTTATTAGCATGTAACAACCTTCGTAAGATTTTATTAACGCACTTAGCTGTTGACACATATGCCACGAATGTTGATAAAGCAGTAAAACTGGAGGCTTAAATTCTTATAATTTTTGAAGTACATTTTTTGTTGCATTAAACATGTATTTAGTGTAGCTATTCAAGAACAAGGAGTGTTGTCACCGTCTATTTCTCGATCCAGAAATAGAGTGCATTCACACCGGTAGTAGTAATTTTTTGTTTGTTTTGTACCAAGACTCTAAATTTTAACGTTTCGGTTAACGCAATCCTAGGTTAATGTCTGCAGGGATAACTGCTGGATCACGTGCTGAGTACTCGTACTGTAAGTGTTTCGTTATTGGACACTTGTTAATAAGTAGTGATAGACAAACCACCGGGCAAATAAGAGAGTAGTGGGTGGGCTCAGTTACTGCGCAGGCGCAACATATATTTGTTGCAATCAGCTGGTAGAGTTGGTGTAGTCTCACCAATGAGGTGGAGGGATGTGGTGTTTTGATCAAGTGGGAGTTTAAGTTACGTTTATTTATAATCTGCTGTAGTGGGGCGAAGGTCATAACCTCAGATCACATTTTGAAAGTCGATTCAATAGCAGAACTTAAGTTAGTGAGGAATAGGCTTAGCATTTCTGCTGTCCTCCACGAAAAGGACTGCTAAATATTTGTAGTCTAGCGTTAAGCCTACCGCAACAACTCAGTACATAACAGGTGGCACAGCAGTGGTGTAGATCACAGTACCTGTTGTGACGTTCTTGTGAGTGGTGAGGTCTCGACAAGATGGAGGAAGTGACACACTTCGAAAGTTGAGACTGTGTCACAGAATTACGAAATTGTCTACAAAACGAAAAGAAATGGATCTTCTGTGTTGTGAAGGGAATGTTGAAACGAAATCCAATGAGGATTCTGTGCTATGTTCGGACAAAACCCTACAAAATGCACTTCGGTTAGAAGAAAGGTATACGGTTACTTCGTCCTATTTCAATTGCTTTCAAAAGGAACTTAAGCCTTACATGAGAAACGTTGTTACAACTTGGATGTGGGAGGTAATGTTACCTATTTAATTTTACTCTGCAAATTTTCGAGCACGTCCTGCAAAATCTCGTTCATTCCTGATGTTCTGGTACTTTTCAGTGTTAACTAATATTATTAACACTAATAGTAAATGAGTAATAATAGTTAACAGTAAGACACTTGCAAGGTGTTCAGAAGTTATTACTGAATTAGAATGTTTACAGAATATGCTCAGAGTTGATGCTGTGGTGAAATGCGTTCAATCTTACGATTTCTGTACTTTCAACAATATCTATCGTTATTATCTTAAACTTCTGCAAATAAATAAGGAAAACTTAACTTTTCCCATTGTTAAAGTAGTAACTGACTTTTGGGACACTCGAATTCGTTTTTTGTTTCATTCTGAACGTTAGGGTTTTGCCTTTTCATTTCAATTTCTGTTTTAATTGTGATGCTGAGTAACACAAATTGTTAGCATTAAGAAAATATTCTAAACAGGATTATTGGAATGCAGAACAAAGACTTGGAACGTAAGCTACTTCAAACATTAAATTTTTCAATTTATTGAGTTTGTTTTTGAATTTCGCGCAAAGCTACACAAGGGCTATTTGCGCTAGCCGTCCCTAATTTAGCAGTGTAAGACTAGAGGGAAAGGCAGCTAGTTATCACTACCCACCGCCAACTCTTGGGCTACTTTTTTAACGATGAATAGCGGAATTGACTGTAACATTATAAAACCCCTACGGGTGAAAGGGCAAGAGTGTTTGGTGCGACGGGG
This sequence comes from Carcinoscorpius rotundicauda, assembly GCA_011833715.1. NCBI lineage: Eukaryota > Metazoa > Arthropoda > Merostomata > Xiphosura > Limulidae > Carcinoscorpius > Carcinoscorpius rotundicauda. The sequence continues at coordinate 175,891,519 of CM022391.1, read as the reverse complement.
ACTCGAACCCGCGACCCTCAGATTACGAATCGAACTCTCAAGATTAATAAATGTGATTTGTGGATACTTTAAATTACACATAGGTTAGGGGGAGTGCGACTTCATACCCTCTTCTTTTCTCTAAATTATATAATATTGATAATATATTAAAATCCAACTTGTGGAAGACATATTTGGAAAGCTCAGAGGGAAGATTAGAATACCCTCCCCCAACAGTACGTATTTTTTTACTTCGTCTTCTGGTTGAACCAGTAAGTTGTTATTGTTAAAAATGGGACAGTTTTCCCCAACCTATCTGTTACTGTACTAAAATTTAGACAAGTTTTATATTGGATTGACTAAATAAACAATTAATTAACTGCATTTGTAAATGGGGTTGGTATGTCAAGATCAAATTGCTACCGTTTTTTTGTTGTGTTTTTAAAACTATAACAAGGCTTATCAATTTTCAGTTTAATTTATGAAAGATGGTACGACAGTTAATCATACGTACACGTATATATTCCAATTTACTTTATACGGAAATGGACTATCCTGATTATTAGAATAAAATTAATTTTACCTTCACAAGGTGGTTGTTAAGTTCAGTTTTGTTTTCTAATCTGTCATTGTAAGCCGGATAATTTGAATAGTTTAAAACGAGTTTACCATTATAAATAAACTGGAAGAATAATTCATTAATTGAGTTGGTTAGAATACGTTGTTTGACCATCGTTGCAGTTGAAATAGAATTTTCGCAGATATGTTTTATTATAATTTAAGATAAGGAATATCAAATGTTTAGGTTCTACAGGACCACTACATTTGTAAAATAAAGCGTAAAATGTGAGGAAAAGAGAAATTAAATTACAATTCACATTCTAAGAACAAGAGAAGAGTAAGTTGGATTTTATTTATTAAAATGTTTATCACATATTTATTTATTACGTAAACATAACCATTTTTAGAGCCCAAATTGTAATTAAACTACAGCCCTAATTATCAGGGTAAAGGTATCGCATTCAGCGTTACTTTCACTAGATGTGAAAGTCTTTTGTTTTATTCTTGTGGATAGTCAGTCAGCTATTGGTAGATTCCAAAACTACTGATTAGCAAAGACACGATGAAAACGTTTATTGTGCGCATAAATAATAACAACTAGTTGACCCACCCGTTCAACGAACGGGGGAAACATAGAGGCCCCAGAGGCTGACGTGGGGGAGAGGGGTGAAGCTGCAGCCAAACAGAGCGCAGAATTATCCACTCGATTTTGTAAATTGGTTTGTGTGGAATTAGGCACTTTTACACGATGGCTGTCTGCCACGGGTATCGAAACCCGGTTTCTAGCGAAGCGAGTCTCGCTGTGTCACTGGAGGGCTAGCAAAATAGTTATTTTAGTAGCCAATTTTTTTTAAAGCTTCGAGTTTTCCTCCACCTTCTCTTATAAAACTGTTTTAGTTTTGTAAAAACCACGTAAGTGAGGAGTATCTACCTTATTAAAACATAAATTAACTGTTGTCAATAGGGTTCGTTCTGGTTTAGAGCTCTTTAACCCTAACTTGTTTCTCGTGCAATGAAGTGTAACATTTCTCTATTCTGTAAGTTGATTTAAGACTGACCGTTGCTGTTTCAATCTCGAGAACAAATGTCACAGGACTGTTTATCATTAGTTCAATAATAAACAAAAATATAGCATGGTTTACAATTTTACGGTTTGTTTGTTTGGAATTAAGCACAAAGCTGACAACTGTATGAATTATTGCACATTCTTTATTACCCTAATGGACGGTATTTGTCGCTAGTATTAAACCCTGAATTTTAGTATTATAAGCCTAAGACTAAATTTCCGGATTACTTTCGCCAGGAAGGACTTGTTTTACAAGTTTTAAAAACGCTATTTAACGTACTTAAGTTATTGTTTTTGTTTATGAAAATTCAAGTCAGTAAATAATGTAACCGTAATTATCCTATTTATTAATTTAGGAGGCGCACTACAATTATGCCCGTTGAACAAATCACGTCAGTTAACTCGCTGTTCACAAACGTAGCAACAAACTGATGTCAGTTAAAGATAATAACATAATAAGTTTTGTCAAATTGTTTTTAGAGGTTAAACATGAACGTAAGTTGACTTCAGATCTAGTTATCTGATAAAAATACTCTCAACTTTGTAACAAATATCTAATAAATATTGTATTACGTTGCAGTTTTTTACACTTGTCCTTTATTTTGTTTTAAGGTTTGCGAAGATGAACAGTGCCAAAAAGACGTTTTCCCTCTAGCGGTGAATTGTTTGGACAGGTTCCTTTGTGTTGTAGAAATCCGGAAAAGCCAACTTCAACTTGTTGGAGCTGTGTGTTTGTTTTTGGCGTCTAAGGTGCGGCAAACACGACCCATCTTATCAGAGAAACTCTGTGCGTACACGGACAATTCGGTCACATTGGAAGAACTTCTGGTTAGTGTTTGCTTTGGTGTGAAGTTTTTATAGAAGTGTTGTGAAATAAAACGCGTGTGGCGTGCATGGTTTATTTGCTGTTTTATAAAATAGTAATTGCACGCTTCAAGCGAAACCTAATATATTCAAAATTACAATCTAACATTGGTGATACGTAAGTCTTCCCATTGTTTTACATACATGATTTACAATACAAACGAAGATAAATCTGACACACATTTTTTTCTTTTTTTAAAACTCTGATTACGGTATTAACAAATACCTTCCAATTTTGGACAGCATGAAATTTGTCAGTTGAAAAAGAGGGAACATCTAAATATTAAAGTTGCTTCATGTAAAACGACGAAATTCCTGCGTTTATTTTTGAGAACGATTTCTCAGATTATAGAGGGCGTGCATCCCTTCTTGGTGAATATTTAAAGCTATATATATGTACACGTATAATTGTATTTTTTCAGACTTAATTATTTCGGTGCCTGCGATTTTCGTAGCAAGTCTTTCAGGAAATGATAATTACACGCTAACAACCGTGTAAGAAGTGATGTAACTTCCGCTAGGAATAAGCAAATATTGAGCATAAGCGTCTGCGTGTATGTGTATTATAGGTGAACTTACTACCACGTGTTTTTATCCCCAAGGTTCGCTTCTCGCATCACTGTCATTTCTCTGCATGAACGAAAATTGGTTTTGGTTAATGAGATATGGGTGAATGAGTGCCACTGGTTTGCTGTCACCAATAGCCTTTAACATCAAAACTTTACTATGGGAAAGAACACTGACTTGGTTGTCGTGTTCTTTAACTACTTCCTTTGTGCTAAGCCAAATCTTTATATTGTGGCCTCAAGCAAAGTAGTTATTCAAAGATCGTTGCATACATGTATAAACCCCTATAAATTTTATGGTCAGTTGTTGAGTCTCTCGACCAGTAGCAAAAAATTTTGATAAAAACAAACAACGACAAGTTTATAGTTAGTGATATACAGAGAAAAACACGTCACTGTAAAATTAACACAGCTTCATGGTGTCAGAAGTATTTTCTTGTTTTCCAAGTAAGAGTTTATGACAGAGTTTTTAAATATTTAACTGATAAAGTCTGATAAAGTACCACCTGAGCTTACAAACAACAAATATACAACTTTTAAAATTATATGGTAAATTATTTTTAATGTCTTTGCTGTAAAGATGGCCGTTGACGAACTGTGTTGTATAAAGTTTGTTTTCAGTGTGTCTTAAAAAGTTACCATTAGAACATACTATTAGTGAATTTACTCATATTAAACAAAAATCCCCATGGACTGGAATATGACTGTTACTGTAACTACAATCACTGTCGGTTACGAAAATAAATTGTTTTACGTAGCTGGCACATTTTTACTTTTATTACATCGCATAAAGCGCGCCATAGAGATTTAGAACGAATAGCTAAATAATCTAGTAAGCTTATGATTTTATTCGATTGAACAAAAGCACTTTGAACACTATCGAAACTGGAAAACATTTTCGTGGACTTGTACGTCATTTGTTAAGTAGACAGACGTTCAAGGTCATAGGTTTTAGTCACTGTAATCTGAAGGTGTAAGGGTACACGAGTCAGATCATACGTCATGTAGCAACTCAACAAATATTGTACTGTGAAGGAGGCACGTGCCTAATTTATGCGGTGACGTTACTATAGACTTCGAGACTCCCTTTGTTCCGTCCAGTGATTTTTCACTTAAGACCCTGCATCAAATGCATTGGAAATTAAAACCACTGTATCCGTTGTTCGAAACTTGAAGTTTTCCTGTTTTATACTTTTTTCTTGCACATTGTAAAGTATGTATCAACATTTCTAACTGCCTCTTCAGTCATAAATAATTTAAACTTCATCAAAAGTGTGTTCGTCAGGAACTGAGTCAAGTGCGTGGTTTAATTTTCTCGTGATGTTTCTCGTGATGCTGGTTCGTCTGTGAAATACAAAGTTACAGCGCAACACATTGATTTTGTACCAAACACCCATCATTGAAGTTGCTTACTTTTCCAAATTGGGATTTTTTTTTTTAAAACTGATGTTACTACAAGTTGGCAACTTAAATCTTCTTAGTCAGAAACAAGATATTAAAAAAAAATAAACAAAAACCAAAAGTTGATATTTCTAGTGAAAAGCAAATATAATTTCTTTTTTTTTTGGGGGGGGGGTAACGAAACCGTCGAAAACATGTTTTGGTGAACTAGCGGACGAAAAATAACTCGCGTTCATTTTAGATTTAAATAAGTGACTTTTATACATGTAAAAATTTGTGTTTTAATACAGAAAGAGAAAATATATAAAGATTACACGATAATACCATTTTTCATTGAGAATTTACCCTTAGTTTAAGAAACAAGGGTAACGTAATACGGTTAGCTTTTTACTTCAAGTTTACGCCAGGGCTATCAGATTTGTGGTTTGTAATAACTGAACTTCTTTCTTGTTTCTAATATGAGGGTTGCGGGTTCGAATCCCTGTCACACCAAATATGATCGCCCTTTCAGCCGTGGGGGCGTCATAAAGTAACGGTCAATCCCACTCTTCGTTGGTAAAAGAGTATCTCAAGAGTTGGCGGTGATAACTAGCTGCCTTCCCTCTAGTCTTACACTGCTGTTAGGATGTTCATTGCGAGTGAGTACTGACTGTGATAGGGGTCTTGTGAAAAGGAATTGATTCCCGATCAGTATGGGTCTCGTCTTAAAAAGGTCAACGTTTCATGTAGTATTCTGTGTCATCTTGCATTTCATTCATCAGTTAGTGTCTGGTGTTCTATAATGCTCTTTGTGAGCATGTTTCACCCGGCGAATAGACCCGTATTTTGTATTTATAATTTCGTCACATTTTTAGCAGAACGTAATATGTTTAAAGAATCATTCTTAAGCAAGCTGATGCATCTTATTTTTAATACTTACATGTTTCTATAATCGTCCGTATTTAAAGAAGCTTTTGGTAATTGAAATCTTGGGCCACCTTGAGAACCTTTATTTTTAAAACGTATGTGTTAACAGTGTTCCTCAAATAATCCAACCATGGTTTCTCAACGTGGTCTGTTTTCATACGTATATCACAAGAGATAGCTGTTGTTTTTAGTATTAAATCGTGAACCAGTCGGTGAGTTTGTAAGTCGTGCAGGGTACAAATGTTTAAATCTTTTAAATTTGTAACTAATAATACATGAATATGTTTTAGTATGACAGCGACTAGTTTAAATACTTGTAACGATTAATACATGAACGTGTATGTATGTGTGTGTTTTCACTTTATCAAATCAAATAGATACGTGAAAAAATAGCTTGTAATGAAGACAGTTTTATTTGATATAAAAATCTTATTAGGAGTTACTGAAAACTTTTGGAAATGCGTCATTGATTATATAAAAACAAGCGTTCCAATTCAGTCTCGGAACAACAAGACATTAGTTATGTGTCTGTAGGGATGAAGTAAAGATTTAAAATGGGAATAAACTTTCCCACAATTTTTGAACCGTTATTAGGAGATAATTTTCTAATGTTTCTATCAGGTTGGTTTGTGTTTAGGTTAAAACCTTTTACACGATTTTGAAATATATCAAAATAATTAGACGCTTTCAATCATATTGTGAACCGTTGTTTTTATAATATGTACTTTTCCAAGATTTCCATACACAAATTTGTAAAATTCATATTTTAATTACACAAAATAGACTTGTGCCAGGTAATCGTTTTTGGTACTTAATGAATAAAAAGAATGTAATGTGGTCTGATGGGTTGAGTTTCACTTACCGTACAGTATAACAGGTACTTCTGTTGCTACAACTTTAAGTTGCTGGAAGTAGTGTAATGGTGTGGGAAACGTTCTCATGGTCGGGGTTTGGTGTTTAAGTTCTCTAGAGGTCGAATAACGTCCAGAAAGACGAGGGGTTTTTAACAAGATAATGTAATTCATCATTCACCACTCTGGAATCCCATGGAATTTGAAGAAAATGACAAAACGGTTATCGGATCTCAACATCGGAACCTGACGATGATCGAAGAAGGTCCAAACATTGTTCGCTCTTCTATTTAAAATATTTTCTCAACCCAAACGAGCCGTTTTTGCATATAAAAGGATCTGAACATTATTGAGCATCGTTTGGGCCATCTTGAACGTCCCCATTTGCCACGCCATTCCTCTGTCACAGTTTGTAAAGCAATATCAGACCCTGTGCATTTCTTTACTTCCCGAAAATGAGAAACAGTTGAACAAGATACGTTCAGGAACTTTAGGACACTATGCCAAACCGAACTCAGTCCGTTATCTCGGTGAAGGTTATACAAATATGGTTAGGTGGAAACCAGTTAAGAGTTTTATTCAATATTCTGATTCTAGTGTTTAATATATTTATTTATGAAATTCATATATGAAAATATTAAACACTGGAGAAGAGTTTTTTTCGGGGGGAGGAGGATCGGTAATTTAGAAAGAAATGCTGCATATTACGTTTATAAAACTGTCGAATATGAAAAGAAATTCGAGTATAGTTTCTCACGTTTTCTTTCTGTTGATGTGAATCCGTAACTACAAAAGTGTTTGGGTTATCGAAAGTGTGTGTGTGTGTGTGGGGGGGAGATGTATCTTGACTATGTTACTTCATGTTAGCCACGAGCTAGCATGTTGCAAGTCTGAGACAAGGTGTTTTTTTTTTATTTGTCTTATAACAAGAAGTGCTTGCGTTGAGATTTAATTTGTGTGAAAAATAGTTTATAAAATAACCTTTTTAATTAATTAATTAAATAATTAATACTTTAGAAAAAGTATAGAAAGATTCTGAAGTTGAAATCTTTTATTTCAGAACTGGGAACTTCTTGTGCTGAGCAGGTTAAAATGGGATATTTCTTCTGTTGTACCGAATGATTTCATAGAACCGATCTTTCAGCAGCTTTCGCTCTCTAAAGGGTCTGAGGTAGCAAGAAGTCATGCTGAAACTTTCATTGACTTGTGCTGCATAGGTAAGGTATTTTACGTTTTATCTTTTGTGGGAGGTGTTTTAATGCTATTTGAGTGAAAAATTATTGGTTGTAAAAAAAATTGAGTTCAGAAAAAATTAAATCGGGGAATGGTTCTAATTTCTGAGGATGCTTTAATTAATTAAATAATTAATATAATTATTATGTAATTATAATTAAATACATTAAATTAATATAATTATTATTATATAATGATATTGTAATTATAATTTAAATAAATTTGAACAATTAATCACGGTCAAGATTAATTTTATTCATTCAATTTTATTCATTTTCTATTTTTAACACATCTTAACATTTGTCTTCGCAAGTCTTCTCTAAACCGTGTGTGTGTGTGTAATATATTTTTTTATTTATTTGTTTTTGCCCCCAATTGGCTCAACGGTACAGTTACAAAATTATTCTGTTAAGCTTTGTGCTTACCTACAAATAGTATTAGTATTTTGGACAGATACCATATTCATAAAAAACATTATTATATTTAGCTATTTGTATTACATTTGTGAAATAATAGCTTCCAAAAGTTACATTATGTACTGTCCTAATATATTACAATATAACGATACGAATTGAGTTTCGTTTTCAATATTTCGGTGTTTGAACTTCCTCTAAAATTACGAAGTACAAGGACGTGTGTGGCCGTAATAAAAAAACTCCACTTATTAAAGTATGTTTTTACTGTTTACTCTGTTTGGATTGTGGATATTACGTTTTTAATTTAGTAACTTGGTTATTTTCTTATTCGAAAAAATAACTTTTTAACACTCGTTAAAAGAATGGTCATAATTCGTAAAAAGTTTTAATTAAAAATTTCCATCTCGACTTAGGTTTAATGGGTTGTTAAAACTTTAACCATTTGGATTACTTTATTGATTAATCTTATTTTGTATGAATTAAACGCTTATTTTTTTATTCAGAAGTAAATCTTGGCAAAAATTCGAATGACATTAATATTGGATTTTCTTTTTTTAACTCTTCAATGCTCTACATAGGCTTAGCAAAATTCTAACCAAACCCTGATTTTTTTTTTATTCATTGTTAGTAGTGCGTGATTCAGACCTGCTGGTTTATTGCTGAGAACTGATATTTGTTATAATTAATATTTCACTGCTATAATTGTAAAACTTTTTTATTCTACTGTAGACAGATATAGTTCTGGTAATTTGAGTGACCACGTGGTATAAAATCTGCCCAATAGGTATTAACATAGTTTTTGCTGGCGGTGGTTATGTTTTCATTCCTGTGTGTGTATTTATTAGTAATATTACTCGGAAACGGTTGAATGGATTTGGACAAAAGTTTGAATATGTTTGAAATATGACCTGACTTAGAAGTGATTAGTTTTCTAAGGGTTATTGTCAGAGTTTAAGGTCACGAAAATCTGTCTACGTGTTGATCGATTTTTCGCACTATTTTTGATATCAACGGACACATTTTATATTTCTGAGGGCCGAGTATGATCGATGCGCGTGAGTGGGTATACGCTCTATTGGGTGCCCCCAGTTTTGTTTGTGAATGTGATTTATAATTTGGTCTGTAGGGTGAATATTAGGCCTAGCATTTACCATACAGTGATATTGCCAAAACTTGTTAACTGAACACGTTAATTAAAATTATCCGAGCAATTTGGTCAGTAACGTAACATGGTGGTTATATAATGGGTAAGTAATTTCCACTAACATCTGACAATGTTTTCCGGGTCGCGATACGATTTCGGCTCTTTGTGGTTGTGTCACTCCTCCACGCTAATGGCTGAACGGTGTGTTTGAAGTCTTGTAATCAAAACAAACCTTGTGGTTGCGTTTTATAATTGAGTAGGCCTATCACACGACCATTCTAATAAGAAAAAAAAAAGCCCCCATATTTGTAATTTATCTTTGAGCATAAGAGGCTTAACTGTTTGAGACTAAGCCTAAATATTGATGGAATAAGGAAACGAAGTTGAGGAGCTTTCTTTTTCTCTTTCCAATAAACAGTTTGTGCGATTTTTCACGCTGTTTTTACTTAAAAGATATTAACCTTCTTTATTGTTCATAACTGTCGAGAAAAACGACAAAGGTGGAGATACTTACCGTGTAGTAAGTTTCGTTATTATTATTAACTGCAAAATAGTGTTAAATAGCCATCAGAAAAACTTTGTACCGAAAGCAGTGAAAACCGTCCTTATTGCCACAGGCCTATTTTATATTTTCGAAACCTGCCTAAAAGTAACGAAATTAAAGACGAGAAACCGAATCCCGATGAATTGAAAATAAAACGGTTCGTTTCTTAATAAAAGGCCTCGGTCGCATCATCACGGAAGGCTGCGATTTGCTGTTAACGCGCAATCTTTGAAACGCCTGTTTATATTCGAACCTGTTATCTTCCATTCTTCTCGGGCAACTGTAGTTTCCAAGTGGCGGGTTAAAAAATGAACGAAGAACACAGCGTGTCGTACTCTTACACGCGGGAAATATTACCCCCAGGAACAAAAGTGCTGAAATTTCCAGATAAAAATCAAACCGGGATCCTGGACTGTCATTTACGTATTTGAAATGCCAACACTTTGAAAAAAACAAACAAACTATTTTTATTTCTCCATGTAGCTGTGCTAATAATTTCTTATGAAGGATCTTTCATAGTTAGAGCATGGTAAAGTGTATCAGTGGACCTCTAGTTCTACAACGTGTGAATCATTTGAGAAGTACGCAATTTTTCTTTTGACCGTGTATGTGTTTTCCTCTATATGAAATGTTAAATATCGTAGCCTATTGGCCTTTAAACAGATTTTGGTTTCGAGAAAAAGCATGTTTTGTTATTTTTAAGATTTATATTGTTTTAACATGAATTTAGTCACAGTACCTTCGATTATTCTTTTATGGACTGTTTGCCTTAAGATCAGACGAGAGGACACGAAACGTCATCCACTTGAAGATTTGAGGTTGATGTAATACTGGAGATATTCGATTTCAAGTAGTAATGTTTCCGAATTAACGAATGAGATAAATGGTACAGACGGCAGCGAAAGTCTTACAAAAAAAATCCCTGCTGGGTGGGGGCTGTTATTCATTTGTTACTGTCACTCATATCTTCCCTGTTTTTGTGTGACTATGAAACAAGGGCAGAGATGGGATGGGGTTCGTGCATGACAGAGCACATCGCTTAAACCAGCCCACACACAGATTCAACCAGAACAGCTCTCTTTGTGAAGGGAACATGATTTTTTTCAAACTCAAATCAGTTAGAACAAATGCTCCGCAGTACTGTGTAACTACTCACCCTGACAATCTACGCCCTAACAAACAAAAGAAAACATTCTTTTTGTTGTTGTTGCATATCATAACACTAATTCATATCTTAAGTAAAACAGTCCAGTTATAAATACCATATTTTTACACAAAATGTTGAGTGGATATAAATTAGCCTTAAGAAGAACCGGAAATGTCTCTAAGAATAACGCGTTGAAATAGATGAACAAAGAGCGCTGCGTTTGATTATTTAGGTTTGTTGTAGAGAACGTAACAGGTGTGCTATTCTCAACCCAAACTGGAGTTACCGAATTCAACAGGTGAGTTAAGAAGCTTTCAAAACGAGTGCTTTAAATGCCTTGATTGCACAGTGCAAAATACTCACTCGTTCAACAAAAAATGAGAGATGGGGACTAGAAGCAGATGTTTCACGAGGAATCAAAAAGTCACTAATTGACAACGTCAGGAGGTAAGTTTAGCTCGTAAAAGTGTTTCAATCAAATGAAAACTGGTAACTGGACTTGATGAGAACAGATTTTGAAGAAAGAGCTTCGCAGGATGTGAATACAAAGACAAATCCACCCAAGAACCAGTTTTATGCCATGGTACCGGTTAAGCCCCATAAAATGAAAAGGGGAACCAGAGTTCCAGCTTCTATCTTCACATGCAACCATTTTTCCAGACAACCCTCTGGAATAAACTTTATAACCTCTCCGAACAGCAACTCAGGTGTGACATTAGATAAAGCCTAGGTTGAGTTATGTTACAACAAGATCAGCGGAATTCAAGGTTATACACATCCTGTTTGGATGGAACATGTAACCCCCCCTGCATGTTGTGTACTGTAACCTGTATTATTATTCATCTTTAATCTGTTCGAATAGAAATACTATTGTAACGGCTTCTATTGTTTAGCGACTTTTTTTTTTTTTTTGGAACATTTGAATGCGATTACATAGTTCAAACCACTGAGTGATAACAAAACATTTTTTGGAACATTTGAATGTGATTACATAGTTCAAACCACTGAGTGATAACCAAAACATTTTTTCTTCGACTGCAAGATCTACAACTTGTGCAAAATTCCATGTGTGTTAGACATTGTTCGGATAGGCCTAAATCTACAAATAAACAATGCGTCAGTAACAATTACATTACAAAGCCAGAGGTCAGTAAACAAACTCGATCTGGCCTTGCATGGCCATTTGATTAGGGCGTTCGATTCGCAGTCCCAGAGGCATGGGTTCAAATCCCTGTCACACCACACAATCCCTTTCTTTCAGCCATGGGAGCGTTATAATGTGGTGGTCAATCCCACTGCTCGTTGGTAAAAGAGTAGCCCAAGAGTTGACGTTGGGTGGTGATGACTAGCTGCCTTCCCTCTAGTCTTACGCTGCTAAATTAGGGACGGCTAATGCATAAATTCTTCGTGTAGCTTTGCGCAAAATTCAAAAACAAGCAAACAAACGCGCCTTCGTTTACTGTGAAATCATAATATGAACTTTGTAGTTTGTGGAGCCACGCGCTCGTCATGCGACGTGCAAACACATGCCAAAAGAGCGACACGAATATTTTAATGAAAAATGCAGTTTATAGTAATGCATTCATACATGATCTATGAATCTTGTTACCTTGTTATATTTCGTGTCACACACATTAAACAGCAGGTTAAACTCAGTCATGGCTATTTGTAACCGAAGTTATAAATAAAAAAGGTCAAAGCGAGTCTTATTTTAATGTTACGATTATGTATGTATTATGTTAATGTATGATACAGATGTATGTATTATGTCAATGTATGGTACAGACGTAGGGTTAGAAGAAATGTTAAGTTTTTTTTTTTTCTCAAATACTCCATTCTTTCTTTCGAGCACTTGTATGCTAACACGAACAAGCTATTTACCAGACTAAAAATATATAACAATGTATAAACAAATCCTACAGTAATGGTAATTACCAGAACTATTATCTGTTAAAATGGTAGCAATTTGGCAACTTTGTTTTAAATGCGAAGCTACATAATGGGGTATTCGCATTCTGCACCTCCCCCCATTTCCCGTGAGTTCAATGATCTACAACAGTAAAATTCGGGGTTTAGTCACTTACTGGTGACACAACAATTAATTCATTGGGGTTTTGTTCTAAAACAATTTTAAACCGCTGGCCCACTGGTGATCAGAATAAAATTAGTTTTATAAGTGAAATGTGGAGGTAGTCCTAGAGCAAGTTCGGGGTGAAATGTGGAGGTAGTCCTCGAGCAAGTTAGGGGTGAAATGTGGAGGTTGTCCTCGAGCAAGTTATGGTTTACGTTTTCAAACTACTTTTCCTCTTTCTTCACAAAATATTACAGCAGCTCAAAATATTCTTGACATGGTAAAGCGTGTTGAGGCGTGCGATTCGTAATCTGAGGGTCGCGGGTCCGAATCACCGTCGCGCCAGACATGCCCGCCCTTTTAGCCGTGGGGGGCGTTATTATGTCACGGTCAATCTCACTATTCGTTGGTAAAAGAGTAGCCCAAGAGTTAGCGGTGGGTGGTGATGACTAGCTGCCTTCCCTCTGGTCTTACACTGCTAAATTAGGGACGGCTAGCACAGATAGCCCTCGAGAAGCTTTCTGCGAAATTCCAAAACAAAGAAACAAATAATTTTATGTTCACCTGTTTTCTACGCCAGCGTTTTCTTGATGTTTATTTGTAGACACTGAACATTTTTATATGTAGGCGTCTCTCGTTTAACACAACATATTTTAACAGCTGGCTGTTGGTCCCACATGTTCCAATTTGATATACTGATGTTAAATACGGATCAATCTTACAAATCACAAATGTTCTCGTGTGTTGGCAAGTGTCTTCCAGTGATTAGGTGAACGTCTTCGTTTTGCGTGTCCCTGACATTTTAAGGGAAGAGTGGAGGCTGAATGAAAACGAAAAGAGTCGATGAACTTCGGTTTGTACATCGTAGAAACAACCGATCGTACGAGTGAGTTCTCGAGATCTGTTTTATTTGTGCTAGCCTGTTTCGCTGCTTTTAATGACTTCTGTGAAATTCCGTCCCTGTGTGTGTGCGCGCGCGCGCCCATGGTTACTAGACTGGATGTGTATACGGAGTAATTGATATGAAGCGCCTGAATAGTCATGTGACCATTTGTTATAAGTTCTTGAGGGTAAGAAAAACTTTGTACAGATATTGCAGTATATATACATTATCTAACCCATTTAGTTTAGACGTTACAAAAAAAAAAAAGCTTTGATAGGAGGCAAATTGTATGCGATGATTTGGGTTGTCAAAATATTTGGATATTGTACATGATAACACGTGTGGTGTATGTTAGTGTTGCAATTAAATAAATGAGCTCAAACAGCAAATTAAATAGGAGGCTACTTTTGTTTTCACAACGAAATGAGCTGTATTAACATCTACCAGTATGCTGCAACGTTTTAAGAAACAATGGATAATATCAAAATCCAGCAACGTTCATATAAAAAAACATTCTCCGGAAAATAAAAAAGTACAGGGCTCGTGAAAGATATTAAGAAAATTAAAGATAAATTTAACTTATCAGTGGACGTCAAGGTTAAATTGTTTACCTGAGGTTGTAGAAAAATAAAAACGCATGAATTAAGAAAGTTAAAAAAAAACTCTTAACATATTCCTTTTAGGATTTTTTTGTTGATTCCATCATTGGATATCCCCTGGCATGGGCGAGCGCGTTAAGGCGTGCACTCGTGATCCGAATGTCGCGGGTTCGCGCCTGCGTCGGGCTAAACATGCTCGCCCTCCTAGCCGTGGGTGTGTATAATGTGACGGTCAATCCCACTATTCGTTGGTAAAAGAGTAGCCCAAGAGTTGGCGGTGGGTGGTGATGACTAGTTACCTTCCCTCTAGTCTTACACTGCAAAATTAGGGACGGCTAGCACAGATAGCACTCGAGTAGCTTTGTGCGAATTTCCAAAAAAACAAACAAACCCCTCAATTGATCCACTAACAAAGGCCTTGTGGTTCAGTATAACTTCAGTAACATTCAAAATTTAACACGGAAGTTTTGCGAGGCGTTGAACACGAAAGTTCATTTCTATAACATTGGTCAAGCTGCTCCAGTGGAATCAGTGTCGCGTGTTTTATGGTTGTTGTTACGGTCTTGTTTTCACACCTCAAGAATTGTAACATCGTGTAGCGTCATTCGATAAAAACGATAATTTCAAAACGTAATCAAATGTACAAACAAACGTAGACCCTCAGCGGTCGAGATTAAAGTTACCGTATTTCATTTCCTCCATCTTAAGGAGCGTACTTTCTCACAATATACGAGACACCAGGAATGTCTGTTACCCACCTGTTACTCTGTAGACGCTTAATGTTAAAGGTTACGATTACCCCCACTTTAACCCATCGTAACCGTTTCTTTGTCCTATTTCCTTTCGATTGACTTGCCGTGTTGCTGTTTGGTTGATTCATAGCAAACGCAGAAAAAGCCGTACAACGAAGTGCGAACTCCATAGTGTTATGAGATAATGTAGCTATACATTTTGAGATTAAAATAACGGGCTTGTTCAGTGAGCGTTTACTCTCGTCGTCATAAAAAAACAAACAGAACAAAAACAAAAACACTGGCTGGCGGGCGCTTAAGATTATCTTACAAATAAGCACCCTCTACAGTCAAATAGAAGAACTGAAATGTTAGTGGAAATGCAGCTTGTACGTGGGTACCAGCGATGTTTACTTACACAAGTTTGTTCACTTTTCACTTTGTTGTTGTACACGTTATCGAAGTTCGTTTTACAGCTAACTTGTGAATAATTCACTGTTGTAAAGTCACTCGAAGACAACCGCAACATTGGAAATCCAAAGCTTCTAGCGAAATTAACACAAGAATTGAGATGTTTTAGCAATCATTTTCTGTTGAAGTGTTGGTCAACGAACAGTGTTAATACTTCACTGCTAAGGATTACAATAGCTGGACTGAATTACGTGCCTTATAATCTGTCACTGAAGTGGGAACGACTTTGAACTCCGTAGCTTCGGGTGGGAGAACTGGCGTTGAAATGTTAAACGTAAATTTGGAGGAACTAATTGCTAACCGTATAAACGAAGATAACCCCCGTGAATCTTTGCGCGAAATTCCAAAACCAACAGATAGTACCGACCACACTGACAATTAAGTTTGGAAATCGAATTTTACTTTTCCATATCTGCTACTTCTTGTCTCTCTCTCTCCGGGTAGTACGAAATACTGACTTTTTTAATAGACGTCGCATTTTGTACATTATGTGTAATCGTGATTAGTTACTCTATGAAACTTTAACAATTGTCACCATAGCAACATCATAGGTTGAAGGACGTACTTGGTTCTACAGGTTCTGTTGGATCTAAAGACGATACCGTATGTGGGTTGCAGCCGATTATTTTCCCAGGCCCTCACACGTTGCTCCTCGGGTCCTTGGAATAGTGAAGAAGGGTCACGCCCGCCGGTTTATCGTCAGACCCACAACTTGTGAAACTTGATACATGAAGGTGATCTTAGTTGGACTTGCACATGTGTACACTCACTGTACGGTTTTCTTAATACACTGGTTTTACTCCCTTGGAGAGTGCAAGCGTTTGTGACGCACGCACACACAAACACACATATTACCGCGTGTGTGTTTGTTATCTGTACTTGATTTTGATATTAGTCTATGTTAATTCTTATTTTATAAGAACCACTAGATGGCGCTAAACGCTTGATTTTTAGTAATGAACACTAAAATGTCTTTAGCTCCCAGTATTTTATTTTATTTTTATCGTATAGTTAACAAAGTACGAAGTTTTTTCTTCTCTGTGTGGTACTTTATTTCATGCTGTCGAGTAAAAACCTCTCGGACATTGGATTTTTGTGAATTTGTATTGTAAACCTCGTGCAGGTCCAGCAAGCTCACTTGTAAGAGATAATATACCGTAGTGCTTAATTTGCATGTATTCTGGGCTTTAAAATTACTTTGTAGGTCCATTATGTCTTTCATGTGATGACATGGAGTTTAAAAGTTGGAATAACTTCAAACAAATATCTGGGGCACGTGCTTTGAAGCTGTAGAAAAAAAAATGTAAGGGACTGATTGTGCTACGGAAGTTAATCTGGGCATACAGTGTTCCCTCGCCACTTCGCGGGCTCGGCCGACCCCCCCCCACATATATATATATATATATATATATATAAAATAATAAACATTAAATCTAAAATATAGCATTAAATACCATTAAAATATTAAAAATAAATATAATTAATAGTGTAAAGAAAAAAACAGGTACATTTTGAGATATAAACATATATTTGAGTTTATAACAGCGTAAAAATGGAAACAGAACCAACTGGAAAGGCTATAGATGTACGCATTGTGCGTCTGCGAAGGCTACGCGAGATCAGCTTCATGGCGTAGCGATGTGCAAGACGGGCTATGATTGGTGCAGAAATGAAAGACGGCCAATGACAGCTATCCATTTTGATTGTCTTTCACCATTGCTACGCGTCTTCAAAATGTTCATAAGGCATTGCAAGAGATGAAGCCCTGCACCGTTAATGCAAGCTGGAAGAAGTGGCCTAAGGTTGTGTACGACGACAAGGGATTCACGTCTGAAGAAATCCAACACTCGACTGTTCAAAAAGCTGTGCAATTAGCCTCGTTAATAAATGGTGAAGGATTTGCCGATATGACGAAGGAAGACGTAGATGAACTGATTGACTTAGAATCCGAACCACTCGCCGACCAAGACTTAGAAGCACTGACGAAGTCTGCTGCCGAGGAAGACGACGAAGAGGAAACACCGAAAGAAGCCGAGGAAACAATCGAGCAAAGTGGATGGTCGTTAGAGTGGTTAGGTAAACTAATGAAACTAATTAACGAAGTGAAGGAGTGCTCACAGGAATGGGACAACGATATGGTTCGATCAGTACAATTTTGCAATAAAATAGAAGAACTGATGACTCCTTATCAAATGATTTTCGATAGGCTAAAGAGGCAGAGAAAACAACTGCCAATAACTATGTTTTTCCAGCCGAGCAAGAAAGAAAGGGTACCGGTGGCAAGTACTGTTCCTGAAGTTGTAACGACCGACGAAGAAATTGCCGATTCACCTTCCACAGAAGAGGAAGTGGTGTCCCCCGAAAAGACACCACCTGCTGAAGATATGTAATTTTTAATTTTAAGGCTTAATATCTTAATTGTTCTTATTATTTCAGCAATAATGAACAGTATTGTAATGGGAGGGTTAAATAGTTGTACAGAGAGGGTTTTAAAAGTCTAAATGCACATAAATATATACGTAAAAATCGGCGATCCCACTTCGCGGAAAATCTCCTTTCGCGGGGGGTTTTGGAACGCATCTACCGCGATACACGAGGCAACACTGTATTGGTTTTCTGAACCCAAGGAACCCCCCTCGGTGACTCATTTGTAAGTCTCAGTACTTATAAAATTGAGTTTTATTGCCTCTAGTGGTCAGAGGACACGTCCATTGTGCTTAACAAACAGGCGAGCTTAAGAAAAATTAAACCGAAGACCGAGTTATTGAATATTATTCTCCAATGTACTTTTTTTCATTATTTTCCGTTGAATTATATTTTAAGCTGGTGATAATAAAATGGGAAGAGTGTATTTAATGAAGACGAAATCCAGAAATTAAAAGGGAAAACACTGATTATGTAAATTAACGATTTTTTTACTAATGTTTATCAGGGCTAAACTTTCCCCAGTGATTCTAAACTTAATTCACATATTATTAGTACTTACTTCTACCACCAGGGGTTGTAAATTACTTTTTAAATTTTACTTTTAATTTTTGTTCTTCTGTGTTCGTACATGGGATTACTATTTTGTTTGCCAACTGGTATAAGTTTTGAACTAATAGTGCATTATAGGAAAGCCTCGAAGTCAGTCACGTGCCTTTCACTAGCGCGCTGAACACAGCGTAGCTTGGTGTGAAACATTTTGTACGCCACCTGCACTGGATTTGGCCATAGTTGGTGTTGTATGATATTGACGTTCGTTAGCGCCTACGTATTTAATTTTGTTTTTAATGGGGAAAGTACCGAAGATAAGATCTGAAAACACGCACACACGACAGTTAGCGTCAACGAAGAAAAAGCATTGGTGTTGACGTTTCTTAAAATGTTCTTCAACTCGTGTCCTCAGTACAAATAATGGAATATTAAATTATTTCTTAAACATGGAAAACTGAAAAAAGCGCTTTGACATGTACA
Organism: Carcinoscorpius rotundicauda; assembly: GCA_011833715.1. Classification (NCBI taxonomy): domain Eukaryota; kingdom Metazoa; phylum Arthropoda; class Merostomata; order Xiphosura; family Limulidae; genus Carcinoscorpius; species Carcinoscorpius rotundicauda. The sequence goes on along the minus strand of CM022391.1, from coordinate 175,872,630 downwards.
AAAGCACAGAACTTGTATATTAGATAGTTGAAAATGGGGGGGGGACAACTCGCTTTAAAATCGCACGTCGTATTAATGGTCTGAAATGTTTATTATTATAATTTATTTTAATGGATTCAGTTTGACGCATTTATTACTTACTGAATACTTCTGAAATGGATAGAGAATGTTTTTTTAGTGTTTTACCGTGTTGAGAAAGTGTTTGCTTGCAGTTAAGGACAAAGCTTATACAATGGGCTGTTAGTCTTCTGCCCATCACGGGTATCGTAACCCGGTTTATAGGGTTATAAGTCCGCAGACATACCGCCGTGTCACCAGGGGGAGGGCTAAAAGATGTGCTGAAGTATTTTACAGACGTAACAACATTTGTTAAGAAGTGTTTTTCAACCTGAACAGCACCGCTTACGATTCATTCGTTCAGATTTGGGCAAATAATATTGCCCTAATTTAGAATTCCTGACCAAAGGAAGGGAAACGACTTCCCAGTACTAGCCGCTTACACAACTTAACTATGTTTTTTTAGTTCCATGATGCATACACAGTGACCGTTTCCGAAACGTCCACGTACTTTTAACCGCATGTTTCCAGGTGGTTTACGCACTTGAAACAATAAAGACTGAACGTAGTTTAATCCATTACATCTGTATCCTCAAAATAATCGACAAGACTCAAAGAAATCAAGTTTGGTACAACGATACACTTGTAACGGACCGGTATGTCGGCGCACATTTTAATATGTACCCTGACTGCGAATCTGATGATTCGCTGTTCGCGACCTGTTAACGCGAAAATTTTTTCTCTGCACTGTACCTTTGTTGGCTCGCTTTAAGCCTGATGTTAAATCCCACTATTCGATGAGACAAGAATTTTACACCCAGTGCTGTGTTGTCGATAGAGTGTTGCTAATATGTTGCTTCCCCCACCCCCGGGATTAATGTTAAAAGTTGTGGGTGGGTATGTTCTATAGAATTGTGTGAAATTCTGAAACTAACAAAACATTTTTACCATCCGCAATTGTTTATACACTTACAATGGTCGTCAAATCTCCTGATTGGCGACTCATTCATGGCAGGGTAGTTTATTATAGCATGTTGTTGCACTCTTAGATGTCAGGTTTCCAGCTCGTCGGCCTTCCATTGCAACTCTGTTAAGTTACTAATGCATTTATAACGTTTAAATTCGGGGTTCTATCGGACAAAACGCAAATACACTACTGCAAATATACGCTTGACAACAAACAATTTTCTCTCTAAATGCAGATCGCGTGTATAACGTTTATTTGCTGTTAAGCGCAAAGCTATATAATTTATTAACTGTACCATGACAACAACGAATATCGAAACCCGAATTTTAGCGTTGATGAGAGCATATTTGCTGGTTAATTTCTCGTGTGGTGAGAAAATTGCTGTTGCTAACGTGTGCAACAAGCAATTGAAAGTTTTCAAAGTTTCTACCAGGAGGTCGCTTGGATACAGTAATATTACATTAAGGGTGTGAGATAACATAAAAAAACAAACAACATCCACATAAATCAACTAGAAAGTAAATAATGTGCAATAAACATTAATTTTACCAAAATATATTTTATGTTTAAGGATAAGTTTTTCCAAACGTTTGTCAAGGATAAAACTGCCTTACATTCCTAAATTAGGGATAAAATACCCTGAAATGACGTGTTTCCCAGTGTGTTGAATAATATTTAGGCTTGCTTTTAGGTGAACTATTTTTATTATTCATTATTTAACTTAAAGTTCCACCAAATATGCTCGTCATTTTAGTTATGTGGGCGTTATAATGTAACGATAAATCCCACTGTCCGTTGGTAAAAGAGTAGCTGAAGAGTTGGCGATGAATGATGATGACCAGCTCCCTTTCCTCTAGTCTTAACACTGCTAACTTGGGGTCAGCTAGTGCAGATAACTCTCGTGTAACTTTGCGCGAACAAACACTGTCAGTACAATTGTAAGAGTTTTGTAATAACACTAAAACGGCTAGATTCTCGTGATCAAGAATATTTGGAAAGGCAATTGGGTTTCAACCTTATTATTGCGGACTATTGTGAAATGTACTGATATTTGAATATTCAACACGCTCAATGCAGTCTCGTACTTCATCACGTTTTTGAATGAATAGTCCGGTAGGGGCGCTTTAAATTTCCACAAGCTGAAAAATCTAAGAAAAAGAGTCTGATATTCTTCTGCTCTTTGCATCAAATGTTATAGGCACCTATTGTGGACAGCGGCAGCTTTGGACTATTCCTATTCACGAACCTCATTCCGTTTTCAAGCACATGAAAGATTCGTGAAACAATCGCCCAAAACTGCACATTCACTTAATAGAGGGCGTGGGAAAGAAAGTAAATCACGTACAAACCAGACTCCCTGCTGGTAACTGTGGATGAGACACGTAAAGAAATAAAAAAACGCCCATCACATGTTTTTTTTTTGGTAAAGTGTTTGTGCCGTAGAAGAGTTATTGTAAAATCCACGGGTTAAGACTTCTTGTCTGGAAAGTTTGTTAACAAGGAAAGTAATTACGAAGAGTCTGTAAGAAATACCGACGTCATAAATGTTTTTTTTAATTTTCAACTTTGTGGTTGTAGCTTCTTATAGCAATAAATATCTCTAGAAGATCAGGCCACATTATAAAGCTATCCCTCTAATAAATTTTAATTGAAACTAAACTTCTGCTTTGGACGTCTTTTTATTTAAATAATATGCATTCAGGTATTTAAATAGAATGATACACTTTTGAATATCCCAGACGTTTCGAAATTGATACAGTTTGGGTCATGTACCGTAGTTTTTTATTACTGGATTTTTTTTGCCTTTCTTTATTCTACAAAACTATCCAAAATGCATATTTTTAAATTATAATCGTGTAATATGCCAAAACAGTACCAGAAGTAACGTTTTTGTCGTCGTGTTTTAATTTAAAACAGTTTTGAAAGCTGTTTTTTTTCATGTGCTCTGTTACGTTTGCATAGCCCATGTAACGTGTATTTATCCTCGTAACTAAAGCCTGATCGACGACAGTACTCTAAACAATGGTAGGCTTAATGGTATCTGAAACGTTTGTAAAGAGATGTTCCTCTGTGACATTTATTATTAAATAATTTATTGTTTTAAGTAAATAGTTGTAAAGGACCGTAGTTTTTTCGTAAGTGACTTTTCAAATGGTGACTATTTCTTTTTTTTTCCTCCACTAGACTTCAAATTATCCATGCATCCACCCTCAATGATAGCATCAGCCAGCGTTGGGGCAGCAGTACAAGGCTTATTATGGGTAGACAAACAATGGACATCTCAGAAGGAACTGTTGACGAGGCTACGCCAAATATCGGGCATTGAAGTGGTAATTCTTGCTGTTTTAAATACGTGTGTTCTTTTTAGATTCTTGATTAGAAAGTGAACAATTGTATTAATATTTATCCATTTTGAAACATTTTGCATACTCTGGCTGTCTGGGTCACACAAGTGTTCGCTCGTAACGTTGCACAATCGAAAGTATTATATCTAAGTGCTCTTAAAACAGTTGTTTGATGTTAGTGAAACGTTTCTAGTCTGTGATGCGTTTCTATAGCTCTCTTTTAGTGTGAAACAGAAGAAACAAAATAGTGCGTCATGGGCGGTAACTATAGACAAAATGATGTGTTTGATGGAAGAGACGTGTTGCAGCCTGATAAATCGTAGAGAAATATGACAATTTATAAACGATTGCATTCCGTTGTCGCTTTTAATCTCTGCTACAGAACTTTTATGTTTATTTTGCTTGTTAAGGCAAAGCTACAAGGATGTTTGAATAGGGAAGGAAGTCTGTAGCGGGAGGTCTAATGACACGTTTTATTCATTACTCGGTGCTCCTTGACAAAGGAACTGGAAAGGGCCAGGAACACGCCCCACCCAGATTTTGGGTTGGGGGGGGGCACAGACTAAAATAGTACACCCTCACGGCATTGCAGGGTGACTGTCATCATCCCAGACATTGGCAGGAAGACGAACCTTTTCGGAAGCTTTAAAGATTAATATAGACTCACTTTCATTCCCTGTAAAATTTCCTGCCATGTTCTCTCTTATCCGTGGCTGCCAACTGATTTAGTGTGTCTTCCTGGACCACGATTCTATCTTGTTGTCCTTAGAAGTCATTAAGTTTCCACGTGTTTACTACCACTGATGTATACAACCAGTATTTCACTTCGTTTTAACGACGTCCGGATAAAACAAATAAATGGATGCATTCACCACAAAACCTTTTTTTGACATCATTCTTGTACTTAAAAACAACAAACTTTTTAGTTTACATCTCGTAATAATAAAATTTTTTAGTACCCAAACTGTTATCGGCAATGGTTTTACAAAGATGCGTTGTCAGGGATAGGTAATAATGAAAAAAAAACTGCCCATCAAATTAAAACCATTACACGTTGGGTATTTAATTTAATTTATAAATAGTTCGTAACTCCCGTGAGATATGAAGTTTGGCAATTGTTACAATATTAGTAACATTGGGAAAAGAAGAGAACTGTTATCCTTAAAAACGCAATCATTCATTTTTACGTTTTTGAAGTCTCTATCAGTAGCCTACATACTTGTCTTGTTTATTTTTTAAGTGTCAAGTGGACCTTCTACGTTTTGCCAGTTCAAAAGGAAAACCAAGCCTAAGCAACGAATGTGTCCTTTGTGGTAACTTTAATGGACATTTTTCTATGATCAAAGTTCCTCAGCCAATTCACATATAATGACAGTGGGGAATTCTTGGAAGTGGGAGACGGGAGGGTTAGTTTGCCCCCCTTTCTTTCTCGGAGATGTGAGTTACAAGTAAACATTTGTTGTAGCTGTAGACGTGTAGGGCCCGTCATGGCCAGGTGGGTTAAGGCATTCGACTCGTAATTTGAGGGTCGCACCAAACAAGCTCGCCCTTTAAGCCGTGGGGGCGTTATTATATAACGGTCAATTCTAGTATTCGTTGGTAAAAGAGTAGCCCAATAGTCAGCGGTGGGTGATGATGATTAGCTGCCGTCCCTTTAGTCTTACACTGTTAAATTACACTCCTAGCGCAGATAGCCCTCGAGTAGCTTTGTGCGAGATTCAAAAACAAACAAAACAAGCGAACGTGTAAAGTACTACATATCAAATAACTCTTTTCATGAATTATTGTTTTGAAATTTCTGCTTTTTGGCGATTATTCACTAATCATTTTTTTTCTTGAATATAATAACCAAATTTAGAAATAATTTCAAATACGAAAAATTGAAAATTAGTTTCTAGCAGTTTTTTAAATACTAGTTGGGTAAAAAAAAGTATTATAACCGAAATGTTTTAAAAAGATAATATTTTACCATTTAAGCAACGATTTCAATTACAAATAAAATGGAAAGGACTTCTACATTGAAATATTGAAAACAGCCAGGTAACAGGTAACTTTCTGATCAGATGTAATTGACAAGTTTTTAAAGTAGACCTATACGGAAAGATGGCCTCCCAAAAAGTTGGAATAGTGAACCAATGTTTTAATAAACCATTAAACATCGTGCACCCAGAACGTTTCTAACATCCGATGATTTTGGTATCCTGTCATGTGGAGAGCATCAATATTCGTTTTCACTGTAGTTCTCAGCGACTCTGAAACAAATCCCCGATACTTAACTCGCAGAGTAATTATACCCACATCAGAATTTCTGCAAAACGTTTTCAAGTCTTCGAGGAACCTTGTTTTGTATTAATATGTTTATTAATGTAGTTTAGTGTATATTTTAAGACTGTTCATAATAATTTAAGATAGAACTAGAAAGAAAACATGCTCAAAAAAGGACCTTTATTTCCAAAGAAGCAACGTCTACATGTTGAAGGAACTCGTTTTGAAAGACTTATGATTTTACTATATTTTAACAAAATGTATAAAATAAGGTTATTCTCGTGTTGTATACAGTTCGTTGGAAGTAATGTTACCTTTTATCGTTCATGAAATAGGACGATTTTTATATTAACCACATCAGGGTTTTATGTAGAATATAATATAATCTTTGTTTAACACTGGGATGATCTAACTTAAGTAAAACAAATGTATCGGTTATGATTTGCTTTACATTAACGATGTTTTTGATTTGTTTAATGGTCATTATACAATATTGTATATTTTTCTTCTTTCTACAGGACTGTCTTCGGGCCTGTCTGGAACAAATCGAGGAAATGATCAATTCAAATTTAACCTCAACCCAAGTGGTTCAAGTGGCGCCCTCTGCCGTGAAACACTCGAACAAATTAGTAAGTTTGGAGGGTTTGGAGAACATTCAATCAGTTACCCCAACTGACATTCAAGATGTTCATTTCTAAGGTATTATTTTGGGGCTTCGTGCTGACATGGACCCATACCTTTTGATCGGAGCGCCCTCTATACCAATCATTGTACTGAATCCTAGTCAGAGTGCATATATTTTGGGGAAAAGGAAAGTGACAATGGAGCCTTATTGATTCTTCGGATTAATATTATTGTTGCCCAATAATTGTTTCTGTACTAGGGCTTCCAGAAGCATTTCCATAACTGTTGCCATATTTATGTTTTGGGGAAAACGTCAGTAATGAACCCAACCATGTTCAAGGTCTGTATGGTGAAACATTTGAAGAGTGGAATATTTGTTGTTGTTTTTCTGTGTAGAAAAAAATTACAGCTTTTTTTTATTTTTACAGATTCGGGTCTGAATTAATTATTATGAGCGAAGCAATATCGGAACGAAACCAATGTGAAAGAAGAGAGGCCAGACTGAGTGTTGAAATCGTGCGCACGTGCAGCTCAGACTGAACGACATTGGGAATGCTGTTCGTAAATACGGTCAAAACAATGTATTACAGTCCCGTATTCTTCGTGGTTTTGACATTTTGTGTTGAAATTTGTGATAATATCGTGTTTCTATTATTTTTATTTGTACTTAAACATTTGAAAGTTAAGTCGTCCAATATTTGACATCGCGATCACTGATTTCGGAGGTTAAAATTTTCGTCTTTTTTTTTTTTTCACGGGTTAATGGAAAAGCTAAGTAGTAATGCTATTCGGAATTACGTGGTAGTAAAGATTTTGTACGTTTCCTCGTGAATTCTTAAGTCATTTTGTTTTAAATGTATCATAACTTTTTCAAGACGTATTCGTTGCTTATTTAATATTTTAACTTGGATATCCATATTCGTTGAACTTTAGAAGTTAATGTTTTCAAGAACGTTGATTTTTTTCATGCCACAAAAACGTACCGTCAGAATCTGTCGTTTTAGTTTTTTTTGTTTTTTAGTTATTCACATTTTAACTTTTTTTAAAATTTCAACGTGATTCTTTCTTGTCGTGTCTTTTTGAAGGACAAAAAAAATGAGTTTTAAGAAAAAAAAAAACCCGAGTTTATTTATGTATGTGCAGGTGGCAGCATATTATCAATTTCGAAAAATTTTCTTCGTGTTACAAAAGCTCGAGATATTTACTGACATAAAGTGAATATTGTAAACATAATGTTCAAACGGAAAGCAATGTCATTGTTCGTGTTTAAATTACTAATATTACAGATTTATTTCGTTACATGAAACGTTCACGAACCAACCCAAAGAAAAGAGAAAATACTTAATGAAAGTACGCTGTACGCAGTTTTTTAATCTGTCGATCTGAAGATAAGAACGATGAGCACAGATAGCCCATTGTGTAGCTTTGTGCTTAATTCAAAACAACAACAACAGCTGTCCCTACTTCGTAAGTTTTATACGTATTGGGTCTCAGCTTTGTTACAGACCAAATACTACGCTCAAGAGTTTTCTTTTATCAGTCATTGAATACAGCTATAGTTTATTAAGTTTGGTTTAATAATGAAGTTCAGATCTTACTAAAAGCTACAACGCTTTGCACACCTAGAATAGTTTAATTTCATTATCCAGTTACTTGCTCAAGTCTTGCAAGTTTTTTTGCCAAGAATGTAGTTTTATATTGACTTACTCACATACGTGAGTCATAACTTGCATCCTAATCGCACAGTTTGAATCGCGTGCACTTTAGTAAACTTGTTTTAAAGATCGTAACAAAACCCTCTAGGTTTAAATATTTTAATCACTTAAAAATTCAGAAAAATTGATGTTTACTTTATTTCAAGTAACTGATAATACAGAACCAAAGAATGTGGAGAATACACTTTCATTGTTTATACTAATTTTTATTATAGGGTTTCTACTACAATAAACAATATCGTATTGCTGTAAGATTGAGAAACGAAAGTTGTGGACTAGAATTATCTGTTTTTGAATGTTGAGTATATTTTATTTGATTAATAAAAGCAGTAGTGTAATGTTTCATGGCGATCCGATGACCAATGCTTGTTAAATATCTTGTGCATATTACTACGTAATAGAGTTTCATGCAGTGAAACATTTTGACTAACATAGGTGGATAAGTACCTCATGGAAACGCATTTCTCAGGAATTTTATACGCCAAGGAGGAAGCAACACTGACCGACGTTATCTTTGAAGATTTGTTTTATATGCCGTTGTTTTGAATATTACTTGTTTGTTTTCAAAATCTAGTTTGGGCTACCTTTCTCGGTCGATTCTACGAAGTACGTATTCTGATTTTATATATATATATACGTGGAATGTAATTACAACGTCACAAATCATGGAAAAATGTTTCATAGGAACGTGAAATGAAATTATGATATTTATATAGAAAAATATTCCACAATACCAGTGAATCTGATTCGGATTTATGTCCTGTTTTTTTTTTTATGCTATTATATCATTTGAAGAATGATAATGCTTTCCTGGTTTTGCTATGTAAGATGTTTTATGCGGTCCTACGTTCCGTTTTAGTTGTTTGGTTGGTTTGAACACACAATTAAATAAAAACTGCTTTTTTAAGACATTGTCTTGGTCCTGAATTTCAACATAACATGCGATTTTTATACTTTGAATTAATTTCTGTTAATCTGCGCATGTCTTATTTGATGATGTCTGTGTGATACAATCGGATGGAACGTCATGATTAAATAAATAAATGTTGCTCTGTGTATCAACAATGAAAAACAATTGTTCGAAATATAAAAACTAATTTCTTTAATTTTTATTTAGTTTGTATTCAGTAGTTCAAAATTAGGGGCAAGTTCTAGTATGTTTGTGAAGCGGCGGCCACTGATAGCGAAACGCCGTTCAGGTTGATTTTCTAAATAAATGCTACTCGCGTTGCGTTGTCTTGGGAATGGCATACCGAAATATTTTTTGATGTTTTGCTCATTACTTGAAAACGTCTCCTTTGAGCTATGTGGTTTATTTGTTTTGAATTTTGCGCATAGCTACACGAGGGCTATCTGCGCTAGCCGTCCTTAATTTCGCAGTGGGAAGGCAGCTAGTTATCACCACCCATCGTCAACTCTTGGGCTACTTTTTTGCCAACGAATAGTGGGATTGACTGTCACATTATAACTTCCTCACGGCTTAAACGACGAGCAGGTTTGGTGTGAAGGGGATTCAAACCCACAACCCTGCGATCTTGAATCAAGTGCCTTAACCACCTTCCATGCTGGGCCAGGAACTATTTGAAAGAATAGAGAAAATCTTACAAATAGGCGGCCTCGCATAGCCAGGTGGTTAAGACATTCGACTCGTCATCCAAGGATCGTGGGTTCGAATTCTTATCACACCAAACCTGCCTCCACTCTTTTCACACGTGATGGTCAATCCCAGTATTCATTGATAAAGAGTAACCGAAGAGTTCGCGATGGGTGGTGATGACTAGATGCCTTCTCTCTAGTCTTGTATTGCTAAAGACATTTAATGTGCTCGGCATCGAACAATATATATAATTAAATATACATGTATAAAATCTGGATTAATTTAATAGTTCATCATTATATAATACTGGAGAGTTAAGTAAAACAGAAGGAAGGACTGCGTTAAAACAGCAAATTCAAACCTCTGTCACATTAACCCTCCTTTTAGTGTCACAGCGAATTCATAAACCGGGTTTCGATACCAGTTGTAGGAAGCACAGGCAGTTTGTTGTGTAGCTCTGTGCTTAATCACGAAGAAATATTAACTCATTTTTAAAACTTGTATTAAATACTAACAACGGCTTAGACGTGTTATTTACACCGTAGGTATTGAACTTCAAATTTTATTTTAAACTCTTAAGGCTCATTGCTTAGTCGCCTAGGGACAACAAGACAAAAACTGTTAAATCCCCTACATGTGTTAAGGGTTATTGCAATTGAAATCGGCAATAACCACACATAAAAACATTTTAAATGTATTCACTTTTTGTAAAAGAAAGTTATGTAAAATTAAACAATTATTGGTTTAAAATTGTATTTTAGTTTTATTTACAAGTCAAAGCTTTTAAACGTAAAGAATCTTGTATAGAATGAAAATTGGTTGAACTTTAATATGAGTGATGCCGTGGCGTACGAAAAAAAAATCACTGAATTCGGATATTAAAAGTCCAGCTGAGAATTTTTAATTTATTTCAGATGTAGGCCCACCAAGGATATTTCGGTGCGTCAGCGGTAAACTTGAGGCTGGAGCGTTATTAAAATTTGAGGCTCGGGTTAAACAGGGCCCATATGGCCTATTTGGTGGCTTTGTACTAAAAACTGAACAACAAAAACTCTTAAGGTTCCTTCCTTCGAAATATTTCTTTTAATCAACCACCGGAGGAGACAACTTTATAAAAAATAAACGTTTTTGTTTTTGATAGGTTTTTCTCAGAATGACCGTTCAACACGTGCTAAGATTAACAGATCGAGGGCCTGGCATGGCCGAGCGCGTTAAGGCGTGCACTCGTAATCCGAGGGTCGCGGGTTCGCGCCCGCGTCGCGCTAAACATGCTCACCCTCCCAGCCGTGGGGGTGTATAATGTGACGGTCAATCCCACTATTCGTTGGTAAAAGAGTAGCCCAAGAGTTGGCGATGGGTGGTGATGACTAGTTGCCTTCCCTCTAGTCTTACACTTTAAAATTAGGGACGGCTAGCACAGATAGCCCTAGAGTAGCTTTGTGCGAAATTCCAAAACAAACAAACAATTAACAGATCGATGTGGATACTGAGATGAAAGATTAGAAATTGCATACAGCTAATTATTTTTTGTAATATAATATTAACAAGAAGCTTTTTGATAAATATAAGATTAACCATTCAGACACAACTCTAGTACTTTCAGTGTCAAGACGACAAACAAAGTATTTTTGAGAACGGTAAGCCAAAGCTTTATAAGTTTCAAAATTAAACTTAATTTTATTTAGTGGGTGATCGTAACTCTTATCCATAAATGAAACCAATTTTGTGTGATGTATCAATACGTATTAAAAATAACAGCCTGTTAAAAATTATATAGCTGTTTCTAATGCGTTAGATATACAACGTACGGCATTACGTACGTTGGACTAATTTTAAAAAGTGCTAGAAGAAAACTACCGATAGAAAGGTAAAAAAAAAAATTGCTACAATTTCTGTCAGTGCTGCCATCTGTTGATAAAGTTTGATTTACAATATTCTTTTGCTGATGTACCCGCTAAAGTCACTGACATTGAGGGATTAGAAATGATTAACCAACCAGATATATTCATAATATTCCCATTTTGTTTAAAGTTCTCTATTAAACATAAGTTCTTACGACCTTTAAGTTATACCACTCTTGAAAGAGTATATATGTTATAACTATCATAAAATATTCAAGCCATAAACCAAAACATGATTTTTTTAATGTGTTTTGGTTTGTGGCTTGAATTTTATGGTTATAACATAATTTATCAGAGGCTGGGATTTAAGGTTTTTTAACACAGTCCTTCCTCATGATGTTTTATTCATTTAACTTCATTTAGATTTAAATTATTTAATTTCACTAAAATTCACACACACACACACATTTAGTTTGTTATAAGCAAAACAAAGCCAAAAATAATAAACGCTGCACTGATGAAAGAATTCTAGAGTACATGGTGCAAGTAGGACTCACGTTGTATCCCCATCGCAATGTGCGTCGTACCTTTAATTCACCTTCGAAACCTGAGGTACATTTAATATCCCACATTACAGTTTGTACACTGGAATTCTGTGAATTAGTGAGGGTTATTTTATTTAATTTTTTGTTTGGACTTGTTCTTGGTTTTAGATTTCCTGTTTTTAACTCAGTCCTTCCTTTTGTTTAGTTACAGTAACTATCAATATTAATTTTCTCTACACGTATGTATGTATGTATGCATGTATATTTTCAAATACCACTATGTTGTCATACACATACTAAAGTTTTCTGAACACCAGTGTTCCATCGCGTTTAAGAATATTTTATATCATACATATTTTCATTGCCCTTTTAATAAGTAGTTACAAATCATGTAAAGAGTAGAGTAGAAGTTTTCTCGTTCCAAAGACTCTTGTCTATTAGTCTGCGTGTAAACGGCCTGGCATGACCAGGTGGATTAAGGCGTTCGACTCGTGATCTGAGGGTCGTGAGTTGGACTGAATCCCCGTCGCACCAAACATGCTCGCCTTTCAGCCTTAGGAGCGTTATAATGTTGCGGTTACTTCCACTATTTGCTAGTGAAATAGTTGGCGGTGGGTGGTGATGACTAGCTACCTTCCCTCTAGTCTTACACTGCTAAATTAGGAACGGTTAGCTCAGATAGCCCTCGTGTAGCTTTGCGCGAAATTCAGAAACAAACAAACTGTGTGTAAAAAAACTATTGTAACATTCTAGGGATTAGTCTGCCATTTAGAAAGAAATCCATCAAGAAATTTGTATCCGTCTCGCGGTCAGAAGTTTGGTGAAGTTGTGATTAACTAAACAGTATCTTTGGACATCAAAAGTTGCATTCCTTATTTGTAATTAAAAAAACAAAAAACAACGCCCATAACAACTGCAGAACACAAACACAAAATGTAAAAGCGTAAATCCTCTTATGGGTTTGACAAACCATCATGCTACACTTAATTGGTAAAGATCCATCTGAAGAAAATAAGATAGTGAAGAAAAAACTCGCAAAATTAAGAATTTATTTGTATCTTTCTATGAACCCAATGAAATTCCATACCAGTTTTGGTTAAGATCTACAGAAAGTAAGGTAGTAGTAAAAACGCAAAACTGAAAATCTTTATATATTTTGCCACGGATTCTAGGAACCTTCATATTAATTTTCGTGAAGATCCACCCACACCCTGCGAAGTAGTTACCTGGACACACAACAGATAATAGACAGTACCATTATATTTATATAGATAAGTAGTTACCTGGACACACAACAGATAACAGACAGTACCATTATATTTACATAGATAAGTAGTTACCTGGACACACAACAGATAACAGACAGTACCATTATATTTACATAGATAAGTAGTTACCTGGACACACAACAGATAACAGACAGTACCATTATATTTATATAGATAAGTAGTTACCTGGACACACAACAGATAACAGACAGTACCATTATATTTATATAGATAAGTAGTTACCTGGACACACAACAGATAACAGACAGTGCCATTATATTTATATAGATAAGTAGTTACCTGGACACACAACAGATAACAGACAGTACCATTATACTTATATAAATAAGTAGTTACCTGGAGACACAACAGGTAACTAAGTATTCCATAATATTTACATATAATGAAAGAGTGCATCATGACTCCCATGTCACATTTAGTTTTAATATCTACTAATTAATATATAAAACATCCTGTTTCTTACTGTATATTAACACAAAAAGGTATGTTTGGTTCTTAGATCGTTAGTGGTTAGCATTTTAGCCTTTGAAACAGAGGGGCCAAGGTTCGTGTATTGTTGTCGCGAACTTGTCCTCCTTATGTTGGTACGTTAAAAGAGTAAAGGTCAAATCCTACTGTTATTGTAGTTGCCCAAGAGTCGACAATGGGTGTCACTACTAGCTACTAGACTCGAGGCGCGTGACCCTAAAGAAGGGCTCGCAACAACGAGTGTAGAAGCATGCAAGTTTCACTTAAAGATACGCATGCATAGATAACAGACTGGTAATATATGTATTGATTTCTTAATCTAGAGTCTTCTCTGATTAAAGAGTTTTTTTTTAAAGTAAAAACTTTGGCGATATAACAAAAACTAGCTTAATTCAGAAATGATTTAACTTTAAAATTAAATCAATATTTTTAATTCCGTGATAAATTTTATATACTTGGCTTCAGGCTAGGTAATCCCACACTGGAGGCTTATTATATCAACACTCACTACACTTATAAGGTTTCATGGCATCCATCCACTATAACTAAAATCGTAGTGGCCAGACAATAATCAAACTTTCCATTTGAATAAAGACATTTTGGGTTTTATGACTCCTATTTCGACAACTCAAGAGAAATAAAGCGTGACGTAAAACACAAGGCTAATTATATAGATCAGATATTAGTTAACAAGATGTTAACTGTCTTGTTTGTTGATATTGTTAATGTATTAGAAACAATTTTAACAAGTACATTTAGTGCAAACAAACAAATGAATAAATAAAGAGTCCAACACCTCGAGAAACCTGAAATAAAATGTATCTCAGAACGGCTGGTATGGGCATTAATACTTTTACTAATAAACAGAGAACAATGTTTCGACATTTCTAAGCTATCTTTAGATTAACAAAGAGAGATTATTAACCTGAAGATGACTTAAGAAAGTGGCCAGATGGTTAAAGCACTCGACTCGTAATCGGAGGGTTGTGGGTTCGAATCTCCGTCACATGAAACATGTTCGCCTTTCCATCCGCGGGGCGTTATAACGTGTGACGGTCAATCCCTCTCTTTGTTGGTAAAAGAGTAGCCCAAGAGTTGGTCGTGAGTGGTGATACCTAACTGCCTTCCCTCTTGTTTTACACTGCTAAATTAAGGACGGTTAGCGCTGATAGCTCTTGTGTTAGCTTTGCACGAAATTCAAAAAACAAATAAGCAAACCTAAAAAGTTCGAAACGTTGTTCTCTGTTTTATTGGTAAAATTGTTTGTACCGCTATTCTGAGATACAGTTCAACACCTCATCACATACATAGTTATAAAATGTTTAAGTCATGTTCAATCACTTATGAATAAAAATATATTTTTTCTCTATCTTTTGAGGAGCAATTTTGACGCACGTGTTTATGAAATAGAATATCAAGCACATTCAATTCACCCGCTTGAATTAGAAATCTCACCAAGGAACCACAACTTGCAAGCATTTCAATGAGCGTGTACGACTTTAGCGCGACAGTTAACAAATCATACACAACGTCTGTCTGCTCTGTGTAAGGACCTGGCATGGCAAGGTGGCTAAAGTGCTCGACTAGCAATCTAAGGGTCGCGGGTTTGAATCCTCGTGCGTCACACCGAAACATGTTTGCCTTTTTAATCGTGAATGCATAATAATATCACGGTCAATCCTACTATTCGTCGGTAAAAGAGTAGCCCAAAAGTTGACGGTGAGTAGTGATGCTAATTTGTCTCTCTTTCAGTCTTACACTATTAAATTGGGAACGGATAACGTAAGTAGTCCTCGTGCAGCTTTGTTCGAAGTTAGGGAGCATTTCACAATATATAATATCAGTAAGTTTTTAGTCACTTATTTTTGTTTAGTTCATAAATTTCAACCATTTCAAATGGCAGTGTAAAATGTAAAACATATAACTAAATGCAGCTCATAAAGTATTAAGGTTTTACCCTTTTACCCTTAGAAGTCCTTAAAATTAAGCTCCCGAGAGGGTTAAAACACACTTTATATTATTAATAGCTGAATGCGTGTGTAAGATGTGTGTAAGGTTAAAAGATAACTTTTTTTTGCACACGGATATTTATATGTTATATTTTTAGCTACTTTTAAATATTGTATTCTTCCACGGTGAAGTAGTTATATAGATCTACGCATGCGCAGTTATTTATTCGTCAGTTATTAATATAAATCACTTCATCAATATTTCTTTTTACAATACTCTGAGTGGATAATACAAATTTGTGCTTGTATGGTAATATTATAATGACAAGTATTTATTATTATGTATTTTACAAAACTTGATACTTCTAGCTGGGTGACAAGGGCTTAAATTTATTACCGACATTTTGTCTTTTGACCTTTGTTAGAGGAAGGTTACATGCTTTGGTAGCTCCAATACAGAGTGAATTATTTCATAGCATATTAATTCACGACGCGCGTGCTAATGAGTTGAATAATGATGAAGTAAAACAAACCTGTCAAACAACGTAGTCCCTTGAAGCAAGGTCAAAGGGTATATGTGGAATTGGAATTTTCAAGCTGGACGGCTTCTTATGTACACTTGGGCTAAAAGGTCAGACCAAAGATTCCCTAGGGTTCAGAAACAGCCATCCCTAATTTTGAACTACTGGAAGGAAAGCAGCCAGTCAACAACAAGCTCTGGTACCATGACTTCATCTGGTTTTTTAAACTGAGTTACAGGTTTGCCGACAGACAGAAGTGACCTGATGTCTTGAATTCATCCGGGATCTTATGATTCACAGCCCGACCACTAAGCCACTTATAAACTTTAACTTATTTAATGGTTTTGGTTTGTTTTTTGGTTTTGTTTTTTTATTTCGCCCATAGCTACTCGAGGTCTATCTGCGCTAGCCGTCCCTAATTTATCAGTGTAAGACTAGAGGGAAGGCAGCTAGTCATCACTACCCGCCGCCAACTCTTGGGCTACTCTTTTACTAATGAATAGTGGGATTGACCGTAACATCATATTGAAAGGGTGAGCATGTTTGGCGCGACGGGGATGCGAACCCACAACCCTCAGATTACGAGTCGCACGCCTTATGTATTGAAATAACAAGTATTATCTTAGTATAATATAAAAGAAAAATTTCAACACAGGGACATCAAATCAACAGTAAATCATCTTAACCAGTGTTTTAAGTACAATCTCATTCCTCAGTGACATTCAAAATCAATACCGTTAACAGTTAAGGTTTTTTCGTCAGCTAGCTTTTTATTTATGTTCTTAGTTTCTTATTCATTTCTAGCTTATTCTTGAAGTTTCCATGGCTGATAAATTCGAATATTTAGACAACTCACGTTTTTCTGTAGTTGCAAAGCGCATTCTCAAACCCTCAGTAGATTGGACAGACTGTCTTATTATTAGATTGGACAGATTGTCTTATTATTAGATTGGACAGACTGTCTTATTATTAGATTGGATAGACTGTCTTATTAGATTGGACAGATTGTCTTATTATTAGATTGGACAGACTGTCTTATTGTTAGATTGGACAGATTGTTTTATTATTAGATTGGACAGACTTTCTTATTATTAGATTGGACAGACTGTCTTATTATTAGATTGGACGGATTGTTTTATTATTAGATTGGACAGATTGTCTTATTATTAGAATGAACAGATTGTCTTATTATTAGAATGAACAGACTGTCTTATTATTGGATTGTACAGACTGTCTTGTTATTAGATTGGACAAAATGATGTCTTATTATTAGATTGGACAGATTGTCTTATTATTAGATTGGACAATTTGTCTTATTATTAGATTGGACAATTTGTCTTATTATTAGATTGGACAGATTGTCTTATTATTAGATTGAACAGACTGTTTTGTTATTGTATTGGACAGATTGTCTTTTTATTAGATTGGACAGATTGTTTTATTATTAGATTGGACAGACTATCTTATTATTTGATTGGACAGATTGTCGTATTATTAGGTTGGACAGATTGTCTCATTATTAGATTGGACAGACTGTCTTATTATTAGATTGGACAGATTGTCTCATTATTAGATTGGACAGACTGTCTTATTATTAGATTGGACAGATTGTCTCATTATTAGATTGGACATCTCTCGGTGAAAAATGTTTACAGCTTTTCCTTTCCTTGACAGCTAAACCAATCCCCCAGTGGCTCAACGGTATCTTTGCGGACTTACAACGCTAAAAACCGGGTTTCGATACTCGATAATAACAACAATCTTGCAAAATAACAAGAAGTAGTTCTGTTAATATTAAGCTGTTTTTTAGTTCTGTTAATAGCCTGGCATGGCCAAGCGTGTTAAGGAGTGCGACTCGTAATCTGAGGGTCGCGGGTTCAAATCCCGATCACGCCTAACATGCGCGCCCTTTCAGCCGTGAGGGTGTTATAATGTGACGGTCAGTCCCACTATTCGTTGGTAAAAGAGTAGCCCAAGAGTTGGCGGTGGGTGGTGATGACTAGCTGCCTTCCCTCTAGTGTTACACTGCTAAATTAGGGACGGCTAGCACAGATAGCCCTCGAGTAGCTTTGTGCGAAATTTCAAAACAAACAAAATAGTTCTGTTAATGTTAAGCCTTTCCTAAATAACTCCGAATAACCTTTTATTTTTTTGTATGAATTTATACACGTTCTTCATCCTTTCAATCAGCTAGATAATGTGGGGCTTTCCTTTCGAAGGTCGAAATTTTTATTGATTCTTTAAACAGTTTCACCATTTAAAGCTCCAATGGTCTACTCGAAGAATATCACTTCTATTCCATAGCTATATGGCTCATCACTTCTATTCTATAGCTATATGGCTCATCACTTCTATTCTATAGCTATATGGCTCATCACTTCTATTCTATAGCTATATGGCTCATCACTTCCATTCTATAGCTATATGGCTCATCACTTCTATTTTATAGCTATATGGCTAATTACTTCCATTCTATAGCTATATGGCTCATCACTTCTATTCTATAGCTATATGGCTCATCACTTCTATTCTATAGCTATATGGCTCATCACTTCCATTCTATAGCTATATGGCTCATCACTTCTATTTTATAGCTATATGGCTCATCACTTCCATTCTATAGCTATATGGCTCATCACTTCTATTCTATAGCTATATGGCTCATCACTTCTATTTTATAGCTATATGGCTCATCACTTCTATTTTATAGCTATATGGCTCATCACTTCCATTCTATAGCTATATGGCTCATCACTTCCATTCTATAGCTATATGGCTCATCACTTCTATTTTATAGCTATATGGCTCATCACTTCCATTCTATAGCTATATGGCTCATCACTTCCATTCTATAGCTATATGGCTCATCACTTCTATTTTATAGCTATATGGCTCATCACTTCCATTCTATAGCTATATGGCTCATCACTTCCATTCTATAGCTATATGGCTCATCACTTCCATTCTATAGCTATATGGCTCATCACTTCCATTCTATAGCTATATGGCTCATCACTTCCATTCTATAGCTATATGGCTCATCACTTCCATTCTATAGCTATATGGCTCATCACTTCCATTCTATAGCTATGTGGCTCATCACTTCCATTCTATAGCTATATGGCTCATCACTTCCATTCTATAGCTATATGGCTCATCACTTCCATTCTATAGCTATATGGCTCATCACTTCCATTCTATAGCTATATGGCTCATCACTTCCATTCTATAGCTATATGGCTCATCACTTCCATTCTATAGCTATATGGCTCATCACTTCCATTCTATAGCTATGTGGCTCATCACTTCCATTCTATAGCTATGTGGCTCATCACTTCCATTTTATAGCTATATGGCTCATCACTTCCATTCTATAGCTATATGGCTCATCACTTCCATTCTATAGCTATATGGCTCATCACTTCCATTCTATAGCTATATGGCTCATCACTTCCATTCTATAGCTATATGGCTCATCACTTCCATTCTATAGCTATATGGCTCATCACTTCCATTCTATAGCTATATGGCTCATCACTTCCATTCTATAGCTATATGGCTCATCACTTCCATTCTATAGCTATATGGCTCATCACTTCCATTCTATAGCTATATGGCTCATCACTTCTTTGGTGTTATCAATAATTTCATGATGATGAGAAACTCGCTTGAAGTAAACTTTTTTGTTAACCTGAGGATGACATATGAAGGTCGAAACGTTGTTTTGTGCTCTATTTTATTAATTAAACTTTTACTACCTACGCCAGACTTTCTTAGAATACATAATGGCTTATTTGCTGTTAAGCACAAACGTACGTATGGGCTAACTGAGCTATTTTCATCAAGGGTGTCGAAACTCGATTTTTAGCGTTATAAGCCCCAGACTTACCAAGGCTGTAAACATCTTTCTTTTTCCTTTCAACACAAGGAAACATTCTGTAAGTTACAATTTGACTGAAACTTAATATTAATTTACTGACACTACCGTCTTTTCTCTTCTTTTATTTACAAGACATTTTACGAGTTCTGGCATTTCCTGAAACTTCTAATCGTAAAATAAATTACTCTTTGTTTCAAGTTGTCGTCGTCTTTGTTTGCTCACGTGGATTTCACGTGTCATGCCTCACTTTAAGCCACCGATTTATTAATTCTCTCTCTCTTAACTTCCTTCTTAGTGTGGCTTGTGTATAAATATATTTCACTAGATTTTTCATTGTTTCAGTTTCAACGAATCTTGTTTCTTGGTGTGCATAACTCCCACTAGGTTTGCAATATTACCACACAACCTTTTATGATTAACACCAAAAATCTTTACCTGGTTTTTGGCTTGCATAAAGTCATGTCGAGGTGAAATCCAAATGGATAAGACATTGTTTTCAGGACAAGATGTTACTACCCAAACAACATATTTATGATTTAGCAAAAATAAGCATAATCATTTCTTGTCAGTTTCTTTGTTACACACGAATGAAATCAATTGTACGGCTGCGCAAGAAGTCTTTATATTAATCAGTCTACGTTTTTGTTGAAGGGAGCTGTGGAAACTTTGTTTTACTTTATTATTAAAGGAGAGAAAAAACCCAGCATGGCCAGGAGGTTAAAGCACTCGACTCCTAATCAGAGTGTCGCAGGTTCGGATCTCCGTTATACCAAACATGTTCGCTCTTTCAGCCGTGGGGGCATTATAAGTTACGGTCTTACATTGCTAAATTAGGGACGGCTCGCACAGATAGCCCTCGAGTAGCTTTGTGCGAAATTTCAAAACAAACAAACAAAATGCTCTGCCCATCACAGGTAACAAAATTCGTTTTCTAGCGCTGTAAGTTCACAGACATTCAACTGTACCACTAGGGGGCGTAAGTTGAAGGACTTATATTTTACTGATCAATTAAACTATTTTGTGAAAAATTTAATGAAGTAATGGACATCAGGAATTTGTTAGTTTTTCGTTAGATGTTTTCTTTATTTAGTTAGGCAATGATTGTTTTTTGTACAGAAGAACAAGTTAGTCATGTTTCATCCTTATGTGTGTGTTAGTCAGCAAGATTTCTCAAACACAGCTGAATGGATTTGGGCAAAAGTTGCTGTAACTATGATTCAAGTTAGAAGCGACTAGATTTCTTTTTTGGTGGGGGAATGGTAAAGGTCAGGTCAGGAAATTAAAAAAAAATCCCATCTTTTACATGTGGGGGCTCATATTGTATACTATTTGTGCCCTATTATTCAGTCACAACTGAACCGATTTTGACGACACTTGGTGGACACGTGCAGAATATTTTTCCTTATTGTCATATTGAAAATTGTTACACATTTTTCATCTTTTTGAGGGCTGAATATGAACAACGCCGCTTGGCGAAGATTTGCTCTCTTCTGACTGACTTTCGAGGTTGCTCTGTTTTTGTGTTCACCTCCGTTTCAGACACCAAGTGTATAATATTATTTGTTCACATATTAAATTATAAAGATAGCACAAAGGGCGTTAGAGAATTTTGTGATGTTCACGGACATGAGAATAACGTGCTTGGAAAGGTATGGAAAATGTTTACCAAGTGTATTTCGGAGTGCTAGTGCATTGTTTTGGTTTCAGTTGTTGACACCAGATGGGGCTCTATGGCAAGACGATACTCGAGGTTGATGTAAATCAATTTTACGTTTTCTTAAAATTGAACTTAAATTTAAATTCTGAAAATTTTCAAATAATTTATGATAATTACTTACTATTTAAATGCACTTTTAGTTTTGGTTACAACTTAAATTATCGTGAAATATAACTATTTTCTGTATTAAACATAAAGCATTAACTTAAAGCGAAGAAATTAATTGCCGTAAACTTTAGTGTAGAATTCCAAACACTTGAAGAAATTAATTTTATTAAGTCGAAATTACTAAATGTGATTTTTCATGTGTAACAATTAGATAACCATTGTTTTTTTGCACATTTATTTCTGAACAAAAATAAAACAACAACAAAACAAAGGAGGCCTGAGAATAAAATTGAAATGTTGAGGAAACGCCCCCCAGTGGCTCAGCGGTACGTCTGCGAAATTACACGCTAAAATCCGGGTTTCGATACCCGTGGTGGGCAGAGCACAGATAGTCCATTGTGTAGCTTTGTGCTTAATTCTGAAACAACATTTGATGATAGTTTATGGAAAACTTTACAAACAGCTATACGCTTTGAACATAATTTCATGACGAAGCTGTTATATTAAAGACAACTAATGATAAAATAATTTTTTCAGGAATAATTATTATTCACGACAATAAAATTACAGCTCATGATTGTCTCAGAATTTCTTTATGGACTTATATTGATAACTTAAATTCTTATAATTCAATAATTTAAAGAAATATTAAACGTTAGTGTCTTTTATAATATGTATTTCGTTTATTATTGTAGACATTCAGTTAGCATGTTAAAATATGATTAACTTAAACTTAATAAACCGATCTCACGTAGGGTATTTACTAACGTAAAGATTTATGATGATTAAAATGCATGATTTATTAGTTGAATACCTTTCTTGTTAGTGAGATTACTGACCATAATTCCAATAATACCTCGTAAGGTTTGGCCAGCAGAGAAAACTTAGGGCGGTCCTTTAGCCGTATATTAAGCTAAAAATGTAAGATAATCCTTATAACGAAAAATATATATACCTTGAATATTGTAACCAATGCTCTATTAATGTTAATACATTTAATCAATATATTATTACTCTTAGTAGTAAACAGAAATGATATGATTTACACAAACACTAGTTGTTTATTTTATGCACTCTCACTGTTTCAGAAATATGACGCCAGTACGTTCTAAGCCTTGTATGACTTTTCTGAATAACCTCCGGTGAACAATGAAAACTCCATGATTAACTCTGACAGTGCAACTTGAGACTAGCTTAATGTCATAGATAAACGGCTTTCACATGTTACTTTTTATTGTTTGTTCGTTTGTTTTGAATTTCGCGCAAAGCTACTAGAGGAATATCTGCGCAAGCCGTCCCTAATTTACCAGTGTAAGACTAGAGGGAAAGCAGCTAGTCATTACCACACACCGCCAACTCTTGGGCTACTCTTTTACTCAACGAATAGTGGGATTGACCGTCACTTATAACGCCCCCACGGCTGAAGGGGCGAGCATGTTTGATGCGACCGGGATTCGAACACGCGACCTTCGGATTACGAGTCGAATGCCTTAACACACTTGGCCATGCCCGGTCCCTACAGAAGTCACATGCATTGTTTAAAGATAAGTCCTGCCACAGCCAGGTGAATAGGGCGCTGAACTCACAATTTGAGGGTCGCAGGTTCGAATCCCAAACACACGAAACATCCTTGCCTTTTCAGCCCTTGGGTCGTTATAATATGGGTGTCAATCCTACTATTAGTTGGTTAAAGAGTACCCCAACAGTTGAATGATGATGACTAGCTGTTTTCTTTCTAGTTTTTCACTGCTAAATTAAAGATAGCTAGCGTAGGTAACCCTACTATAGCTTTGCCCGATATGAAGAAAAAACAGCACAAGAAAGAGACAAAAAAAAACCGCAAATCGTTCTGCTGCACAACTGACCAACTGGAACTCTCCATAATGCCCCAATTCATAACTGAATGGATTTGTTAAATCAGAGTCTGTAACAGAAGAAGAGAAACAAACTTATTGAATTAAAGTAACTTTACCAAAATGAAGACTCGTTAGCATGAAATAAATTCCTTTACTTAATACACTATAAAATCAAGATACGAGTGAAGATACACGTGTGAAAATACCCATAATTCTATGAAATAATAACAAAGGTAGATTTATAAAAAAATAACGCACATGTATATAGTTATATGTAACATTGCATTAAGCAACTGAGACATTTATGTTCAGTGAATAAACTGTGGACAGTACTAACTTCCCGAAGTTGTGTCTTCACGTAGAGAGAAGTCATGTTGTCACATTTCCGGTTCAAGTGAGTGGATTGTCACAAGTGCTAAATAAATACCACTTATATTAATTAAATAAAATAGTAATATAAAACCAGTTATAGCTTGTTTCAAATCAACATTATTATACATATTCAGCAAAAAATGTCGACTTATATCACCTAAATATACAAGCCAGTTTGATGATAAATAAATTAAATTTTGCTAGAAAGTAAGCGGGACAATATGAGAAAAAAAAAAAGTTAAAAGGAATATGCTTCACTTACTTCACACTAGGTGGCGCTAAAGTAATAACGATGTGTTTGTTTTCAAAGCAAAGCGACAACATGGTACTGTACTCGGCTTACCACGTTCATAGAAATCCATATTTTTAGTCATGATGGTGGCATAACAAGGTGATTTAAATTTATATAGTTTAATAACAACAATTTATCTTGACATATAAACGATTTTCACATATTGATAGAAAAGCACATTCTTATAGTTTGGCGACATAAGATTTTCCCCTTTCCATTATAAGCCGATGTGGATATGTTTTTTTTTGTCACATTGTTTTTAAAGTAGTTAAAGTTTTATTAATATCTGTACAACTTAGCTGTAAAATAACGTTTTTCAAACGTTGAATATTTTGATAAAGATGGTCGTTTATAAACACGTTAAATACAGTAATATTAAACAAAGTCAAAAATTACGCACACACAACACTGAATCAACAAACGAAATGCTTGTCACCTTCGTTCTTTGTCAGTTGGCGGATCAGTGATGGTCTGAAGGTTTATAATGTTAATATCCCAATGAATACCTGTGGTGTGCACATTACATATAGTTCAGTGTGTAGTGTCACACTTAATAACATGTAAATTATAACTTTTCTACTATCAAGTTCGTGTATTTATTACTTCTGAGTTGCCATTTGCATTTCAGAAAATTTCTGAAAAGTTAATAGTTGGTTAACTTTTAACCCTTGGTTGTCTTTCAGACTGAGTGTGAAATCAGATTTCATACGTTATCATTTCATGTCAAATATAATACTAAGCCAATGTAAACCACGCACACACACACACACACACTCTAATATATATATTAGTCATGATATCTGGTTTGGTTTGTTTTGAATTTCGCTCAAAGCTATTCGAGGGCTATCTGCGTTAGTCATCTCTGATTTAGCAGTGTAAGACTAGATACAAAGCAGCTAGTCATCACCACCCACCGCCAACTCTTGGGCTACTCTTTTACCAACAAATAGTGGGATTGACCGTTACATTATAACGCCCCCACGGAGAAAAGGGCGAGCATGTTTGGTGCGACGGGGATCCGAACCCGCGACGCTCAGATTAAAAGTCGAACGCTTTAACCTACCCAGCCATTCTGTATACACACCTGTGTATGTACTCCATATACACAAATACGTATATATTCTACATACACACCTAGCTATATATTCTATATATACACACCAATGTATGTATTCTACATACACACTTATGTATATATTCTACATACACACCTATGCATATATTTTCACGAAGATCAAGAGTAAATATTTATCTTTCATTTTTTTCCTTTCTCTCTTTTTGAATTGCGCACGAAGCTACACGAGGGCTGTCTGCACTGGTCGGGACTAATTTAGCCGTGCAAGACCAGAGGGAAGGCACCTACTCATCACTACCCACCGCCAACTCTTGGGCTACACTTTTACTAACAAGTAGTGGGATTGACCGTCACATTATAACGCCCCTACGGCGGAAAGGGCGAGCATATTTAGTGTAACGGGAAATTGAACCCGCGACCCTAAAAGAGCGAGTATAGCGCCCTAACAATTTGTCCGTGCTGGGCCGAAACTTTTATCATATGTAATAATTTGCAACGAGTATGAATTTTTTGTAAGCAAGTAGACTTCTATGTTTAAAGTGAAACACAAAGCAACACAAGGGGGCTGTCTGTAGTCAGTACACCACGGGTATCGAAACCCGGCTTCTAGTTGTTTTAAGCTCTGAGGTATTCCGTTGTGTCAATGAGGTCAAGCAAATGGAAATTGAACTATTCACAGAAGATTGTTTTAATAGCTTGCAAATTATGGAACGTGTAATTTTCTGTTAATGTAGAGATTCAAGAGAAAAAACAACCTAATAGAAAAATGAATTTACTCTGATATTAAAAAATATGCCCCGGCATGGCCAAGCGCGTTAAGGCGTGCGACTTGTAATCTGAGGGTCGCAGGTTTGTATCCCCATCGCGCCAAACATACTCGCCCTTTCAGCTGTGGTAGCGTTATAATGTGATGGTCAATCTCACTATTCGTTGGTAAAAGAGTAGCCAAAGAGTTGGCGGTGAGTGGTGATGACTTGCTGCCTTTCCTCTTGTCTTACACTGCTGAGTTAGAGACGGCTAGCACAGATAGCCCTCGTGTAGCTTTGTGCGAAATTAAAAAAACAACAACAAACAAATTAAAATGTATCATCAGAAGATTAATTAATACGAACGATTCAAATATTTTTGATCGATGAAGATTACTAGAAGGGTAATAAAAAAATAAATCGTAAACTTTGGGTGGTGTTTGGTTTGCCACTGAAATTAGAGAAATTTCAAGGGAAGAGAGTAATCGATAAAAAATCCTCTCTGTACGTTATACGACTGTGGGTTATTGGACGGCATGTTTCAGAAAAAGAAATCTATTATCTCATTTATTTTAATTGGTTAGCAAACAGTGTTACACCCGACATACATATAAAACTGTGAGGCCTCATGGTATCAGTAAAGACTGTCTTCATATTGACATACATTTTTTTTACCTTTTATTAAGTGATTAGGACAATTTTGATGTACTAATGTTGACATAGGTTTTGCAAGAACGAAACTACGGGTTAATATAAAAACAATCATTTTATGTACATTTATAACAGATAGAACCAGAGAAATGTACTTATGTATATATTTTTTAATTCTTGAATATAAATAATGTTTGTGTTTCGAATGAAGCACATGAGCAATTAGTTTGTCAAAAACTATTAAGATAACACATGCAAGGCGGTTTGAAAACCGTTGGTTTGAAAACAGGACGACAAAGTCGGCTCCATGCAAGACAAACTTTCATGTTTTAAAGCGGCAAGTACTTTGAAGTATGCTGTCTCCTCGGGTCCTTGTGATGTGGGACCTAAACCATAGTAGTGTCAACCCCTACCGCCGTACATATAAGCTCCACACTCTTTGATTAAAGTGTTCCGTCTTTTCCACCCTTTCCCATTGCTAAAATTGTAATCTAATGGAAATATTTTCTTAGTCATTTCAAAGAAAGTTGCTTTGTTTTTCTGACATTCTTCTTTTAACGTAATATTTTAGTTTCATATCAGAAGTTGTTTCAAATAAATACGTTATCAGCGCATAACCTTCAAACGTTTCGTATACAAAGAAGACTGTTAACAAAATATCTGGTGTTTAATAGCTTACAGCATTTCATATGCCAGAAACATATAATTAACTATAAATTACTATCATTTAAAGTACATTTGGTAAGGATTTCGTTACTAACTAGTTTTGCAATAGCTTATTAAGAAAATAAAGATATGTTTTTTAATTTATAAACTTTTAACAAACACACAAAAACATTTAAAATTACTAAAAACTACTTGTCCGAAAAGGTCGAAGTTTCACCAAAAGCACAATGAGAAACATTTGTCTTATCTAAGAAAGATTGGGGACCGACATCGCCAGGTGGTTAAGGCACTCGGCTCGTAAACCGGGGGTTGCTGGTTCGAATACCCCTCACACCAGATATGCTCGCCCTTCAGCTGTGTGGGCGTTATAATGTGACGGTTAATCCCACTATTCGTAAAAGAGTAGATGGATGGTGATGACTAGCTGCCTTCCCTCTAGTCTTACACTGCTAAATTAGGGACGGCTAGCGCAGATAGCCTTCGTGTAGCTTTGCGCGAAATTCAAAAATAAATAAACAAGAAAGATTTGATGTGGGTATTTCTGTAAAACTGTTGATTGCAAAACAAAAAAAATACCAGAAATTAACAACTAAAAGTTTTATCGAGAATTATATTGATTCAATAAACAAACAGGTGTTTATGTGGTCACCACATAGAACGGAACCCTAATTAGCAGTGTATATCTGATAACGATTTACGTAAGAGAATGGAAAATATTCAATTGAGGTTAATTTTTGGTAGTAAATAAAATATATGTTTGAAACCTCTTTGTATTTTATTCGTCTTCAAAAGACAAACAGTACAGTTCAAAACGGAAACTTAGAACTTACTGACACGCATTGTATGGTTTTTGAGCGTTACTTATCCCTTTTGAAACACAGTCGGCTTTTCAGTGATGTCGAGAAAACCCACTCGTAGAGAGCTATATATGTAAAATCGACTCGTTTGGGTTGAGAAAATATTTTACGTAGAAGAGCGAACAACGTTTCGACCTTCTTCGGTCATCGTTAGGTTCACAAAGAAAGAAAGAGGTAACTGACCGGAAGCTGACCAAATGTTTGGAAATGGTCACTTACTTAACCCGAAATTAGGAATTCACTTGGTCATCAATATGAGTAAATAAATATAATTTTCTTGCGTTTCAACTTCTGCAAATTAGAATGCGTTGTCTCATCAGTTGTGTACATTCGCTGTTATCGATATTTTCAGCCGTAACATAAGTGTATAGACAAAATACTCTTGTAGAAATGAGAAAACGTACGTTGATTAGTGCAAAATTAGATCTATTTAACCTCCAATATTTCATCTACAGTGTTGTATGTGAAACTGACTTCACGTTTAAGCACTCTGTAGAAAGCTACACGCTGTGATGTCTGTGCTCGGTCCACCACTACTATCAAAAACCCGTTTCTAGCGTTGTTAGTTCGCAAACATTCCGCCGTGTCGCTGGGAGTAGTTAACAAGTTTGTTTTGGAATTTCGCACAAAGCTACTCGAGGGCTATCTGTGTTAGCCGTCCATAATTTAGCAGTGTGAGACAAGAGGGAAGGCAGCTAGTCATCACCACTCACTGCTAACTCTTGGGCTACTTTTTTTCCCAAGGAATAGTGGGATTGACTGTAACATTTTAACGCCCCCACGGCTGGGAGGGCAACCATGTTTGGCGCGACTCAGGCGCGAATCCACGACCCTCAGAGTACGAAGCGCACGCCTTAACGCGCTAGGCCATGCCGGGCCATGAGTAGTTAACAAGGAGGGGGAACTTTGAATAATGCAGAAGTTAATAAGAACGCAGAAGTCTTCGTGTTTAATTCCACGACTGAATCAAAATTCTGCAGAAGAAACGTTTAATATTAGTGTTACTGTTGATAACAACACTTATTTAAATTCTGAAATTATTTTTCTTTTGTAAAAATTCCAAAACCACTAAACTGACAGATCGTAAAATACTAAATATTATAACTTCATTACTGACAACTATCTACTCTGTTAAGATGGAATGATTACCATTACAGAGAAATATCTATTGTGTTAAGATGAAATGATCCACATTATAGAGAACTGTCTGCTCTGTTAAGATGAAATAATCCTATTACAGAAAAATATTTACCCTGTTATGATGGAATAATCATCATTACAGAGATGTCTCTACTCTGATAAGATGGAATAATCCCCATTACAGAGAAATATCTATTCTGTTAGGATGGAGTACTTATCATTAAAAAGAAATATCTGCTCTGTTAAGATAGAATAATCCCCATTACAGAGAAATATCTACTCTGTTAGAATGGAATAATCATCATTACAAAGAAATATCTACTCTGTTAGGATGGAAGAATCCCCATTACAGAGAAATGTCTACTCTGTTGAGATGGAATAACCCCCATTACAAATAAATATCTACTCTGTTGAGATGGAATAATCCCCATTACAGAGACATGTCTACTCTGTTAAGATGATGGAATAATCCCCATTACAGATAAATATCTACTCTGTTGAGATGGAATAATCCCCATTACAGAGAAATATCTACTCTGTTAGAATGGAATAATCATCATTACAAAGAAATATCTACTCTGTTAGGATGAAATAACCCCATTACAAAGAAATATCTACTCTGTTAGGATGGAAGAATCCCCATTACAGAGAAATATCTACTCTGTTGAGATGGAATAATCCCCATTACAGAGAAATATCTACTCTGTTAGAATGGAATAATCATCATTACAAAGAAATATCTACTCTGTTAGGATGAAATAACCCCATTACAAAGAAGTATCTACTCTGTTAGGATGGAAGAATCCCCATTACAGAGAAATATCTACTCTGTTGAGATGGAATAATCCACATTAGATGAACTTCTGTACGTTGTAATGGAATGAATAATTTGTGACTAAATTTAAAGCAACTATCCCAGAAATTCTTCAAAAATAAACTATAAATATGAACCATGTGGTAGAGTCCACATTTATAGAACGATCGTTTGATATTCGCAGACCAAATTCATCACCCCAGGTATAGAAAACAGACTTACTCGATCACGTGATGAGGTAACTCTATCGGATCTCTTGAACATAACACGAGATGAATAAGAAGTCTGGAAAGAGACAGAAATAAAACTTTTTAGTTTGTCAGAAGAACGTGATGGTTTTATCTGTGTTGCGTTAGGCCTTTACACGAATAAAAAGGTTTAGAACAAATAGAAGACAATTTAACATACCGAAAACAAGGATGGTTGCGGTAAGGTTAAATGAAAGGTAAGCTAGTTTCGGGCAGCTTTAAAAAACGTTCCATTATCACCCTAAAAATGTTTCAAAGTGTAAAACCTAAGACACTCGAGGTTTATCTGCACTAACCTTCCTAAATTTTGGAGTAATAGACTGAAGGGAATAGAACAAGTCAAACCCTCCAAATCCAACAGTTTTTCTGATTGAATGATGGGTGTTTTGAAGATTACTCTTATTACGCACCCATGACCCTAAAGTGCAGAGTGGGATATTTTTTGGTGATAGAGGGAAACTAAACACGATCTACAATACTTATTTATGCGTGTTGGTTATGTAAAAGCGGTACGTAATATTTTCGTCTCAGACAACACCTTATGTATCTGATGGAGCAACGTATTGGAGCACATGCCTGGCAGTTCAGACTTCGCCGTCCCTAATTTTTAACTGCTTAGCACTCGTGGCCTACTCGTTACTCATAGCCGAGTAGCAGGACCCACTGTTAATTATATGATACGCCCTCTCATGAAAGTGAGGAACATGTCTAGCGATAAATCACGGGCTCGAATCTTGGATCTCCAATAAGCTAACCATTAGGTTTCGCCCAACTTGTACTGGTTGAGTGTATTTTTAAATTTTTAGTTACGAGTTTCGGACATTTGAAATGAATCTACTTGGTTATTCTAGTATATTAATATGTTTTATAGATTAGACATTGCTTTACAATTTTGTAATATAAAACTAACTTTGTCAGCTTTGTAGGAGAAAGATTCTGGATAGGTCAGGGGTATAATATGTTGGATAGATTCTAGATGGGTCAGGGGTATAATATGTTGGATAGATTCTGGATGGGTCAGGGGTATAATATGTTGGATAGATTCTGGATGGGTCAGGGGTATAATATGTTGGATAGATTCTAGATGGGTCAGGGGTATAATATGTTGGATAGATTCTGGATGGGTCAGGGGTATAATATGTTGGATAGATTCTAGATGGGTCAGGGGTATAATATGTTGGATAGATTCTGGATGGGTCAGGGGTATAATATGTTGGATAGATTCTAGATGGGTCAGGGGTATAATATGTTGGATATATTCTGGATGGGTCAGGGGTAAAATATGTTGGATAGATTCTGGATGGGTCAGGGGTATAATATGTTGGATAGATTCTGGATGGGTCATGGGTATAATATGTTGGATAGATTCTAGATGGGTCAGGGGTATAATATGTTGGATAGATTCTAGATGGGTCATGGGTATAATATGTTGGATAGATTCTAGATGGGTCAGGGGTATAATATGTTGGATAGATTCTAGATGGGTCAGGGGTATAATATGTTGGATAGATTCTGGATGGGTCAGGGGTAAAATATGTTGGATAGATTCTGGATGGGTCAGGGGTATAATATGTTGGATAGATTCTAGATGGGTCAGGGGTATAATATGTTGGATAATTTAAAATTGTTTAAAACATTGTCAGTAAGAACTTTAGATAAATACACTTGCCTCGACGTCTTTATTTTCTTAGTTAGAAAACGCTTTTTTGTTATATCTAATTTTAGTTCTGTGATATTTAATTCTAATTTTTTCATAAAGTCTAAAACTCGCTCAAATGTGCTCGCCCTTTCAGACTTAGAGGCGTTATAATATCACGGTAAATCCCACTCTTCGCTGGTAAAAGAGTAGCCCCAGATATGGCGGTGGGTGGTGATGACTATCTGTCTTTCCTCTAGTCTTACACTGCTGAATTAGGAACAGCTAGCGCAGATAGCCCTCGTGTGGCTTTGCGCGAAATTCAAAACAAACCACACCACTTTACGGTTTCGGCTGTTAAAGCTAAAAACGAACAGTGTGTTATTCTTGATAAAAAGCAATAACAGTGACGGTTGAACGCTCAGCTTTCACCAATATTTTTTTCATCATAAGTGATTTTCACAAATACATATTCAACGTTTATCTAAGCTACGTTACTGTCTCGACCATGACTGTAAATACACATTAAAAGCTTATCCAAGCTATGTTATTCTCTTTATTTGTGGGCTGGGAGTGGCTCAGGGATTTGCATACAAAATTATGGAGCTAAGGGTCCATGGTTTGCGTCCCATAAAATCACAAAAAAATAAAAAAATATGCATGTCGAGGCTGTAGGTGAATTCTAATAATGAGAGACAAATCTCACTATTCGATCAAAGAATTGGCGGTTGGTTGTGTAGCAGATAACCCTTGAATTGGTTTGCGCAGGAAACTGTGAAAAGAAGCAAACAAAAAAAACAAACCCGAACGACATCTAAACAAATCCAACAAAGGTAAACTATGCTTGTGTTGTATCTTTGTTCTCTTTTCATTTTACTGTTATTCTCCCTTGTTAACCCACTTGCACTGTCTTGTCATTTTTTGTTTGATTTGAAATAAATTATTTCAGGACCAATTATGGAATTAATTATTGTCTCATATGCACAGCAAAGATGTTTCGTTACCGAGCTCCATATGTTTGTGATTGAAAAACAAACAAAGAAAACGTTATCTTATAACAACACAGCTATGTATGATTTATAGTATACGTTTTTTAGTCTTATTAGCTTTCATTTGATAGTTGAATTATTCATCAAGGGGAAAAGTAATGATATATCTGATGCATCATACATCAGAATATTTATTCATGTATATTAAAATATCGAGCATATTAAATATACCGTGTTTCTTTTAACTTCAGTGAGGTAAAAAACACACACATTTGTTTTACACACGATTTGTTTGGTTTTACGCTTCCGATTTTATTATTTTCTCAGTAATTGTTTTGTTGTGCAGTAAATATTCATTTACACGTGTGACAGTGAAAACGCACAAAACTAGATTCGTGATAAATTTTAAACATAAAATACAACTTAACCCAAAGAGGGATATATGATGAATGTTTATGTATCTTCCATTTTGTCGCGTGCGCGAGTGAAGGGTTGATTTGAGAGGATGAGTAGTTAGATATACGTGTCAAGTCGAACATCATTTAGAGTAATTCACACCTGAAAAAAAAATCGCATGCCTTGAAATAAACAGATAATTACATGTTATTTCCATAGGTCAGTTTCACCTCTGAGCCCTTAATAGCTTTAGCTGGTAGACATAAACAGGAGGAAAAGTGCTATCGATAACTGCTTTATATATTTATTTTGTTTGTATGTTATTACTCAGCCACGATAACTTTATCTCATTTGATTTGCTGCAGGAAAGCACGAGCGAAGGGCGAAACTTACTCGTGCATGTGTTTTCGCCAGACGAAATCGTTTTATCCAATGTTTTCCGAGCACTCTAGTGACTATTATTATGAAGATAAGCACAGGCTTCCCACATTTGTAAAATGTAAATGTAGTTACACTGTAACAACATGTGGCGTGTTACAGAACTCGTGCTCAGCAAAATTTACATTTCGTACGAAGCTTAAAATTACCCTGAAAGCTGTCGCCAGCTGTAGGAAATATTTGTACTTGTGTGGATGATAAGAAAATTACGTCGTCCTGGACGTGTCACACGGTAGTACTTGAATATAATTTGCTCGATGAGCGTGTGTCTACTGTTACGTTGTTCTCCAGGTGTTTTCGCAGTAACACCGATGAAAATGTTCTGTGATCGAACAAACATGAATAAAATGAACCTTATTTCTTCTTACGCTGGCACGTGTGTGTGTTTTCCTTGAGGAAAGCCACATCAGGCTATCTGCTGAGCCCACCGAGCGGAATCGAGCCCCCTATTTTAGCTTTGTAAATTCGGAGACATATCGTTGTACTAGCGGGGGGAAGGCTGGTACGATAACTCGTCTTGGAGAAGAGTTAATATTTGGCTCCTAGAATGCTCCTTATGAGCCTAAGGGGAAAAATGTTCGAGGTAGTAAAATTTGAATACATGGTTTAATAGCGTAGTTTAAAGTTGCCTGTCTGCAACAATATTTAGATACGTGTTTTAGTAACGCTGTTTAATACTTTTATTAATAACATGAAGTAAACACAACTGAAAGTAGATATGTGGTTTGACAACTGAATGTATGTATGGATTAACAACTTAATGTATATACGTGGTCTAGCAACACTTTATATGTATATGGTTTAACAGCTCAATCTACCTAAGCGATTTTAAACCTCTTTCTCCATATATATCCATATATCGTTTAATAGGCTTACCAGTTGAGCGTGGAATAATAGCTTAAGAGCTTAATGTGTATATGTATACATGGTTTAACAGCTGAATTCAGGAAAGCAAATTAAAAACTCAAAGTATTTATGTATAGTTGAATAATTCAATGTTGGTATGTGGCTTAACAATTCAATGTATTATATGAACTTTTATATCACAATTTAAATATATGGTTTAATCGTGTCAACATCAATTTAATATGAGTAAAACACTACTTTTAAGTAATTTTCTTGATGTCAGAAGTACACATAGGTTCAATACGTCTTAATATAAAAAAAGTTTTAAGGATTTTATTGTTTAAAAGTAACTTCCTGTTATTGAAGTACATACTCAGTTAAAAAGTCACTTCCTGTTATTGAAGTACATACACAGTTAAAAAGTCACTTCCTGTTATTGAAGTACATACTCAGTTAAAAAGTCACTTCCTGTTATTGAAGTACATACACAGTTAAAAAGTCACTTCCTGTTACTGAAGTACATACTCAGTTAAAAAGTAACTTCCTGTTACTGAAGTACATACTCAATTTAAAAATCACTTCCTGTTATTGAAGTACATACTCAATTTAAAAGTCACTTCCTGTTACTGAAGTACATACTCAGTTAAAAAGTCACTTCCTGTTATTGAAGTACATATTCAGTTTAAAAATAGCTTTCTGTTATTGAAATACATACACAGTTAGTCCCCCGCTAGTACAACGGTATGTCTTCGGATTTACAATGCTAAAATTAGGGGTTTGATCCACTTCGGTGGGGCTCAGCAGATAGCCCAATGTGGCTTTGCTATGAGAAAAAATACACACATACTCAGTTTAAAAGTAACTTCCTGCTATTGAAATACATACCAAGCTTAAATGTAACTTCCTATTATCATACTCAGTTTAAAAGTAACTTCCTGCTATTGAAGTACGTACCAAGCTTAAATGTAACTTCCTATTATCATACTCAGTTTAAAAGTAACTTCCTGCTATTGAAATACATACCAAGCTTAAATGTAACTTCCTATTATCATACTCAGTTTAAAAGTAACTTCCTGTTATTGAAGTACGTACTCAGCTTAAATGTAACTTCCTGTTATTAAAGTACACACGAGTACTCAGCTTAAAAGTAACTTACTGTTATTAAAGTGCATACTCAGTTTAAAAGTAATTTTATGCACTCCAATAACTGTGTGTTTTTTATGTTGAAAGACTTACGTAAGCATCTGGTCATCTGATTATGTTGTTATATAAATGTACTGTAACGAAACGCAAAATTAATAAACTAGGAAGGTTAACAAAGAAAAATAAACCTTTATTTTTCAAAGTACGGGTGTATGCACAACATGCAGTAAAAATCTTCTCTTTTTCAACCAAAGGTTAAGATCACAATATAGCTGTATAAGAGCCTGTTGTTATTTATATTGCAATGTAAATTTGATTTAACATCTTCTAACGTACTATACTTAACGTATTAAAGTTAGAAGATTTTTCTACAAACTAATTTTGTTTGAACAGTTGTTTGTTTTGAATTTCGCACAAAGATACTCGAGGGCTATCTGCGTTAACCGTCCCTAATTTATCAGTGTAAGACTAAAGGGAAGGCAGCTAATCATCACCACCCACCGCCAACTCTTGGGCTACTATTTTACCAACGAATAGTGGAATTGACCGTCACATTATAACGCCCTCACGACTGAAAGGGCAAGCATGTGTGGTGTAAGCTGATTTGAACCCGCGACCCTCGGATTACGAGTCGAGTGCCTTAACTACCTGGCCATGACGGGCCAACCACCAACTCTTGAGCTATTCTTTTACTAACGAATGATGGGATTGACCGTTACATTATAATGTCCCCACGACTGAAAGAGCGAGCATGTTTGGTGTGAGAGGGATTTGACCCTGCAACCCTTGGATCATGAATCAAACGCCCTAGCCACCTGATCATACCAGGCCGAGGCAAAGAAAGAATATTCAGCGAAATACAAAACAGGAAAATAACATTTTAAACCATAAAATTTCCCATCATCGTAGGAAATAAACAATGGAGATTTAAGACTGACAGATGGTGCATCCCCACCGCAATGTGGGTCCTATCTCCGCAGTCACCTCCAAAAACCTAGGGAACATTTTATAATCACACATTATAGTTTGTACGCTAGGTTGTTTTTTTTTCACTTAATGCAGCGTTTTTGTTTAATTTATTTTTAAGTTATAACAAACTAGTATACATAACACACAAAGTAATGGCAGATAGAGCATTCTGTAGTACAAAAGGTGTAGATAACAATAAAACAAGATGTTTTAAGAAATATAGAATACATGTATACTTTACAGATGAAATCACGAAAAGAAAATGTCTTCGGAGAGCTAAGATGTGTCACAATATTTTTGAAACACACGCACATACATACAAAGATAAAATATTTGATACAACAAGATTTAAAAATACTGCATATGAAAAGTTTCACAATTTTTGATACACGTATTTTATAGAAGAATTTGATGTCTTGAAGAGTATTTGATAGAAAATAAAAATCTATAGTATATTAATTAAACATGTGTATCACCATCTGCGAAAAACTAAAAAATACCGTAAACACAGTGCGACGTGTCAAGATACGATAAACATGGTGGTAATTTTAGAGATGGAAACAGCTGAATGTTTCCGTTAAAATATCAATTGATTACATAAATATGTATTTATCGGATTGAAAGAGTGTTTGCTTAGATGGTTAGAAATAATCTTTTATTCGTAAAAACTCAAACACAAATTCTTGAATGTTTTTAATCATATGGGGATTTTTATGATAAAATTATGAGCCAAACTCGCAGTATAACGAAAGCACATAAAGCACATAACTAACAGACTAAACATAAAAAAGGGAACAAAAATATAACTTGACAAATAATAAACACACGAACAACTGATTATTAACATTATTACAATTATACCTTAGTTATTACATATTATCACACTATGTATATAACACACGTTAGAAATAGCAACATAAAACTCAAAATTAGTAATGATATTGTTGTACATTCAGAATATGTGTCGTTACTTAACCATAACCTGAAAGGGTTAAGATATTATGTTTTAAGTAAAAATGAACACAAAGAGTTGCTACTCACAATATCTTTTAAGTAAAAATGAACATAGAGACTTGCTACAGACAATATGTTTTAAGTAAAAACGAATATAGAGACTTACTACAAACAATATGTTTTAAGTAAAAACGAACATACAGACTTGCTAGAGATATTATGTTTCAAATAAAAACGAACATAGAGATTTGCTACAAACTGTATTTTAAGTAAAAACGAACACAGAGACTTGCTACAAACAATATGTTTTAAGTAAAAACGAACATACAGAGTTGCTACTGATAATATGTTTTAAGTGATAAAAAACATAATTTTAGTGATAAATGCATTAAATAAGAGTATATTTTGGTAAAATTTGAAACTGCGAAAATTCCACAAACAAATTTTTTGGAAGATGGCCAAGATGGATAGGACACTGAAAGAGTTACAACACCAATATTTGTCACTGGTCTGGAGTCGATTAAAAATTAAAAGACTTCGTAAACATAAATTATTTCAGTAATACTTATTTTACAATCCACGTATGGAGTAAACATTTTATGAGCTAGCTATTACATGATTAATCTAAGGTTATTTAAAAGAGTTGTGTAAATAAATTTAATAACTTGCTAAAATGCTCGAGATATTAGAGTGGAAGTTATATAATCATTACAAGTTCCTTGAAGTAGTGTGAACTAAGTATCCTGTCTTAGAGTGGTGTGAACTAAGTATCCTGTCTTAGAATAGTGTGAACTGAGTATCCTTCTCAAAGTAGCGTAAACTAAGTATCCTGTGTTAGAGTGGTGGGAACTAAGTATCCAGTCTTAGAATGGTGTGAATTAAGTATTCTGTTTTAGAGTGGCATGACTATGTATCCTGTCTTAGAGTGGTGTGAACTAAGTATCCCGTCTTAGAGTGGTGTGAACTGAGTATCCTGTCTTAGAGTGATGTGAACTAAGTATCCTGTCTTAGAGTAGTGTCAACTAAGTATTCGGTTTTAAAATGGTGTGAACTATGTATCCCGTCTTAGAGTGGCGTGAACTAAGTATTCTGTCTTAGAGTGGTGTGAACTAAGTATTTTGTCTTAGAGTGGCGT
Source organism: Carcinoscorpius rotundicauda (assembly GCA_011833715.1). NCBI lineage: Eukaryota > Metazoa > Arthropoda > Merostomata > Xiphosura > Limulidae > Carcinoscorpius > Carcinoscorpius rotundicauda. The sequence continues at coordinate 175,833,519 of CM022391.1, read as the reverse complement.
GAACTAAGTATCCTGTCTTAGAGTGGTGTGAACTGAGTATCCTGTCTTAGAGTGATGTGAACTAAGTACCCTGTTTTAGAGTAGCGGGAGCTAAGTATCCTGTCTTAGAGTGGTGTGAACTAAGTATCCTGTCTTAGAGTAGTGTGAACTAAGTATTCTGTTTTAGAGTGGTGTGAACTAAGTATCCCATCTTAGAGTGGCGTGAACTAAGTATTCTGTCTTAGAGTGGTGTGAACTAAGTATTTTGTCTTAGAGTGGCGTGAACTAAGTATCCTGTCTTAGAGTGGTGTGAACTGAGTATCCTGTCTTAGAGTGATGTCAACTAAGTACCCTGTTTTAGAGTAGCGGGAGCTAAGTATCCTGTCTTGGAGTGGTGTGAACTAAGTATCCCGTCTTAGAATGGTGTGGACTAAGTATCCTGTTTTAGAGTGGCGTGAACTAAGTATCCCGTCTTAGAGTGGTGTGAACTAAGTATCCTGTCTTAGAGTGGTGTGAACTGAGTATCCTGTCTTAGAGTGGTGTGAACTAAGTATCCTGACTTAGAGTGGTGTGAACTAAGTATCTTGTCTCAGAGTGGCGTGAACTAAGTATCTTGTCTCAGAATGGCGTGAACTAAGTATCCTGTGTTAGAGTGGTGTGAATTGAGTATCCTGTTTCAGAATAGCGTGAACTAGGTATCCTGTGTTAGAGTGGTGTGAACTAAGTATCCCGTCTTAGAATGGTGTGAATTAAGTATTCTGTTTTAGAGTGGCGTGAACTATGTATCCTGACTTAGAGTGGCGTGAACTATGTATCCTGTCTTAGAATACCGTGAACTAAATATCTTGTCTTAGAGTGGTGTGAACTAAATATCCTGTCTTAGAATGGTGTGAACTAAGTATCCTGTCTTAGAGTAGTGTGAACTAAGTATTCTGTCTTAGAGGGGTGTGAACTAAGTATTTTGTCTTAGAGTGGCGTGAACTAAGTATTCTGTCTTAGAGTGGTGTGAACTAAGTATCCTGTCTTAGAGTGGTGTGAACTGAGTATCCTGTCTTAGAGTGATGTGAACTAAGTACCCTGTCTTAGAGTAGTGTGAACTAAGTACCCTGTTTTAGAGTAGCGGGAGCTAAGTATCCTGTCTTAGAGTGGTGTGAACTAAGTATCCTGTCTTAGAGTAGTGTCAACTAAGTATTCTGTTTTAGAGTGGTGTGAACTAAGTATCCCGTCTTAGAGTGGCGTGAACTAAGTATTCTGTCTTAGAGTGGTGTGAACTAAGTATTTTGTCTTAGAGTTGCGTGAACTAAGTATCCTGTCTTAGAGTGGTGTGAACTGAGTATCCTGTCTTAGAGTGATGTGAACTAAGTACCCTGTTTTAGAGTAGCGGGAGCTAAGTATCCTGTCTTAGAGTGGTGTGAACTAAGTATCCCGTCTTAGAATGGTGTGGACTAAGTATCCTGTTTTAGAGTGGCGTGAACTAAGTATCCCGTCTGAGAGTGGTGTGAACTAAGTATCCTGTCTTAGAGTGGTGTGAACTAAGTATCTTGTCTCAGAGTGGCGTGAACTAAGTATCCCGTCTTAGAATGGTGTGAATTAAGTATTCTGTTTTAGAGTGGCGTGAACTATGTATCCTGTCTTAGAGTGGCGTGAACTATGTATCCTGTCTTAGAATACCGTGAACTAAATATCTTGTCTTAGAGTGGTGTGAACTAAATATCCTGTCTTAGAATGGTGTGAACTAAGTATCCTGTCTTAGAGTAGTGTGAACTAAGTATTCTGTCTTAGAGTGGTGTGAACTAAGTATTTTGTCTTAGAGTGGCGTGAATTAAGTATTCTGTCTTAGAGTGGTGTGAACTAAGTATCCTGTCTTTGAGTGGTGTGAACTAAGTATCTTGTCTCAGAGTGGCGTGAACTGAGTATCCTGTCTCAGAATAACGTGAACTAAGTATCCTGTGTTAGAGTGGTGTGAACTAAGTATCCAGTCTTAGAATGGTGTGAATTAAGTATTCTGTTTTAGAGTGGCGTGAACTATGTATCCTGTCTTAGAATACCGTGAACTAAATATCTTGTCTTAGAGTGATGTGAACTAAATATTCTGTCTTAGAATGGTGTGAACTAAGTATTCTGTCTTAGAGTAGTGTGAACTAAGTATTCTGTCTTAGAGTTGTGTGAACTAAGTATTTTGTCTTAGAGTGGCGTGAACTAAGTATTCTGTCTTAGAGTGGTGTGAACTGAGTATCCTGTCTCAGAATAACGTGAACTAAGTATCCTGTGTTAGAGTGGTGTGAACTAAGTATCCTGTGTTAGAGTGGTGTGAACTAAGTATCCCGTCTTAAAATGGAGTGGACTAAGTATCATGTTTTAGAGTAGTGTGAACTAAGTATCCCGTCTTAGAATGGAGTGGACTAAGTATCCTGTCTTAGAGTAGTGTGAACTAAGTATTCTGTCTTAGAGTGGTGTGAATTAAGTATTTTGTCTTAAAGTGGCGTGAACTAAGTATCCTGTGTTAGAGTGGTGTGAACTGAGTATTTTGTCTTAGAGTGATGTAAACTAAGTTTCCTGTTTTGGAGTAGCGGGAACTAAGTATTTTGTCTTAGAGTGGCGTGAACTAAGTATCCTGTCTTAGAGTGGTGTGAACTGAGTATCCTGTCTTAGAGTGATGTGAACTAAGTATCCTGTCTTAGAGTAGTGTGAACTAAGTATCTTGTCTTAGAGTGGCGTGAACTAAGTATCCTGTCTAAGAGTGGTGTGAACTGAGTATCCTGTCTTAGAGTGATGTGAACTAAGTATCTTGTCTTAGAGTAGTGTGAAGTAAGTATCTTGTCTTAGAGTGGCGTGAACTAAGTATCCTGTCTTAGAGTGGTGTGAACTGAGTATCCTGTCTCAGAATAACGTGAACTAAGTATCCTGTGTTAGAGTGGTGTGAACTAAGTATCCATCTTAGAATGGTGTGAATTAAGTGTTCTGTTTTAGAGTGGCGTGAACTATGTATCCTGTCTTAGAATAGCGTGAACTAAATATCTTGTCTTAGAGTGGTGTGAACTAAGTATCCTGTCTTAAAATGGTGTGGACTAAGTATCCTGTCTTAGAGTAGTGTGAACTAAGTATTCTGTCTTAGAGTGGTGTGAACTAAGTATCTTGTCTTAGAGTGGTGTGAACTGAGTATCCTGTTTTAGAGTGATGTGAACTAAGTATCCTGTTTTAGAGTAGCGGGAACTAAGTATCCTGTCTTAGAGTGGTGTGAACTAAGTATCCTGTCTTAGAGTAGTGGGAACTAAGTATCCTGTCTTACAGACAATACATAGGCACAACAATAAGTTGGTGACATCATTACTTAGTTGTAATGTTTTAAGCTTTGGATTTTGATATCGATATGTGTTTCTTGTTAAGCACAAAGATACATCATAGGCTATTTCTGCCTGTAACCGCGGGTCACAACCTTATCTTTTTCAGCTTTGTAAGTCTTATACTTACTCCTCAACCACTCAGTGGACTTTGGTATTGATCCAACTAACTTCTGAAGTTTTTATAAAGAAACGTTTTACACCAACATCTAACGTCCTGTAATGAGAGAACACTTACATTATTAACCTATCCGTTTTGAGAGAACCTGTAACAGATTTGACTTGTAAAATAAACGAAAATCCCTGAAGAAAGTGATATTTATTAATTTGATTGCGTTAGAAAGATGTGAAAAAGTCTTAGAGGAGTGTGAACTAAGTGAATAGGCCTAAGAAACCACGCTAGCATTAATTTAATTGAAAAGGCCTAGCATTAACCTGTAAAATAATCGAAAATCCCTAAAGAAAGTGAGACTAATTAATTTTATTGCGTTGGAAAGATGTGAAAAATTTATTCTAACGCAAAAATAAAAACCAAGAAACTGCAATGATTAAACTAAAGTGAATAGGCCTAAGGAACCACGCTACCATTAATTTAAGTGAAAAGGCCTAACATTAATTTAACTGTTCACTGAAGACTTGACAAACCACACTGACATCAACACAACAGAACTGACAATGTTTGAAAAAGTATACTGTTACTAACGTTACTAAAATAAGAAACTTTAGAAATGACATTAATTGTTTAGAAACTACTGAAAATAATATATAAGATTAACGCACTCATTAATAAAATAATTGTTATGTAAAAAGTATAGCATCTCGATTCAGAAGTCGGACGTAGAAGGGTAAAGTTTACTTAAGTTCCAGGTCTAGCTATAATTTGAATATAGTTAAGCCTAAAGTAACATTGGTCGAATTGTATTTTTTGCGACTGAATATCAAACTAATTTCATACTAAGTAAACTGTTACGACCACAGAAACTGGATTATCAAATAAGAAAACATGAGAAACCATCGACTTTAATCTAACTACTCTGAGGAGACTGGTAAAAACAAGTTTGTTTGTTTTTTGAATTTCGTACAAAGCTATTCGAGGGCTATCTGCGCTAGTCGTCCTTAATTTAGCAGGGTAAGACTAGAGGGAAAGCAACTAGTTGTCATCATCTACCGCCAACTCTTAGGCTGTTCCTTTACCAACAAATAGTGGGATTGACCGTACCATTATAACGCCCCTACGGCTAAAAGGGAGAGAACGTTTAACGCGGCGGGGATGCGAACCCGCGACTTAAGGATTACGAATCGCATGCTTTAACCTACCTGGCCATCCGGAGCCGAAATTGTTGTTGTGTTGAATTAAGCACAAAGCTACACAATGGGCTATCTGTGTTCTGCCCCCAAGGATATCGAAACCAAACCAGGTTTTTAGTGTTGTTAAGTCCACAGACATACCGCTGAGCCACTGGAGGACGGTGAAAACAAGACATGGAACATTACACTAAAATGAATTCAAATGATGACCAAGAATACTTGTAAAAGCACAGTAAGAATAACCACTCGTAAGAAACCATGCTGATGTAATCTTATTATTCTTACGTAAATTCTAGAACAACCGTCAAATAAATCTAACAGAACTGTTGAAAACTGCATAAAAACTGTATGGTATTGATTTGAAATAACAAGGTACATCGATCTAAAATCACACTAACATCAATTTAACAGTGCTTGATAAGCTGAAAATGAAACCTGTACTATACTGATTCGACACCCAACCAACGTTTATCTAACAGTATCTGAGGGCCTAAAGAGAAAACGTGTTTTTTGTGTTTTTTTTTATAACAAAGCCACATTGGGCTATCTGCTCAGCCCACCGCGGGGAATCGAACCCCTAATTTTAGCATTATAAATCCGGAGACATACTGCTGTACTAGCGGGGCGCGAAGGTGAAAGAGTGTGTGTTTGTGTTTTCTCATAGCAAAGCCACATTGGGCTATCTGCTCAGCCCACCAAGGGGAGTCGAACCCATGATTTTGCGTTGTAAATCCGGAGACATACTGCCGTAAAAGAGAGAACAAAAACTCTTATGTTTATTTAAATTATCGACCAGAAGAACGCAATCTGAAACTACATTAACATCAATCTATGACAGCATTTTTATCGTCATAAGTAAACAAACAATTTCATATCGATTAAAAATAATAAGGCTCTGGGATGCACTGATTTAAACAAAGAGATCCGCAACCACTTTAAAATTAGAATTAAAAAGCATGCTTATTTAGGTGTGCTTAAAATTGCTTACTGTTTATGATAGTTCCAGAACACTTATTAAAGTTTTAATCGTCTGCAATTGTTTTCACTTATTTGTTCTAAAAATTACCAAATGAAGTAACGACTTATTGGGTGTAAACATCTGCAGGTTTAGAAATAGCAAAGGAGAAAGTTTCTGGCAGATTGTATTTGTAGGATTAATTCTATTTTTTAAATCTTTGCTCTTGTTAGTGTTAGAATAATTAAAACGTTTATTATTTTGAGACTCGTAATTGTAACGCAGACAGCTTGTAAGGAGCCTTTGTTTATTTACTGTTAACACATTTAAAAGGTTTGTTATTTTGGGTTTTATAATCACAACGTGAGCAACCATAAAACAAACAATATTTTTCTAGTTACTTGTAACAAAAATAAGCATTTTCATAAAAGTATGATTTAAACATCCACACGTTAGAGTACTTTTAGGTTATTTCAAGTCGTAAAATTTTAGCGAACAAGTGTTCTATTTATTTTTTCTACGCTAATGAGTACTCCAAAGTACGTAAAATATTTTTTACTAATTTTATTTGACAAACTGCTATCCACTCTTGGGGAGAAGATGTAGTTATGCAGTTAGTAAGCAATACAAACTTCCACCATTTTTATGCTTGGAAATGCACAAATCCTAAAAGCAGATTAAATTAGGAGGTCGGTCAATATGACCGAGTAGAGCGATATCCAAGAAACAGAGAGATGTTCTGTTTCTTGGCTGTTAATATATGCTGGCCTGGCTAGGTGGTTAAGGCACTCGACTCCTAAACTGAGGGTCGCGAGTTCGAATCCCCGTCACACCTAACATGCTCGTACTTTTAGCCGTGGGGATGTAATAAACTATGGTTAATTCCCCTATTCGTTGGTAAAAGAGTAGCTCAAAAGTTGGTGGTGGGTGGTGACGTCTAGCAGCCTTCCCTCTAGTCTTACACTGCTAAATTAGGGACGGCTAGCGCAGATAGCTCTCGTGTAGCTTTGCGCGAAATTAAAAAAAAGCACCGTAAATATATGCAATAAATGCATATATACTTTGATGCTAAATAATACTGAATGACTAGAAACAACATTATATTGTCACAAATATGTTCAAGTCAGAGTAAAGAGTTTGAACCACGAGCTTAAAGCTCGAGTGTCCTTACCACGTGAATTGCAGCGGGGATTCCAACTGAAATGAGAATGATTTTTATTAAATAAAAAGTAATAAATAAGTTAAAGCTCAAAATAATAAAAGAGAAGAAATGTGGCTCTGGTTTTGAATTTAACACGAAACTACACGAGGGCTATCTACGGTAGCTGTCTCTGATTTAGCGGTGAAATACTATAGAGAAGGCAGCTAGTCATCACCAACCACCGCTAACTCTGTATGTAGGCCATTTCTCTGTTATGTGCAAACAAATATATGTTGAAAAATCCTTTTTAAGGCGGTATAGTGGCGTCATCTATATGGACTTGAACCTAGTATTTTGAGACTTGAGATATCTGAGAAAAAACTATGATGATTAAGAAGCCCCACAGTTTCTTTGTTTCTTATTCCGAGTATTGAACAGTTTATATCCACCATAAAGCAATTACAAGAGACGCTTTCTATAGGAAGAGAGACTTTGTTTTTTTAACTTTGGGCAAAATTACTCGAAGGATTCCTGGAGTAGGCGTCCCTAACTTCGATGTGATAAAATAGAGGGAAAGTCAACGTGTTTCACGTATTGTATTACTTTGTATAAAAAATGCTTTTGTCGCAAATAAATTCCATCACTTCACGATATTAACTCGTTTACATTGGTTAATAAGCTACTACAATGTGTGTGCAGAAACGGGTCTATTACTGTTGTTGTTTTGAGTTAAGCACAAAGCTACACAATGGGCTAACGATGCTCTGCCCACCACGGGTATCGAAACCTGGATTTTAGCGTGTAAGTCCGCAGACATACCGCTGAGCCACTGGGGGGCAGGGTCTGTTACATTTTTTCTAAATATTTACTTTTCACTCACTACCTTTGAATAATTGTAATGTCCTAACCTGGCATCATCTGGTGGTTAAGGCAATCGCTTTAATATTGTGAAGTGATGAAATTTATTAACGACAAAGGAATATTTATACAAAGTAATGCATTACGTGAAACAGTCATTAGACCTTCAGTTCATATGAGTAAGTTACTTTTTAAAGGTTAATAATTTCGTTTATTGTCGATGGAAAAAAAAAACCGTGTTAGAGAAAAATGTGTTCAGATGAAGACACATTGTAAAGGGACTGACCTCTAGTTAGGTTATAGTTTGTTTGTTTGTTTTTGGAATTTCGCACAAAGCTACTCGAGGGCTATCTGTGCTAGCCGTCCCTAATTTAGCAGTGTAAGACTAGAGGGAAGGCAGCTAGTCATCACCACCCACCGCCAACTCTTGGGCTACTCTTTTACAAACGAATAGTGGGATTGACCGTCACATTATACACCCCCACGGAGTTAGGTTATATAAAATTGGTTTGGTTTGCTTTCTGGTCTCTTGAGAACAACTTACATTAGCCGTTCCTGATTCAGAAGTGATGAACTAGAGGAAAGGCAGTTAGTTAACACTATCCATTGCCAACTCTTAGGCTGTTTTTTAAACCAGTGAATAGTGGAATTGATCGTCACATTGCAACATCTTTACGGCTGAAAGGGCAATATCTAGCAAATTAGAGTCGAGCGCCGTAACCACGAGGCCATTTTAATTTGGAAATGACTTTGTTAAACTGCTGTAACATGTTGTGCTTTTGGATATTAAATATTTACTGTAAGTGATATGTTTTTAACAGCAAACAACCTTGTTTCAACATTATGATGATAATAAATAAATAATGATATTTCTAAAGATAATATTTCTCTGTCAGACACTATGGAACCTACACTATATGTACACTTCATTAGCACTTTTAATAAGAAACAATGAGGTGTTGCTTAAACGATAAAAACGGAATATATTGGTCAACAGATGGCGCAGGTATCGCACTTTACCATCGGGTTAAAAATATATTACATTTATGAGCGAAAAGCTGTCAATAAAAACAGCGTTTATAATACGTTATATATATATATATATATACAGATATATGTGTGTTACTGTCTAAATTTAAAGACCCTCAAGTGATTAAAATAAAAAATAGTATCCGTTATATTTTACTATTTTACACAAAGCAGGACAAAGTTATGTTCTGAAAAAGAAAATTCTAATGTATACACCACGATAGCCATCTAGACTTGCCTTATGTTTTTACACAAAAAAAGACTGAGAAAAATTAAGTAAAGTTTTACATTGAGAGTTAAAAACATTCAACCTGTTCTGACAAAATATTTTGTTCAAAATATAACATGCAGATTGATGTGATGAAATACAAAATTATTTGAGCCAGAAAACTCCTGAAAATGTTACAATAAAAATTAATAGTAAACATGCAAAGAGAGTTTCTAATAAAAGTAAGGAAACAGTGATGGTAATACTGTAGACATTATTAGCTCAAAGTAAGGAAACAGTGATGGTAATACTGTAGACATTATTAGCTCAAAGTAAGGAAACAGTGATGGTAATACTGTAGACATTATTAACTCAAAGTAGACAAGCGAAATGCTGGGAACCAAAAAAGGTTTATTTCATCTGAAGTCAAAAGTAATCCAACTATTCAAGCATAATTGTCATTGGTTAGGAAGTCACAGCTGTTGGAGAATTTTGTTCAGAGACATTGTTATGGCTTAATGTCATTATATAACCAAATTTAATCCAAAACAAAGTAAACCATCTGTCTTTGTATTTATGAATTTTAGTTATTGCAATTTTCAACCAATAAGTTGCTTTTGGTCAACCACAGATGTTTCATGATAATACGTTTTCCATATGTCTGTCTGTTGTAACTAATGTAGAAGGTAGTTGACTACTGTAGAAATGTTTAATAATCCAAACATCGTCGCTAAATGCGCCTCAACACCTGCTTAAAAACTGACAAACACAAAAGCACGAGCATATACACCACGTGCGGTTTGTTACAGGACACTTCAGGTATCTTGTGTGTGTGTGTGTGATAATAAGCCTCTTATATGCCTCAAACTAAACCTAATTAATGACATTTTGTCATACAAACCTAATAAGTGACATAAATATTCGAAATTTCCTTGTTTTTAACTTTCAGAAGTTTCACAACAGCCATAAAAAGTAAAGTTTACTGTGGTTTGTTTTACTACATATGATATTGTGTTCTTTTATTAGCTCTTTTTACTGTTTTTCCAACACGTTTTACGTTTTTTTAAAAAGAGAAGAAAACTATAACGTATTATAATTAGTGCTTTATACTTACTAAAATAAGCCTTGTTTTTTTATATTGTTTTGAGTATCACTTTTATTTAAGTTAATACCGTAAGATCTTGTTTAACCCTGCACTATGATTGGTAGACATCCGGTTCCGGGATTCGTTGTTACAGCTTATGACCACAGTAACGAATATCTATTGAGAAAGAGAGTTTTAGGTGTGACGTACGCCCCCGTAAATAATGACGTTATTGAGGAACAACCAATAAGCGGATTAGTAACCTCATCATACACTAGTATTTAGTCACATCTATTTATAATAGGATTTCTAACGAATTTATCGTGAGAAGTACACTCGTAATATGTTTGATACGTGTCAGAAGCTCTACTGTAGCCTATAGTGATTAAAAACTTCCTACGATACGCACGTGGGATATGATTAGTATACCATCCTCATATAACAACGTTTTTATTGGCTAAATGTAAATAACGAGTCATGGCTTTTCGAAAGTTATTCAGTGAATATTCTAATACATACAGAATTAGAACCGTTTTTATAACGAGCATGAATAATCTCTGTCAATAATTCCAATTCGTAGCTATTAAGTAGATTTCTGAGATTGCAATTTGCCCAAACAAAATTTCTCAAGCTGTGTAATTTACCCGAAAAGATTTTTCAGGCTGTTTAGCTGACATAATGAGGTTTGTCAGGGTGCATAGTTCACCCAATAAGAGTTCTTATGTTACATAGTTTACCCAACAAGTTTTCTCAGATTACATAATTAGCACAGTTATGTAACTCAGTCATTAAAGTTTACTCAACTAGGTTTCTCAGGTAACTTACCCATCAAAGTTTCTCAGACTGCTAATATAACCAACAAATTTTTTCAGGCTGCTAATATACCCAACAAACTTTCTCAGTCTGCTAATATACCCAACAAACTTTCTTAGGCTGCTAATATACCCAACAAACTTTCTCAGTCTACTAATATACCAAACAAACTTTCTCACGCTGCTAATATACCCAACAAAATTTCTCAGGCTGCTAATATACCCAACAAACTTTCTCAGGCTGCTAATATAACCAACAAATTTTTTCAGGCTGCTAATATACCCAACAAACTTTCTCAGTCTGCTAATATACCCAACAAACTTTCTTAGGCTGCTAATATACCCAACAAACTTTCTTAGGCTGCTAATATACCCAACAAACTTTCTCAGTCTACTAATATACCAAACAAACTTTCTCACGCTGCTAATATATCCAACAAAATTTCTCAGGCTGCTAATATACCCAACAAACTTTCTCAGGCTGCTAATATATCCAACAAACTTTCTCAGGCTGCTAATATACCAAACAAACTTTCTCAGGCTGCTAATATATCCGACAAAGTCTTTCAGGCTGCACAGTGTATCAACAAGAGAAACGATGAAGATAATGTTGGAAATGTAAGTGAATGTTTACACAACTGTTGGCCACGTGGTTAAGGCACTCGAATTGTAACCCGCGGGCAGCGGTTTTGAATCCCCTTTGCACAAAACATACCCGCCCTATCAGCCGTGGGAGCGTTATAATGATGATCAATTCCACTATTCGTTGGTAAAAGAGTGGGCCAAGAGTTGCAGATGAGTGGTGATGACTGGTTGCTTTCCCTCTGGTCTTTCACCGCTAAATTAATTATGGACGGCTAGTGCAGATAGCCCTCGTGTAGCTTTGCGCAAAATTCAACAAAACAAACGAAAACAATTTTTACGAGTGTGTGTTTTCTTATAGCAAAGTCACATAAGCTATCTGTTGTGTTCACTGGGTGGGGACCGAACCCCCTGATTTTAACATTTTAAATCTGTAGACTTATCGCTGTTTCAGCCGGGAACTATTTGTTACGAAGTGTCAATTATATATAGATATATTTAATTTTTGTTTATATTACCTGAATAATTCTTATTTAAAAATACTTGTGATATAACACCTAACAGTTTTTAGTCTTTAGACTATTTCAGTTACTTTATGATTCGTAGAAAATTGTTTATGTAGTAGTAAGGAAAACATATGCGATAAGAGAACAAAATATTTTTACAGACAACAAAAAACATTTCATTATCTTCGTATCTTTCTTCTTGATATAAACTACATTTTCAATGAGATGAATAACACAGGTCGGTCGGACGTGAACTGTAAAAACTCTTTCTTAACCACAAAGTAAGTGTTTGTTTGTTTTTGAATTTCGCACAAAGCTACTCTGAGGGCTATATGTGCTAGCTCTCCCTAATTTAGCAGTGTAAGACTAGATGGAAGGCAGCTAGTCATCACCACCCACCGCCAACTCTTGGGCTACTCTTTTACCAACGAATAGTGGGAGTGACCGTCACATTATAACGACCCTACCGTTGAAAAGGTAAACATATATGGTGCGAGAGGGATTCGAACCCGCGACTCTCGGATCACGAGTCGCACGCCTTAACTCGCTTGGCCATGCCGGGCTCAAAGTAAGTGAGAAAACACTATTAAATGGACGTACAATCTAAATCTACGACGCGGGACACAAGTGTCCATTCTCGTGGATGAATAATGTCAGGTCTGACTAAAAATACTATCCCAGGAAATGTGATGATAAGAAACAGGAAAAAGCTTGTTGAACGTTTCTAAATTTACCCTCTTTGATGAGAACCCTCAGGGGATTATAATGTTCATGAAGGTTACTCTCTCTACTTCCGAAACCATGGGTAACCTTGCACATCAGTACATTTATCTCCCCCTCTTTCTTCTCTTATCCAGGTGTGGTTCCCTTCTCATACAGGAAATTAATATTTACCAAATCACTGCCCTTACTATGGTACCAGCACGAGCTGTCCAATTTTCGTTGATAACACGGAATACGCTCGAACAACTCCGCACAAACGTTTGTAACAAGTGATCGCGGGTAAACTGTACTGAGAGGAACTGAATGACAGAAGGATGAATATGATAAAGTAGAAACGTATGGTCATCTCTCACAGCTGGATATTTCTACAACGTGCGATATAACAGTCTAGAATCAGAGGTGTTTTGTCACAGTTTTACTCATTTTCTTATTACTACAATGTGCGATATAACAGTCTAGACTCAGAGGTGTTTTGTCACAGTTTTACTCATTTTCTTATTACTACAATGTGCAATATAACAGTCTAGAATCAGAGGTCTTTCGTCACAGTTTTACTCATTTTCGTATCACTACAATGTGCGATATAACAGAAAGAAAACAACCAGGCCATCCCATTGTGAAACAGAAAGAAAACAGCTAGAATACAGCAATATCTGGAGCATGTATTTTAGCCCTAAAATAGCGATGAGGAACTTCAGGATCCTCACTCTTAGCTTTAAATATTCTGTTTCTATTAGCCCACTGGCGGCCCAATGTCAAATCTGAGGGATTATAACGTTAAAAACGGGTTTCAATACCCGAAGTTAATCGGGCGCCGACAGCACGTTGTTCCCTTAAATAAGCAAAGACTACATATAAATCTAATACAATTATGCCCTATGTGAGTATGAAACGCTGAAGTGATACCACATTTACTTGGATTGTATATAAGTGGTGCTGCGTGTTTACCAAGCATGAAAAGAATATGAATTATCCACGTTAGGGAAAATATATGAGAATGTTTAATCACAGTAAACTCTTACTCCAAAATTTTCTTTTTTTCTTAGTAGAACGAATTTGAATTTTAAACTGAACGGGTATTTATGGCTAAACATTCAGGTCAGAGATCCTTTGAGTTCAGGCTTAGCCCTCCCTAGTAGTAAAATACTGTCCAAAGAGAGAGAGGACAGCTAGCCAGCTGCACCCGTCATCATAGGAGTTTTATTCGGCTTTGAGCCGAATGATTCAATTGACTGTCACTCCTATGATGTACCAGCAGCTCAAAGCGTGTTCAGTAGTACTTTGAGAACTCGAACTTTGGACTATACGATATGCAGCACATCATGTTAACTAATAAGCCACGCATAGCCTTATAATGTAATGAGAAAACAATAACAGCATAATAAGTGACTTTTTATTTCCTCTTACTGAAGTTACACCATGTGTTTTCTGCTGGAATAAATAATTACGTAAATAAGAAAATTTTCTGTTCTTATGTGCACAGAAACAAGAAATCATGCTCTCTATGGGGCAGTGCTGACTAAAATCCGTCATCACCCAAACGTAAACTTCTCACGCCCAAAAAGAAGTGTGGTAACTTGGGTCAGCAAGCACAAGGTTCATTCTTTCCCTCTTGTGACGTGACGTCACAAGGTGACCAGAAGATAAACATAGCGAAGATAATTGTTAGAAATTTTCGGAACAATTGTTCACATATTCCCACAGTTTCTTCACTTGTGGTCAAGGTTGCTTTTTTACATTATATATATATTTAGGTAAGCAACAGTAAATGTAGGGGGCAAATCCGTCACGCTTCTTCCATCCTTTTTAGTACATTTCTGTACGTTTTAAACTATGGAACAACATAAGAAAATTATCCGTGGGATGAGGTTTTCAACCCTTTTATTGGAAGTAAAATCACAAGAGCGTATACCAATAAACACGCAGATTTGAACAAACAAAGTACATTTATTTTGTGTCCTCTAGCGGCAAATGGGGAAATACACTATAATTTTGTTTAGAATGTGAAGTATTAGGACTATCAATTCTGCTACTGTTTGTACAAAATACTATAAAGTGAAAAATTGTGTTTAGAATGTGAAGTATTAGGACTATCACTTCTGCTGGTGTTTGTACAAGATACTATAAAGTGAGAAATGTGTTTAGAATGTGAAGTATTAGGACTATCACTTCTGCTGGTGTTTGTACAAGATACTATAAAGTGAGAAGTTGTGTTTAGATTGTGAAGTATTAGGACTATCACTTCTGCTAATGTTTGTACAAGATACTATAAAGTGAGAAAAAGTAACAGACACCCAAATTACAAAAAACTCTACATTCTTCGTTTCTTAAGTCTACGGATTTACGACACTAAAGTCAGGGGTTTGATGCCCCTCGGTTGACTCTGCAGGTAGCCGCGATGTGGCTTTGCTATAAGAAAACACAGAACTCGTCTCTTAAACTACGTGAAACTGTCGTTTTTGTACATTTAAGTGGAATAAATTATGTTTTTTTGTATGTCTGAAAAGTTTGTAGTCTACTAACAAAAACAGCTACTACGTACAGATAAGCTCTGGAAAATGAGATTCGGAAAACTATCGTAGTTTTTAAAGAAAGTTCTATGCGGGTGAGAAAACAACTGTTTTTGTGGATGAAAATTCCCACAACAGAAAAATGCAAACACTGGTTCTGTAAATCAGATGTATATACATATATATGTGTGGTTTTAAAGTTCGTTTGATTTGTTTTTGATACTATTGCAGGATATAATCGACGATATACGATGTAATGTAATTAACCCACTGTTTTATTAGTGTTTGTTAACTTATCGAATAAACGTTTATCAAACTAACTTAGTTAAATATACTGGCAGGCAATCTGATTTGTTTGTCAACATGTACAACTTAGAGTTGTGTGTGCCCTATTTATTCACTACCGCTAATATCAATCAGATTATATAAGATAAAAGGTAAATAAATCTATCATAGAAACCACAAATAAATTCTGATGATAACTGCACACAAGATGTGGCTAACGTCAACTTCAATTAAAGAAACCGAAATTGACAAAATTGGAATATACAGATATACGGGCGAAACGTTTCGTTATCTTACAAGCTGTTTAGGCAACGAATAATAAAATTAGGGGGCAAACGTATCACGTAACGTATTTTTCATTCTTTTTATGTGTTTTTGAACGTTATAAACAATAAAGAAAACTTGTCTTTGAAATCAGATTTCATACTTTTGTTGGAAGAAAAATCACAAGAGTATATACTACTAAACACTTAGATATGAACAAAAATAAACCACATACATTTTTGCGTACTCTAGCGGCAAGTAAAGAAACAAAAATAGAATATACAGATATCTAGGAAATACATTTTATTATATTTCTTTATTTCATTCTATCTTTGTCTCTCTCTCTCTCTCTCTGTGTATATATATATGTACACATTTTACTGCTGTAACGCGTTGAAATTTGACAAAATAAATCGAGTTGTAGTATTTCAAGTAACGATACAAAACTAGGACTATCGAAATCATGTTGAAAACGTTGTTCACAACACTTCCTTCTAAACATCAATTTCAACATGTGGACCTTCAGGGAGACCCGGCATAGCCAAGCGTGTTAAGGCCTTTCAACTCGCAGGTTCGAATCCCAGTCGCACCTAACATGCTAGCCTTTTCAGCCGTGGGGGCGTTGTAATGTTACAATCAATCCCACTATTCGTTGATAAAAGAGTAGCCCAAGAGTTGGCGGTGGGTGGTGATGACTTTCTTCTAGTCTTACAGTACTCAATTAGGGACGGCTAGCACAGATAGCCCTCGTGTAGCTTTGCTCGAAATTCAAAAAACAAACAAACAAGCACCTTCAAGGACATAATGCATTAATCGGCCGAAGGGCTCTTTGTACCCTGGATAAAGTCACTTAAAGGTGATAGTGAAAATACAACTGACTCGTCTAGTTTCTCTCACCTCCCTACACATATTTATGTACCAGTTATGATCTTTTGATCTTAAAGTACTGTATCATAAAACATCACAAATATTCTACAGTTAAGTATTCTCACTTAGCATGTACACAATTGAAACACAGTATTTTGTAATTACAATAACTAAAACTTGTTAAACTGTATGTAACCGTTCTTCAAGTTTCAGTGTATATATAATAAGACTAAGAAATACAGATTATTTAAGTATTTTTACTTCACTTGAAATATATACACATCTTGCTTATTCTTTAAATGTTTGAAACGAGCAGAAATTCAATGTTTCTACCAGTTTTCATTGTTTTTTCACAGACTCTTGTCCAATACTTACAACTCCACTGGTGTGCCTTTGATGTGTTATAATGTGTGTTTGAAAGTCTTAGCACAAGATCCACTGATTTACTGTGTTAAATCATTTTAATCTCAAACCCGTTTCTTTCTTTGGTAACTACCTCCCCCCCTTTACTTCTGATTGTTATGAGTCTATAAATTAAAACGGGTCGAATAGAGTGTTGGTAACAATAAAAATACTTCATATACGTACATTCCAGGCAATAAGAGATGCCACGATGGACAAGATATTTTGTTAAAAAATCGTTTACTGATAACACGAGCACTTCATAGAATAGAATGTTTTTTTTGTTTTTTTTTCTAATGTAACTCCAGAATTTTGTACCAGTTATTTCGTGTCGGGCCGGGCACGACCTGGTGGTTAGGGCACTCGACTTGTAATCTAAGGGATGCGGGGTCTAATCCCCATCACACCAAATATGTTCGCCCTTTCAGCCGTGGGGGCGTTATAATGTGACGGTCAACCCCATTATTCGTTAGTAAAAGAGTAGCCCAAGGGTTGGCGGTGGGTGGTGATGACTAGCTGCCTTTCCCTCTAGTCTTAAACTGCTAAATTAGGGACGGCTAGCGCAGATAGCCCTCGAGTAGCTAACCATCTAGCCATACTGGGCACCTGTTAATGTATGGCACTGTAACAGACTAAACTAGAACAAGGAAATGGTCTTCATTTGGGAACATTTGAAAGACTTCAAGTACAGTGAGATACTGGGATTGCGGTTGAAAATATGGGTAATATTGAGGGTATCTAAGTAACGCTTCAGTGCTTTCTAATCACTGGAGACGTTTTAATATTTGTATTGATTTAAGGCATTATGTACTTCGTAGTCACCTTAAAATTTTGATCAATATAATTAGTGTAATTTAGTCAGAAACTGTTAAGGATTCAGCACGATTTGTTATTTCACGATTGTATATTTTGGTGTAAAGTTCAGAGCAAAATGCAAAGTTTGAATTACAAAATAATTTCAAGACTGTGCAGTGCATGTGGTTGAAAAGTGATGTTCACTGAGCTATAAATAAAGAGTGACAAAAAAAATTACTGAGAATTGATGTTTAGAGCGCAGCTACACAGAGGGCGATCTGTGCTCTTGTCAATACGTGTAACGGAATCCGGTTTCTAGCGGTACAGTAGGTCCACAGATATATATATATATAGCAGCGTGCCACTAGAAGGCTTGTTACTGAGTGAACATACAACGAATACTTACAGGTTTCGTATTAATATGGCGCAGACAGTTCTCTAGTAGCTTTGCGCAAAATCCAAAACAAACAAAACCAAATCATATTAACACGACCTTTAAGACTCTCGTCTGTACCAAATAAAGTCTTGTTATGCGTTATGCGGGAACAAGCAACAAATGAACGCGTTTTCAAATTCGATTATCACGTTGTAAAAATGTGATAAAGTGACGCGAATAGCAAACCAAAAGAAAGACGTTATCATTCTTGACACATCGCTAGTTAAGTGCTCCCCAGTGGGTCAGCGGTATGTCTGTGGACTTACACACGCTAAACACCGGGTTTCGATACCGTGGTGGGCAGAGCATAGATATCCCATTATGTTGCTTTGTGCTTAATTCAAAAACAACATCTTACCTAAAATTGCTAGTTAGGCCCGGTATGGCCAATGATGTTAAGGCGTTCGATTCGTAATCTGAGGGTTGCGGGTTCGAATCCCGGTCGCACAAAACATACTCGTCCTTTTAGCTGTGGGCACGTTGTAATGTTGCGGTCAATTCCACTATTCGTTGGTAAAAGAGTAGCCCAAGAGTTGGCGGTGGGTGGTGATGAATAGCTGCCTTCCATCTAGTCTTACACTGCTAAATTAGGGACGGTTAGCACAGATAGCCCTCGAGTAGCTTTGTGCGAAATTAAAAACAAAGGGTGGTTAAGCGAATTCATAAGCATTTATAACTGCTGAAAAAATCACAAGAGTTAATATGAAGGACTTGAAACTGATAATGTAATGGTCACTTTAACAAAGATACCAAATATTTATCTTTTTCGAAGGAAAACTCGCCTTGCAAAACAAAACAAACAGTATAATTCTTTCATCTTATGTTTCGCAGAAGTTAAAGCAAACTTGTCACTTTGCAGCTAGAAAAAGCGTGTGTTAGGTGTTATATGTGAGAAATTGGAAGTTAAACATCAGAGGGGGACACTCAGCTTCGTTTTTACACATGTTAAACGTCATTGGTAGTTACGGCACCTATGAAGAATATTGTTTAATATTTTAATATTTTTAATAACTTATTTGAAATACCTTAACAAAACTTGTAATAGTACCATGTATTGTTTTTATAATCTTATAATTTTATAATCCCACCAACGATTATAATACGACAGCAAATTTTGTTTTGTAATACAGATCTTCAAATTACGTGTTTGCACGGTTTTAAGATCGCACTAATTAAATGACGTGCTAAAGAGATAGCATTATTTACATTCTCTTGAAGTATCAAACATTTCGGTGTGTATATGTTACAAAAACTAAAGTACTGGAAACAAAACAATAAATTTGGGGTGCGGAGAGTTGTCGTACCATATGTCACATCTCACGTCCACTCTCGGCTCCTCTGTTTACGCCCAGTGTCTCCGCACACTCGTCACGTTCTCTCTCGAGGAATGTAAGGTCAGTTTGCACATATCCATTAGTCTATCTTAATCTCGTTAGTGTCGAGCTTAAACCAAGAAACCTGAAGCGCCATCACCACAGATGTTAAATTAAAGCCCTTGTTACAGCTTGGAATTCGTGGATAAGCCAATATCTTCAGATCATTAAAGTCCACACTCAACCACATCCAGGTGTTGCTAAGCAAAAGTATTGTTATCTGTTGTTGATTCACAGAAATATTCGATTTGCTGGTCACATTTCAAGATCCGGAATATATATAATATTATTATATTGCTAAATAAAAATGAAACCCAAGTATCAATATGAATGTATTACTTTGTAACTTCCGAATTGTTTAGCCTACATACGTAATAGTTCAACGTATCTGAATAAACCGCCTTAAAAACAACATTTACTCGCTGGCAAGAGGTTCAGTCTAATTAAGTGTGATTAAATTTCTTGTTATGATGATGTAACGAATGGCAGCAAGATAAATGTGATACCTTTAAAGTTATATTATTTCAACGAAAATAACACTTGAAGCCTTTCCAAAGGGAGGCTCGACGTAGCCAGGTGGTTAGGGCGCTCTACTCATAACATAAGGGTCGCAGATTCGAGTTCCCTTTCAGCTGTGGGGGCGTTATAATGCGACTTTCAGTCCCACTATTCGTTGGTAAAAGAATAGCTCAAGAGTTGGCGGTGGGTGGTGATGACTAGCTGCCTTCCCTCTTGTCTTACACTGGTAAATTAGGGACGGCTAGCGCAGGGTGTGCCTTTGCGCGAAACTCTAAAAAACAAACAAACTCTCTTTTGCGCAAATTTAACGGAATGACTATTCTACACTTTACAACTTTATCCAGGGTTTTATTCGTGTGCAAATATATGTTGATCAAGCAGTCTCTTCGTTTCTAGAATATATCACACACAGCACTACATCATCCCTGGCACAAAAATGAATCAAAATAGAAAAACAAGGCTGAACAAATATTTTAGGAATCTACCCGAGCACTTGTCAATCCTGGAGACAGTTTATCTCGCTTTCAGCGAACACCCTATAAATTCGGCAACATGCGGTAAACAGAGAAACCGCAAAACAGTTTTTAATGTATAAAGCCAAGTCAGGATCAATGCACGCACATTGGGACTATTACATGTCCTTATTTGGACGCATGTTGCGTTACGTTATAAACAATGAGTACTAAACTGACCAAAATTAGTTTTTACAGAGAAAGTTATGTGCTTGTTTGTTTTGAAGTTCTCGGAAAGCTACACGAAGGCTATCTACTATAACCGTCCCTGATAGCAGTGAAGGACTAGAGAAAAGGCAGCTAGTCACCACCATCCACCGCCAACTCTTGAGCTACTCTTTTACCAACAAATATTGGGATTAATAGTGACATTACCACACTCCCACGGTTGAAAGGGCGAGGATGTTTGGAGTGACAGGTATTCCAGCCCGCGACCTTCAGATAACGAGTCGAGCAACTTAACCACCTAGACGTTGAGGGCCGAATTTAAATAACAAAAAAATAAAAATTATATTTTTTATTTACATTTACATGTCAAATTACATTGTAGGAAAAAAGGTGGAGTCTGCTTAGCTACACAACGTTAATAAAGACATTACGTGCAAAACTGAAATATGTAAATTAGTTAAATAACTCTCGTCCAATTGATATGCAACAAAAAAAATAGAGTCAAAACAAAACTCACTAGTCCCTCGGTGAAATGATCGTAAGTTTACGGACTTACAAAACTAAAATATGGGAATCGATTCCTAACAGTAGACACTGATCCTAACTCAATGTGGCTTTGATCAAGGAAAAAATAACAAACAGAAACTCACTAAGTAACTAATTCACGTCAGATAAAACTTAAAACAACAACTAGATCCAAACCAGGAATCTACTGCGTATGTGTATACATATATGTATGTAACTCAGGTTATGTAACAAGTTGAACTTAGACCAGAAGCTGGACTCGGCATGGCCAGGTGGGTTAAGGCGTTCGATTCGTAATCTGAGGGTCGTGGGTTTGAATTCCCGTCGTACCAAACGTACTAGCTCTTTCAGCTGTGAGGGCGTAATAATGTTACAGTCATTCCTACTATTTATTGGTAAAAGAGTAGCTCAAGAGTAAGCTATAGGTGATGCCTTCCCACAAGTCTTACACTACTAAATTAGAGACAGCTAGCGTAGATAGCCCTTGTGTAGCTTTGCGCGAAATTAAAAAAAACCCGCAAAGAAACCTATTGAGTAAATAACTAACGTTAGATAAAAACTTTAAACAAAACGTGGATTCAAAACAGGAGTTTGCTGAATAAAAACTCACGTTGGTTATAAATTTAAGACAAAAACTACATTAAAAACAAGAATCTATTGAGTAAATAACTTAATTTAAATATAAATTTGGAAAAGTAAATCCAAAAGAAAAACTTGCCTAAAACAAGAGGGAACCCTCAACAGCCGAGGCTTTGTTTTGTTTTTCTTATAACAAAGCCACAAAGGGCTATCTTCTCAGCCCACCGAGGGAAATTGAACCCCTGGTTTTAGCGTCGTAAATCTGGAGACATACTGCTGTACTAGTGGGGGGCACAGCCGAGGCACTTAAATTTCTTTCAGGCAGGATTAGAGTAAATTAATCTATAAGACATTTTTTTATTAGCTACATCGTTGTGCGCCAGTAATAAGAAACGTAGGACATACGTATATCTAATTTAATTATAATACTCATTATAAACTCTATTAGTCTACTCTCAAATCGAAATTCTTTCAGGCAAGGTTACAAAAAAATAATTTTTGAGATAAGAAGCGTGGTAAAAAATACATCAATCGAAAGTGACTGACCTCCTGAGTCCAAGACTTTTACTAGATCTCAAATCGATCGAGAGATGACGGAACTATGAGATAACAGTTTGTACTTGTAAAACAAACAAAACACATACGCACAGAAAAACAGAGAAATTCTATGAGCAGCTATGCTGAGGGTAAAAATAACAGAAGAATTTAGACACAAAAGTAATGCGAATTGTTTGTTTTTTTTGGAATTTCGCACAAAGCTACTCAAAGGCTATCTGTGCTAACCGTCCCTAATTTAGCAGTGTAAGACTAAAGAGAAGGCAGCTAGTCATCACCACCCACCGCCAACTCTTGGGCTACTCTTTTACCAACGAATAGTGAGATTGACCGTCACATTAATACGCCCCCACGACTGAAAGGGTGAGCATGTTTGGTGCGTCCGGGATGTGAACCCGCGACCCTCAGATTACGAGTCGCACGCCTTAACACGCTTGGCCATGCCGGGTCTAGTAATATGAAAGAAAACTTTTGGTTACATAATACAAGAAGGATTTTGTTTCGTTTGAATTTCGCGCAATGCTACGCGAACGAGGGCTATTTGCACTAGTTGTCCCTAATTTAGCAGTTAAAGATTAGCAGACTGATCTTTTACCAACGAATAGTTGGACTGACTGATACATTATAACGCCCCTGAAGCTGAAAGGGCAGGAATGTAAGATGCAACAGGGATTTAAATTCGCGACCTACAAATTGCGAGTATAGCGCCCCCTAACCACCCGGTGATGCTGAACCCACAGAAAGAAAAGAGCGAAGGTTAAATATTAAACGCAGGAAGTTGATGTGTCACAGGAACACATTATAAATAAATAATCTATTTATCAACTATAAACATGTTGAAACAGAACTCAAACAGAAATAAATTATAAATCAAGTTTGCACAATCTCATTATTTCACTTATTACGCTTTTAGCATCTGGAGAAGGTAGGACAGTGATATAAATATTTCTCCACAACTACAGGGAGGTACCTGAGCCAATAAGGGGGCCAAAATTAGCCATAATCAGTTATAGAAGAACAAATGTAGTGGTCCAACTTACTTTTTGTGCGAAGGATGAGAGAGTCTCCTTTTACTCAGTTACGCCAGTAAGCTAGAATCATTGTTTCTACACCCGTGTACAACTAGTTTTACATGCTACACGTCACAAGTTTTCTATGCATTCTTTAAAGGCAATCGTTCCGAAAACAGAATATATTTACTAAAAACTGATAAAAATCTTTAGACTATAATTGAAAACATACAGTGTTTTAAACAAGATAAACCCTACTTGGTCTTATGCTTTTGTATAATATTAGTTTATGTAAAAGGTAAGATGGATTTCGAACCCAGGATCTCTCTTTCTCTCGTTGTTTTATTCATTTTGGAAATGTGTTTAAAATCACTTTATGATGTATTCCTTGCTCTTTAGATGGGAATGAAGAAGCTTATAGCTTCATGAGAAAGTTGTCATGCCTTATGCAGGCTTTTCGTTAACAGAAGGTTATATCGTTTTAATATTTTGTCAATAATCAAGTCGGCTTAATGACGTACATTTCACTGCTATAACCTATAACGTGGACTAAGAAAACAGATAAGCCGAAGTTAATGAACCATAAGACACTTTTACGTTAGTATTGTAAACTTACATCAGAATAAGGCCAGGTTTCTGTTTGTTTTAACTTCCCATAATTCCATATGATTCTCCAATAACAACGTGTTTGTTTGTTTGTGACAATGCTACTAAAGACTATATAATATAATTCACAGTTTTGAATTGCCAAACACAGGGAAGGCAATCGTGTGAGAGCACCCATCTCCAATTATTGGGCTGCTCTTTATCACCACATGGAGACATTCTCGCGGCTGAAAGAGCGAGTGTATTTAACGCCAGGTTTCGATCCCGCAATCAGCAGCTCCCGAGTCTAGGGTCCTGATCACCAGATCATGTCAGGCCCTCCAACAACGAAACAAAACAGTAATGCTTGTTTTGTTTCAACTCAAAGTTCAAATCAATGGGCAATCTGCGCTTTGCCAATCGTTGGTAACTGAGCTGCTGAAAACATTCACCCGTCTGACAACAAAAAAAAATATATATATATTGATGTACATACAGTAATTTAATTAACTGTAGGGTATTTCTGTTATGCTATCTGAAACTGTAGCTTAAAAATATTACAGTATGTCTGAAGACACTAGTATAAAAAAGTGGATCTTTAGATTTATTGTAATATTTTGATTTATTTTTTTCTAGTTTGGTTAAGTATACCCACAATCATAAAACAGTGAATATACTAATATTACTTTGAATTTACCAAATACACACTGCATTGCAGAGACGTGTCTAACTCACACTGTGTTATAGAATTTGTGAAACGAAGGCTGTCAGGATATGGAAAGAACCATTGTTTCAAAAACGTCGCTCGAGACAACTTCAACTGTACCCTTCTTCGGTCAGCAACACTTTCTGACTTTGAATAACTCTTAATTAACATTTCCTGTGGCTCTAATTGAGGTGCGGTTATTTTACTACAATGGTGACGTCATAACACATATGACCCAATAATGTTTTTACTTGTTTTTTTGTTTTTTTTTATGCTGTTTTAAGACATCTAACTTCAGTCGGAGTTGTTTGATCAACCAAAAGAGAACAGTTTCATTAAATTTAGTTTATTTATGTAGTATTTTTTTTTACTCTCCTTGCTGTCTAATGGTTACATATAAAGTTATCTAATGGTTTAACACATATAAAAACATAAGACGTTAACTAAGTAACACATTTAGTTATATTTTCTTGTCGTAAGAACATCGTGTATGAAAATTTTGTCATTCCTTATGCAGGCTTTTCATTAATAGAAGGTTATAATGTTCTAATCTTTTGTTAATAATCGAGTAGGCTCAGTGACGCACATTTCACTGCTACTAACGTAAGTTACAAGATAAATTTATAAAAAAACCAAAGAAATAAAATGACAAGCACATTACATTAGCGCTGAAGAAAAGAGGACCAATTATTTAGACTAACATTCCGTGACGCTGGCACATCCACAATAAAACAATTTACATCACTTAATATAACCTATAATTTTCAATGAACTTTCACACCAATCTATAGTCTCAAACAAAGGGAAGGTAACGGAGCTCAGCGCCATCTGCTGTTCCACCCTTAGGGTCTGATTCTAGCTTATTCACAAGAGGAGGAAGTTCTCGACAAGAGGGTTAACAGTGACGTATCTGTGCTATAGTAAACACATACTAAACCATCTGGTCTCATGACAAGTTTCCCCGTATGAGATAATATTAAATCCGTGAGTTACAGAGAGATTAACTGTTCTTGAAAGAGACGCAGGTGACGAACACTGGAAACAGTTCGTTTGGGAAAGTCTCGTTTAATTAAAGCAGCGATGAAACGAAATGGAACTGCTGGGAAAATTCATGTTCTATGAACAAAGAAATTATTACTGAGTCATTTCATGAAACGTTTGCCAGAGGAACTTTGATTCATTATTCTATTAACATATGTATAACAACACTGAGACAATGCAATGAATCTTTTAACGAATTAGTTCAACTTCCGTGATTTACAGGGAACCTGTAATAAGAGAGAAAATGGATTCTCACGGAAACTAAAACCAAGTCGAACTCTTTGTAAGTTTATCCCTTAAGTTAATGTGTACCATGTAATCAAAATGTGTAAGTTAATGACGTAGATTCCGCAAGTAAAAACTAAATATTAAAATCCCTTCGAATCCAGTCTTGTAAGTTTACTATTCTTAAGCGAAAAGAAGGACACGAATATAAGTTAACTCCTGATTTATAAGACAATATAAATTTCGTTGAATGCATTATATAAATCTGATATCACAAGTTTCTTTTCTTTTAACTAAAGTTAAGATTTAAAATATGATGTGCGACGTAGGGGCTTAATATTGTTTGTTTGTTTTTGAATTTCGCACAAAGCTACTCGAGGGCTATCTGCGCTAGCCGTCCCTAATTTAGCAGTGTAAGAGTAGATGTAAGGCAGCTAATCATCACCACCCACCGCCAACTCTTGGGCTACTCTTTTACCAACGAATAGTTGGATTGATCGTCACGTTATAACGCCCCCACGGCTGAAGGGGCGAGCATGCTATCAGAATTCGAACCCGCGACCCTCGGATTATGATTCGAACGCCTTAACACGCTTGGCCATGCCGGGCCATCTTCATTCCACTTTAACCTTGGAAACATTTCTCTTCTCATTTGTCTCTATTCAGATGGGGATTTTGTTTTGGAATTTCGCATAAAGCTACTCGAGGGCTATCTGTGCTAGCCGTCCCTAATTTAGCAATGTAAGACTAGAGGGAAGGCAGCTAGTCATCGCCACCCACCGCCAACTCTTGGGCTACTCTTTTACCAACGAATAGTGGGATTGACCGTCACATTATAACGCCCCCACGGCTGAAAGGGTGAGCATGTTTGGCGCGACCGGAATGCGTACCCGCGACTCTCAGATTACGAGTCGCATTCTTTAACGCGCTTGGCCATGCCGGGCCTACAGATGTGGAAAGAAGACATTTTTCGTCACAGAGATCAAAGACAAAATACAAAATCAGATTTTTTTATTGTTGGCTATAGAAATAACTAATAATAGTTGTTGACGGTTTTACCACACTTTGCCAAATAACGATTGAGAACAAGAAAGAGTTGAGCCGACATGAGTTGTTTTCGCTACTTTTGTTCGTTAAATCTAATAAAACTTTATTGTAATCGTTTTTACAATCTCTCCATAACAGAAAAAACAAATTGAAATAATGAGGGATAATTTAGATACGAAACAAGACACGTTGAATATACTGCATTATAATTATTGTGTAAGGAGCTGTTTTTGTTAGACATAACCGAAGGATCTAAAATAGTCTTATAACATATTGAAGTCGGCTTGTTACGTCGTCCTTAATCTGACTCCTCTCGGTGTGGATGCGAATATGTGGTATAGGGACTTCCTAGCGGTCCCCCAGTGGTTTAGCAGTATGTCTGCAGACTTACAACGCTAAAAACCGGGTTTCGATACCCGTGTTGGGTGGAGCACAGATAGTCCATCGTGTAGTTTTGTGCTTAATTCAAAACAACAACAACGACTTCCCAGCGAAGGCTCTGTATTTTCAGTTTACCTTTTCTGGGATCTGAATGTCCACCCATCGACCGTGAAGGGGAGAGTAGAGTCCTGTAGACTGGTGGTGCTAGGTTCCCCTCAGGGTCAATTGGCTGGTCCTATTGGACTAAGGTCAATTGAGTACTGGTGTTGGACTTTCTGAGCGGATGATGTGTGAACATTATGTCTGATGCTGGTGTTTAAATATAGTGCTCACGAAACCCTGGCGTTGCTGCAGTTTCCTCGTTTGGCATCGTAGTGCGTCCATGGTGGAGGACTCATATCCTTGTTATGGATACCCCAAATCCACCTCAAAATGAATCAACAAAAAATAAGTTTATAGGTAAACGAATACACAGTTACCACAAGCGTCAAGTCCTGCACCTTGATTTTAAATCCTTCAGTTTTTATCTGACGAATCTTTATTGCAAAAGTCTTCCCATTTTATTATTAATTTTGTTCTTGTTTTAAGTGGGTGGAGAAGAAAAAGATATAGCAAACAGGTAATAATATTTTTTACCCCAAATGTGAGACATATGCTTCTGCATTATGTGCCACTGTTATAGAGGAGTAAAGAGAAAATTTTTAGTGCTTTCATTAGAGTCCAACATCTGAAGAGTATTTTGCCCTCTGTGGATAAGGGAGTTGACAAGTCAATGCCTATTCTTGTCTATGTCTCTACCATTACTTCCA
The DNA here is from genome assembly GCA_011833715.1 of Carcinoscorpius rotundicauda. Taxonomy (NCBI): domain Eukaryota; kingdom Metazoa; phylum Arthropoda; class Merostomata; order Xiphosura; family Limulidae; genus Carcinoscorpius; species Carcinoscorpius rotundicauda. The sequence continues at coordinate 175,805,399 of CM022391.1, read as the reverse complement.
GTGACTGCCTTGGTCTACTTACTTTGGTCCCAGCTTCTGACATCTGCTCCATTCCACCTTCTTGGGTCCTGAGCTGTAGAACAATTATTCGTTCATGTCGTCAGCCTTTGGAAACTACGTCAAATGACAGAGACCTGCCGATTCGACCAAGGGCAGGATACATGGAGGTTGACAGACCTTCTTTAACATAAACAAAAACAACATGGTCATAAAACACAAGGGTTTTCCATCCAGTTCTCCTCCACCTGAGTAAGAATTGCCACTTTGATACAATGGAACTGTCGAGGCTTTCATTTTAACCTGGATGACATTAAGATCTTGATTGGTTCATATCATACTGTGTGCCTTTCCTTATAGGAAACATTTCTGAAATCTATCAGTTGAGTCAACTTTCGACAGTTTTCTTTATATAGAAACGACAGGTTGTGTAATGGATGAGTGCATGAAGGTGTAGCTTTGCTATAGCACGTACACACCCTGTCTTTACCACTCGATACACCCTTAGAGGTCGTAGCTCTCTGTATTTCCTTTGGTCGTACCATCACAGTTTGTCCCCTTTATCTGTCTCCTGGGGAGACTTGTGATCAATCAGACTTATTGAATACTTGCCGTACCCCCTTTTAATCCTGGGAGAATTTAACGGATACAGTCCCTTTTGGGGTAGCCTTGATATTTATGGGAGAAAACATTCCATAGGGCATATGTTCTCTTTTTTTCTTCAATATTATGTGGTAGCAGTGAATGACTATATCTTCCACGCAGCTGATCATTCTATTCTTAAGATTTCGACACCTCTTCTACGGTATCCACGGATCTGTGGGTTAAGTCCTGATTGCCAGGCAGCATGGAAGGTTAAGAAACAAGACTGGGTATCCATTCTGATAATATCCCTCTCACATCAGCGGAACACTCGGAAGGCTCACAAACTTTTGAAATAGGTTCACAGCTAGCACCTCTTCTACCACCAGTTCCAAAAACATCTGTTCATTTGCTCAAAACCAAACTACGAATCTCTGATACATGATTCTGTCAGCACCTTGGCCTGAAAAATGTCATTCATCATCCGGAGCTTTGGGTCTAGATGAGAGCTTTTCGCATTTTTCCAGTCTAGAGTTTGTCCATTGTGTTCTATTAATCACCGCTTCAAATCTGTCGTTTGCATCTTTATTTGCAGTTTGCCATTATGCTTTGATCCTTACCATAGCATCCTACCTGGGCCTGTGTCTTCCGACCTCAGTGAACTATGCTCTTTCAGTATAGATGGTCTGCCAATTCTTTCTCTCAGTCTTGGTATCTAGACACAGCTGGCTGAGTTGGGTGTGTCATTGGATGGCATTGCTGTCTTCGCTGATCAACTCATTTCACCATGGTTTACGACCTCGGTCACTTGCGACCTTTCTTTCAGTCATCTGAGGAAGGCGAATACTCCCGATTGGAAGTATCATCATCTTTTCGGTGAACATCTCTCGAACTATTTATCCATTTCCATTGATATAGATGGTTCGAAATTGGTGACTCTGGGCTGTGCCATACTTTGTTGTGGCTCACAGGATCCCCCCCTCTACAGCTTCTGTGTTCGCTGCAAAGTTGTATGCTATTTCTCTTGTCCTAGATCACGTGAAAACTATGAAGAACACCATTTGTGCTATTTATACAGTCTTGATTAATTCTCCACTGGCCTTGGAATAGCTTTACATTAATTATCACCCTGTTTTTGTCCATATTCAATAAAGATTGTTCCATTTCTCTTTATCTTCTATTGGTATCCAATTTTTCTGGACACCTGGCCACGTCGGTATTCGTGGGGATGTGCTCGCTGACACCACGGCTAAGTCCGTCTGCTCTCTCTGGTGCCATTACAAGACTACAGTCTTGTATTAGAGGCTCCGCACTAGTAGGCAGTAGACTTGTAACGAGCAAATTTGTAGCAAGCTTGTACAGATCAAATTATTTGTTGTTCTTTCGCCATCTTGTTTCCCTCAAGATTGGAAGGAGGACTAACTAGGCTACACATTGGTCACAGTTTTTTAAGTCATTATTTTTTCTTGTCTGGGACAGATACATCAATGTGTGGCCTTTCTAAAACTCATGTCACGATAACCCACGTTCTATTCACTGTCGTCTAGTTTTTTATGAAGGTCAGCAGCGGCACCATTTTAGACTTTTTTTCTACAGGTTTATTTGTGACGTTGGACATCGTCATTGGCGATGCCCTTGTACGAAAGTAACACTAATTTAACAGTAACAAGGTCTACAACTATTTGTACTGGCTTAGATATACGTGTGTATTATACACCAACTCAACACATTTAACATGTGTTGATACATAAACACACAAATAAACATGTTACATTGATAGATAAAACTGCCCTGGCATAGCTACAAAAAAAAAGTTTGAACGCTCGATGCGTAATCTGCAGGTTACGGGTTCGATTTCCCGTCCAACTAAATGTGCTCAATCTTTCAGTCACGTATGCGTTATGATGTGTCTATCAATCCCACTATTCGTTGATAAAAAAGTATCCCAAGAGTTGGCGGTGGTTGGTGAGGGCTAATCTTTCATTGTTAAAGTAGGGACAGCTATTCTAAAATGGTCCTTGTCTAGGTTTGCACTAAGTTCCCAAAGAACAAAAGAAGTAAAATGTATGTTCGTTTTTTTGTAAAAATCTAATGAGTAGGGGATCAAAACGTAACTACAATAAAGAATTTAGATTTTCATGTTATTGTATATAGTGTAGCTTCATTTGTATACATACACATACATTCATTATAAATGTATTTTTTTACCCTTAGAACAACTAGGTTGTATTAAAATATTTCTAGTTAGTAGTTAAATGTTTCTGTTTTTTGTAACTAAACAAAACACAAGTTTTGTGATAACAACGTGGACAATGAACTAACTGTTGCATGTGATCTTGATTTAAAACATAAATACATAATATTATTGAATACCATTGAAATAATGAACTGTTAGAAGACGCTCTGTGTCTCTATCTTCCATAGTTTTCATCGACCCTTCTATTATTAAATCGCCCCCCAGTGGCTCAGCGGTATGTCTGCGGACTTACACGCTAAAATCCGGGTTTCGATACCCGTGGTGGGCAGAGCACAGATAGCCCATTGTGTAGCTTTGTGCTTAATTCAAAACAAACAAACAAACTATTATTAAATCAGGCCCCCTACCAGTGGAACAGCGGGATGTCTGTGGACTTCGAATATTAGAGACCAGGTTTCGATACCTGTGGTGAGCAAAGCACAGATTGTCCACTGAATAGCTTTGTGTTTAATTTCAAACAAACAAATATTAAATCAGAAACTCTAAAATTAATGGAGACAATAGTGAGACAAGTGAATGTATCGTATTTACTTATTAGTTTAAAAGTGCTAACAATAAACTATATTAGTAATCTCAGTAACACGTTTCGTGGTCTGTTTCCAGAAGAACAGAGAAGATAAACACAATAAAAAGCATAACATGAAAAAATAAAAAACAGTGTTTTTGTGTGTTTTCTTATAACCAAGCCATATGGGGCTATTTGCTGAGTCCACCGAGGGGAATCGAACCCCTGATTTTAGTGTTGTAAATCCGTAGACATACTGCTGTACTAGCGGGGGCCAAATCCAACAGAAACAACGCGTAACAACGTGGTCTAAATTCATGAGGTTTGGATGAAGATGTCGAACAAAATATCCTATGTTCTTCTTTTATATGGTAAAGAAAACATGTACATACTAGCGTTAGGCCATCATTTTGTTCACAAAAGTTTAACAGAGTCGTTAAAAATAAATCGGAAATCTGTGTATTATTCAGCTCCCACACGGTTATTGTAAAACTGTTCATTTAAGGTTTCACTTTTACTACAAAATTTCGACCAAGGCTCAATGAAGTCGTTATGGTAATACTCGTTTTTCTGAATAGAGTGACGATTGTCTTTTCTTTCAAAAGAAGTCAGTTAGTTCTACAAACAAATTATCACTAAAGTACATGAAATTTGGAATAGTCATGGGTAAAACTGACACCAAATCAACGCAAAAACGTTCCCCATAATTTAACAGTATTTTTTATTTAGTTACACCGAGGGCTAAAATAACAACAACTAGATAATTCTTTAATTTTCTCAAATTATTTTCCCCACACATAACATTTATATTATATAACTTACGTACAAACTAACACTTTTCAATATCTATTAATATTTTACAAAAATGTAGTATTTCACTCGATGTGCTTGTTATGTGTCTTTCAATCGATTTCAATTTGAATCATGTATTGGGGAGCTAATGACTGCTTTTGTAAAACTGTATGCACAGTTGAAAACCTTAAGTTAACCTTGAAACAATTTGTCCAGAAAATACGTAATTGTTTGTTTGTATTTTATTACTTATTTTAAAATGTGCAGGTTTTTCGGGTGAACATTTTTTCTGAAAAGTATGTACCAACTACACACGTTTCACACGCGGTTTACACGACTAGATTGCAGTAGCCTTGTAGTTTTTATGAACGTACCTTGCACTACCAGTTACCTTGTTCAGTCTCTCTTCTCTCTTCGTTTTAAGACAAAACTTCCTCGTAGTTTTACCTGTGTCGTTAGGGTAATAATTCGAGTCTTTCTTCGAGTAAGTAGCTGAAACCTTTGAAACTAATAGGAGTGGAGTTGCTTAAGGAATAGCCTGCATCTATTCTCCAACGTAACAACCAAATTCCACAGATAATGAAAACCTGGGAAGTGCTTGTTATGTGCCTTTATTAACAAACTAAAATCGTTATAATATATGCGGTGGAGAAAGGATTGATCCAGTAACTTAATCACTGAAACATTATACGATAACCGCAGGATGTGGACTTTGACAGCCAGGTAAGGTGACATCCTGAGCGCGGTTAACCACCCGTCGGTCTATATGTGCATCTCGTGTTTAATTTACAAAATGTTAACCCAGTATAATAACAAGATTTTGTTTGTGTATGTGTGCGTAGGAAATCCCATAGAGTGTATGTGTGTGCAGAAAATCCCACAGAGTGTATGTGTGTGTAGGAAATCCCACAGGTCATAAAACATTATTTATTTTCATTAAAGCAAAGTTCGTAGTTATAAAACGTGTCTAAACATTAACATTGTACTTTCTATAGTTACTTCAAGCTTGCTATTGTAGTAGTTCTCGTGAGACAATGACAGGAATATTTTCTTGAAGACTAGTCTTAACATATGTAGAAATATTTTTCTTAAATCTCCTTAACGACCAGCCTTAATATATGTAGAAATATTTTTCTTAAATCTCCTTGAGGACCAGCCTCAGCTGAAATATAAATATTCTCTTTAAAACTTGTAGAAGGTCAACCTCAACACACGTATAAATATTTTTATTAAAACTCTTTAAAGGTCAACCTTAACACACGTATAAATATTTTTCTTAAAACTCCTTAAAAGCCAGCCTCAACACACGTATAAATATTGTTATTAAAGCTCTTTAAAGGTCAACTTTAACACATGTATAAATATTTTTCTTAAAACTCCTTAAAAGCCAGCCTCAACACTCGTCTAAATATTTGTATTAAAACTCCTTGAAGACCAGTCTCATCGCACGTAGAAATACTCTTATTAACTCTTGTTGATAGTTGGTCTCAACAAACGAAAAATTTTTGTTACTGAAACTTCGTGAAGGTTGACCTCAGCACATGTACACACAATCTCCTTACAACCTATTGAAAGCTGGTTTCAGCGTGTGCACAAACATTTATTCTAAAACTTATCTAATATCGTCAATGCATCATTTTCAGTAAGCGTGCCTGCACATCGTTGTTTATGCTTAGAATATTTTCAAATGACAAATTGAAGTAACAAAAAGTCACTTCAGAGTGACTATTGTTTGTTTTTTTTTTTAAATTATTAGGTCCGGATATTCAGCTAGAGTATATAACGTCTTGGGAAGGTGGGGGCTTAAGACAAAAGACATGAGGTCTGTTATAAACGAAACACCGAAGATAGAAAGGGAATATGGCCCAAAATAAAAGGTTCGAACAGTATTGTACTGCAGGTTAGGTAATCTCTAAAAAATCAGACATGAAGAGATAAAAATAATAATAATTTGACCAGAGATCCGTCACGTACACTGTTCACTGGTGTAAGAAAGAATACGTACTGTTACTGTATTCACGTATTTTTTTTTACAATTTTTATTACTTATTGTAATCATTTTCTTCTTCAAATAAATGAAGATTTATTTATAAGTTTGAAAATGAAACTGCTCAAAATTAAAGAACGTGGAAAGTGGACCACAGATAACGCGTGATTATTGCAACTACTTACAGCATGAAAGCAGTACAAAAATTCGCGCAGAAAAATCTACACGGGTTTATCTTAGCGTGTCATACAGTGCAGTGAAATCATTCACGCCTGACACATAAACACGATGATATTTAATATGTATTTTACGGGTGTATTTCTCAGTCGTACGTATATTGTGACTCTGTTTGTTAATTGAGTTAACTGGTCTGCATTAGCTTCAATATAAAGAAAGTGGAAAGCTGGAACAGTGATGCATAACATTGGAAAAAAATGGCAAAATCACAGCTGATACGAAGAATTTTTAAAATGTTTAGGAAATTATAAAAAATAATTTGTTGAAGTGTGTTGCATGTGCTTAGCAGGGACAAGGATAACATATCGCTAGCAATACACAGAGAGTGTTTGTCAGTGATTGGACAAGGATAACAAAGCATCGCTAGAAATACACAGAGAGTGTTTGTCAGTGATTGGACAAGGATAACAAAGCATCGCTAGAAATACACAGAGAGTGTTTGTCAGTGATTGGACAAGGATAACAAAGCATCGCTAGCAATACATAGAGAGTGTTTGTCAGTGATTAGACAAGGATAACAAAGCATCAGTAGCAATACACAGAGAGTGTTTGTCAGTGATTAGACAAGGTTAACAAAGCATCAGTAGCAATACACAGAGAGTGTTTGTCAGTGATTGGACAAGGATAACAAAGCATCACTAGTAGAACACATATAGGTTTTTGTGAGTGGTTAAGTGGAGTAATTCCTTTCGATTAAAAGTGAATTGTCATCGTATTGCGAAATGTTTTGAATAAATTCTAGTTTGTGTGTTTGTTTTAAAGCAAAGCCACGTTAAGCTATATGCGTCAAATAACTTTTAAAAACAGGGATTTCTCAATAACTGCAGCTGTAACTGGATCTCAAATCGATTAAGAGATAAAGCTTTCAGCTAAATATTTTTTTAACTGAAAACGAACAACAAAAAAAACAAAAACTGGAAGTGCAAATTTTATGATTCATACATATCTATCATGCCAGTGATGGTCTAGTTATTATTGCATCACATTGTGGAACATAAGGTCCGAGGTTGGAGACCGATATATGCAGTTAAACACATTTCTGCAACATCAACTATGAGCTTGTAATGAAAGTAGAAGTCAAAACGGAATTTATTAAATGTAACTAGGCCGGCAGCGAGTGTACAAACTGCTTTTCATCACTTGGTTTATAGTTCAAAATTAAAGACGGCCAAGCCTGTTCGTAGAAAGTCTCTGACCTGGTCGTTTTGACTGACGTGCCGTATTTAAGATGCCGGGCAGGTTGAATATACTACACTGTTCTAATGCACGTCTTTGTTTACGGGCCGTGAGCAAGAATTACGTATTTGTCTAAAAAGTTTGTAAAGAACACACATTGTTTCTATCTTATAACAAAAATCGATTTTTAAAATAATACCCAGAAAAGTGTGCCATAACTACTCTTCATTTATTTTGACACTACTTATTTCAGTAGATATTAAATAATCATACCAATGTGGTTTTCATATTGTCTTCTAGCGAAAACTGCAAGTGTGAATTCACACCTGATTCAGGTTCTGTCTATCATTCATAGTTTTCATATCAATCAGTTCTGTTCGTTCACATATATTAATAAACTTAAAATATAGATAAATAAACTTAGAAATGAATGAGGGTGATTCTTCTTGTCCTTAATAGAAGTTGTTAAATGGCAAAAATCAGTAAACAGTTAAGTCAAGGATAATTAGCAGGAAACTACATCATTATTAAGTTAACCAAAGATGAGATGGATCCGAACGTTTCTTCTTGCAAAACATTTCAGAGTAAATGTGGTGTAAACAGCCTCTTAGAGGTCGTTCTAATCAAGTTAATTCTGCTTACTTGTCAGACTGACCTTTAACCCCACAACTCTTGGGTATGGCTCAAGACAAATAACAAATAACCCAACGGAGGTCAGAGCAGTAAATTTTCAGCTACTGGCATACACTTTGCTAAAGACAGAGTAAGATATGGAGAGTTCGTAGGCTTCTTCCCCCTTAAAATAAACAGAGTTTCTCTCAAGTTCCAGAACCCTTTTCTGAACACATTCTTGAGTTGTGCGTGAAGCTCATAACAGGAAAATGAATTGAATTTAGGTGTCAGGTCGTCATAAACAGCCTTTAGATACTCAAATCAATTGTATATATTCAAGTGTCGTGTTTGGTTATTCTAGCTTGAAATTTACTGTAATACTGAAGCTACGATAAACCCTCGGACACAGTGTAAACATACATAATACTTGAGGGGTTCTAATTTTCTTTCATCTGCGAGTATTGCTTGTACTTTAAGGACCATACAATAAAAAAACACAAATATTTTATTATGTAGTGAACAAAAATTAAAGATTTGATACCAAACATTTCATAGATAAATAAATAGGATGAAGATTTTTGCTACGATAGACACCTTCCGGAAGCTTATCTTACTAAATACATAAAGTTGAAATTCAGGTCAGTCCCTCTGAAGTGTTGAAAGCGTATTCATGACTAAAACTTTCGAACTTCAATCAAAACGTATTTTAAACGTAGTTTGAGAGACAAGCCAAATGAGGCTATCTGCTGTGTCCACTGCGGGGAATCGAGCCCCTGATTTTAGTGTTTTAAATCTATAAATATATTCTGCTGTCCAACAGAGGGGACATTTCACTACGGACAGAATTGCCATAAAAAACTTTTCATAGCTATCACTAGGTGGAGGTAGCTGTAGTAATATCAAAACAAAATGTTATTTAACAGCGGTTCATTTCTTACAGTTGGTTTGTTGGACACCAAAGATATCCTGACAATAACAATATTCAATGGTTAATGTTTTATTCAGGATAAAAAGTATTGTTGAAAATGAACAATAGACATGTGTTCTTAACAGAAGACAGCAAATTATTATCTGATGTCAAAATTACCTATCTATCTTTATATATAAATAGCTTGGTTTATTTAAAATTAAACACAAAGCTTCACAATGGACCATCTGTGCTCTGCCCACCACTGGTATCGAAACCCGGTTTCTAGATTATTTTATTAGCTGTTAAGCAGAGCATAAAACTAATTGAACTTAGAAGTTAGGTCATCACAAATGTTTCAGCACAGTATTTAGTTATACACATTAACTGTTTAATCATCCATAACCCCACCTTCCTATCACCATTACTACAGTGTTTTCTCAACGTAATTACCACAAAATTAGGTTGGTTTGGTTTATTGGCGACACTTCAAACTCTGATCTCTTTTTATTTTTATTCATTACTACAAATAGTTTTCTTTTTTCTTTTCTTTATTTCGCGCAAAGCTACACTAAGACTACTTGCCTGTGGTGGGTAGATCACAGATAGCCCATTGTGTAGTTTTGCGCTTAGTTACAAATAAAAAAAAAGGCAGCTAGCGAATTATTGGGCTATTTTTAACAACAAACATCTGGTTTGACTATAACATTATAACGCCCTCAACACTGCAAGATGGAATACGAGGGCTGTTTAAAAAATACGCGGACTGACGTCATAAAACAAAATGTACTTTATTTAGAAGTTACAGGTCTGGGACCCCTTCAAAGTACTCTCCTCCCAAACGCACACACTTATCCCAACGGTGTTTCCACTTGTTGAAACAGTCCTGGTACGCTTCTTTTGTAATGTCCTCCAATTCCTTCGTCGCATTTGCCTTAATCTCGGGAATCGTCTCAAATCTTCTTCCTTTCAAAGGTTTTTTGAGTTTGGAAAACAAGAAAAATAGCAATAAGCAAGGTCATGTGAGTAGGGGGATGGGGAAGAACAGTAATCGAGTGTTTGGCCAAAAACTCACGAGTTCTGAGGCACAAATTTCGCAGAAACGCGGTGCATCTTCAATTTTTCGGTCAAAATCTCGTAACAAGATCCAACTGATATCCCACACTCTTCAGCAAGCTCCCTGACAGTCAGACGTCGATTTGCCCGCACCAGGGTGTTGATTTTGTCGACTGTGGGTCGTCAGTTAACGTGGAAGGACGCTCATCATCTTCAATGGACTGTCGACCATCCTTAAAACGTTCATGCCACTTGAAACATGCCGTACGCTTCATAGCAATATCACCGTAAGTCGTGTTAAGCATAGCAAAAGTTTCAGTCGCAGATTTTCCAAGTTTAACACAAAATTTCACAGCAAGTCGGTGCTCCTTCAGGTCATTCATTCTGAAATCCGCCAAACGAAAAAAATGCACTTCACTTAAAACCGCGTAGCTAATACACAAATGAAGATATCTGCAATCGGGAAATGGAGTCGTAATCAGCTAATCTGTGCAAACCTAGCGACCCCAAGCGGATTCCCCTGGAGCAGCGCAATTCAAACAGTCCGCGTATTTTTTGAACAGATCTCGTATGTCTGATGAAAGGGATTCAAACTTTTGACGTTCAGAGTGCGAGTTGAGCGCCTTAATCATCAACCCATTTACTACAATTAGATAAAAATGTCAGATTTGATGTTGTTGTCAATACATCGCATTTCACAAGGTAGCAGAACTTATGCATACATAGAAGTTACATTACTTAAAAAAAACTATTTTTATAACGTCAAAGCGAATGATTGAAATATTGATTACTTTCGTTTTTGTTTCATCCACAAATATCTATATTTAGTCAACCAAGGAGTAATGTCAACCAGATACTCTCTCTCAAAAAAAAAATCAAAGTGTTATAGAAATTTGTGTGTTTGTAGCTCAGTTTATTCAACCATGTTGCTAAATGATTTTCGAACGCCTTTTGTCTGTGGCGGTTGGGCGTTTTACCATGATGTTGATTCACTGAAGAAAAACCTAGTGGTGTCAACAGGAACTGTACGATGAACAAGGGAGTTCGGTGACGTAACGACAGTTCTTACATTCGGAAAACACAAAGACAAGAAACAGAAGTTACCTACGTCACCTTCATCAACATACATCAGGTCGAGGATTTGAATATATTTACAACAAGATCCTAGGAAACTCCTATTTTGAGCGGCCTTAAAATGAACGTGTCATTAATGAGTCATCAGCTTTAACGAAGACGGCATGAACGACGATTTTTTTTTTTTTTTTGAAACGGAACAAATATCGTAGTGACTCATAACCAAGCTGTTCAACCACATGTCACCTTCCCAAACAACCTCGAACTTTGAAGCTGCGCCCTAGACCTTAACACCTGTATTATTTACCAGCTAACTTCGTTTGGAACATGATAAGCAAGAAGAAATGTTTACAAACCAGTTCGGAGCGTGACAAGGCACACTTTATGACAACTAAACAGCGCTAAAAAGTCGTCGTAATCTACGTAATGAAATATTCAATAGGTTATAAAATGAGGACAGAAAAATCTCGTTCCCAACGCTTCCGTAGCAACAACATTTGAAACTGATTCAAAAGAATCGGTGAACAGAAGCGGAATTATATCATTTTAAAAATAAAGTTTACGAACGTGTTTCTTGCTTAAAATAATTTCTTTGTGAGTTTACATTCAATCATTTATTAATTACCTACAATCATAACGTGAGATTTAACATGATACTCATTCTAGCATAAAACAATTAAAGAAACTTTAAAAAAACGCTTTGGTTTGAATTTCGCTACACAAGCCGTCTCTAATTTAGCGGTTTAAGACTAGAGAGAAGGCAGCTTGTCATCACCACCCACCGACAACTTTTGGGCTACTCTTTTACCAAAGAACAGTAGGATTGACCGTACGTTATAACGCCCCCACGGCTGAAGGAGCGAACATGTTTGGTGTGTTTTAAAAATGTTATGTAATAAACTTGAAACAGTACACGAAACAAATCTAACGTATCGTAACTTACTGTGAATAACATATTTTATAACCAGTTTGGAGTACTATTTCAGTTCAGTTCTAGTAATATTTCAAGATTTAAAAAGATGCGCCCGTTTATGACATTCTGTTTAGATTGTTTTTTTGTATTTTGCGTAAAGCTACACGAGGGCTATCTGCTCTTGCCGTCCTTAATTTAGCAGTGTGAAACAAGAGGGAAGGCAGCTAGCTCATCACTACCCACCGCCAACCCTTGGGCTACTTTTTTTAACCAACGAATAGTGGGATTGATCGTAACGTTATAACGCCCTCACGGCTGGAAGGGCGAACATGTTTGGTGTGAAGGGGATTCGAACCCGCGACCCTTAGATTACGAGTGGAGTGCATTAACCCACCCAGCCAGGCTGGGCCTTCTGTTTAGAAAGAACAAAATATTTTTCACATAATTCCGACTCGCGAGAAAAGTTAATTTTCTCATCATTTCTTAATTATTTTGTTAGAGGAATAAAAATAAAGATCAAACACATTTTTGAAAAGAAAAATTTTAAAAGAAGCGTATTGACATTGAATGTAGAGATACATATATTAGTTCTCAACTTGCTTCAAATATATGGCCCAATTCAGCTCATAGCACGATGGACAGGACGCTTTATAAATAACCGTCTTCACCTGTATGGTTCAGTGCGATTTTAATATACTGAGTTGTGTTGAGATATGTTGTTCAGTATAACTCATGGCATGGTGGACAGGACACTTACACCAACCTGTGTTTATAAACACTCAAAATGGATCAAATTCATAACAAGACCGTTCAATGCAAAAACACCAAAAAAACAAAAAACAAAACACGTAGCTAAATCTAAGAAATGCATCGATTGCCCTGTACCTCTTACTTCGAGTGGTTTACTGTTTTATCTTCACGATAAACAAGCTCAAAGAAGGTTCTCCGGTTTCTAGCAGTTTTTAAGCCGTCTTTTAACTTAAACGATAAAGACTGGCGTTATCTACAGTTATTGCTAGTCGGTGCATTTCGGAAGCAAGTTACAAAATTAATCATTCAAATAATCCAGTTTCTAATTAAATACAAAATACCTCTGCCACGCCTCAATTTACCTTTTAACATGAATACAAAACACAGTTATCAGAACAGTGTTTTGCCTATCTGAGTACCGCGCTCGCAAGCTCGTGAGGACATTTGGCGGGAAATAGTAGGACACATAACTAATCACAGATAAGAAAAGAAAAATCTTATAGAAACTAAAACGGCGTTCATATTCAAACATGTTTTTGAGATATATAAAACTCGATATGAATTGTAGATCGTTATAAAATATTTAAGTTGATAAATCCTATTGGATCCAAACACATCCAGCTGATGAACTCTATTTTTACCGTTTTAGCTATTCAAACTTTTATTTGTTTGTTGTTTTTTGTGGAATTTCGCACAAAGCTACTCGAGGGCTACCTGTGCTAGCCGTCCCTAATTTAGCAGTGTAAGACTAGAGGGAAGGCAGCTAGTCATCACCACCCACCGCCAACTCTTGGGCTACTCTTTTACCAACGAATAGTGGGATTGACTGTTACATTATACACCCCCACGGCTGGGAGGGCGAGCATGTTTAGCGCGACCCGGGCGCGAACCCGCGACCCTCGGATTACGAGTCGCACGCCTTACGCGCTTGGCCATGCCAGGCCATTTTATTTGTTAAAATATATTAAAATAATAACGTCAACATCACAGAGTGCCCTTCGAGTTGTTCACCACTAACTGTTTTAAAAAGACACTACATTGTACGCAGGACACACATGTGAAAAGATACTCAACCCTAAATGACTTAGTTTTATATATGTGAAGTTTACTGTAAGTGCTATTTAGAAGTGTTATCGTTATTGTTTAGTTCGAACAGTACCGCATCAGTTTGTACTGATAACCGCCAGTGTGATATTCATGGACAAAAACACATAAAATCGTAATGGACAGTCAGTTGTCGAATGGTTCTATTTGAATAAATGCATTTCAGGTTTTATGGCTTCATCTTTTTCGAGAAATCAAGAGTGACATGACGTGACACACACTGAATTTCATATGGGATACATTATACACAGGAATAACGAATGATTTTTGTAGAAGCAAATTTTTCATACGAACACAAACTAGCGTTTATCATTTACATGAAGATACGCCCCTGGTAACTCACTTAACAAGCGTTAACCCATTGTGTGGGTTTGCATTTTATATTATTTTCTCGAAAAAGGAGGAGTCATAAAACCATAATGCATTTATTTAAACAGAACCGATCGACTACTCACTGCCCATTTCAATTTTAAATGAATGTACAAAGAGTCCTCGAGGAACTGTGAGTGAGTGCCGTGAAACCTGATAAGTGTAGTGAGTGTTGATATTAAAAACCTAAAGTAAGACATAGCGTGGATCATCTAGAATCAAATGTATAAAATTAATCACGAAAGTTAAAGTATCAAGTAAGTTTTGAAACCTAAATCGTTTCTGATTTAATCTATTTCCTGTTATATCACCAACATTTTAAATAAAAGACAAATCTCTTTAATCAGTGGAAACTCTTAATTAAGAAATCAACAAATATTTTTCCTGTTTTGTAATTTATACATTTAATTTTACACTTTTACCACATAGAATAGCGATGATATTAGGTTATACTTTTGATCAAAGTGTGCCGAAATGATAAAAGCCATTATCAGAAGACAGTGTTACCAAAACGCACTGGAGTTTCTGAACATTAGAAGTGCTCCCCAATGGGTCAGCGGGATGTCTGCGGACTTTCAACGCTAAAAACTGGGATTCGATACCCGTAATGGGCAGAGCACAGATTGCCCACTATGCTGCTTTGTGCTTAATTCAATACAACAACTACATTAGAAGTTGTTAATCTAACGGATTTTTACCGATAATTATGGGATTTGCTGGATTGGATAATTAAATAATTACACTTATAACTCTACCCATCTATCGTTTTACTGCTTCTAATGTTCAAGGTACAGCGTGTTGCAGTGATCCAAATCTTCCCCCAAACGTGAGTATGACTTCGTGCTGAATCTATCTTCCCCAATACGAGAAGCTATGGGGCTTGTTTGATTTGCTTATGCCAATATAAACCAAGGGTATTATAGTTAAAGTCTGTGCATATATATAAAGAAAAAACTTAAAAAGGGAACGACCAGAATGTTTTACTTTTTTAAGTCCAGAAACATTTCGTACTGGTTTCAAGAGTATAGAATTATCTTTCATTTGCTGATACATACATACATACATATATATATATGTATTTTTATATTACCATTTTCTTTGGAAGTTTCCATATTTTACTTCCCACTTCCAAATCATCTTAAAGGCTTCTCCTCCGAAAAGTTGTAGACATTTCATTTCTTTTTTAAGGATACTGTAGGACTTGTCATGATTTAGTCTTTCAAATAAACAGTGTTGAACATCGTATTCTGTTTTTTTTTAGCGCTCGACCAAATACAGTTTGCAAAGATTTACAGATTCTATTTAACTGTTTCTCTTACGGTTCCCAAATTTTGTAAAGGTTTACATTCTATTTAACCGTTTCTCTCATCGTTCCCAAATTTTGTAAAGGTTTACATTCTATTAAACCGTTTCTCTCACGGTTCCCTTTTTTGTTAATTTTTACATTCTATTGAACCGTTTCTCTCATGGTTCCCATTTTTTGTTAAGGTTTACATTCTATCTAACCGTTTCTCTCACGGTTCCCATTTTTTGTTAATGTTTACAATCTATCAAACCGTTTCTCTCACGGTTCCCATTTTTTGTTAATGTTTACATTCTATTAAACCGTTTCTCTCATGGTTCCCATTTTTTGTTAATGTTTACATTCTATTGAACCGTTTCTCTCATGGTTCCCATTTTTTGTTAAGGTTTAAATTCTATCAAACCGTTTCTCTCACGGTTCCCATTTTTTGTTAATGTTTACATTCTATCAAACCGTTTCTCTCACAGTTCCCATTTTTTGTTAATGTTTACATTCTGTTAAACCGTTTCTCTCACGGTTCCTATTTTTTGTTAAGGTTTAAATTCTATCAAACCGTTTCTCTCACGGTTCCCATTTTTTGTTAATGTTTACATTCTATCAAACCGTTTCTCTCACGGTTCCCATTTTTTGTTAATGTTTACATTCTATTAAACCGTTTCTCTCACGGTTCCCATTTTTTGTTAATTTTTACATTCTATTGGACCGTTTCTCTCACGGTTCCCATTTTTTGTTAATGTTTACATTCTATTGGACCGTTTTTCTCACGGTTCCCATTTTTTGTTAAGGTTTACATTCTACTAAACCGTTTCTCTCACGGTTCCCATTTTTTGTTAATGTTTACATTCTATTAAACCGTTTCTCTCACTGTTCCCATTTTTCATATTTTTTTATTTGAAATGTCATCCAAGGAAACCATTGAGAGTATTCAAGGAGCATCAGCTTTTGCACTGATTTTAAAACTCACTTATTTCCCCATCACGTCATGCTTGGGTTTATTTCTACCAATCATATTCACTACCCTTTTCATTTTTTTCTGGGATGTTCCAAACTGACCTCTAGTTTCACCAGGGTTACACGAGGGCTATTTGCGCTGGCCATCCCTAAGTTAGCTCTGCAAAACTAGAGAAAAGGCAAGCTGGTCATCACCGTCCATTGCCAGCTCTTGTACCACTCTTTTGCCAACGAATAGTGGGAAGGATTGTGATATTATAACGCCTCCACGGCTGAAAGGCTGAGCCAGTTTGGTATGATGTGGTTTTGAACTCGCGACCCTCGGAGTGCGAATCGAGTGCCTTAACCATGTGGCCATGCTGGGCCTAGAAAGTTTGATCTCTCTGTATAATTTTAACAAATGTAGTGAATGTTAATTTTGTTTGCCGTAAGAATACGCTTTAACTGTGTGAATCATGTTTATTCTAAACTACAAAACTGAAATGTGAATCCGACGATGTAGCACTAGTAAAATTAATGGTGGATTTCTGCTGTTAAAACTGTCGAACAACTTAAAGAATAGATTTATTTATGTACATATGTATAAGTTTATATATAATATATCAGTGCTAGTTTTACTGTACTGAACGAATAGTGTCTAAGTAGTACTACGCCTTTAATACCAACGTGATTGAAATTGTTTATGTGACCTTGAGGCTGTTGACGCTGAACTTCAACCGAATACATGGGCAAAGGTGAACTTCGTAATCAGAAATTTCTTATTATTAAACCCAGTAATGCAAACACAGATAGAGACGACATCAAATTTGAAATTAGTGATCTCGAAGTGTATCATAATAGGGCAACAGTAATAAATAGACGAATGTTCAGGCTATTTCATGAATACTGATTTCAAGTATGTTCTCTACACACACACACAGAGACGCATGCGCCTTCCCGCATCGATAACATCCCTATTTGCCTTCAATTTAACAAAATGTAACATAAACATAACTAATTTAAATGTGGAGAATAAACACATCGAACCTGGGATCGAATATAAGCTCGTGCATCCTCGTTTTCACAGTAAAAAGTTCACGAAGAGTTTGTTTTGTATTTTTGGAATTTTGCGCATAGCTACTCGAGGGTTATCTGCGCTAGCCATCCCTAATTTAGCAGTGTAAGACTAGAGGGAAAGCAGTTAGTCATCACCACCCACCGCCAACTCTTGGGCTACTCTTTTTATCAACGAATATTGGGACATACCGTAACACTATAACGTCCCCACGGCTGAAAGGGCGAGCATGTTTGATGCGACCGGGATTCGAACCCACGGACCTCGAATAACGAGTCGAATGCCTTAACCCACCTGTCCATGCCGGGCCTTTAAGGAAGAGATCTCGATTTATAACCACATTCAAACGTAAGATGTGTCGGAAAATTATTATTCGAACTTTGTGAAACTGTATTTGTATTTATGACAAACCGCTACCGTCTCTAATTTTAAATAAATTACCAGAGGAAAAGCTACTAAACATCATCATTTTACCCCCCACCATTCACACTATAGGTAAGAGTGTCACTATTATAATGCAGCCATAGCTTATACTGCGATGAATCAGTTGTGTTAAAGAGCGGATTCGAACCAGGCACGCAAGATTCGAAATTCTTAATTACGGTGTTGGCCAGAAATGTTTGCATACTGTTCTATGTTAATGTTATATACATGGGGTAGTTATTGGGTAAATGGCCGAGTAGTAACAGATGATGGTAGCATGTGGCTGTACAAACATGTACGAGTTGTTGTTCTGGCCTGTGTAAATTGTTTTGAGAATTTGTGTGATTTTGGTATAATCTTTTTGCAGAAAGATCGACGCTTTGTTCAACAGTTTCTTTGTACTTGGCGAAGAGTCATACTTCATCACGTGCCATAAGTTGTAGGGCGTCAAATTGTTCGTCTGTCCAGAAATGGTATGAAGCAAACAAACATTGTCGGAACAGAAGTTTACCCCCAGTGCACTGTAGCCAGAATACCGAAACGTTATTTGGCTACAGAAAACGTTGTTCCAGGAAAGTCTACTGGTAGATGCTGAACCCTAAAAACTACTACCAGAAATAACCATTTCTTAATCAGGTTAACGCGTAAAGGTAGAAAGAAGTCTTGCAACACTTTATGACAGAAATCGCATAAGCTTATTAATTCCACGACATCCAGAAGAACAATGACTATAAGATTGACCAAACAAGATTGTTCTTTTTTAAAAAAAGAAGAGTTCTCTGCAAATCAATATTAACCATAATTCACAGCTATCACCATGTTACTTGGATTAGATAGCATACCAACTTACAGTTAGAACACTGGTGACACGCAGGAGATGGTCCAGTACACTTTTGGGCAGCTATTCAACATGACGGAAAACTGTATTTCTTATATCCTCTGGGAAAACGTCAGTGGTGCCTACTACAAGTATCACAAAAAGACGATATTTCTACCATATGCTAGGTCAAGGCTCGGCAATAACTTTGTGTGCCAAGATGATAATACCACTGCCCACAGTATGTGTGCATGGTACAGGATTATCTTGACCAGGAATACATCACAAAATTACCATGGCCATCAAAGTATCCAGATTGTAATCCCATTGAGAACTGCCTGGCAGAGCGGAGTCTAAAAATTACTCATCACGATTCTAAAACAGTTATGTAGCGCTTTTAGTGACATTTTTCGATAAAATAACGTACTCTCGTTAACAGCATGCTACTTCTCCTTGCGGAGGTTATTAGAGTACACGAAGGATCAACGAAGTACTGAGTGTTTAATATAAACTGACATAAGGTTATAGACTTTTTAAAATAATTTTACATTCTATTTTGTTATAATATATGTTTTGGTAAAGTTTTGTTGTGTTAAGTGAGATGACAAATTTCACATCTTTCTACAAGTGTCTAATATTTATATATCGTAATAAATAAGTGTCATATATTGTAAGTAGTTCATTACGTGAATAAAACCTGTCTCATAATACAAATTACATATGCAAATGTTTAATATAACATGCATTTCGTATTTTAACAGCTTTAGGTGGATTTGTATTCTATCTTAATAATATTGATTTTATTTGTTACAAAATGTGAGAAAATGTGAGCCGAGACCGTATATCAAAGGGCCAACATGTGATCATTATTAGAACTTATAAAGCGAGCAGTCACATGTCGGCCAACGAACACGTGCATGCCAGTTTGAATACCACATCATGTGCATTTTAAGACTGTCTTTTACCTGAGTGTTATGGACGATGTTGTTGTTGTTGTTTTGAATTAAGCACAAAGCTACACAATGGGCTATCTGTGCTTTGCCAACCACGGGTATCGAAACCCGGATTTTAGCATGTAAGTCCGCAGACATACCGCTGAGCCACTGGGGGGCTTTATGGACGAAAATAGTGATCACCATTACATGAGGAATATTGTGCACAAGTTAGTAACTTAGCAACAGAACAGTTGTTTTTCAGCCATATTATTCGTGTAATTTAATTAGAAAGTAAAGTTAGAATCCGCATACGAGGGTGTGTTCAAAAAATACGCTGACTGTTTGAATGACGCGGAGCCAGTTGGTTCCAGGGGAATCCGCTTGGTGTCGCTAGGTTCGCACAAATCAGTTAATTACGCCGCCATTTCCCGATTGCAGATATCTTCATTTGTGTATTAGCTACGCGATTTTAAGTGAAGTGCATTTTTTTCGTTTGGCGGATTTCAGAATGAATAACCTGAAGGAGCAACGAATTGCTGTGAAATTTTGTGTTAAACTTGGAAACTCTGCGATGAAACTTTTGCTATGCTTAACACGACTTACGGTGATGTTGCTATGAAGCGTACGGCATGTTTCAAGTGGCATGAACGTTTTAAGGATGGTCGACAGTCCATTGAAGATGATGAGCGTCCTTCCACGTTAACTGACGACCCACACGTCGACAAAATCAACACCCTGGTGCGGGCAAATCGACGTCTGACTGTCAGGGAGCTTGCTGAAGAGTGTGGGATATCAGTTGGATCTTGTTACGAGATTTTGACCGAAAAATTGAAGATGCACCGCGTTGCTGCGAAATTTGTGCCTCAGAACTCGTGAGTTTTTGGCCAAACACTCGATTACTGTTCTTCCCCACCCCCCTACTCACCTGACCTTGCTCCTTGCTATTTTTTCTTGTTTTCCAAACTCAAAAAACCTTTAAAAGGAAGAAGATTTGAGACGATTCCCGAGATTAAGGCAAATGCGACGAAGGAGCTGGAGGACATTACAAAAGAAGCGTACCAGGACTGTTTCAACAAGTGGAAACAAACGTTGGGATAAGTGTGTGCGTTTGGGAGGAGAGTACTTTGAAGGGGTCCCAGACCTGTAACTTCTAAATAAAGTACATTTTGTTTTATGACGTCAGTCCGCTTATTTTTTTAACAGCCCTCGTATAACAATAAGATCATAATAGTGAATCAAAGTCAAAATTAGATCCAAATTCACCAAATAACTTGCAGTAATGCAAGTCATTACAACAGTTAAGGTAGATCGAAATTGAAGTTAAACTGAACGTCAAGAAACAGAAATAACCAAACACGCCTATTGGCTGGTGACAATAAATATTAACTTAATTCTACCATATTATGTCGATCAACACCTACTAATTTATTATCTTGTTAAATTAAATTTACGGTTTTGTTGTTAAGAAGCCAATGGTGTGAATGTATTACGTTTACTTTGACACCAGTAATTTGTATACGAAGTAATGTTGGATAATTAACTGTGAATTTATGGTTGAAATTTACATGATGTATATATTCTTACATGATGTATAGATTCTTCTCTGCTTTAGGACAAAGGAATCAATATTTTAAACTATTTGTGACAAATCTTTAAGGCGTTTGACTCGTAATCCGAGGGTCGCGGGTTTGAATCCCCGTCGCACCAAACATGCTCGCCCCTTCAGCAGTGAGGCGTTGTAATATGACGGTCAATCCCACTATTGATTGGTAAGAGAGTAGCCCAAGAGTTGGCGGTGGTCGGTGATGACTAACTGCCTTCCATCTAGTCTTACACTGCTGAATTAGGGACGGCTAGTGCAGATAGCCCTCGAGTAGCTTTGGGCGAAATTCAGAAACAAAGCAAAGAAGTTAAAGACTCATTATTTTAAGCACTACACTTTGCACATTATAAATCTATTATAGTACAGTGTGGAGTTTTCTACTTGTGATTGCAAGAATTATTTAGGAAATATGACCAAGTGACTAATTATACAGATAAAATTTTAAATTTTACAATACAAGTAATTAGAACGTAAAAATAATAAAAACTAACAAAAAGGTTACGAGAATATAGAAGTCAGTGTATAATGTGAAAATATGAA
Organism: Carcinoscorpius rotundicauda; assembly: GCA_011833715.1. Classification (NCBI taxonomy): domain Eukaryota; kingdom Metazoa; phylum Arthropoda; class Merostomata; order Xiphosura; family Limulidae; genus Carcinoscorpius; species Carcinoscorpius rotundicauda. The sequence goes on along the minus strand of CM022391.1, from coordinate 175,783,455 downwards.
GTAATATTGTATAAAAGTTCCTATTTAATTGTCCAAACCTTAAATTCAACTTTACAAAACTTACTATTGCTGTTTAGCAGTCAAAACCCGGAAAACAGTTTTATACAAGTCAATATTTAGTTGGTTGAAACCAGGAAGACAAGTTTACACAAGTAAACTTTTATCTGTGGAAGCTATGAATTCAGTTTCATACAACTCAATACATAGCTGTCGAAACTTTATATGAGTCAGTAGTTAGTTGTTGCAATCAGGAAAACAGTTTTGTAGAGGACAGTATTTAGCTCTTGAAACTGAAAAGAATGTTTCATACAAGTTAGTATTTAGTTACTGAGAAGAGGAAGACAACTTCACGAAAGTCACTACTTGGTCGCTGAAATCTGAAATACAACTTCATAGACGTTAGATTTTAGCAGCTGAAACGTGAAAGAGTTTTATTTAAGTCAGAATTTCGTTGTTGAATCTTGAAAAACCTTTAAGACACCAGTATTTAGTTGTTTAAACCTATAAGATAACATTATGCCAAAATTGATATAGTTGTTAAACCTAAAAGTTGACACAAATATTGAGGAGCAGAGTACAACATCGTTCAAACCAAAGTTAAGTTGTTGAAACCTCGTACAGATTTCAACGATTAAATACTTATTGGATACGATCTTAAGGCTCTTGAAGAAATTTATAGAATATGGTATTTATTGGACAAGATCTCGTGAGGAAATAATCACTACATGAAGAAGAAAGATCCACCTTTTGAAAGCGCTCGAGTTATAAGGTTTTTATTCATTTCTATCAGTACTTCTGGAACCTACGTGTTTTCGAACATCATAAACCTACCATCTCACGATGACATTTACAGAAACCGATATTTAGTGAAGGATAACTCACGCATTTATGTGGTTAGAGTATAATATATCTTTTCGCTGCGAAATTAATGGAGTTTCAAAGTTTATTGTACATCTAACGATAGATAAACCTATACAGTTGAAAATTCACTCCAGATACTACAGATAGATCGAGAATATTTACCTATTTCTTTATTAATAGAATGCCAGAATTTTAGATTATATTACCTTAAAGATTATTACAACATGCTGGTAAATATCAAACATATCACAATATTGTGAAACATTCTATCCTGATCAATATTTAATACCCTTCATTATATAAGAACTTTATAAACTTTATATGTAGTTGTCACAGCCTGTTTAAGAAACCAGACCTACAATTTAACGAAATATATAGTATGTTCTCGCAAAGATAAATCAGTTCATTATTTTAATAAATTGTTGTGTGCCAACTCCTTACCATATTAACATAACATGTTTCCTTACTCTTATGCCAGTATTTGCTAGTGTGTGTTTTTTATAGCAAAGCCACATCAGGCGGAGTGCTAAGTCCACAGATGAGAATCGAACCCCTGATTTTAGGGCTGTAAATCCGTAGACTTACTGCTGTCTCAGCAGTGGATATATTTATTAATGACTTGTTAACAGAGTTGCTAAAGACACTTTGTATGTCAATATTTTCTAGAGGCCTATAAAAAGAGACAAATGTGCATATGTCAGTATTATACTTTATAGTCATCAGTATTAAGTGTTAGTTACTTACTGGTAGAGACACTTTGTATGTCAATATTTTCTAGTGGCCTATAAAGAGAGACAAATGTGCATATGTCAGTATTATACTTTATAGTCATCAGTATTAAGTGTTAGTCACTTACTGGTAGAGACACTTTATATGTCAATATTTTTCAGTCATCTTTACAAAGGAAAAAATCTTTACATACGTCAGTATTTACAGTTTTATAAGTAACAGTGTGTACTTACTGAGGGAAACCATTTTATACAATAGTGTTTTAAAAATCAACCCTAGTAGAGGTTTTATGTATAAGTATATATTACGATGTTGGGTTGTTACGACCTTGTGATAGACTTCGTACAGTCTTTAAACAACTAATAATTGTGTTATATTTTCATTTATTTATTTGTTTTCATTATTTACATGCAATATTGTTTGTTTTCGAACTTCGCGCAAAGCCACACAAGTGCTATCTGCACTAGTCGTCCCTAATTTAGCAGTGTAAGACTAAAGGAAAAGCAGCTTGTCATCATCACCCACCGCCAATGCTTGGGCTACTCTTTTACCGGTCAATATTTGGTATGGTCCGTAACGTTACAATGCTCCCACGGCTGAAAGGGTGAGCATGTTTGATGTGACGTAGATTCGAACTCTCAATCCTCAGATTATGAGTCGAGCGTTTTAACTACCTGGCCATGCTGGGCACAAGCAATATCGCAGAGAAGCGTGTTTCGAAGACACTTTTATTTCTATAAACAATATTAGATTATCGTAGCTCGAGGTCACGTTGTACGTTTCATTTTTGATATTTTCAGTTTAGATGTCTGCCATATATCTTTAGCTAACGAATCAAAACTGAGGACTAGTATACGTTGTCTGACATTATCAAATTGAATTTTATTTTTATCCAATAAAATTGTGTGTGTGTGTGTTCTTATAGCAAAGGCACATCGGGCTATTTGCTGAGTCCATCGAGAGTACTCGAAGCCTTGTAAATCCTTAGACTCACCATTATACCAGCGGTCGAACAATAAAAATTGAATAGTATTTTTTTACAAAAAAATAGTTCTGTCATATTCTTATTTATAAAATTTTGCTAGGTTATTTTTGGCGACCAATACGTTTCTAGTTTTCTTAGAGGATTAATGCAGGTTTCTTGGCATAAGTCAGCTAATAACTATACTTTTGACGTGTCAATTGTGTATTCACGACTGAACGTGCTGTATGCTCGCGCAAGCTTGAGGTGATGAGTAGTCGCGGTAAACCACACTGCATCACTAGGTAAATGAGTTTGAAAGTTCATAATTCACTCTAGGACACTATTCATGTTTTCAACAGATGCATGACGCTTTAAATGAATTCAGTCAGCCATGCCGTAAGTAATAATGAGTTGCATGCAGTAACCATGTTATTTAGATGTGTTTTAGTCAGCCATTAACTCGTTTCGAGTATTTGCTTTCATCGCATGCCACGTGGTTGTTACCCAGGAGCAGCGCGTGCCTTCACGCAGCTTTTCATTCGGTTGTGATGATCCAGTTTGAGGAATACACAAGTGATTAGTGTACAAAAACTTCACCGGTACTATATTATTTTAAAATCTAATTAACCAGCCAGCAGAGAGCCATGTGGCTTGTTTGTTACGTCAATGTCTGATGTAATGGAGTACAATACTTGTCAAGCGTTTGGCGCACAGCATACACCTGGTGTCAGATTAAAACAATAGAGTTTCGCGCTAATTTCTCTCAAATCGTTCTGCAACATTGACAAAATAAGCATAAATTAACTGTTGAGAAACTAGGAGTCTCGTCTGTCGTATAAGCACTGTCAACCCAGTTGCACGTCTGTCTGGAGTGAAAAACCGAAAATTTCCATGACTTATATTTGGTCATCACTAAAAAAAGCATGTAATGTTTTCTGGAAAAAGAAACAAACGAACGTCATATAAAAGCATTTAGCAGCCAAAATTAAGCAATGGGTAGATCTTTGAAAGAAGCGAAAAAAGCCATTTTTGTTGTTGTTAGCCACTACGAACCGTCAGAATATTTATAGGCTTAGTACGTAATGATTCTTTTCGTCGAGCAGACATCACGATTTCAGGTGCAGCTGTGTCACAACAGCTACTGAAACTGTTGGTTTAAACTGTTCATGGTTTCTATTTGAACAGATATAAAACAGTATTATCAAAAGGCCTTTTTATGTGCCGAGATTTCATAGCGAATTTCAGTTGTAATGTTCAGTTACTGGTTTATTGCAGCATCTGACCGACTACAATATTTCGTACATTATTTTATGTGTATAAATTACATGTTAGACTTTGAGCTGAGAATTTGTAGAATTACATCAGATGTAATTGCCCCCCCCCTTAACTTTAAGCAGTGTGGATTAACCGGTTTTTTGTGTAAGCACGTTCGGAGCTTTTTCTATGGATGTTGATCTTCCTCAACTGGAAATATATGGTAATACTGTATTACAGCCCCCTGCATGTGTATGGTAACACTGTATTACAATCCCACCCCCTGCACATATATGGTAATCATGTATTACACCCCCCACCCTGCACAGATATGGTAATACTGTATTACAATCCCACCCCCTGCACATATATGGTAATCATGCATTACACCCCCCACCCTGCACAGATATGATAATCATGCATTACACCTCCCACCTTGCACATATATGGTAATCATGTATTACACCCCCCACCCTGCACAGATATAGTAATACTGTATTACACCCCCTCCTGCATGTGTATGGTAACACTGTATTACAATCCCACCCCTGCACATATATGGTAATCATGTATTACACCCCCACCCTGCACAGATATGGTAATACTGTATTACAATCCCACCCCCTGCACATATATGGTAATCATGTATTACACCCCCACCCTGCACAGATATGGTAATACTGTATTACAATCCCACCCCCTGCACATATATGATAATCATGTATTACACCCCCACCCTGCACAGATATGGTAATACTGTATTACAATCCCACCCCCTGCACATATATGGTAATCATGCATTACACCCCCCACCCTGCACAGATATGGTAATACTGTATTACACCTCCCACCCTGCACAGATATGGTAATCATGTATTACACCCCCCACCCTGCACAGATATAGTAATACTGTATTACACCCCCTCCTGCATGTGTGTGGTAATAATGTATTACAATCCCACCCCCTGCACATATATGGTAATCGTGTATTACACCCCCACCCTGCACAGATATGGTAATACTGTATTACACCCCCCTGCATGTGTATGGTAATACTGTATTACAATCCCACCCCCTGTACACATATGGTAATCATGTATTACACCCCCACCCTGTACATATATGGTAATGCTGTATTCGAACCTATGTACATATACACTCCCTCATTTTTCACTGCGTTAAGTAATATTCGGCAATTCCCGACCCAAACTATGCCTATCCAGAAGCTTGTGATGTGTTTCAAAAATAGCTAAAAATAATAGCGTGCAGATGTCAGGATCAGAGCTAAAGAGAACATTGGCGTCCAGTGACGTTCACTGTGATAAACAGCGGAATTTGTTGGTTACTCCCAAAGAAAACAACGATAGCAGTGTCCACGGTTAGTATGTATCATGTTTTAACTTTTCATTGATGAAATAGTGTTGTTTTGATCGTTGAAAGCTACACAATATGCTGTCTTTGTACTGTCCAGCGCCGGGAATCGAACACTGGATTTTAGTATTCTAGGTCCGTAAAAATACCGCTGGCCCACCCATGTGGATATTCTTTTAATAAGTAACTGCAGTAATCTTATGTATTTCATCATATGTCGAATAAACAAGTTGCAAATTAGGTAACAAAAGTAAGGCTGTTCTGTTTAAAATTTTAACCGAAACCCAAACCTAGGCACGGCATGGCCAGGTGGTTAAGGCACTCGACTCATAATCTGAAGGTTGTGAGTTCGAATCCCCGTCACATAAAAACATGTTAGCCCATTCATGCATGGGGACGTCATAATGTTACGGTCAATCCCACTATTCGTTGGTAAAAGAGTAGCCCAAGAGTTGGCGGTGGGTGATGATGACTAGCTGCCTTCCCTCTAGTCTTACACTGCTAAATTAGGGACGGCTAGCGCAGATAGCTCTCGTGTAGCTTTGCGCGAAATTCAAAGCAAGCAAACCCAAACCTACCTCAGGGCTTCATAAGGTACATCTCACTTATCCATAGATTTCTTATATCTTCGAGATTTACTTTCAGCATAGATAATACGTGCAAAAGTACCCATTTCATGCACGGGGAAGACATGGGTGCTCACATGTCATCGGGAAATGAGGAGAAACTTAAACCTGACGCTGACATTGAAGATGTCCAGAGTTTGGTTACAATCGGTCCAGATTGTTGGTCAATCATAAGAGGACACTCACTTAGAAACATCTTTGTTAAATGGTGGTTCAGACTGTGATTTAATTTTGTTCGAAGATTATGAGAGGGAAGGAATTCCGAAAATTTTATTTCCAAAAGCATTTTTATGATTGGTTTTCTGGTACAAGTGCATAAATTATATTCCAACCCTTTGCCACCGGGTTCTTTAGGAAGAAATGTGAAGAAGTTTTAAATATATTGAGTTTTTACACCTGCAATGGACACGGGACAAATATCTCATTTCAGTGGTTTTGTGCTTAGGTACAAACAAAGGAGCAAAGTTTTATTTCATTACTGTCACTTTTTAAACCGGTGAGGACAGTAAGATGAGCTTGTTTTCTCGTTTCTTGTTATTTTGCATTAGACACGACAACTGTATTTGATCTAAAAACTCGTGTGCTAAATTTGTTGTAACTTAAAATTGTTGTAGGGTTGTTTTTATATAGTATACGAATTAGTTCTTTGCATTATTTCTGCATTGGTAAACGTGCTCTTTAGTGTGAAGTGGTGCTGAGAACTTGGTCAGAAGAAGAGCTTATCTGCTGGAAACAGTGCAGACGCACGAGGATCGAGTGTTGAACGATGTGTGGATAGAAATAAAACAAGAAGACATTAACCCTAGACTTGCTATGGTGCAGATATCCTTCTAATACTCACTTTATAGTCATCAGCATTTAGAGCTAGTCACTTGTTGGTAGAGACACTTTATATGTCAATATTTTTAAGTTATCTTCACAAAGGGAAAAATCTTTACATATGTCAGAATTATACTTTAGGGTCATCAGTACTTACTAGTCTAATACTCACTGTATTTGTCCACGTTCTTCTTTTCAGAATGAAAAGTTCAGCTGTGGAACGTTCGTGGGAAATGTTATTCCAGTAAACAGTACTGTGTTCATATAGAATTCAGTTTCGAATATTTGTCTTTCCGTTTTATTTTATCGCTGTATTTCAGCTTTTTAATAGCCCTGGTCTCGTCAGAACAGATATAGAGGTTTGTTTGTTTGTTAGTCATGTGACTCTCACAAAGAAAGAGAACAATACTCGAGATGAAATGATCATAATAATTAACCACATTAATACTAGAAATAAACGACCTTACAACATCAACTCTTTTTACTTTCATTTAACCGGACACTCAATGTTTTTTTTTAAAGCTTGTATAAGTGTGAAAATTGCAGGTTGGGAGCAAAATTCTGACTGTCATTAACACATATATGTACGGTGTTTCTGAATCAAGGCGAATCGAAGAGGTTAAAGACAAAAGAACCTTTAAGTAACTTCTAGGACAACCTGTCTTAACTTCCTGTACTGTGCTCAGATAGCAGGAAAAGGTTCTGAGCAACAAAAGAGGACTATATATCCATTTTAAGACTGAAAGACACTGATTTTAGCGGAAATAATGGCAAAAGGAAGTGCTTAGTTGTCGTACTAGATTATGACAGACAATCGTCAAGAAATAGCTAGAGTTAATAGTCACAACCAACTATAGTCAGCTTGTAGAAAATAACTGAGAAATATAGAAGAATGTTGATCAAATATGTAGACAAAATGGTTGAGGAGACATCTGAAAAGCGCCAAGGTACTTTGAGAAAAAAATTAAAACTCAAGAATAATGATTATACCTAGGCAATAATTATCAAAGCGAAGATGACTTCTTTCTAGTATCCAGTTAACAAATCACGTAGAATACATTTGACCGAATGTGTTGTTCGACAACAGACGTTTGTTCTTAAAAGCCACTTGACAAGCCATTCAACGAAGGCGACTATGCTTAAAATTCTGTTGACAACTTAAACAGAGCACTTGTTTCTAGGTTACAGCTGATAAGGATCATAGAAACCTGATTTAATACCTAGCTGATTTATTAATGTTGACGGATTTATACTTCGTCATCTAAACTATAGTTAGCCAATTTTGATCTTCTAGTGAAACATTTTGTTAAAATAAATTCATTTACACGAACTAAGAGTTTTGTGCAATTTTATAATGTTGGTAAGGAAAAGTTCCCTCGCAGACAGCCGACAAGTCACGTACAATAACTTTTCTAAAGATTACAACAAGGAGTAATTTTTCGCAAGAGACAGGTTACAGTTAACAGGGAGCATTTGTTCCTGGGAGACAGTTGACGATTTATATAAATTAATTCAATTTAGGACACAAACGTCATCCGAAGGAACTCTAGTGAACAGTTGTGAAGCATCGAAAATAAAAATGGCAAATAACGACACATTATTAATTCCATTATTATTGTTTGTTTTATAGCAAAGCCACAGTGGATTATTCGCTGTGTTCATCGTGGAAATCGAACCCTGAATCTTAATGTTGCAAGCTCGTAGACTTACTGTAGATCAAAGAGTATTAGAAAATATCTGAGAACTTACGAGAAAGTGTTGTATCCAGGAAACAGTTAAGAATTTAAGTTGTAATAGTGGCAATCTCTATACAAAATTAAACATTTATTTAATCGCACATCAGACCATGCCATATACGTAGCGCACAAATGCTTGAATCATTGTATGAGCTGCTTTCTCTTCCCTTGTTGACAGCTACTAAGGGCGTATTAATAGAATTGCATCATCCAGTTTACAGCTATTTGCACACCGAAACTAAGCACGAATCTGTCAGCAGTGTTAGTACTAAACTTCAAACTTTATTTTCCGAGTATTAACAGGATGTGTTACTAATCGAAGGTTTACATCACGTTGTAATTATTGTTATCAATTTTGATATTTAGGCTTATCAAAGCTACGTAGTTTCACGAAACATAGAAATACCGATGTTTATTTTTATTCCATGCGACCAAGGCTGATAAACCATATTTGTGAAGTGATATACACACACCAAGATTTCATATCGTGCATGAAAAGTGAATTAAAGAGCAACGTAACACAATTGAGTTACACACACCATGCTTGTAACTACGTAGACTAACTCTGTGCATAAACGTGATACTTATCTTAAAGCAATTCTTCACGAGACTCGTGTTGAAATGTTAGTTAAAACTGAAAACGCTGAATGTCTTAGTTCTCGAATTCTCATTAAAGACAAATATACATTGAGTTGTATCTAGTTTTCTTACGATAAAGGAAGCATAAGGTGAGAAAAACCGAGTTCAAATCATGACGACAATAACGATTTGGTGTATCAACACAGATCCTTACGATCAGTTGTGATAAATAAGACATTAAGGATTAGTGATCAACGCATTTTGTTATAACTTACCAAACTTAATGAAAACGTTGCGACCGCATATCTAAACAACGCATATCACAGATAGTTTAATCACTTCGATAATCTCGTAATTAACATGTTTCAAAAACTTGGATCAAATTGATTAGGGTTTGTTTCAGACAGTTACACCGGAGATATCTGTTCCAGCAGTTCCTAATTTTCCATTGATATAATGAAGGGAACTAACCCAGCTGGTTAACAGCATCCACTGTAAACTCTTGGCCTCTTTATGTTAGTTTTATAGCATTCCCATGGTCTTAAAATACGACATTTTACAGCGACGGGAGGTGAACCAGAGACCTTTGAATTTACAATAGATGCCATGGCCATGTTCGACTATTTAGTCAACGTATCTCACTTTACTCAAAATCTTGTTATCAACGTATCTTAACAGCTTAGACCAAAGACTTGTTTTAAATGTACTTTACAACTTAGATCAAACTATTGTAGTTAATAATGTGTCTTACAACTTGGATGAAACTTTTGTGATCAATGTCTTACAATGTCTATCAATTTTTTTTTCAGTCACTGTACTGTACAACTTAGATAGTCTTGGAAGTAATGTTTTGTTTCGTTTGTTTTGAATTTCACGCAAAGCTACATGAGGACTATCAGCGCTGGCCGTCCCTAATTTTGCAGTGTAAGACTGGAAAGAAGGCAACTAATCATCACCACCCACCGCCAACTCTTGGGCTACATTTTTACCAACGAATAGTAGGATTAACCGTCATATCACAACGCCCCTCGACTGAAGGGGCGAACATGTTAGGTGTTACAAAGATTCGAACCCGAGATCCTTAGATTACAAGTCGAGTGTCTTAACCACCTGGCCATGCCGGGCCTGGAAGTAACGCATTTTACAATTTAGATAAAGTCTCATGGTCAATATATCTTACGACTTATATCAAAGTCTTGTAATTAATATATCTTACACTCTTGGATGAAAGTTTTGTATGTTTCACAACGTTCATTAAAGTTTTCAAGCAATGTGTCTTTCAGCTTGGATCAAAGATGTGTAATGTTTCTTAGTCAGTTATGGAAGGTAGTTTTAAGTATTTAAATATTAGAAAAAGTGTTTTTGCAATTAACGATACATTATCCAAAGATAATAGAATTGTCCATTTTAATTTATTTAAAAATAAAGAAAAGAAATATCAATGGAAACAACCATAACATCCAATCTGCCCACCTCTTTACATGCAGGGGCATGTTTTCCTTACTCAGAGCTATTTCTAAGGTATTCCTATCATTAACATTCTTGCAGCACGTGACTAGTTTCAGAACTGGGTTTACGAAAGCATCTGACCCGTGACACAATTTGTGGTATTCAAAAAAAAAAAAGAGAAACAAAAATGTCTTCACGAAAACGTTTCAGTAAAAGCTTCTTTTAAATGTATATGTATCTTATTTTTTGAGTTATCTGTGTTTTGTACGAATACTGCTGAGGTATATTTTAGTTTAGCATTCTATTTTCAGTTTCTCTGAATTTTCAATGGAAAAGGTTTTGCTTTAAACCCATGTTTCATAATTTAAATAATTACAGATTTGAAAGCAACATTCGTAGCGAGCCAAGTGTCGACATAAGATGGTTAGTATTTTAAATTTACGATACAGAAACATAAGTCGTGGGATTACAACGTTGGCACATTGTATGTGAGTCACACCAGTGCTACGTTTTACTATTCTTTGTTCTTGAGTAACAGTGTATTTCAATCTTCTCGAAAAAGGAAAATAGCTCTGAAGTTTATCTGCTATCTAGTCATCAGAGCACAACATAAAATGAGTTTTGTTCTCTAACTTCATTGTAGAAAGGCATAAAACGATCATGAATGAAACAAGTTTTTTGTTCACCTTTATAAAAGTTAGAATCTTTCTAATTCTGACTCGTAATCCAAGGGTCGCGGGTTCGCGCCCGCGTCGCGCTAAACATGCTCGCCCTCCCAGCCGTGGGGGTGTATAATGTGACGGTCAATCCCATTATTCGTTGGTAAAAGAGTAGCCCAAGAGTTGGCGGTGGGTGATGATGACTAGCTGCCTTCCCTCTAGTCTTACACTGCTAAATTAGGGACGGCTAGCACAGATAGCCCTCGAGTAGCTTTGTGCGAAATTCCAAAACAAACAAAAACAAACAAGCCTTTAAAACTAAAAGCAAACTAAATACATTTTCTTATTTCTAAACGAATAAGCAAACTATGGAGCTATATCTTTCTAAGGGACATTGACAAAAGACTTTAATGACGCGGAAAAAACATCTGTTCTGAGTATTTTACAGGGTATAAAATTTACTTAACTCATACTGCATGTTATTTCATAAAATGCAAGCCACCTACAAAGTTTAGCACTTATACGACTTCATTAAAGCAAGCAAGGTGTGATGAAACCTCAGGGTTAGGGGGAATATGTTGGCCAGACAAAAACCGTTTCATAAAAATTATGTCGTTAATGGTTCGTCCAACATCTGTGTAACATTCGACTTCTCCCTCCTGTCTTGGCTCAGCACGTGTCATTGACAAGACGAAATTTAAAGCTGGTCTGAGAGATGGGGAGAAAAGAGAAGAAATCTTCTAAATACGAACCTGCGTCTACACATGGTGTACCACAAGATGTTGAAGAAGGGTTATTGGGCCTTCTTTTTTTAGTTCACTTTCATTCTATATTGAAAGATGATACGTGTTTGGTTATTTGTGTATCTATTTTTTCATGGCTTAGACTATGAAGCGTCCTCTGATTTTATTTGGTTTTGTTTTTTATTTCTTGTACTACCGCCTTAGCATTAAAGCAATTTTTGGGTATCAATGTTACAGAAATGTTAGATTTAGTTAGTCTTTTAGGCTGTTGAATTTTGAATATAAGAATATTTTTTTATATCAGTGGGTTCACTATTCTAAGATATAATAAATCCTTCTTGTTAAATATGTATGTACAAACAGACCAATCAGTGATCATTCATACGGATATTATGGCAAAGATGAAGAATGATTTATTAGGAAAACTGACAAAAGGCAAACTATCATACAAATCTTTGTTGTATCAAGTGGATCTTAGATTAGACAGATAAACAGAGATTAGTTGCGCTGAATAAGAACAAAAGTTCAAATCCTTTCTTACTCTTAAAACCGTCAACGTTGGTTGTACTCAATTTAATGATCTTGGTCATTGCAATCTCTAATGTGACAAGCTCTTGCAAAGGACATCAGTTTCAGCTGAAACCAACCATACTGACAAACTTTTCACAAACCATTCAATACATGGTAAAACTGCTGCTTCCAAGAGGAATGTTAAGAAGACCAATGGTAAGCAGCATCAGGTGACTTGATAATATTGGTATTATTCCAGTTTGTTTCTTCTTATTTACATTGGTTTCTATACTTGTTGGAAATTTGTGAATATTTTTAGTTATGAGCGCTCATTAACATCAAATCCTCTTTCGTTATCTTATTAATGATTCTGCTAACTGTGCTGAGCTTCACCACAATGGACTTGTGGACTAGACGGACCTCTTTTATAACCAAAGGATTAAGTTATTAGGTCCTGCGAATTAGGACGTTATTGCAGATTGCATTGGCCATAGTTTTGGAGTCCATTACTGTCCTAAATGTCCTGCTATGCAATTCTTTCCCTTTAAAGGAGAAAATGAAGGACATTGTCTTCCCAATGTGGTGTTCTTTGGCTTAATTAACATAGTTTAACAATCCCGCTGTGCCAGCGTTCCTACAATGCACAATTAATTATTTGTATTTGGAAGTTAAACTACCAATGAAAATCAAGATATGAAACTGAGTAGGTTTGACGTTACTGAAAATAATTAGTCTGTTGCACAAATATCTAACAGGCTATTTGAATACAAGTTCAAAATTAAAACCAAATACTGTTACAAAAGGACTCTAATTTAAATGTATTTAAATTATGTTTTTATTTCTTGAAGGTGTTTCTTCTGTTTATACATTCAAGTATAAGTTTACATATTCATGCCCCCTCTTTCTCTAAATCACCATACGGGAATCGATACTGTTCCAGTTACGATAGATAACAAAATCATCACAAAAGTTCCTGATTTTGAGTCCTCACACTTTCCACAGGTTATTTCCAGTAGCTTCAAGTGTTTATATTTAACGTCTCATACGGCAGGCGAACACAGACACATTACAGCAACGTGAACAAGTCTGAGAACGATTACAAATATTTTCCAATCTTAAATGTTATCGACTTCCAGATTTACTACATTTACCAGTTATTTATTCTGCATTTAATTAATGTGAAAGCTTTCAAAGCTGTATTAATGAGAAGCCTGGTTCTGCCTCTCTTTGCATGCATTTTGTCCAAAACTCAAATATATTGCTTTCCTTCTCTATTCCCAGTAGTGCTGGAGAAAAATGTTCTTTAGTTTACCATGCTCTGCCCTTTCGAGGGCGAACTTTGTGTTCGTTTTCTTATTGCAGACTGATTCTGGCTCTGATCATCAGCTACAGACACATGAGGTCATCGGTCATTGCAATATTGAGTTCATTTAGGTCTCCTATTCAATAATCTCAATTAGATCGTATCGTTGACGCTTTGCGTATCGCAGACGGTTACGTGTCAGTCATGATGTATTCCAGAATGTCGTTCAGATCGGCGAATAAAAAATATCCATGACCACCTCAAATTAAAAAAACATTCATCTTATGGCCCATTAACGTACACGTGAACTGTCCAGGCTCGTGCGGAATTTCTCACTGAACAAATATAATGAGAACCAGCCTTAAATGTATCGTGTGATCTTACAACTTACTTATCAAGGCTAGAAGTTTACGAGGCCAGCCAGAAATCAGGGCGCTTGGGGTTTCCAAAAATGAGCTAAGTAATGCCATTTTTTCTTCACTAATGATCGCCATTAGTTAACTTCATAGGACTCATTAGGATGTTTCTAAAGCATTTTGGATGCTCGCGCACTATATTGTGTTAAATATTTACATCTATATCTGTTTTGTGTTAAAGATATCATTTTTATGTTCATTTTTTTCACAGAATTCTGACAAAACAGAGCCCAGTACAACAGCCTTTTTAAAGTGTGACACCATTAGAGAACTGGTGATTGAAACTGAAAATATTTGTATTAAATTAAAAGGTGAAAGGTTAAAAGTCAACATGATATGAAAATAAACGATGAAATTTCTTAATAATGGAAATAAATAAAGTCGGTTTTCATCAGTTTGGGTGAAATAAGTAGTTAATTTAAAGACAGATGGTATTCTATAAATGTTACAGAGGAGGTCAGGTCGTATATTCAAGGAATGGGGTTCTGCTCCTTTAATAACATATGGTAAGTGTTAGAGCGTTAGTTTTATCATTTTTAATTCTACATCTGGTGACACGAAGGAGACCCCGTTTCGAAATCCAGTCGATGAGAGTTTTACTGGTTCTTCATTTACACAATATGATGCTGGATTATCTCGGTCTTACTTAGTACAGAGATTGAATGAAATGTATTAAAACAAGTTTCGACCCTTTACATATCGTTACAGTCAATGTCGTTAAGTTCGGTCATACTCTGTTTGATGAAGGTGCATCTTGACAATAGTTCTGCAGCGTAGTTTCCTCTGCAAAAGTCTCCATCGCAATTCGTTAATGTGAAACATTCCACCTTTTTCTTCCAGGATTTCCATAATCCATTAGGTGTATCATAACGATGGTTTCCCAGAGGACGTTTCAACTGCTCGGTTGAGCAGATATCTGCGTTCAGTGACTTGATCAGTACATATTTGCATGAAATAGTATGAATACCCGCTTCATTCTCCACATGCTTGAGGTATGCCATGGTTGAACTAGAAGTATGATATGACTGGAAGTCCTACACAGGTAAACTCATAGCATATATGTTTTTTTCCATCATGTGATGTTAAATAAGTGGCTGGCTTTTGCCACAGAGCTTTCTGCTCATGAACTATCACTTGTTACAAAACGACGCATTTTGTTTACTCTGACCTGACTACGACTTACTGTATTTTTTCTGAGATGCTCCTGCTGCTCCAAGTTATTCTTATTTCGTTGTTTTCAAAAGCGCCCCCCAGTGGCTCAGCGGTATATTTGTGGACTTACAACGCCAAAAACCGGGTTTCGATACCCGTGGCGGGGAGAGCACAGATAACTCATTGTGTAGCTTTATGCTTAATTCAAAATAACAAAACAATATCAAATGCAATGAAATGCATAGGATATCCTCAGCTTTTAAATTAAAGTTCGTCAAGTGAGCACATCTTTATGATTTGAATGTTGTTCCTAAGTTGATAAAGTCTATGATGAACCATTCTCAGAAGCAATTAGTTTTCGGCGACGTTGCACTGCCTACGAAATTCCAAACAATGACAAAATGTAATTCTGATGCATTCTGTCCCACCGCGACTTTATCTTGGTTATGGTTATCACATGGCTTGTTAATATTACATGTTCAAAATCATTTATTGTGATGTCAAAATGTAGTTCTGATACATTCTGTTTTGCCACGTCTTTATCTTTGATATGGTTATCAAGTGACTTGTTGATATTACATATTAAAAATAATTTAATGTAATACACTCAACTGTCTGTAGTTCACCTTTCGTCGCAATGAAGACTACATCGGAAACTAAGGCGACAGTTTTCCTGATGTTCACACTTCGGTATTGGATTATGTTCACCTTATCTAACACTTCGTACTGTATAACGAAGGAGGTCACAATAGAAATTCATACGATGGATTCGACCGAATCTCTGATATTCCCATTGTGGTGTTGGAAGGTTACCTTGATTTTTCATCTGATGTGATAATGGCTGTTGAAGGACCAAGGGATTAGAGTCCTTTGCTGAGTCCAGGTACTCACAATACGGTGTTAGAAGATTGTCCTAATCTTATTTTATATTATCATACGAATACACAGAATTATCTCGTATATTGTGTGCCACCAATACGTGTTTTTTGCTATAGTGAGTATATGTACATATCTGACTTCATTACATCATTGCATTGTAGCCCTAAAACACATTTATTTAGTGCGTTTATTAGAGATTCAATGCGATAGAATGTTTTCAGCTATATTTTTTTGTTCTTATCAAAGGAACTTTTAATGTAATCTCACACAAATATATATCACGTACGGAAATAACTTGGAAGCCACTGGTTCGGTCTGGTTATTTATAACAAAAAACTTCATAATGGGCTATCTGATCTCTGCCTACCACGGATTTTAGTTTCGTAAGCCAAGAGATTTGCAGCATTGGGGGACTAAAAGTCACTCAATACTAAATAGTTACTGTTATGTTGTACGACTAACACATAAACATTCAAATCTCAGTTAAATCGAAACATTGTGATCATTAACACTTACAGTTATGTTTACATAGTGCTTAAAAACGTTCACACACAGTTTGTTAACATTTTTCAGGCATCTATCTATATATATATAAATATTTTCCTATTTAATAGCCGAGTACAAAATTGAATAAAGACGCAGCATTTTTGGTTCTTATAACTTTCATTGGACTTTTGACAATGATATTTAATTCAAACAGAATTAGAATGTGAAGTAGTTTTGAGAGTAATAAGTTCTGTAACACAAACATTACTGAATAACTTGGACTGAAATACGATTAAATATTTAATATTTATAATGTAGTGTGTTGTGATCTTCATTATACTAATTATTAAGTTATCAATCACTCATTAAATCAGATAATTAAACAGTTACTGGTCTAGATTAGTGATTGCAACATAACACACAATACGAAATTGTTCTTATATTACTTTGATATAAAATTATTGCAATGTATTGTTCATTCTCAACAATTCAAGAACATTAATTATTAGTTT
This sequence comes from Carcinoscorpius rotundicauda, assembly GCA_011833715.1. Taxonomy (NCBI): domain Eukaryota; kingdom Metazoa; phylum Arthropoda; class Merostomata; order Xiphosura; family Limulidae; genus Carcinoscorpius; species Carcinoscorpius rotundicauda. Next base: position 175,766,407 of record CM022391.1, on the reverse strand, counting down.
AGTGTCAATAAAACCATAACAATTACAATTAATCTTTACTTCAGTTTTTATTGATTCTAAGTATTGCGAAGAGAAATGTTTTATAAAAAACATTTCTGAGCTTTATTATAGTTGCAAGCGTAGAAATATTACGTCACTTCTTCTAAGAATCAAGACATTTTAAGCTATTCAACTGTCTGCGAAATGATTGTTTTAAAGTTTCTATTAAACTATCAAATGATAATATAACTAGTTTGGGACAACATCAAACAAATGTGTTAATTTCTTCACTACTAAAACTAATAGAAATTTGTTATTGAAGGTCTCAAGCTACACTAGATGGCATTGCTGTCAATAAATTTAGACATTTGAATTTAACGAGATTACAAGAAAAATAGGCAGAAATAGATAGCCTTTGGATACAAACCGACCTTGAAACAAAAAAGCGAAAAACACTGTTGTAATGGTTTTCATACTATTTGAAAAAACGTGTAAATCTATTGTTTAATGGGTATTTTGACAACAAAAATTGTTTCATGGTTGTACATTCTTCACTTGTTAAAATAAATAACGATATTGTAATAACATTTAAAAACATTTATCTCGAATAAAAGTTATCCCTATTATTTAAGGACTGTCACTATAATATATTTTTCAGAATATCTGCAGTGTTTTATTAACACTTGACCTCGCCACTTATTAAAAGTTTTTTATAGAATTGTGTGAAATAATAACATAAACACTGCATTATAAGACTAGAGATTTAACTCGCACACACAAAAAATGTTTTTAATACATTCTGTAGTAGTAAAATCAAACAGTAAAAAAGATTCTGTGTAAATTCAAAATTATATTTTACATTAGGAAAAACAAAAGTTTCCATCTTGTTGTTTTCAATTACAAAAATTTAAATATTATAAAACAAGATAATTTTTCATATATTTAAAAACGGCTGGTATTGAAAAAGAAAGCACTAGTGTGTTCGCTCCTTTACTAGTGCTTTATCTACCCATACCTGTCGTTTTTAAATATATAATCGTCTCTACTGGTGAGTTTTCTTGTCATCACGGAAGGTAATTTTCATCAGTATTTACCTGTTTCTCTGAATATGGAAATAAAATGTATTTATTTATTTTTATTCTCAAAGAAATTCGTGTCAGTTAACTTCTCCATTTGTCAGAGATCGAAAATGTTTCTTTTCAATTTCGCGCAAAGCTACTCGAGGGCTATCTGCGCTTGCTGTCCCTAATTTAGCAGTGTAAGACGAGAGGGAAGGCAGCCAGTCATCATCACCCACCGCCAACTCTTGGGCTACTCTTGTACAAACGAATAGTGGGATTGAACGTCACATTATAACGCCTTCACGGCTGAAACAGCGAGCATGTTTGGTGCGACCGGGATTCGAACCCGCCACCCACGGATTACGAGTCGAAGGCCTTAACACGCTTGGCCATGCCGGGCCAGATCGAAAAAGATTTAATTGTATGTCCTGCCAAACGTCAGACCCGATATCAATTTTCTTCTAAGTTAGGAGACGAATATTTTATTTTTATTTACTAAAAGCCAAGAAGAACAATGTCAACAATGCCATCTTCTGCCGTATTGAGAATGTCTACAATGTCAACAACATCATCTTCTGGCGTATTGAGAATGTCTACAATGTCAGCAATGTCATCTTCTGCCGTATTGAGAATGTCAACAATGCCATCTTGTGGCGTATTGAGAATGTCTACAATGTCAGCAATGTCATCTTCTGGCGTATTGAGAATGTCTACAATGTCATCTTCTGCCGTATTGAGAATGTCTACAATGTCAACAATGCCATCTTTTGGCGTATTGAGAATGTCTACAATGTCAACAATATCATCTTCTGCCGTATTGAAAATGTCTACAATGTCAACAACATCATCTTCTGGCGTATTGAGAATGTCTACAATGTCAGCAATGTCATCTTCTTCCGTATTGGGAAGACATTACTGAAGGTCAGCGAAACTTAATAGGAACGACATTTCTGGTTATTTTGTAACCCTTGGAAACACCATCTTTGTTGTTAGCTGTGCACTTTTTGATGGTAATAATAATTACTCACTTTCCTACTGTTAGACGTTTCTGTGAAGAGAGACGAAATAATTCTCGGATCTTGAGTTTTCACGAGCTTTCCACGGTTCCTCCGAGATAACTTCTCAGCAAATGTACAGCGTTGGGCTGTTAGATAGTTTAACACGTATTTCGGAAGAGAGAAACTAGCATGGACACTAATTTTACTCTTTTTAGTTCATAAAAATTCTATTACGAACACTGACGAGTCACTTGACACGTTTTGTTGGTTTGTCATACATTTTTGCGTTAGACATTAGTTTTACTCTTTTTGGTTTCTAGAAATTCTGTTATGAACTCAGACGAGTCACTTGACACGTTATGTTGGTTTTAATCACACATTCTGGCGTACTGGCGATATAGAGCAGAATTTTGTCTGTTATAATAAATGTCGATAAGAGTTCTCCAGATACAAAGTATAGTTCGCCTTCACACTTTATGAACTGTAAGTACATGAGGTTGTATTCAGTGACGTTTAATGAAAAATCCATTACTTATGTCCTTTATACCATGTTTAAAGTTTGTATCACATTCCAGTCAGTAGCAATTCACTCGTTTCTTCCTACAGTTCTTCAGAAACACACAGGTAACAGACGTTCAAATGAATAACGTGTTTCGCACAATCTGTCTTTACTTGTTGTTTTCATGTTGTTTTGAGTCTAAGCAAAAAGCTACAAACATATTAGTAAAATAAGGACAAATTGTGCCTCTCACTGGCACAATGGTATGTCTGTGAACTTACAACTCTAGAATTCGGGATTCAATACTCTTGATGGACAGAGCAATTGTGCGACTTTGTGATTAACTTCAAACAAACAAAATGTTTGGAAATTTCCCGTGAATCGATTATATAGAGAGGCCAATCATATCGCTCGACGACTCGCATCAGTAAAAAAAAAATAACAACATTGCTTTATTATTACAATTAACCTTCAACATAACTATTACATACATAAAAATATTGAAAATACCGTCACTTGATGTCAGGGTATAAATTCAGTATTACTACTTTTCTGTTAATCCAACGAGATAATACTATCATTTTGTGGCAACCTTACAGAGACAACATTAATAGTTTACATAAGAGTATTTGAAAAATATTAGATTTTCTGATTAAAAAAACAAGCTATTATTACCTTTCTTTGCTAACTACAGGGACAATTTTGCGTTTTACTTATCAAAGTACAGATAGACTATTTTAGATTAGGCTGATAGTAATAATATCTAGTTAATCGTTTGCCAGAGAGTTTGTCAACTCATTCTTTTGTTTCCAATGTCAAGTGCAGAGACAATTTATGTTACCGTTTTGTTGAGAATAGTATAAAGACAATAAACTATTATAGATCAGCAGAGAATCTTTAACGTTTTACTTCCTCAGAGCACAGGAATCTGATCATCTTATGGTTCATCAGAGTTGAGAAACAGTATGATTTTACAGAGAATCAGAATATCAGAGTCAATGTTTCTTTGGGTTTTTGAAAAACGTATTTTTTTTCTTCAAAATACAGAGAAATTACTAACTGTTCTCTTGACGTAGTACTTTGATATTTTCAGCCCACACAGGCCCGGCATGGCCAAACGTGTAAAGGCGTTCGACTCGTAATTCGAGCGTCGCGGGTTCGAATCCCGTTCGCGCCAAACATGCACGCCCTTTCAGCCGCGGTGGCATTATAACGTAACAGTCAATTCCACTATTCGTTGGTAAAAGAGTAGCCCAAGAATTGACGGTGGGTGGGGATGACCAGCTGCCTTCCTTCTAGTCTTACACTGCTAAATTAGGGGCGGATCGCGCAGATAACCCTCATGTAGCTTTGTGCAAAATTCAGAAACAAATTGTTTCAGAGAATTCCATCTCTAATCGGTAATTCTGAACACAAGTTAAACAAAGCGAGACAAGTTGGTCCTGTATTATAGTGATAAGTAAGTTTGAACATTCCTGATAGGTTTAAGGTAAGAACGTGTGGCCTTTTCTTCATAAAATAATTCAATGCTGTGAGCATTTCACAAGCTAAAATGAATACCAAAATGTAATTATGCTAAAAACCGAAGCTTTCTCAAGAATAATTTTACTTTTATCCACGTGACGAGCGATCATGCTTACAATTATAATCAAGCTTTAAAAATACTGTAACTAAAATAATTTCATGTAAGACAACATTATCAAGCACGTGCTTTATGTTTCAGAAGCCCCTCAGTGGCTCAGCGGTATGTCTGCGGACTTACACGCTAAAATCCGGGTTTCGATACCCGTGGTGGGCAGAGCACAGATAGCCCTTTGTGTTGCTTTGTGCTTAATTCTAAACAACAACAAAATGTTTCAGAAGTTTGTTTAGAAATTCTTCTCACCCGGTGTAAAAACTTAAATTCAGGTCTATTTAGCTTTTATGAGAGTGTATTAGTTATTTCATTTAAACGTTTCTTTGGTTTTATGTAAGATCACACATTCATTTAAGTAATATCGGTGGAATATGTTTCTAGCTTTATATAAGGTCATGCAGAAGTTGATTGCATTAGAGTGAAACGATTTTGGAGTCTCTAAACTTCGTTACAGTCCATGTCGCTACAAACACAATCGGTTGTTTGTGCACATTGAAAAATAGTCCTGTTTGTACTGCAAAATATTCCATCATAAGGCTGCCAGATCCATAGGATACCATCACTCCTTGTTTTGGTTTCAAAATTCATCTAGTTACGAGAACGATGGCTTTTCTGTTATCAGACCTCATGGAAATTCATCGAACCCGTCTCTTGCAATTTGATCACTGTCTTTGTGTGCAGCATGAATTTTGGTTTTGATATGCAGCTGCTAGAGATTTGCAATGGTTGAAAGGAAAGATCGACTGGAAGCCTTATATTGGAGAACCCATGCATCAATGGCTTCGCTTCCAGACCAATGTCCTTCATCTCATGTTGCGCTCTGTTGCCTGTGACAGACACGTGGATGGCTTTTGCCACTGATCGGTGTTCGTGGATTCTAGCCTGTATCAAGACGTCATACCTTGTTTATCACGATTGGTTTACGAGTTGTTACGGGTCCCTTTCTGGATAGTCCTGTATCCTTGTCTTTATTATTACTCCTTTGTTATCTAATGTCATTAAGTACAAATGATATGTCCGTTTTGGTTTCTTTGTTATTTGTTTGTTTTTCAATTTCGCGCAAAGCTACTCGAGAGGTATCTGCGCTAGCCGTCTCTAATTTTGCGGTGTAAGACGAGGGGGAAGGCAGCTAGTCATCACCACCCATCGCCAACTTTTGGGTTACTCTTTTGCCAACGAATAATGGGATTGACCATCACATTAAAACGCTTCCATGAGTGAAAGGGCGAGCAATGTTTGGTATGACGGGGATTCGAACCCGCGACTTTCAGATTACGAGTCAAGTGCCTTAACCTTCTGGCCAAGGCGTGCCAGGAAGAGTGTGTGTGTGTTTTCTTATAGTAAAGCCACGTCAGGCTATCCGCTGAGTCCACCGACGGTAATCAAACCTCTGATTTTTGAAGAACGATATTAAGGATCTTGATTAACTCTTATTTTTCCTCGTGTTTTGACAAAACATTTGATTTAAGTTGGCCGAAAATTATATATTTAAGAGTGACGAAACTTAAGGAGAAAGATGTCAGTATTTTTTATTTGTGTATTTAGTTATTCATGTGTTGTTTTTAAAGTCTATCAATGTAGATATTGTTTCGGAATTAGAATGAGTGAATCCGAAAAAAAATGTTTAAGCGCGAAGCTAAACATAGGACAATATGCACTGTGCTCGCAATGGGTATCGAACCTTGGTTTGTAGACTTATAAGTTCGCAAGCTTACCGCTTAGCTAAAGAGGGTTTTTTAAAGAAAGAAGCAATTTGAAAAGGTGAAGTGAGGCCATGGTCCCATATAGTACAAACACCATCGATATCAAAGTGTGAGCGTTTCGTTGACTTAAAATTTCAGTTCCATCAAAGCATCTTTTGAAAAGTGCTTAAAAATTGCAGTACAAACTATAACCACTTCACGCCTTGCAGCAAACCTTGAGTTTGATTGAAAATTATCCGTCAAATAAAAAAGGGTGTTAATTAAAATATGAGGTAACATTCTCTCAGTTAAAGCAAACGATAAATATAAAACAGTGAGAGCAACAACAACTGTTTCAAATTAATTGTTTTGTTTGTTTTTTTTAATTTCGCGCAAGCTACACGAGGGCTATCTGCGCTACTAGCCCTTCCTAATTTATAGTGGAAGACTAGAGCTAATCATCACCACCCACTGCTAACTCTTGGGCTACTCTTTTACCACCGAATAGTAGGATTGACCATATCATTATAACGACCCCACGGTTGAAAGAGCGAGAATATTTGGTACAACGTGGATTCGAACCCACGACCGTCAGATTATAAGTTGAATGCCTTAACTCACCTGGCCATGCCGGGTCTACTAAAATCATTACATGTTGTTCACCCTTAAAAAAGCAAAGAAGTGGGTCCAGGGTAAGATATATTGTGTGCTGTGGAGTGATCAATAGAGATATAAAGTCATTATTGTTACTTTAGCGAGAAGCAGTTATGGTGATAAAATAATAAGTGGGTAAACGACGATTTATAAGCTTATACTTTGAAAGATGATTGGTTTGTCTTTTTCAGGTAGCGACAGAACCGTGTTCATTAGAATAGTGCGATTTACCACACGTAAATCCATTCGTTATGCTTTACGAATCATTTTTTCATCTGCCTATTGAATTCATTTGCGTTATTAAATTGTGCTGGAAATAATTTAGAATACGATGTAATATTCAACAAGTAATCAGAATAAAGGAGCAGCAGTAGAGTTTTAGTTTTAAACAAAAAAGGTTAATAGAATGTTCGGTTTGTTTTCCTTATGCAGCCATAGGAGTTAAGAAATTAATACACATATAACAATGTATTTGCTCAAGTGCATAAGACTGTTGAACAAATCTGGAACTAAACATTTGACTAACTCAAAAACCGAGAACGAAAGTTTGTACTGTTACTTATAAACCTCAGCGGACTTCTACATAAAACATAAATGCCATCCGAGATATGCTTGCAGTGTCCTGCTACGTATAATGGAAAAAGTGGACATTCCTTACATAAAAGTGTTTGCTGAAAGATTCAGACCACAATGTTACACAATAGAAAGCCATATCTGAACACGAATTAGCTGTACAGAACACCCATTTCATCTCAATAAAAAATATACCTTTGACTAAGGAGGAAACGAGTGTATGAATGGTAATATATATTGGCTTAAATATTATATATGTATTTTTCTAGATATAGATGAGAATCAGTAAATAATATTATTAATAATTAGCCCCTAAATCACTACTCTGTTTGTTTTTATATGTAACTGTTTAACCGTTTCGAAAATCTACTTGACAGTTTCCACCCAATTATTTTAATTATTTAATTATTATATTGCGCAAACTGATTCTGGCACAAAATTATTTAATTTTTCTTACTTATTTTAATTTTTCAACATTCATAGAATCTACAGTTACTGAGACAAGCGTACTAATCTATATATCTTTGCATATCTTTGGAAAGTACAAATATTTTTCTTTGACCTTTATGCTGTACCACATTCCATTGTTTCACGTAGGCGTATTTTATTGTTGTATTGTAACATTTAAGTTTCTCCGTTAGGATATTCGACTTGTAATCTGAGGATCACGAGTTCGAAACTCCTTTACACCAAACATACTTGCCTCTTCTGCCGTGGGTGTATTACAATGTGACGATCAATCCCACTATTCGATGGTAACAGATTAGCCCAAGAGTTGGCGATGGGTGGTAATGAGTAGCTGGATGAGATAGGGCAGATAATCCTCGTGTAGCTTTGCGCGAAATTCAAAACGAAACAAATAAACAAACCAACTAACTTTTAAGCTGTAGACACTAAAACAGAAAGACAGAAACTAATGTATCAGGTTTAGGCAATTAAAAATACAGGGGATTTTTTTTAAAAATCGACATTTTTATAACGAACTATTTTATCGACTGAAAAAAACAGCATTACGCTTCCGTTACATGTGAGGAAAATTTGTTGAGGAGAAGTACACAAACAACATTTGATATATTTCTGTGGACACTAAAGTATTTTACTTTAACTTATATTCGTCTACTTGGCATTTAAGGGACTTTTTAAAATGTCTTTATCAGTAAAAAAAAAATATTTTATGTGACAGGTGAGGAAAGCAGACGATGAAAGCCCCAGAGATAAGTCCTCAGCGGGAGAGATAGATGGTGGGAGGGATAAGTGTTATAAAGAGAACACTGAATATCAACCTTTACACCTAGACTAATCAATTACTGGCGGACTCTCTCGAGGGCTTAAACTCCAAAGTTTGTTGACGTCACCATGCCTTTCCATTTAGAAAGATGCTGTCTCTAGATATCAAGACATCAATCTTGTGGGAGAAAAGACCCAACCAGGGTTTCTAAAACCAGATTTGATATATTTTTAACAATACATACGCATTAGTAACTTTTCAGTAAAGTCCTTTGTGTAGGTGTACCGAAAACCCCGCGTCACCTCATTTTAAAATACATCTCAGGTTTTTTTTTTGCTTAAAGGTACACGGTAGAATTTGAAGAATTTGGTTCACGCCGCGAATAGGTTGCGTTTGCTTATAACCTTTATTTTTTTTTAAATTGTCCTACCTCCTAGGGGGTCATCGGTAATTTTTCAGGTTGACGTTAAAAACTGGGTTTAGATACCCGTGATGGACAGAGTACATTTTGTTGCTTTCTAGTGAACAATACACACTCCTTGAGATGTATAAAAAATTTAAATATACTCTAAGCCCGACATGGCCAGGTGGGTTAAGACGTTCGACTCGTAATCTGAGGGTCGCACCTAAAATGCTCGCCTTTTCAGTCGTGGGTGTGTTATACCATGATGGTAGCTCCAACTATTTGTTAATAAAAGAGTAGCCCAAGAGTTGGCGGTGGGTGGTGATGACTAGCAACCTTCTCTCTAGTCTTACACTGCTAAATTAGGGGCGGCTTGCGCAGATAGCCCTCGAATAGCTTTGCGCGATATTCAACAAAAAAAAAACAAATAAACAGTATACTCTATCACACATTTATGGAAAAAAAATATTGATTTCAGTTCTTGGTCAGAAACTGTTGAACCATCAGGGTGATGCACTCTTGTTGCTTATGTTACGTGAATGTGGCTTGATTTTTAATACAGCTAAACAAAAACAGCTGGTAACTAGCTGCCGGAAACGGCAGCCACTCTTAGGGCTGCGTTTAACACAAATGTAATATAAGAATTATTAGATTGGTCCGGATACTGAGAGGGGAACCTACTAAGTTCTAAAAATACCTATGACAACAGCTGACCGTGAATTGGAGTTCAACTTCCTCTAAACACGAGCCGTACTTCTGACCTGATGTCTTCGCTATATGCACGTGGTGTCAAATGTCGCAAAGCCGGTCACGTGGGAGAACTGGAAAGTGAATCTGCTGTTTTGCGGCTTTAGGAGGTTTATAAAAATGAACGTACGCATCCTGAAGAAATGCGTTCCGTCTACGAACAAAATAAAAAAACAAGTGTAGTTTTTACCCTTTATGACATCCTATTATTTTTTTCCGCAGGTTTCTAAAACATTATCTAATGACTTACTCTCGTGTGGTTACTTAGTTACAATTAAAGTTAATGGAAAATATGAAATCGTACGCAATTCTCGTTATAAAAATATCATGGATAAAGAGTGAGGTAAATTTGTCAGAAAACTAAAAATTCTTAAGAGAAACAGAAAGTATGTACCGTCCTTCATTCTGTAGCTGCTTCGTGGGTAGTGATAAAAGAATCGAGTGACTGATTTTTGGATAGTTCAGCGTTCGAGTTCACAGCATGTCCCTGAGTACACCTCGTAATTCCTCTTATGGGCGAGTGTTATGGATGGGAAAATAAATTCGTATTTTTGTAAAATGTAACCATTCGGGCTGCTGACTTGTCAGTTAGCAGCTAAATGTTACAGACAGCAGTATCTGCGCCGTGGGATGTTTGAAATAGTATATTAGTTCGTTCTGTCTTATTAGGTGCTATTCAGGTTGAAAATTCAAAATAACTGAAATACACGTTATAATTGAAATCACTTCAGTGAAGGTATAATACTTATGTCATTTCCGTTTCTTAGATGTTTGTTATCTAAATCATTATTTGGCAAAAGTCTCTCTATATATCTACTTATAAAAGATGGAACACCTGGATCGATTGTCACCAAATATGGTGTGTACCTTTAGAGTTATCCGTGGAGTGATGAAGATAAATGGTATTGGAACCTATATGTTCAGATACGTCCATGTATTTCTTATGCTCTTAACTGGTACAGTAGCGAAATATACTTAAAGAGAATCCAACAAACTGCGTACCATAAAATGTTTTGCTATTTATCTATCATGTATATGACAGGATGGTTCTTAACACTCCAGCACGCTTTCGTTTTCCTTAAATTAAAAACACGTAAAAGAAATAGATTTGCTCTTTCAAACTGAGTGTAGGTGTCAAAACAAAACAAAACCAGGCAAGACCAGCTGATTGGTATGTTAGTCTGTGTCTCACGTCCTGTTGTTGCAAGAAAGTGTTTCGAAATTTCGGAATTTGATTACGTTCTGAAAGTGACAGTCAAATTCACTCTATAAGAATAGAGTGGCTCGAGACTTGAAGGAGGTGGTTGTGGCTTAGCTTCTAAGTTCTCTCTTATCACCCAGTTCCAAAACTAGACGCGGGTGGCATATTCATTTTATATGATAAAATTCATTTAATATAACTAACTTTTTATGCTTACGTTTGTTTGTTTTTAACTCAAACCTATTCAGTGAATTGTCTGTTCTGTGTCCACCAGAGGAATTAAACCCAAAATTTTAGAGTTATAAATTATTGTGATTATTACTACATACTGCTGAGCCATTGAAGATAGGAGGAATTCATGATTGCGATGGTTTTTAGTTCACTTTGTTTTCATTTTCATTATTACAGAAGTAACGGCAGTGCGCTCGTTGAAAGCTGCTTTTATCAGCATTATCACTACATCGTTGGTTGTGAAAAAATAAGGAAAGAACAGAAAACGAACGTCAATCCTAGTAATGTTTTAACGTATTAATGGTAATGGTAATAATGGTAAGATGCCAAAATATCTTCACCACCAATTCCGTAGTACATCCAACTATCAACACTAACTAGGTTTTTCTGTTATTTTTTTGTTTTTTTTTTATTTCGCGCAAAGCTACACGAGGGATATCTGTGTTAGCCGTCCCTAATTTAGCAGTGTAAGAGTAGAGGAAAGGCAACTAGTCATCACCACCCACCGCCAACTCTTGGGCTACTCTTTTACCAACGAATAGTGGGATTGACCGTAACATTATAACGCTCCCACGGCTGAAAGGGCGAGCATGTTTGGTGCGATGGGGATTCGAACCCGCGTACCTCAAATTATGAGTCGAACGCCCAAACCTACCTGGACATGCCAGGCCTAGCTATAATGAGAAAACATGAGATCACGAAACATTTTATGAGTGGTGAACCTCAACACTTTCGTTTATGATGAATTTAGATTCCTATTTATTCAGTTCTGTCCACCCCGTTTTCTTACGACTACGTAACAAACAATACTATCTAACCAACTAGCTTTAGTATTACAGTAACATAATTTATAGAAATGTTGATATTTGAAAGTGGAATTGTTAGTGCAATTCTAGTACTATGAGTAGATAAATTAAACAGTTATCTTATTTGACTAGGCTTGTTTGAAACTCTTAAGAAAAGCATTATGATAAAATTATTTGTCTTGAAACAGTGCTCAAAAATTTTCACACACTTAACGAGATGATCACCATTCTTGTATATTTTGTAATATATTGGGTGCAATTAAGTACAAGCTTATATAACAGGAATCTGTGCTGTGGGTTCTATCCCCCACTGATATCAAAACCCAGATTCTAGCTTTGTAAGCCTGCTGGTGTTCCGCTGTGCCTCTGGGGGGTTGTCTTTACAATTCGAGGGAATTCTATTTATAAATATTAAATGCCCAACTATTTATTGCTCTCTAAGTTATCTGTAGGATTGCATACTGTCCCACCAAAAGTTTTCTGGGATTGTAACGAGAGTGCAACAAGGAAATTCATGTTTTAAAAGCACTCTTGTTTATAATATGGTTTATTTTATGCCGGAATATGCCAACTAAATTCTAATAAAAATACATGCAAATGTAGGCTTTATTTTAGACATTTAGTCTGCTTATAAGCACCAACAACTTACCAATTATTTCTTTATAACTCATAAACATGTTTATGACACATCTAAGTCATAAAAAAACGTACGGCACAGCGATATATCAGCGGACTTACAACTCTATAATCCTGATTTCGATACCAGTGGTGGGCAGAACACAAATAATCCATTATCTAGCTTTATGCTTAATTAGAAACATAAAGGTACAATTAAAACATATAAAAATATTATTCTTTGACGGGTTAAGTTTCGAGTCATAATTTTAAATAGTCATTAATTTTAATATTTAAAGAAATGACAATCGAAACATAAATAGTTTAATACTATAATATGGTAAATTAACGGCTTCAATTTATTTTATATTTCATAAGTATATTATAATCACCACACCGGATAAATATAATACACTTCTTAAAAACAAACTGGGCCCGGCATGGCCAAGCATGTTGAGGCGTGCAACTCGTAATCTGAAGGTCACGGGTTCGCATTCCGGTCGCGCTAAACATGCTCGCCCTTTCCGCCGTAGGGGCGTTATAAGTTACGGTCAATCCCACTATTCGTTGGTAAAAGAGTAGCCAAAGAGTTGGCAGTGGGTGATGATGACTAACTGCCTTCCCTCTAGTCTTACATTGCTAAATTAGGGACGGCTAGCACAGATAGCCCTCGAGTAGTTTTGTGCGAAATTCCAAAACAAAAGAGCAAACTGCTGAGCATTTATTGTTTATTTTGATGTTTCATGACATTTCAAGCTCTAAGGCCAGGTGGTTAAGGTACTCGAGTCGTTATCCGAGGGTCGCGGGTTCGAATCCCTCTCGCACCAGATATGTTCACCTTTTCAGCCGTGGGGGCGTTATAATGTTACGGCCAATTTCACTATTTGTTGGTAAAAGAGTAGCTAAAGAATTGGCGGTTGGTGGTGATGACTAGCTGCCTTTCCTCTAGTCTTACATTGCTAAATTTGGGACAGCTAGCGCAGATAGCCCTTGCGCGAAATTCAAAGCAAACTCTGAATGTGTTATTAATCCACAATCGCGCTGTTGAACATACGAAATATGTAAACAATTTTTTTAAATATAAAACAGCGTATTCTATTGAAGGTGATGATGTCCATAATTTATTAAATAACCAAAGATAATTGTTTTTATGTTTTGTTTATTTTACTAATTAATGTTAAAGTATTATTTATTTTGATTAATAACATCGACACTTACACTGACCCGATTTGAATTACACTAACTGTTGTTTCTTGTTATTTTATTAATAACACGTCACTGAGCTGAATTTCATAGACACTCCCTAGGTAGTGTTATATATATGTTATGAAATACTCTGTAACGTGTCGCTGGGCGTAATAACTCTCGCGATGTTGGAAAATACTTACGGATGATCCAAAAAGAAGAGGTGGACAGTAGGTGTCAGGCCTCAGGGAATGTAGGACGGTGCCTTCTCCACACATTTACGCAAGACTTATTTGGAGATGCATCTGTACCAACTGATATCCTAGTCCTTGAAAAAGAACCTAAGGTGTGAATAGTAATAGTTAGTGAGGAAAAGATCTTCTATCTGCCAACAGGTGGTACCTGAAGAAAGGTGTGGTGACTGTTTGTCTTTTAAAACCGCTCCTTGGAACCACACACACACACACACTTAAAACCACAACGTCGCTCACCTACCTGTCTATTGTTAACATGGTTTCGATTAATTATGTGGTGTTTTAATAAGTTACTGAGAAGATGACCATTATCAGCTTTGCAATTATTAAAAGTCACTTGCAGATTTGTGATCTGTTTGTTTTTGAATTTCGCGCAAAGCTACTCGAGGGCTATTTGTGCTAGCCGTCCCTAATTTAGTACTGTAAGACTAGAGGAAAGGCAGCTAGTCATCACCACCCACCGCCAATTCATGGGTTACTCTTTTACCAACGAATTGTTTGATTGACATCATAACGCTCCCACGGCTGACAGGGCGAACATGTTTAGTGCGACCTGGATTCGAGTTTGCGACCTTCAGATTGCGAGTCGAACGCCTTAACCCTCCTGGCCAGACAAGGCCCATTTGTAATCTATACCTAGCTTATCTTTAAAATCAATTAGATATCTTCAACTTGTGCAGACCTTTCTTCATGAATATTACCTTAAAGCCTTTCGACCTTAGCCGTTTGTAGAAAGTATTCAGGTTACTAAAACCTTTGTTTATCGTGATTGTACTAGATAGAATGCTTTCTCCATATTATCAGAAGGATTGTCATTCAAATTTTGAAAATGATTTGAACGAAAGATGACCAGTTAACCACAAACAAATCATATTTTCTGAAAAGAAAAGAATGAGTATCGAACCTCCAGTGATATCGTAAAGGAATGCAGTTACACTCAAGTATTTCAAATATCTGTTTTCTTGTTATGTGATGGCCCGGCATGGCCAAGCGCGTTAAGGCGTGCGACTCGTAATCTGAGGGTCGCAGGTTCGCATCCCGTCGCGCCAAACATGCTCGCCCTTTCAGCCGTGGGGGCGTTATAATGTGACGGTCAATCCCACTATTCGATGGTAAAAGAGTAGCCCAAGAGTTGGTGATGACTGGCTGCTTTCCCTCTAGTCTCACACTGCTAAATTAGGGACGGCTAGCACAGATAGCCCTCGAGTAGCTTTGCGCGAAATTAAAAAACAAACAATTGTTGTTATGTGGCGTCTTTACTGACGTTCCGCGGTATTTTGAAGACAGGATTTGACGTATTATTTTAACCGCCCTAAATGTATTAGAAACGTCCCACCGTTTGTTTACTTGCACCTTATTGTTACGCCCTGTTTTACAGAGCGCAAAGAAAAAGACAACAAGCTTGAACATGAATGCACATTATTCCAGTGAGTAGTTTGGGTTATTTTCCATAATGTTAAATTTGTAAATTGTCTGCTGGAATCATAAAGTGGTCAGAAAACGTGTTCGTGAAACGGTCGAGTCCTTATAAGAAAAACGTCTCATCGTGCGGGTTTAGATCTACACGGAACAGTTGCAGATGTATAAAATCAATCTCAGTAGTTTATAAGAAAACGCGAAACGCTATCGAAGGTTTCAGTCTCTCAGAAAAGTCGCGTTCGTCGTACAAAACGTAATAAAAGCATAAGCTACGTATTCGAAACGACTGAATTGAACATGTTGGTGATGAATTAACACGTATACGCTGACTAATGTAACTGGTACAAAGCACACATAAGCAGATAAAGGATAAACTTACAACTCTGATAGGCCTGGCATGGCCGAGCGCGTTAAGGCGTGCACTCATAATCCGAGCGTCGCGCTAAACATGCTCGCCCTCCCAGCCGTGGGGGTGTATAATGTGACGGTCAATCCTACTATTCGTTGGTAAAAGAGTAGCCCAAGAGTTGGCGGTGGGTGGTGATGACTAGCTGCCTTCCCTCTAGTCTTACACTGCAAAATTAGGGACGGCTAGCACAGATAGCCCTCGAGTAGCTTTGTGCGAAATTCCAAAACAACAACAACAACAACTCTGATATAAAAAGACGAATGACGTCGTTAGGTTAGTCACGCTTTGAATAATCAATGAAATCAGTGTACCGAAATAACCGTGTGTTGTACCTGTAACAGAGGCACGAACATTGCCTGTTACGGTTTTGTAAGACTTCAAAAGAACTTTTTATATGTTCACGTCTGCAACATCTACTCAAATAAAAGTTGTCCTCGCCGTTATGTAATATCTGGGAACTCGTGTCAAAAGAATTTTTTTTTTTAAATATCGTACACTTGCTGTTTAATTCGTGATTTAGTACCATTGTAAAATATAGACCCAATGACACGTACGTACGCGGAGTTTCGACCAAACCCCATATTTTTGTGATGCAAAAAACATTATGTTTACACAGTTACCGTGTAGTTGCGTATGGTACTTAGCGTTTTCTATTTAGGAAACATTATTCTGATGAAGCATTTTTCTTTTTGAAATAGTCGCATGCAGTAGATTTTGTTGACACTTTGTAATTTAAGGCCGAAGCTGCTGTTAAGTTTTGTAATCCGGGCACTTTATAGCAGGAGTTCGCGTCTTGTTGGAGATAAATTTCAAAAACAAACAAACTGTAACACAGTGCACTTGTTTTAAAGTAATGTGTCAAAACAAGTTAAACATGTATATAAATGTCTGTTACACTGTTGGTTATCACACTTATATTCAGAACTATAAATAATTTATCTTTTTCTGATTTAATTTCTGCTGAAAATAACTGACAAAACGAGTAGTTTTATTTGGTCTTTGTTCTAAACCGGCCTTAAGTAAAATAATTCTGTTTTGTAACATCTGCTGTATTATCGCTGTTCATCTGATCCATTGCAAGTCGATTACTGTAAGGAAACAAAAACATTTAATGAAATTATGTTGGGGAAAATTTGTGAATATTCTTTTTTGTGCTTTTTGTTATTTAAGTTTGCTTAGTAGTTTTTATGTAACGTTATGATATTTGTAAAACATTGAGAAGAGAGAAAAAAATGTTGCGATTGCAATTTTTGAGTAACATTGGATTAACAATTTCAGCCGTTATTGACTTTCAATAACCAGTCACTAATTGCTTCTGTGTCTGCAATTGTATTTAACACATCTGATGAAATGCAATCTTCTGTCTTTGCATTTCACGTTCTCTGGTAATTATCTATCATTAAATCGTGCTTTTACTAGAAGTGTAGTTATCTACCGTTGTGTTTTACTTTCATTGGTGAAAAGTAATTATCTATTGTTGCGTTTTGTTTTCACAAGAAATGTAGTTTTCTACCATTGTATTTTACCTTTACTAGTAAAATGTAAGCATCTACTTCTGTGTTTTACTTTCTCTGGTGAAATATATTTTTCTACCGTTACGTTTTACCCTCTTTGGTGATGTTTAGTTTTCTACCATTGCTAGTAAAGGTAAAATGCAATGGCAGAAAACTACATTTCACCAGAGAATGTAAGGCGGAATGGTAAATAATTCGCCAGTGAAGTGGATGTGTTTTACCTTTACTAGAGTGATGTAAATATCTACCATTGTTTTTCACTTTCACTAGTGAAATGTAATTATGTATGGTTGTGTTTTACCTTTACTAGAGTGATGTAAATATCTACCATTGTTTTTCACTTTCACTAGTAAAATGTAATTATGTATGGTTGTGTTTTACCTTGGCTGATGAAATATAATTACCTACCATTGCGTTTTACGTTCTTCTGGTAAAATATGATCGTCTAGTATTGTGTTTTACGATTCCTAATGAGACGTAATTAGTCAAAATCGTATTCTAAAGCGTGTTACGAGTTTAGTACTAAAATATGAACAAAAAATCCTATTTTATAAAATCTTGGAAGGTTTTCTCAGCTTTTAACTCCATCTTGCATCTTTTTTTAAATGCATTTCGCATCTTCTCTTGTATCTTGTACTCCACTGTTTTCTTTATACGTAGTTAACTTTAAACTTTATTCTCTGGCTTTTAACGTGTTCCTCAACTTACTGGTGGATTTTCTTTGTGATCGTGGTTATTTCTATTGCACTGTATTTCTTGTTGGTTATCAAATTTCGAACTGCAGTGTGTATGAAATGGATCGTGTAAGAAAAACCTGTAGTCGTTACTGGTGCTATCTGTCGGCCTGGCTCCAGGACTTCTCCCACACTGTCTGCAGCTTAGGGTAATCTTTGTAGAGCTAGGCACGTGATAAAAAGAGGAAAACAGGGAGAGAACACGTGGTCATACACTACATCAGTTCGCGCCATTTCTAGTAAAAAAGGAGAGAGTGGCTTTAAACAATTGAGACCTAGAAGTCCCGGGCATTTCGTGCACTGCCCCTGTGCAGCTGGTACCAAGGTCAACATGGTTCGAAATAGTCATCACTGTGAGTCAGTTGGTGAAGTTATTTTGCGTAGCCAAACACATAAACGCTAACTTATTCCCCTGTCTGAGTAGCACTTTTCTTTCCATGTTTGTGTTTTCTCCGTTCGTCTCTGGTGAAAAAAGGAACACATTACAACGCTGTTAAAAATCGGTTACATCGACCTCTGATTGTTTCATTCGTCAAGAAGAGATACAAGTCTTCTGTTAACAATGCTGTATCCACATACCATCGATGAACCACAATAAAAGTCTCAAAACGTAAAACATAGGGCAAATGGTTACATAGAATGTAATAATCGGGCTTGTAAATGTCATATGTAAAATTACAGATTTTTAACACATAACTTATCAAAGTTGCTATTATTCTATTAATTGTAAGAAATCTCTAAGACATTTTCTCAATATGAACCTTTGGTCACCACGAACTAAATCTCATTGAATTTTTTTTCGAGAACTGTATTTATAATCAAGGTAAAAAAGTATTTTAAACAATATCTTAAAAGTAAATTAGTGACATGTTGATGGGAATTCAATGATAGGTGCCTTTAACGTATTGGATTTTGTAACCACTTCGATGGTTTTTGAATGTGAAACGTTAAACAAATTCACGTTTATTCTCTTAAGTCTAAATCAACGTAGAAAAGCTAATAAGGTGGATATGACAAGTGGAGAGTTTAAAAAAAAACTTTTCAGTGGGAAGGACATAAAGACCGTGTTCATAATATGAGCGAAGACTACACCTGTATACAAATGTAGATACGTAGATGCTAAGGGAACAAGTCAAGACACGATAGGCACGTGGAAACCACAACTCTCTCTCAGAATCGTCTTGATTGCACGTGGTATCTGCCCACAACGCAAACACCTACAGTAACTTCAGGCATGATGTTTTCCAATAGAAGTACGTATACCCGTACTAATACGTAGGTGATTTGAAATGCCTTGGTAACACAGGGCAATTGAAAATAAAGCGCACGTTACGTGTATCTGCGTAGGTATTTCAAAACATTTGAGGATAAACGTTCCGAAACAGAGGCGAAACACAAGTTAAATTTGAAGGTGATACGTTCACAAAGCGTACAAACTGCTCTTAAGCCTACAGTTCTTTTAATTTTAATTTTAAAACTGGTACAGTTTCTTATAAAAAGCCTCACTTTTTTCTACGTTCGCTATACTACAAGAAATATGCATTTTATGATAACAAGAAATACATTTGAGGTGGTTTGGGGGCCTAGTAATTGGCCAATTCTAAAAATAATTTCAGTCTAGAAATAAACTGGTGGTGTTTCGTTTTATATGTTTATTATACAGGGTGTCCCAAAATAACGTTTACATTCTTTGGATCATTATGACTTGCCTTGTTTATTGATTTTAACAATGAAACAAGATAAATATGATAGCCAAAGGGTTTATTTAATAATTTAATACTGAAATCAAGAGAAAAAATAACAAATAAAATTCTTCCAAAGGAAAACTCTCCTTGGTTGAAATTGTAAAATCTCACAATTTGCTTGCTTCACTTCAGGTGTTCAAGACCTGGCATGGACAAGCGCGTAAGGCGTGCGACTCGTAATCCGAGGGTCGAGGGTTCGCGCTCGCGTCGCGCTAAACATGCTCGCCCTCCCAGCCGTGGGGTTGTATAATGTGACGGTCAATCCCACTATTCGTTGGTAAAAGAGTAGCCCACGAGTTGGCGGTGGGTGGTGATGACTAGCTGCCTTCCCTCTAGTCTTACACTGCTAAATTAGGGACGGCTAGCACAGATAGCTCTCGAGTAGCTTTGTGCGAAATTCCAAAAACAAACAAACAAACATCAGGTGTTCAAACTGAAATCCGTTCCGCTCCAGACATAATGGGAAGAAATGGAAGTGCTCGATTGTAAGCTGATTATCCGCCATCCTTGGATTTGTTTCAAATCTGAAACAAAAGAAACGGTTTATTAGCTATACACAGTCAAAGAGTGTAAACGTTATTTTGGGACACCCTGTATGAAGATAGGTTTATGAATTATTTAAAATTTTGTTTGTTTGTTTTGGAATTTTGTACAAAGCTACTCGAGGGCTATCTCTGCTAGTCGTCCCTAATTTAGCAGTGTAAAACTTGAGATAAGGCAGTTAGTCATCACCACCATCAGCCAACTCTTGGGCTACTCTTTTACTAACGAATAGTGTGATTGACCATCACATTATAACATCCCCACGGCCAAAAGGACGAGCATATTTTGTGCGACGGGGATTCGAATCCGCCACTTTCAGATTACGAGTCGAGTACCTTAACCACCTGGTCATTTCTAGCCTACACTGAACGAAATAGTGCAATCATACTTAGGTTAAAATATAGCTAAATAAAACGCAAAATCAACTTATGACAGTTTACAAAGTGTACATAGTGTTAAAGTCAGGTTTTTCTGTAACACAATGCTGCGAAAAACGAACATTACTACCATTTGAAACGCAGGAAAGTGAAAACGGCACGGCATGGCCAAGCGTGTTAAGGCTTAAGACTCGTAATCCGAGGGTCACGGATTCGAATCTCGGTCGCACCAAACATCCCCGCCATTTCAGCCGCGTGGGTGTTATAACGTTTCGACCAATCCCACTGTTAATTGGTAAAGGAGTAGCCCAAGGATTGACGATGGATGATGATCATAAGCTGTCTTCTTTCTGGTCTTACACTGCTAAATTAGAGACGATTAGCGCAGATAGCCCTCGAGTAGCTTCGCGCGAAATTAAACAAAAAACAAACAAAAACGAAAGTGAAAACAGGTGAACGGTGCTAAATTTAAAGTGAAATAATAGAAAATTTAATTACAAAAACAAAAAGAATGAGTACAATAAAATACGGGGATAATAATAAATGTGTAATTAAAGCAAAATTATTCCTAATAAAACAAATTCACATTTCAAACGAAAACTGACAGAAAAACTAATCACAGACAAAATGTTGTCCAGTTAAATAAACACCAAAAAAAATTCAAACTTGATAAAATTAATATAAAATCCAAGTATCAAAATGAAAACCTATAGTTAAGATAAGGAGAATTATATTAATTATGAATGCCAATAAACAAATATATTCATATTATACAGAAGCCAAAGAAGTCCTATCTCCAATGTTTCAGCTGTAGATGTAACTTACAAATATTCAAACTGTAAAGGTATTTGTTCATAGGAACTCCAAAGGAAAGATTTCCAAATCACAATTCTCTCAAAGTATACATCATTTTCAGAATTTTACTAAACACTGTGCCAATCAAGATATATATTATTGTGTAGTCCTTCAAACCACAAGATAAAATCAAACTGTTACAATAAGTCCCACGAACAATGAGTCATTGATATACATTAAACTTGTGCCAAGAAGATATTTGCGCGCACAAAAAAATTATTTATTCAACACTTTAACGATGATTTAAGAGTTCGTAAATCCTTATTTCAGTCACTAGAAAAATACTTGGATAAAAGCAAACATTATTTTAATTGCTTCAGGGATTGGCATGGCCAAGCGCGTTATGGCGTGCGCTTCGTAATCTGAGATCCGCGGGTTCGCGCCAAACATGCTCGCCCTCCCAGCCGTGGGGGCGTTATAATGTGACGGTCAATCCCACTATTCGTTGGCAAAAGAGTAGCCCAAGAGTTGGCGGTGGTGGTGATGACCAGCTGCCTTCCCTCTAGTTTTATACTGCTAAATTATGGACGGCTAGCACAGATAGCCCTCGAGTAATTTTGTGCGAAATTCAAAAACAAACAAACAAGGGATTGGCAAGACATTTATGTAACGAGATGACGATCTGTCTAGTCTGTTGTGTGTAAAAGTTATCAGTTGTAGTCTCAGCGATAATTTCTTAACGTTTTGAAACATGTTTCACAATAAACAATATTCACACAGTCTTCAACTGCCTGAGTTATTGCAGGCCTGACGACTAGGAGACTTATTTTAAGGCGTGATTTATGACTGACTCAATAGTTTAAATAATATATGTATTGGTTAAGACTTATATATGACCTCTTATTTTGAACGGAACATTTGCTTATTCAGTATAGTAAGGTTATGAATTATAATTTACACACCAGGGTGCGTCAGTGTCTAATGTCAGCCTCCAATATGAGACGTTTATGAAACACCTTGATTGTGAGTGGCTCAAAGTTTAATGAACCTCGTTGAGATAGTTGCCAAAACTAAAATATTTCCGAATATTATTGTCAAAATATGAGTTACCCGAAGTTACAAATACGTTCTGTATTGGTTTGGAGCATAAATGTACAATAACTTAAAAAAACAATTCTAATAACATGGTAAAGAAAAGAAACCAAACGTTTTACAGGCTGATTTTTTTGTATTTATTGCAAAGGTACTAAAGCCATTTCCAGCCATCTCTGGTTTTGAGACACTGATCTTAGGGAACGCACCCAGCGTTAACACTCACAATTCATGGTAATGGATTAACTGTTACTTTTATACCACACCCATGACTAAAAGTGTAGGAAATATTTTATGGTATTATACTGGTTCGAAGCCCGGTCTCCAACTCCGAAATCCAAGGATCTATCACAAGACCAAACCGAGACCAAGCAGTTTTATAAAAGCTTCTACAACTTAGGTCAACTTTGTAGACTATTTCCTATAATTCCATGAAAATTAGATGGTATTAAATCCCCCACCCCAAATAAATATACATATCCTCCTCTTCCCACCTCTGGGTTCGTCCTTCGCCCCCATTTACATACCCAGTGATTTCTTTACTTCACATTAACAAACATCGCACCATATGTTCTTCAAGAAAAACCTCGTATTCTCCACATTAATGGAAGAATGTTAACTTTTACTCGGTTTCGTCGTGTTTCTGTTTTTAATTAGGCCTGGGTTTGTGCTTAAAAAATAGGTTTAAACAGAAAGTGGTAAGCGAGTCTAAAAGTTTTGAAGACTGCTGTCTCAGTATATTTCTAGTTACTGAGTACACGCTCTGTGGCTGCTAACATCCTGATCAAAGAAATTGCTTGCAATTACTTGAACAAGGATTAAACTAGGTGTGTTCTTTTCCTGTTAACGTTCATGTAATAATATGGCCAACGAATAAACTAACGTGGGGGAAAAAAACATATGGAACGACAATAACCTTTACGGCGTTTGACGTAAAACATATTGTAAAACGTATTGTAAAATGTATTGTACAACATACATGCTATTATTGATCTTACGTCAGACGTGACAAAAATTGGAATGATTTGTAGTATGACTAAACTAAAGTTTGACAAAAACAGCTGTGCACCATGACTGTGCAATACTTTAAATTTTGTTGGTTTGTGACCGGACTAGTGCTGGTGAAATCGTGCAGTAAAGTGTTCTGTAGCCGCAGCTACATTTAAGGAAAAACGATTTGTGTTGTACGCAACACGACGACTGGACTAATATTTGAAAGAAACAACTTTGTGTAACAACATTGTCTGTGAGAGTTGTAAGCTTCAAACCAAAGAACAACACACTATTGATCGAGAAATTATCTATTTTTTATTAATCATTTAATATTAATTCTGTCGAATTTGGGGTCGCTCGATATTCTTGTAAGCTAAGATTTTGTGCACTCGGGGGACTTAGCCAATCAACAACCGTTCAGTGGTGGGAATTCGAACTCAAGAACCTCAGATTGACCCTCCTTGGTTTAACAAGACCAAAATTCACATAATGAGAAGAGGTGGTGCCCTTTGATGACCAGGTCATACCAGGCCCGGGAAACTTGTATTGTTCTATTTAAATGTTGCTATATCCATTGTTTCTCAATGCTCGCCACTGTTCAGTGTTTTTTATATTGTTTTTTTTTCTCAAACGTAGAAGGCGTATGGGAAGTAATATGCTCTATATTCAAGTGATGAGTGAAAATATTTCATTTCTGTTCATTTATTACATATTATGTCTTACATGAACTACACGTAGTCTCCTTCAGTAACTGGACTTGTATTCTTGGCTAGTACGGGTATTAGCACATTAATTTAAAATAAAGTATAGACAACGTTTCGATCTGAAGACGACCTAAGAAAGTCAATGTGCTGTTCTGTACTTTAGTTTAATGAAAGTAGTAATTAATACCCATACCAACCGTCTTGAGAATACATCTTTATTTGAATTGGGTTTTCGTCATCACGAAATGGACTTCTTGCCCAACGCGGCTCTCTTTGTAACATGAACTATTTTTGCATTTTGTATTCCAAAACATATATTTTGTTGTATTAGAAAAGTACATCAGAAAGCACTTCAGTCTGAAGCACTTCAGTATACTAGAAAATGAAGTGTTTTATCGTCTTGTTGCGGCTTTCTCAAGTGTGAATCAAAGTGTTGTGCCTGTTTTTGGAAACGACATAGACTCCATGGAGATGTAAACAGGTAGCCTAAATAGAGAGAAACACAGAACAAATCTGCTTTCTGACCACACAGTCCAACCAAGAGTCTATTTCCAGTTTAAACAGAAGCTTTATTGTGATCTTTAGTGCGTTTAGAATTATTTTATCGACATTAACTGCCGGTAATAAACTCGTTAAGTCCTGGTTTGCAATCAAGGAAAGGCTATATTACGATTCCTCTGACCACGTGTCGTAAGCAACATCGTTTTAAATACCTGCACTAAGAATGGACTAGTTTGTTTGTCTTTTTTAGACTTTAGTGACCAGTACTAGTACTGAATGAATATTTAACAAGAAAAGTCAAAGACACTTTGCAATATTCTGCATTATGGTTGGACTTGTGTTTGAGAAAACGTTTTGAAATAACCGTTTTAGAACAAAACATATAGGTGGGAACTAGGAGTTGTGAACAGTTTGAGGACAGCATTGTAACAAGTTTGATTTGGGCTAGCCCGGGAAATGAAGGTCCTTTACATATATGGGCTCTTATAGTCTTCTGTATGAAAATACGTGATGGTTTATCGCTTTGGTTTCGGTGTATCCATTGTTTAATTAAGATGGTGTCTTGTGATTGATTGACTGTTTATGGCCCACAATTCAAAACTATTGTATAAGACCTTAGTTGTCTTTTTGTTCGAAAATGTTCTTGCTCCTCAAATATCTGAAATTTAGGTAAGGTTTTTAATTATTCGTAATATGAAATAACAAGTGTCCGAAAGTACAAGTGTAAAACTGGAGTAGCACTTGAGAAAGCCAGTTGCTACAGCATCAACCTCGACAGTTTCAGTATGTACAATTACTACTAATCCAGTGTTCGAAAGCACATTAAAATGATTCTGTGTTGGAGAGTACTTTAGACATGCCAACCACTACGATTTGAGCAAAATCATTACGATTTTTGTGTATACATTACGACCATACGCTCCTAAAGACAAATATTACGACTTGTTGCAACTCCTAAATTATTATATACTATATAGTCCTATATAACAAAGTCATAAATTGTTCCCCCAGGGCTTGAAAGGGGTAAAAAGAAGATTTCTAGTAAGATACAAATAAATTTTGATAATAAATAAAAGACATAGTCCAAAAGGCTACTTGCGATAATCATGTTTGTGCTTGAAATAATAAAAATTATCTGTATCTCCGACGTTTACCAACAGTTTGAGTGCAGTGCTTCTCCATATTGGGTACGTGGGGGAATCCATAGTTACGTCATCAGTACTTGTCAGCCAATCAGCGCTCGCGTAGATGGGTATTTTTCGTTTTCTAAGCGGCATGGGAACCCCAATGCGATTGTTCACAAGATGGAAAAAAGAGGCCTTGTTAACCTGATTTTCTTGTTTCTGGCAAATCTAAAAGAACTAAAACTGTGAATCAAAAATTTAGGAAAGAGTATAGTGCAAAATATCCAGTCATTGCATCAAAAGTCAGTGACAGTCATGCGTTTTGTACAGTTTGTCCTATCGATTTTTCTGTGGCGCATGGTGGAATAAACGATTGTTCCAAACATGCAAAATCAACATTTCACTAACAAAAGGCTGAGGCGAAGACAAAAAAGATGCAGATAACGACATTTAGGAGTAAGAATTCAGAATATGAAATCATAAATGCAGAGGTGATGTTCACGCAATTCGTCATTGCTGATAATTTACCCCTAGCTGTAGCCGATCATGTAAGACATCTATTCAGAAAAATGTTCCCAGACTCTGATAGTGAAATAATATGGTTGTGCAAGAACCAAAACTACAGCCATTGTACAAATGTTGGGTTGTAAAGATAACAAAATGATTTAAAGCATACTTACTAAAAGTGTTTACAGTTTAGCCACAGATGGATCCATAGACATGGATGACTCAGAACTGTATCCAGTAGTTGTACGATATCTTGACCATTTGCTTGAAAAAAATGTTTGTTCTCTTTTGACAATGATGGAATGGAAAGAAGCTTCAACAGGAGAGAATATTTTCAAGCTTTTGTACCACAAACTGACAAAGAGGGAAATTCTGTGGGAAAACTTTCTTAATTTTTCTTCTGACAATTCCTCAGTTATGTCTGGTATAGGTGAAGGTGTGATGGGACACATCTCAAGACGACAGTCTAGTATTTACTTCATGGGCTGTGCCTGTCACCTCATGAATATTGCTGCCCAGAAAGCTTCCAGAGAACTGCCCTGCCCAGTTTCATATATATTGTTAAATTTCTACTATTTTCCGGACAAAAGTGCTTGCAGAAAATAACATTTCTAAGAGTTTCAAGGATTGTATGACAAAGAAACTAGAAAAATTCTACAACTTATTAACACAAGATGACTATCATTTGGGGTGTAGTGCCTCAACAGTCAGGATATTCTCTCAGCCACACAGGGACACAGTCAAGACATCCTCTGAGTTGGGGTGTGCCTCAACTTCATATCGGACATATGAAAGCCATTGAAGAAGTATTTTTACAGTGAAAAGGAAAAACTAAATTCAAAAGGATCTAAACATACAGCTCATTCAGGCAGCAAGACTTTAACAGTCAGGATATCCTCTCAACCACACAGGGACACAGTCAAGACACCTTATCAGCCACACAGGGACACACTCAAGATATCCTCCCAGCCACACAGAGACACACTCAAGATATCCTCTCAGCCACACAGAGACACAGTCAAGACATCGTCCCAGCCACACAGGGACACAGTCAAGATATCTTCTCGGTCACATAGGGACACACTCAAGATATCCTCTCAGCCACACAGGGACACACTCAAAATATCCTCCCAGCCACACAGGGACACACTTAAGATATCCTCTCAGCCACACAGAGACACACTCAAGACATCCTCTCAGCCACACAGAGACACAGTCAAGATATCTTCTCAGCCACACAGGGATACACTCAAGATTTCCTCTCAGCCACACAGGGACACACTCAAGATATCCTCCCAGCCACACAGGGACACACTTAAGATATCCTCTCAGCCACACAGAGACACAGTCAAGACACCCTCTCAGCCACACAGGGACACAGTCAAAACATCCTCTCAGCCACACAGGGACACAGTCAAGACATCCTCTCAGCCACACAGGGATACACTCAAGATTTCCTCTCAGCCACGCAGGGACACACTCAAGATATCCTCCCAGCCACACAGGGACACACTTAAGATATCCTTCCAGCCATACAGGGACACAGTCAAAACATCCTCTCAGCCACACAGGGACACAAGACAACAGTCTCCAAAAGCAGACAAAGAAACACTTGATATAACTCAATATATGTTTAGACAGTCTGACCTTGAATTAAAGAAAAGACGATCAATGAAAAGAGAGAAGAAAACGAAAGCTAACAAGAAAGTAACCAAGAAAAGTTCAAATGTAACAAGTTAGATAAGTTAACAGTTTTCTTGGACAACAAAATGAACTTGTTATTTTGTATTTTTCTTCAGTCTGCAAACCTCTATTTGAGCAAGCCAATTTGATATTGCAAAAAGAAGAACCTTGCAAACACATTATACATAGAACTCTGATTGCACAAGTTAAAAATATACTTGTCAGGTACATCAAGCCAGAATATCTTGAAAGCAACATCACTGAACTTGACTACAACAATGAATCCTTACATAAATCTGATGAGGTAGTTTCTATTGGAAATGCTGCCAAGGAATACACTGTTAAATATGAAAATGACCTGAACTGATCAGCTTCTACACCAGTGTCAAGAAATACTATATTGTAGCTACAAATTACATGATGAAACATCAAGAAATACTATATTGTAGCTACAAATTACATGATGAAACATCAAGAAATACTATATTGTAGCTACAAATTACATGATGAAACATCAAGAAATACTATATTGTAGCTACAAATTACATGATGAAACATCAAGAAATACTATATTGTAGCTACAAATTACATGATGAAACATCAAGAAATACTGTATTGTAGCTACAAATTACATGATGAAACATCAAGAAATACTATATTGTAGCTACAAATTACATGATGAAACATCAAGAAATACTATATTGTAGCTACAAATTACATGATGAAACATCAAGAAATACTATATTGTAGCTACAAATTACATGATGAAACATCAAGAAATACTATATTGTAGCTACAAATTACATGATGAAACATCAAGAAATACTGTATTGTAGCTACAAATTACATGATGAAACATCAAGAAATACTATATTGTAGCTACAAATTACATGATGAAACATCAAGAAATACTGTATTGTAGCTACAAATTACATGATGAAACATCAAGAAATACTGTATTGTAGCTACAAATTACATGATGAAACATCAAGAAATACTATATTGTAGCTACAAATTACATGATGAAACATCAAGAAATACTATATTGTAGCTACAAATTACATGATGAAACATCAAGAAATACTATATTGTAGCTACAAATTACATGATGAAACATTTCCCTCTAAATGATGAACTTCTGAATCACACAGAGGTTGCTGATCCAAAACTGAAAGTCAGCAAAGATTTCTCTTCTCTACACTTCTTCACAGACAGGTATCCTGTCCTTGTCAATACACATGAACACGACACTATTGACAAGTTGGAAGGGCAATATTTGAACTATCAAATTGATATTTTCTCACAAACTGTCTTTCTGTTGAATGTTGACAAGTTTTGGGTTCAGCTGTCTACAGTTAAGGATGGAAATGGCAACCAGAAGTATGACATTCTGTGTAAGGATATGCTTGGAATTCTTACAATTTTCTATTCTAATGCTGGATATTTAGTTTAGTGACTAAAAACAAAAGTAAGTTCAGACCAAGCTTGAGTACCTCAGTTTTGAACAGTATTATAACACACAACATGTGTATGCAGTAAAATGGACAATGTTGTTATAACTCTTAACCATCCATAGACATTCTCATGAAAGCAAAGGCTGCAACAGCTGCAAAACTGTCACAATAAGTGTCATAATCTATAGCAGTAATAAATAATAATAGTTATAATAATAATATAATAATAAACAGCTTAGAGACATTGGTCAGGCCTAGTAGCCGCAAATGATAAAGGGCTCTGTCTGCAATCATTACGCTCAGTCATTTGAAATAGTTGGCATCTCTGGTACTTTAGATAAAACAATGTAGATTGAAAACGATACTGTATTGGAGAGTACTTTATATAAAACAGTCTGGATTTAAAATGATACTGTATTGGAGAGTACTTTATATAAAACAGTCTGGATTTAAAACGATACTGTATTGGAGAGTACTTTATATAAAACAGTCTGGATTTAAAATGATTCTGTGTTGGAGCGTACTTTCCATAAAACAATCCAGATTTAAAATGATACTCTGTTGGAGAATAGTTTCTATAAAACAGTCTAGATTTAACATGACACTGTGTTGGAGAGTATTTTCTGTAAAAAAGCCTAGATTTAAAATGGTATTGTGTTGGAGAGTACTTTCTATAAAAGAATTTAGATTTAAAATAATACTGTGTAGGAAAGTACTTTATGTAAAACAGCTTAGATTTAAAACAACGCTGTGTTGGAGAGTACTTTATACAAAACAATCTGGATTCGAAACGATTCTGTGTTAGAGAGTACTTTCTATAAAACAGTCTAGATTTAAAATGATACTGTATTGGAGAGTACTCTGTGTAGAACAGTTTAGATTTAAAAATAGCCGTGTGTTGGAGAGTACTTTATGTAAAACAGTCTAGAGTAAAAAATAACCGTGTGTTGGAGAGTACTTTCATAAAATAGTCTTGGCGGAAACTGATCCCACGTTCGAAACTACATGGACCTTGACTGAATTACAAGGAAAAGTATATTAGTAATGTTTCTACATCAGCTATCCTCACATTAGTGTTTTATCTTTGTACAAATCGCACAGACATCTATATGTAGGCTTTGTTGTTATCTATGATAATTCTTCAATTCATACTACAAAAAATAAAATGAAATAATGGTGTTCTTTATTCGTTTGTCTTTTCCAAGGCATTTGTTTTTATATAGTATACTCTCCAAACAGTGTTTACATGCATCATAGTGTATTCCTATTTTAGTTCTGTTGTTTTTTCAGTAGCACTTTGTGTATTATACAGTGTGCCATGTTGCAAGTATCACAGTTTCTTTGCGTCTTATGTGTAATTCACGAAGTGTATGCGTACAGCAGTTCGTATGAATGTTTCGTTGTTTGTAGTAGATATGTGTGTGTTACATTACACAAGTTAACGTTTGTACATCCTTGTGGATTCCCTTCAGTATATTTAGGAAAACTACCAGGATCTCGAGTGAAATGATTCAAAATCATTTAGGGAAGTGATTTTGTTTGTAAGATTATTACCTTTACTAATAAATTTCATATTATAATGTCGTCTTGGACGTAAACAAGGACAGGTGCACCAAGCATGCTTCACGCAGATAACCAGAAGTCTCTTATATGAGATGACAGCGTGGAGATAAATATTCGATGAAGTTTTTTGTAAAGTTATTTTCAATTATTAACCTAAAACTGTTACAATCAGCTGTTTTATATAATTAGAGGTTGCAAGAAGAATTACTGTCCTATATAGAATTGACATATATAGTTCTCCTTTTCTTCTAAAAATAAACTTTAGGAAAAGCTACTCGAAAGCTATGTGCGCTAGCCGTCCCTAATTTAACATTATAAAACTAGAGGGAAAGCAGCTAGTCATCATCACCAGCCGCCAACTCTTGGGCCCCTCTTTTATCAACGAATAGTATGATTAACTGTCACATTATAACGCCCCCACAATTGTAAGGACAATCATGTTTGGATACGACGGGGATTCGAACCCGCGACCCTCAAATTACGAGTAGGGTGTTTAAACAAAAATATATTGGAAAAAACAAGAAACAATTTTCTTATCATCAACTCTGTTAACAAAATTTGTTGTTTTGTCAATACCCAATTTTATAAAACTATATTTTTACCTTTAGCACCGTTAACACAGTTTGCAATGTCTAAACAATATTTTTTTTCATTCTATCTCTTTACCATTAGTACAGTTTGCTTGGTTTTAACATCAACTAATTTTTAAAACTATCTTTCTGTCATTAAGATATTTTGCTTTGTTTAAACAATAATCAACTTTTCTCATGTTGAAATCTTTATCAGGCCACCTGTCCTACAACAAGTATACTATTGTACGTCACTTCAGCGATCGTTCTGATTTATAACTGAGGGCTTGTTTCCGAAAGGCCAGTTGTTCGCTAAGCGTGGCAGGTGTAGAACTAATAGACACAAGTAAACATGGAGAGCGTGAGAACCACGATTTGTACAGGTTTCGTAAGAATATTCATTATGAGCACGTGTTTCGTAAACGCGTGTTCGCTCTCAAATGTTTTGTCTCGATAAATCAAAGATTTTAAAAAGATTGCGGTTTAATATAGGGGAAGGGTGTGAATGTTAAGTCTAGAACTGTCATGGTTTTCAAGAAATGTAAGCTTAATTTTCGTTATAAGTTTTGATTAAGTTACACACATTCTTAAAACAAACATAAATTACAGATTCCAGATGTAATTTATTTTAATTCATTTAAAACTTTTCAAATTGTAGGTTAAATCCATCGCGTAAAAATTCTGATAGTAGCTTTTTCTGGAATGCACTTCGATTCTACGTTTTATATTTGTGTCATTTATTTGGATTTTTTTTTAAACATAACAATACGGAATATTTACTGCGATTTGGTTTTAGCCTTCGAAGATGTTTTGGACTTGATCCATTTCTAATTAATCGATAAAAAAAATAGAAACGCCATCCTGTATGTTCACACCAAACTTCCATTATTTTGCGAGTTCGACGGTGTTTTGAGTTCTAATAGAACTTGAAGTTGTGTTAGTTTTTGTTGCAAACATATTGCCGTACTGTGCAGTTAACAAAGACATGTGAGTTACGTTGCCAATAGCATGTCTCTGTTTGTCTATATTAATATGTAACAAGTGATTCAGCTCATACTCAATTAATTTTAACTCACGTTTCTTATCGAGAACTGGTATGAGTTCGAGAATTCTAATTTATTCAGCGCGCGCCTGTCGTGGGAAAGAAGACAGCGATTTGCTGGGCCATGTGACGCGTGCCAGTCTTGGTAGGGTGGTGCGACCGACCACGTGACCATACTACCCTAATCCGCCCCCATGACTCAAGTTAGTACAGAGAGCGAGAGGTGATGCTTTTGTGTCGTCACATTCTGAAGTTGAATATACTTCTGTTAATAATTCCAGTAAAATTCTTCTATTTAATTTGAAGTTATTTTAAGTAAAGACCTTCGTTACTGGTAAGTACCTAATTATTTTGTTATGTACTTTGATTATTAAATCTTGGTGAAATTTATGCCTTATATCGCACACTATTATGTGGAGCTCACAAGTGAAATAGCGGTAGGGATAACTTATGAGTTAAACCATCTCTGAATATTAATTGTGTAAATATTATGTAATGCAATTTACAGAGGATACATTAATATTGTCATGTATGTTATGTATTGGCTGGTTCTTTAGCGTGTTTTTTTTTTTTTTTCGAAAAATGAAAATTTCAGGCTCTTCATTGCTTGTTGTGACTTCTACATGTTGGTGGAATCTCGATACACGAAGACGATGTTTCCTGTTTCTTGACTATTAATTTTGAAAGAAAACGATTTATTAATAACATTTTAACGAAAGATCTCTTGGTTTGTTCATGCCAGATTTTTTATTTTTAACAAAGACACAAATACTGTATAGTAGTGATAACCCACACTAAGTTCTAAGTTTTACTGTTAAATTAGAAATACTTTCAAAATCATATATAGTAAAAATAAGGAAAAAAGTGCCATAGTTATTAGAAATTTGAGTTTTCAGCGTGGTTAAAACAATGGCCTATTCTACCGCTATCGCCATCTCGTGACAAAACTAAGTAATAAAAACAACTTTGATTTATAATTAATGTTGTTTAATCTCTATTTTTTCTACTTATTTTTATGCTAGATTTAAATAGAAATATTTAAAATATATTTTTGTTTACAATTTTACATATTAGAGGTATTTTGTTTTATTTTTCTATATAATAAAAATAAAAAGTACAAATCTTCAAAGTTTTTCGTTAAATAAAACTTGATAATTAATTTGTTTTATTTGTATATATATATTTGATGCACAAACTATTTCCATTTAGATTATGTTCTCCCGTCCAGATTCCCTTTTTTAAACCTTCGTTCATTTCTTGGTAATTACGGGTGAACCAAACCTAAAACCATAAGTGATTTTAATGCGTGTAAACTTATGAATTATGATTGAATTGCAACAAAATTTGGAATAACTGACGTAAAAATGATACTTGTGTAAAACATTTATTTACAATTGAAAGAAACACAATGTTAAAATCATTACATAATAAGTAGTTATTGAAAACAGGGACTTGCCCTAAAAAAAGGACGACATATGTTTCAGTGCCTTATGACAGGAGATGGTGTCATAGGACACCAAAACATACATGAAGTCTTCTTTAAGAGTAAGTTCTTACTTTTAATAATTATTTACTGTGTAATAGTTTTAACGTTGTATTCCTATTAATTATTGACAAATGTTCATAATATTTGTTGCAAACTCAAACAAATAAAATGTTTCATATCATTCTGTTTTCAGGTTTAGCGACCTGGGTATGTAATATCGCATTTAAACGCAATTTACGTCACCAACGGTTAGACTGTCGACTCAGCCTATTGTAGGTCTTTTCTTTGTCAGCTGACTCCGGATTTTTCCTCCTCTTTAACCCACGCCAAGGCTTGTACAGCAGCGATTGGTCGATAAAAATAACGGCTGCACAGGCCTCTAAGTAGCGTCGTAGTGCGAAGAGTTTTTTACTTGAAAAGACGTTACACCAAAGACTAGCAACATACGTCAATTTCTGCTTCGTCACTTTTTATACCGAGGTAGACAACAACATTTCTAAATTGTGGGTATTATAACAATTTTTTTTAACGAAATGAGCATGGGAGATGTAGACCTGGTGGTACCATCAATAATGTTCGGCAATATTGGACGTTTGATAGGCGATAGTAATCCACACTCAACAACTCGACGAGCCCTGTTTGGTCCCGTAGATCACGAGGAAAACTTACGATTCGTGCGCGAAGAGTTTAGCAAGTTGCAGCAAAACGACGAAAAAAGGTGGAATTTTGATTTTAACAGCGAAACGCCAACGGACGGACGGTATGAGTGGACGCCAGTGAAAGACGATGAAATTATACATCCATCTTATGAATTAAAAGGGCTACAATGTTGTAAGGATTACGGAAAATTAGCTAAAAGTAACAGCTGTGTGAATGTCCGAGATACAGAGTACAAACCAAGTATAACTGGAGTTTATTCGTCGTCGAAAAGGCTTATAGGTAGAAACAGGAATATTAGAATGCAACAAACGAAAATGACAGGTGAGTTTTATAGGTCAAATTAACTCAAGCAATCCTTATCGACAGATATTTTATTTTTTGGCCATTGATATAGGAGGTGTACATAGGCACTAACTTATATGCTACCATTAATACAGTTACTAAGCCTAAGGACGTGTAACTTACGACTTTGCAAATAATTTTGTTTTTATTTTCTGTAAGATTAAGTCTCCACGACTCAGATCCCAAGCCTGTAATTTAAAGGTTTAAACCATCTAACTTTTTTATGTTTTAACGTTAAAATCTGTAAACCAGGCATTTTCCATCAAATATTGTATGTGGGATGGTCCGACATTTATGTGACCATAAAGTAAAAAACTACAAACAATTATTACTTAGTATTTAGGGTGTCTACTCTTTGTTAGCCTTTAGAACTTGCTAAATGGCAGCTGTACCCTTCAGATGATGAATAGGTTTCTGTCAACAAACTATTAAATAACGTTGCATTTCTGTGGACATATTTAGTCATGTAATATTGCTCACAACGATACAGTTTTAATTGCAAGATTCTTATTATTTAGTCAATTTGTTATAATTTTTATATAACGTAAATGCAAGGCACACTTTAAGGTTTCTTTAGTGCATTCAGATAAATTATGTTTTAATTGTTTCTGTACGTTAAAATGCATAATAATTAACACTGAAAACTTCCAAAAGCCCACATTTTGCATGATTTTTGTTAAAACTGTGTACAGTAGAAATAAGATTAAATAAAATATGTTTTTCATATCTGGTAAACAATGTAAATTACGATACAGTTTTTAGTTATCAGTATAGTAACTTCATCAGTGATTTCAGAAAAACTGAGGATTGATGTTTATAATTCTACGTACGCAAGATTTTACGATTTTCACTTTGTGTTGTAATAAAGGGATTGTTATGGGTAATTTATTTAAGGAAGCAAGTTTGTTTCGTAACTAGGCTTAATACCCACGCAAAAAAACAACACATCTTTTTATCTGATAAACATAAATAGACTGTGATATGTTTATTTGAATGTTTCTTCAAATTTACTTTTCGTGTTTTATAAGTAACTTTCAGTTCTGATAAGTAGGTTCTGAAATACTGAGGGATTGGTTAATAGTCTCTTTTATTTTAGCCTAGTAACTCTTGTGGTGTTCTTGTTTACTGAAAATAAACAAGTGAAAAATTATGCTTTTTGTTTCTTAAACCGTAAATATCCAGTATTCTACCCCCAACTGTTTCATTTCCATTCTATAAAAAACGTGTGGAGATTCTTTTTTGTTTTTGTATAATTTAAAAATGGCTGCGAATGTCTAATTAAGAGAGAACCACACATCGTAAGTATCTGTGTACTTCCTGTGGTTTGCATTATCACTAGTAAGTTCTAGATAAAGTATTTTAATGATTCAGCAATCGTAATGGCTGACAATCAGTTTTAAACTGAAGGTATCGTGACATGATTTGTAATTACGTTGTACGAAGAAAAATTAGAGCGATGCGTCATCTACTTTGTTGTAGTTTTCTCTGATTATGTAAGCGTTTTCATTTGAAATTACAGATGCGCACACGCATCACCGTTAATATGTTTACTCCATGTTATATCAGTATCGCTGTAACCTCTACTATTCTCTACTGTACGCCATTATCAGAATTAAAACTCCTTATTAGTGACAATATTTTCTTGGGCACATCAATGTTTGTTTGAAAAAGTAGCTTCATCTGTTATTGGAACCACACGTCTTGAAAAGTTGAAGTTTGAAATTAAGGTATGATTTCAGGGCATCCCGTGAGGATCACATGGCACAATCTAGATATAATGGAAATGACAGCTACTGTCAGCCAGCTTTCCTTGTGATAGGTGCGTTGAGTCCTGCAGTAGATAGCCCTACTTTCCTTTTATTCTCTTAATTGAAAGGTAGAAGAGATAACGATGCCCTGATATCGAAGATCGTGTAACCCTAAATCGTCTGAAGTGCTATTTATTTACTTACTACATAAATAAAAAATAATAATTTACTTTATCGTTGATAAAAGTATGGATTAAATAAACTCAATAAATCCACCATTGAAATGTATACTTATATATATATATATATGGGTGTATGAATATTAATATAGAAATATAAGCTTTGTTTACCAGTGGACCTGTGGATGTAGTGAAATTCGATTTTTTTTTGTCGTTAACCCTTGTTTATAAATCAGTGAACTAATTTTGATACTTACAGCTGGGAAAATAGTAATTTGAATTCTATGGTTTGTATTAGCACTGTGTCTCTAAGTTAGAGGGCGTAGCTCGCTTGTGTCTTATAGTGAGGTGTTGTTGTTGTTGTTTAGAATTAAGCACAAAGCTGCACATTGGGCTATCTGTGCTCTGCCCACCACGGGTATCGAAACCCGGATTTTAGCGTGTAAATCTGCAGACATACCGCTGAGCCACTGGGGGGCTATAGTGAGGTGTTTTTATGTACATAGAATTGAAGCACGTTGTATATTGAAAGCACCTGTTCTGAATTGCAAACAACAAAGACGACTATTTTCATAATTCGAAAATCAGATGTGCTGGACGCGAGTTACAGCCATAATTTTTACTAAAACGTAAAGTTATTTACTTTTGACTATTGTAACTCCCAATTTTCGATTTCTTTTATGAGTATGTATTATTTTACAGTGCTTTAAAATGTCATTCTTTTAGATGTATGTAATGTCTTAGGAAGCCATTTTATGCTTCATACATTCTGTTCAACAATCGAAAGTTTTCTTTGTGACAGTTTATTTTTTGAGGTAATTTCAAATTCTCACTTATTTTAATCAAAAGCGTCTCACTTCTTTAGAATTAGGAATAGATGTTACATTACTGTAAGAACAACAAACGCGTGTTTTCATTGTAAATCTGATCGAAACTGAAGAAGACAAAGGTTAATCTTGGTTTAATTGTTTCTGGACACACGCTTTCATCGAGGTGTGTCGAGGCGAAACGTACATTATAGTGACTGTAGCTTAGTGTAGGTTGTTATCTTGGTGTTTCTTGCCCGTGGTCTGGCGCCAAGCTGTCAGGGAACACATGAAATTCGCATGCTTAGCCTGAGGGTCTGATTTTTTTTTTTTCTCAATCATATAAAATTGGAAATGATTTTACTCCACAGTACGTCATCTGATGACACTGGTAACCACGGGCAGGCTGGATGTTTGCTGTAAAACAATCTATAAGAAATCATATAATTAAAAATAATGACTTTACTGCTGTCTTTCTATTCCATTTTTTTATTTGTTTAAAACTGAACAGCTGTGTAAGTTTAAGAATAACTCTTAGCCTTAGGCTTTGCCTTGTGAGATGTGTAGTGAATTTAAATCAGTGAGTTCAAGGTCAGAAAGAAGGGATACCATAAGTGGGAAGGCTGTTTGCGGTTCGAATATAGGCAATATATGCGGTTAACAACAATTAACCTCGTGTCTGTTGGCCTAAAGTTAACGGCCAATGCATAGATATAAAGTATCGGTAAAAATAATGTTGCATACGTTTATTTACAGTGGGTTTGTAGAGGTTGTAACATTACAACTGCTTGTTTATTTTAACAGCGGTGTTGTAAGGTATTGGTAACGTTTTTGAAAGATAAGAGTAGCAATTGCTACTTCTTGGAACTCGGTCTCAAGGGCTTTTGTCAGAAACCCTCATTGTAATGGTCAAAAGTATTCACATTGCTAGATGTCTCGACTAGTTTAATAATTATGTTTCTTTGTTTTTGAATTTCGCGCAAAGCTACACAAGGACTATCTGCGTTAGCTGTCCCTAATTCAACAGTTTTAAGATTAGAGGGAAGGCAGCGAGTCATCATCACCCACCGCCAACTCTCGGGCTATTCTTTTACCTATGAATAGTGGGATTCGCCGTAATCTTATAACGCGAGCATGGCTGGTTCGACGGGGATTCGAACCCGCTACCCTCAGATTACGAGCCACGCGCTGTGACCATCTTGCTATGGCGGGCCTTAATAATTATGAACACAGAGGTTGGAGTTACCAAAAAAGTTAAATGATGAACGAAGTTTTGTAATCGCTGTCTTCGGGTGAACTGTGGTAGTTTTTGTTTCGATTGTATGTTTAGCATGAAAATTTGCAGGGATTTATAAAACAAATCCAGCACGTTATAAAGACCATTAAACATAAATCAGAAACGAATCTTTACATTTTGGAAGAAAGAAAGTGTAATTACTATTAAGATGATAAAGTGAAAATCATCTCATCTTTGTTTGCACTTGATAGGATGGATGTGTTTGTTTTAATACACGTTATGTGGTAGCAAAGTACTTGGCCTTTGTTCTTAACTAGTTACAGTTATTGTCACCAAACAATACCCTGTTTCGATTACAGTGGTTTTCACGTATCTTCGAAGATATAATTTCTTTGTTTGCTAGTGTTTGATAAGTCTACAGTTTAGATACTAATTCGTACTCTATTCTGTATCACATACACTGATAACTCGTAAGACCTATTATGTATGCTCTTGAAAGCCCTTTGGAATGTCAGTCAAAACAACATTGTCAACAAATATATGTTCTGAAATAATCTAGTAACTTTTATTATGGTGTGATGATATCCGTGACCATTTAATGGTAGTTGAAATTTGTATGAAACAGAATATTTGAAGAAAAGAAAATATTCACCCGAAAGTTCCTCCAATGTGGATTCCAAGGTCACCGCACCCGTTACGAAGATTCAACGATTGTCCGAAACTACAATATAATTCCATGTTTTCTGATAGTCATGGTGAGTTAAATAATATATATTTTTTCCATGTTAAAGAAGTGGTATTATAAATTAAAGGTACATTTCCACAGATTTGCTTTCCTTATTTGAGTTCTGAATTCGATAGTATGAAAACCAACGTATATTGTATGAGAAAGTTCAGTTAATTGGCTGGATCGGTCATTATTTGTAATATTTTTACAAGCACGTGTAAAGAAAGGCGCATTTGGCAACAATGGTATTTTTTATTTTGACTTATTCTGATAAAATTTTAATAATAGTTCTAAAAGCTCGTGAGCGAAAGCAAAGGAGAATATGTGATAATAGTATGTGTGTCATATCCAGAATCAACAAAGTATTTCGCTCAATGCTCGACCTAGTTTTGGGTGTGTATATTTAACAGTCACCATGGATAATGGTATATATTTATACACAGTCTTAGCGTAGATAGGATGATTGATAAAACTAGTGTTTCGTAATACGTTATTATATCAGAATCAAGTAAGTCTATTACATTGTATAATTCATAGTTTGTGCACGTGCATTGTAGCGTGTCTAACGTTAGGTGTCACACTTAGTAGTGTTGTAATAACGTGATGAAAGTATGACACAGTAGAATATAGTGCGCATTATATTTATTCTTTGCGTGATATACAAGTAATGTTATCCGGAACCACAATGCTTTACCCGGTGGTTAGTATGGTGGTTTACATATTGGAAAGTCCTAGGTTCGAGTCACAATATACGGCTGTATATGCTATATTTTCA
Source organism: Carcinoscorpius rotundicauda (assembly GCA_011833715.1). Taxonomy (NCBI): domain Eukaryota; kingdom Metazoa; phylum Arthropoda; class Merostomata; order Xiphosura; family Limulidae; genus Carcinoscorpius; species Carcinoscorpius rotundicauda. The sequence continues at coordinate 175,725,927 of CM022391.1, read as the reverse complement.
TCTGAGGATTTTGTTTGGTTTGAATTTTGTTCAAAGCTACACGAGGGCCACCGGCGCTAGCCGTTCATAATTTAGCAGTGTAAGACTAGAGAGAAGGCATCCAGTAATCACCACCTTCCGCCAACTCTTGGGCTACCCTTTATCAACGAATAGTTGGATTGACCGCATATTATAATCCCCGCACGATTGAAAGGCCTAGATGTTTGGTGTTACGGGGCTCGAATCCGCGACCCTCAGATTACGAGTCGAGTGCTCTAACCACCTGGCCATGTCAGGCCTCACCTGAGGAAGAGTTATAAGTTTGACATTCAGTACCATCACTCGGTTTAGAGTTGCTGCATAAATTGTAGCTAGTTTTATTATGACCTGGTCGTTTAGTCCATTTGCTTGTTGTTTAAGGTGTTCTGCGGGCGGATAACACCGATATATGCTGTATAGGACTCACCAAAATGTAGTTATTGCACCTGCATTGTTGTGTATTCGGTACGTAGGTTCAACCTTACACGTGTAGCCTATTGTTGGTATTCACGAGCTAGAGGTCACTTGGTCTTGTTCACGTTTAGACTTGACACCAGGAGAGCAGGTGAAATGAACAAACTATTCACGATAACACCGTGCATGTTTCTTCTTCTGTGAAGATTTTAAAAAGGGTATTGTTCAAAGTGGATCGTCGGTAAATTTAGTAAAATAATTTTACCGTTTTAGTAGTTATGTTGGGGAGAACACGAATAATTGGCGTGTTTGTGCATTTAATATATATATATATATATAAGATATCAAATCACACAAAAATAGCTACAATAAAAAATCTATCTGACTCTTTGTTTTGGATATGAATGTTTTAGTTTGTAGAACTTAGGAATGTTTTGAAATATTTTTGTTGTGTTTTTATGCGTGATAGCGTGGTGTCTGTGTTTTATTTAGAGGATTCGATGGTAAAAGGAATCTCTTCATGTCAATAAATAGTTGATTAGCGAAGCACCTTTCTGAGAGGAAAAGAAAGTTAGATAGAAGGGTATGCGAGGCGAAACGTTCTACACGCTTAGCACATGTCAAACGAAACAGCTGGTCAGGAAATCCCTCCAATCTTTACGCTCTCGTAAGACAGCAGGTAAACGAACTTAGGTCGGTCCCAAGAAAAGGTCACACTCCAGTGCACATTTTATGATGGACGTCGACTCCTTCTCTTAGCGTTGAGTCAGCTACAGAGGAGAGAAATTTTGCCTGCAGCCGCCTAGTGTCGCGTGACGGAAGCTGTCAGTATGGCACACAAAATCTGAAAGTTTTGCTTGCGTCTTTTCCCAAACGAAGCATATCAACAACCATGTTAAGGACTCTGGAATGGACGGAAATCCTGCTAAAGCGAGGAAATTAGTTGTGGGATAATCATCGTTTTTAGAAGAAACTATCAACTAAAGCATTCGAAAAACCTCAGTGAACAGTAATCACTTCCTTTATGAAGGCTTTTGCTTTAAGCTAACGAAATTTATCATCGTGTCAAGTGGCCATTACTTTTATGTGAGAGTTTTGAATACGCTACTAAATGAAATGATTTTAAATGCTGGTGTTGAGGTGTGTGTTTTCTTGCAGCAAAGCCACATCGGGCTACCTGCTGAGTCCACCGAGGGGAATCGAACCCCTGATTTTAGCTTTTTAAAACTGTAGACTTACCGTTGTACAAGCGGGGTACATTGAAGTGTACACTTGGTGTGACACCTGTATATACAGTCAAGCTATAGATACAACGCTAGCACGAATCACCGAGTTGTGGTATATGACGGTGCCCCAGTTTTTTCCCCTTCCTCAGTTTAATTTCATTATTTTAGCCCACTTGCTTTTGATGGAATTGTGGAACGTACGTATTTTATTCAGATGAGAAGTTATAATAAAAAACAACAACACTGACTGTAGTCTGTAGTATTTGTTACCCTCGTCCCACGGTGTGCCAACTGCTGAGCGAGAACAATGGTTGACTTTTGTTCCACAGTGGTAGTCATGCATAATGGGATCTCATGGTCGTACGATGATCAGATCAGAGTGCGTCCTGTGATTCTCCTGCAGGAGTTGAAGTCCTGATTTGGTCTGGCAAGCTTGAATATTGAGAAAAGTTCTTTGATTAATCTTTCCAAATTTTCTGCATCCAAATATTGTCTGTATATGATCATAATTTACGACAAACGTACTTCCACAGGATTGGCTTGGTTTGTTTTCATTATCGCGCAAAGCTACTCGAGGGCTATCTGTGCTAGTCGTCCCTAGTTTAGCAGTGTAAGACTAGAGGGCAAGGCAGCTGGTCATCACCACCCAACTCTTGGGCTACTCTTTTACCAATGAATAGTGGGACTGACTGTAACATTATAACGCTCAAACGGCGGAAAGGGCGAGCATGTTTGGTACGTCCGGGATTCGAACCCGCGATCCTCAGATTACGCGTCGAACTCCTTAACACGCTTGACCATTCCGGGCCGTTGTCCAAAGAGCAGATAAAGATAACACACAGTTAAATAAAGAAGAAATGCAGCTAGTAATCCCCACTCATCACCAAATCTTGGGCTACTATTTTACAAAAAAATAGTAGGATTGACCGTCACATTATAACATCCTCATGGCTGAAAGGGAGAGCGTGTTTGGTGCGACGGAGATTCGAACTCGCGACCCCCAGATTACTAGTCGAGTGCTTTAACCATCTGGCCATGCTGGGCCCACTTCCAAAGGAATATTAAAAACTGTGCTGAAAAAGACGTTGGTAAATTATAAATCTAGGATGATTTGAAATGTTTACAGAAGCGCCTTCACAGCTGTTTAATATTACTTACCAATAAAGTAGAATCCAGCATCAAGATGATTCCACAAATAAGCTCGTCATTTAAAGGAATCTTTTATGTCTCATCAGCTTGAGAATGAAAACATTGAATTTAGATTTAATTAATGCATGACAATTTATTTAATCATTCGTTTCGTAGAAGACTACTTGCTGCCTTAGTCATGTGAAAAAGAACCACTCTTCGTATTGATTTGCAGCCATTAAACCTGCCAAAATACACACAGAATTGGTTGGCGCAAAGATACTCAAGAAGTGATAAGACTATATTGTAAGCAGCTAGTCAACAACATACACCGCCAACTCTTGGGCTACTTTTTTACTAAGGAAATCTGGTGGGATAACTTTCATATTATGGTGTTTCTACAGCACGTTTGGCTACGGGATTTAAACCCACTACTTGCGGATTGGTAGTCGCGATCTTTAACCACTAGGGCATGCTAGACTCTCTACAGAATAGAGGCAGGTTCTGAGTGTTTGTGATTATTAATTTCGGTATAACGGCTCATAGAAAGTCTCTGAGTCTTTCAGGTACAAACTTTTAGCTCACAGCTCCGCCATCTTTTGGCTTATTTGAGATATAATTACAGTTTTGGACTCAGGAGGTCAGATGTCATTGATTGATGTATTTAACCACGCCCAGGGTCTTATAGATTGACTTACTCTAATCTTGCCTAAAATAATTTCAACTGCCGCGGCTGTTGAGGGTTCCCCCTTGTTTCAGCACCGGTACTGAAAAGTACGTTTTTTTTGTTGTTTTTTTTCTCCGTTGGGTTATGTCCGAATGTACTTTTTCTATTAAACATAGATATTTTATGTGCATAGTGTTGGGAAAGTTATTGTTGACCACTGTTGTAGGAATATTGTCGTCCCCGCATGGCCAAGCGCGTTAAGCCGTGCGCTTCGTAATCCGAGTGTCGCGGGTTCGAATCCCCGTCACGCCAAACATGCTCGCCCTTTCAGTCGTGGGAGCGCTATAATGTTACGGTCAATCCCACTATTCGTTGGTAAAAGAGTAGCCCAAGAGCTGGCGGTGGGTGGTGGTGACTAGCTGCCTTTCCTCTAGTCTTACACTGCTAAATTAGGGACGGCTAGCGCAGATAGCCCTCAAGTAGCTTTGTGCGAAATTCCAAAAAAACAAACAAACAAGGAATGCTGTTTTTCAATTTAAAAGTATATTCCAGTCGTACTTTGCACAATAATTTCGCTTTAAGAAAGAAATAGAAACAAATTCCGAGGCCGAGTTAATCTAGTTTTTTGTCGTTTATACTAACTGGAAGAGCTGATGTTTCATTCTCGTATAAAACTTTTGTTTTTTATTGGGAGATGCCTTGAACACTGACCCGGTTATTGATGCATTCAAATTGTAGTTCACGCATGCGTGTGGATTCAGTGTTAGCGTACCGTGATTCCGTTGTTGAAGGATATGGTGCTATGTTAATGACGTATTTCTCAAAGTAGCGACTGACATTTGTCACACCAGAACTTCGAGAAGGTTGGTTTTATATTTCCTCGGCCATGAGGGTTGTGAGCCTCACCATTTACTTCTGGAATGGGAAGTCTGGCTATCTGCCATGACTTCCGTTGCTTGGTAGAAAGTTGACCTAACCCTACCGGACATTTCCCACAAAAGACATAATTGTTTACCTATCTTCTGGTCCCGCCATGTTAATATTTTCAGTTTTAGTAACAATTACACAATATTTCATAGCGATTTTAGAAATGTGTTACTTTTCTTTTTCTATTTATAGCATCTTTAAGTTAAATGTCGGAGAAAACTGGTTAATTTTTAATTTAACACGTGTTGTAAAGTTGTTTGAAAAAAGGTTACCTCTTTCTAAAGGACAAGGATGTATTATTGTTTTATTCTATGAAAAGAAATAAGAAAGTTCGCGAATTTTCGATCATACACACACAGGAGTGTTTCAGATGTACAGTTCATGTGTTGTGTGTATATAATATTAGTTACCAATATGAAGTATTCGATGTCTCAAATTTGATTAATGGGCCATATGAGAACCAGTGTGTTGTAAAAGTAACAACCCCTAAAATAAAATCACATAATTGATTAGAGAATAAGAGAGTTCTGTTTCTCTTCTGGTCTCTAGAAATCACCGTTGACCAGAATGTGTCGACATGTTGGTTTTTGTTGCCTTGGCAACTGTAATTGCATAACTGAAACCTATAGAGAGAGAGAGATGCATGCAGACTGCGCATAGAGCACAGCGCGACACGAGTCACCCATAGCAACGACGCGCTCACGATATTGTATGGAACTGCTGTGAACTAATAAAATTCACGTTTAATTTGGACAGACTTGAGAGCTGATTAAATATTTGTAAAGTAGGATGAACACTGCATCATTAGGGTACTTGCATTAAGCTGCCCAAGTGGTGGAAAGTTTAAGTTAAAAGGTTAAAAGCTAGAGGGTGAATATAGCGCGTCTGTATTTGGAAGCTTGTGCATCATTTCTCTGCTGTAGTAAATTGAATATAGTTATGTATAGTGCTTATAATTTTATATTATATTTTTATTTGTGTGCATTAATAATAATTCATATAAGCTCTTATTCGAATATCAATATTCTATGTTTTATCTTTTCTGTCCTGTCAAATAGGTTAGAATAAATGTTTCGAATTACATATATAAGTTCAGAATAGAATTGAAATAGCGTTTATCTTAAACATATTATGTGAAATAAACTTGATACACATATATATGCATTTACATGTTACATTTCTTTCTTTCAGGCATTTGCTTTAAACCCCAACTGCCAAAGAAAATCGTGTGATATGTCTTTTGGAACTGGGCTTATGATCTCACATGTTACTGGTCCTTAACATCCACGTGGTTCTTTGTCATTCACCAATAACAGGCTAGATGATAAATAGTCGACGTTATTTTTGTCACCTTGTGGATATTTGTACTTCTTAAGTTGTAAACTGACTTGTTTTTTATGTTATGTAACCGAGTCTTGGTTTGGACCGTGTCGAAGTGTAATGACAAAGATACATTGTTCTGTCGTTTAACATATATTACGTGTATGTGTGAAATGGACAAGAACGTAGTTTTTAACTGTACATGTACACGTTTCGTTTATCTTTCAATCGGTGTTATTTATTTCATATTCATATGGCTAGTTTGTGTTTTAGTCTAATTCATCAAGACAAATCGTGGCTAAAAGTACAATACGAAAATGATTGAATTAATATTTGTATTTTTTGTGAAGTTAGAAGTAACCAAGTTACTTTTTTTTATAGACAACATTACGTTCTGATTAATCTGCTGCTTGAGTGACAGTTTGTTGGTTAAAACTTGTCATGGTTACTAACTGAATGTCGTTAATTAGCTACCATGGTAAGAAATGTAATCAACAGCCGTCAAGGTAAGCTTCATGACTTATCTATTTGTCATGATGACCAGTATAATATAGTTTTAATTGTATCGCAAGCGGTTACCTGTACAAAGACAAAGAAACGTGCGAGAATTTTTACTACTTTTGACTAAAGTAACGCCAATATTAAAACGTTCTATTACACAATATATCGACGAATCAATGGTTCCAGTTCTTGGCTTAAACTAAATCCTCAAACAAAACAAACTTAAGAGACGATGCTAATCTTTGGTTGTTGTAAATTATCTAGAACTAAAACTAACTTTTGTCGATTTAAGAAAATCTACATTTATGTCGCGTTAAATTTTCTTCAGCAACATGAACATTGAAGAATGTCTTCAGATTTTAGAGTTTATGTTTGCGACGTCTGATGTATGAGTTGTTTATATGTATTTTGGAGAACTTTTAACTTAATATAAATCATGATATCAACCAGTTATGTCAGCTGTCCGTAATGATCTCAACTAATATTTTTTTTAGACGTGAGGTCCAGCTTGTAGTCTCGCAACGTGTAGCACTAGTAGAAGGACCTTGTGGTTTTTGTGTGGACTAATTAATGTACATAGATAAATGCTGGTATTTACTTGGGGTAATTAAAGCTTTCATGTTACGTGTATGTAGAATGATGTTTGTTTGTTTTTTTTATCGGGTTAGATATCTCTTGGTGGTGTTTCGGTGAAAGGCCTTTTAGGAACTACATGTTAACATGGTGCGTAGAAGCTAAGAACAATTTCGATATAGTGTAAAAATAATTCAAACCAAAGGAAGTGTACTCCTTGGAGTCTGGAGTGTTTGGAGGGTTCGTTGTGGAAGAAAAAGTAGATGAAATGTTAAGTACGAATTAAATACTAAGTTTGATTATAAAGTTTTCATAGTCATTTAAAGACCAGTGCCCGTGTCGCATACGTTTAGTCTATTATTCTAATTTAAAGCTGTATGTTTAGTGTGTTAGAATAGAGATAATAACTGGGCGTTTTGAACGTGAGAATTTTCCGATATAACGAATCTGATCAACTTGATGTCTAGTTCTTCGTTTTAACACATTTATGTTTTTAATTTTCAAGCTGGCAATGATATAAGAATTTTAGTAGTTAGATTAGTTATTTCTCAGAATTAATATGAAAAACAACTGACTGACATGAACAATCTTGTTTGACTCAATATTTCCAAGTGTTCTCTACAAAGTGATTATGTTTTTATCTAACGAAATAAGGGTAAGTAAAGATCTTTGAGAGATAATAACATATTTAATTTTGTCCTTTATTTACGAATAATAATATAATTTATCTTTCGTTGTTTTGATTTATCGTGTAAAACATAACTTAAACCGTCCTACTTTTGTACTGAGTACAATACCTTCCACAGCATACAGGCTTTCACATACTCGTGTTTTGTGTTTTCTGATCTTTCGTGTAAATAAAGAGAATTATTCATGGTGTTTACGTGTTGCGATTGTAAGTTTTTAAAGTAAAAAGAAGTTTGATAATTATTTCACCAGTAACTTTATGTTGTTTTTTTTAAATTACGTTTACTAAAATGCTCGTCCTTCTACCCGGGCGGGCGTTATAGTGTGAAGGTCAATCCCACTATTCGTTGGTAAAAGAGTAGCTCAAGAGTTGGCGGTGGGTGGTGATAACTAGTTGCCTTCCCTCTAGTTTCACACTGCAAAAGGAAGGATGGCTAGCGCAGATAGTCCTTGTGTAGCTTTGCGCGAAATTCGTAAACAAACTGAGTATGGCACAAATTAATGATTACTGTGACTCAACTTACAAACACCAAACAGGTAAACCTGATAAAGGATGTTTATCGAATACGTTTTATGTATGTGCACTAATCACTCTTAAGTCGTACTATTCATGTACGACTTGCCAACGAAATATTTTTATTAAACTGCAAAATATAGGTTGCTGGTGCTGTTTTTATTTATATAAACTATTTTAAAATATTCTATAACACAAGTTATTGACGTTCAGATAAAATTACATTTTACTTCTATGTAATAATATAAACTGGAAACACGAATATGTTTGTTCTGTTAGATAATAGGCCCCACACTATGATTATATGAGCACTGAAAATAATATTTAAAACTATACTACCATATAATAATAGTTTGTTTTATAAATTATTTACACAACACATTTATGTTCGATTAAGTAACGTTTCTTTCAGCACGATAAATTTCATTCGAATGAGTCTAATCATATTTTCTAATGAAATGCTCGTTTTCGAAATTCAGTTCTGCTGTACTTTGGTGGTGAAAATTTTCCTTTCTACGTCATACAATGTCTTTTTCTTCTTCTAAAGTCGTCAAATGTCTGAAGTTTTTCTTCATGTTATTGTCCTTAATGGATATCTAGTCGTGATTTTTGTTTGTATTTACAAACGTTTTAACCAGGTCTGGAATATTAGAGGCCGAATTTCGATATCTGTATTGCTTATAGCATTTCCATGATATCTGTGTTGCTTGTAGAATTTCTATGAATTGTGTTTTCAGATTAAGTCAAAACATTTATAAATCAGAACAGATACATTTCTCCCCTCCTTTTCTTTCAAATATAACCAAGTCTTTCAGAGTTTTCTACAGTCATTATATAATGACTTTTATATCTTTTAAATGTTTACAATTGCCGAGTTTCGAAACAATTTTACTTGTCCAAAGATTTGTTTTGTTTTGAGTTTCGCGCAAAGCTACTCGAGGACTATCTGCGCTAGCCGTCTCTAATTTAGCAGTGTAAGACTAGAGGGAGGGCAGATAGTCATCACCGCCAACTGTTGGGCTACTCTTTTACAAACGAATAGTGGGACTGACTGTAACATTATAACGCTCAAACGGCTGAAAGGGCGAGCATGTTTGGTGCGTTTGGGATTCGAACCCGCGATCCTCGGATTACGAGTCGAACTCCTTAACACGCTTGACCATTTCGGACCGTTGTCCAAAGAGCAGATAAAGATAACACACAGTTAAGTAATTACTACTTAACTTTTTCATCTTATATTTATTACAAATATGAATCACCGGAAAGTTTATTTGCAGAAATGTCGCGAATTAATTGCACGAAAACGTAAACTACATAAACGTATTTCACATTTCAAAAGCATTTTTACCGTAAGTAAAAACTAAACCTAACAAGCCAGAAAGTGGAAGACAAAGCGAAGACCAAATAATTGTAACAATAATTATCATTCGGGTTGTGTTTTGCGTTTATCACGGAGGAAAAAAAAATGTTATTTTTTTAATTTTTATATTTTTTAAAACACTTTTCAACACTTGCTTTCTCCATATACGCTTTTTGTAATACACTGGAACCCCTCTAAAGCAGCCTCCTTCAGGACTGAGACAAACGCGCCTGATTAGAGGGGTTCCACTGTACTTGTTCTGTAGATTAACTTAACACTTGGAACAGTTACATTTTTAGTTGTTTCAAAAATAAAACAATTATTCGTTTTAAAATTTGTAATGTTTTCAAAATTTAATATACTACTTGCGGAAAATTTAGGTGTTTCATTGTTGTGGTTGAACCCCGTTGTTGATGAAGAGTTGATTTGGTGTTTCGTGGCACAAAGCAGCTGGTTTATCTGCGTCACTGCTGAAGGATTTTCTATTACTTAACCTGGAATAATAGATACATCTTTACGTAATAATATAAGCGTGACGTCCCAAATAAGTATTCACTTGAACAAATGATTAACAAATTTAATTTTTTTAAACAGTTGAGAACGAACTGTGTAGTCTTGAAAGTTAATATCTTTTTGATTGCTTCTAATTCTAAATCTTAAATATTAGCTTGATATCGGTAATTATGTGACAATGATAAACCAATTCTCTTCAGGAGAACAACCAACAATCTTTTTTGGTAATAAATGTCTCGTGCATCAGAAATCGTAGAAGCTATATTTTGTGATCTTTGATTAAATAATAAGTTAATTTAGAATAAAAATTCACAAAAAAAACACCTACCTTATCAGTAAATAGCACTGAGATTATGTGTGGTATTAACGTTCTCGATAGTGTGGTTTTATATCTTACCCTGGTGACTTCAAGGTCAACATATCGTCCAAAAAATGGCGTCAAGCGAAAGGTCTATTAAACGTCACCTCCAATGACGTCAATCTCTACTCACGCGGATATTTTCTCTCATGTATGTTTTACCTGATAAGTCTGAAGTCAAGTTTTATATTTATTATATAATGCAGGTGCATTACATTTCTGAAATATTCTTTGTTTTTTATAGCATGAATAACGTAATATTCTCAGTATATACATATATATACGTACAGGGTGGCCCGTAAGTCCCTACCCATTTCTATATCACTGTCTCATATTCAATAATACTGATGATGAGTTGAAGGCAGCTGCTACCACCACATTTGGAACATTAACCCCTGATATGTTGAGGAAAAATTTCTTACAAAACATGGCGTCGCATAATATTATGTGGCGAGAATGAGGGACAGCACACAGATACACTGGATACATAAGATGTATGGATGGGTAGGGACTTACGGGCCACCCTATAAAATGGGAATGTATGTTTGTTTTCAACTTGCGTCTCCCGGTGGGTTAGCAGTTAATTTACGAACTTACACCGTGAAAATCCGGGGTTCAATACTCGTGGTATACAGAGCACAAATAGTCAATTGTGTAGCACCGGGCTGTAGCATAAACCAAACGTACAATCAGCAGTGGTAATTCCAAAGTTATTAATAACTCAACGAGGTTGGACATTATCGACAAGGTATAAAGCACTAACAGTTACTTTCAGGATTGCTATGTGTGTGTATGAATCAATGTTGGATTACCATTTTAAAATGTTATTACGTATTGTGGGATGCAATCGTTTCCCACGCGTACTTTCATCGCTCACGAGCGAACCACGACTAGTGTCGATTTTCTTCACATGAAGTACATAGACTATGATTGAACTTTAACACGTGTATATATAATATTGAAATTAATTATGAAAGCACACAGGGGATACACATAAGGTATTCAAAATGAATGAGTACTTTCGAATAAATATACAATTTGTCGTTACATTGGTTACTTACAGCGAATGAGTTAAACAATGCACTATTTTATGTCTGATATGAGGATGTAAAAAAAAGTTGTTTGGCTGGTGTTTGATATTTCGGTTTTTGAATAGATTCATACAGCTTTTATAATATTAATAACTTTACATCTGTAGTTAAACAAACGACTCCTGATTACTGTCATCTCACCAAACTTTGGTCTTCCATCTGTAGTTAAACAAACGACTCCTGATTACTGTCATCTCACTCAACTTTGATCTTTCCATCTGTAGTTGAACAAACCACTCCTGATTACTGTCATCTCACTCAACTTTGATCTTCCCATCTGTAGTTGAACAAACCACTCCTGATTACTGTCATCTCACCAAACTTTGATCTTCCCATCTGTAGTTAAACAAACGACTCCTGATTACTGTCATCTCACTCAACTTTGATCTTTCCATCTGTAGTTAAACAAACCACTCCTGATTACTGTCATCTCACTCAACTTTGATCTTCCCATCTGTAGTTGAACAAACCACTCCTGATTACTGTCATCTCACCAAACTTTGATCTTCCCATCTGTAGTTAAACAAACCACTCCTGATTACTGTCATCTCACCTAACTTTGGTCTTCCATCTGTAGTTAAACAAACGACTCCTGATTACTGTCATCTCACCTAACTTTGGTCTTCCATCTGTAGTTAAACAAACGACTCCTGATTACTGTCATCTCACTCAACTTTGATCTTCCCATCTGTAGTTGAACAAACCACTCCTGATTACTGTCATCTCACCAAACTTTGATCTTCCCATCTGTAGTTAAACAAACCACTCCTGATTACTGTCATCTCACCAAACTTTGATCTTCCCATCTGTAGTTAAACCACTCCTAATAACTGTCATCTCAACCATCTTTGACCTTTCAAAGTATAATGCTCATTTCATCACTTTAGCTATGTTATCTTTCTTAATCCGTGGTCATTAAGTAGCTACGTATCTACTGAAGCAACTTTGTATTTATGCGTACATTACCGTTCTGGGTATAGCACTGACGTCCCTACTGACAGTTTGGTCATTGGTAAGAACGCTTCTGTATTGTCTTGTGTTACACAAGTGACACATCTGAATTTTCTGACATAACTTTCTCAGAGTTTCTATTATCGACTTCAAATGTTTCTATTACCAATATTATTAGTTTTAGGTACTCTATTCTGAGTTTCTATATAACTCCCAGTTAGAGATGGAATATTGTGGGTTAAAGCACCAGACACCTAACTCCCAACTAATCCTCCGGAACAGTTATTACGTCATTAATTTGCGTTTTTTTAATTACGTCTGGTAAACGGATATCTTCAACTGCTTTGGCTGCTTTCGTCGTAGGTAACGTCCTTTAAATGTTTACTATTTAAAGTAAATAGGACTTTAAAGTACTTTGGGTAACACCAAAGTAATACCAGAAAGTTTACCAGCTACAACAGTGACACCTGCTGATTGATTCGTGAGTGATTACCAAAAAACCAGATTTAGTCTTGTTTGGTAGCGGTTCGACGAATGACGTGCCTTTTGTGAGAAAACTAATAAGCGTTCTAATTATTTTATTTTAGTATTCACTTATGAAATTTATAAATTTTAAATTTGTTATCAGTATTGATTTGTTTTGGATTTAATATTAAAAATCTTGACACTGGCTTTATATGTATGTGTCTGTTTAAGTATGTATACTTATACATGCACACGTATGTATGTGTACGTATGTTTAGAAAACAGTTTGCAAAATATGGTGACTTATATAATACATTCGGAAAATTATGTTTTTAGCAAGTTGATTAACCTCGTAATCAAATTCACAAAAGTGGACACTTCTAAAATTACCGAACTTTACATTTAAATTTACTGCAGTAATTTGTTTAATTGATTATTTGTATGTGCCTAAAAGAAAGTGTTAAGGCTAAGACAAAAATGCTTATTTTGAGACACGTAACAAACACATTAACATTCAACTCGAGTAATCGTTTTTTTAGTATGAGACAGTGACTCGAAAAGTCTGCAGTTTTATTGAGAACGTGTCTTCTTCACGTTCTTACATTTTTTGTCAAAACAAAAGATGGTTTCTGCCATAACCTAGAAATTCGAATAATTTAAGAGATAAACATGTTAGGCGAATAAACAGGTGGCTAATTGTTGATCAGAAGTGAACCAGGAATAACGTTGGAAAAACAGCCAGTTGGTGTCACAAAATGCGACACACGATTCTATGTCACTGTTAACGCGTTAACACATATAGGTCTGGTAATTTTTGTTTCAAAGTCTCAGTGTTACGTTTTTTTTATGTTGACTGTAGACTGAACGCAACAGAAAGACACAGATAACAGCTTGTATAATTTATTACAATAAACTATTATATATGTAACAGATATAACATAAATTACATAACAACAATGACAGATATTCAGTTTAAAATTAATTACAATACAAAATGGTACTGGCCTGTGTCCAATATAATGATCTAGAATGAAAGTCCAAAAGTCTAGATCAGAAATCCAAAATTCCGGTCTAGGGTGTGAATTTGGTCCCACGAAGAAATACCGAAGTGTGAATGGAGAAATCCAGAAACAATTCACAGTTCAATAAATTTGACGAAGTTCTTTTTACGATGTTTTCGATGAACGTCTCAAATTTGTCGTTTTCCCACTTTTCCGGTCTCCCCTAAACAGTCCTGTACGTGTTGACCTTCAGTATAACCACTAATTCGAATGAATCGTAAAGATTGACGAAATAAAATCACAGCTTCTGTAGATCTAGCCCTAGTCACAAATCCAAGTTGAATAAACACACAGCAAACGTTGAAAATTTCTCAAACGAAGGCACATCTCTTGAAACAAATAAAAACAAATGACTGACTCTTCTCCTTTCTTTCTCGCGTCACCGTCTGTTTTCATATCAGTAGGCCTACTGTTTTATCGACAATCGAGTAACTTTCACAGAATTCCAGAGCAATACGCGCATGTCTGTTTTTGGACGAGACTCGTCGTCTAGACACCAAGGCGCCATACAAATTATTTATAAAAATATGATTGATCTACCTAATTCTAGAAATTTCTAAATGATATTTTAAATGAATAACAACATATTTTATTGGTTTAAACTTTGAAACAATAATATAAACAACAACATGGCATTCAAACGCTTTATACATAACACTCAAATATAAAATTATGTGTGACCTTTCTTTATTTGGATCAGCAGCAATTAAAGAAACTTGTTAAAAAGCTTAATCCTTACAAAGAGCAGTTTGAACTAGTGAACTGTTGTTCACACGCTGTTCGTTTTGTTTCCAGAGCTGTTTGAAAGGATATTACTACAATAACGTTCACCACTATTAATTATTCGTCTCTACTATTGCACTAGTATTTACCCCTTTATTAAAATAACTAAAATCGCTTCATAGCTTATGCATAATAGACGAATGGTATGTTTTTCGTACACTAAGAAGCGAGATGAAAATACATTCACTTGTGACAGCAGGACTTAGATGTTCGAGCCCAGTTTTCTGCATTCTAGTGACCTAGTGGTAAGCGTACCAAACTGGTTTCCATTCTATCGCTACAAAAATAGGCGCATCGTACTCTGAAGTCACTGGTGCGTTACAAATGTGACTGTCAAATCCTCGTTATTCGATCAGGACAGAAGTAGCCCAAGATTGACGGTGGGTGCTCTCGACCAGCACCATTCTCTATATTTTATTAGTTCAAAATGTGGGAGGGCTATGCGCAGATACATCTTGTGTTGATTTTAGAAAATTAGAAATAAACCGCTTCCGTTTCAGGAAAATTTAGTATATATATACAGATAATTTTGTTAAAAGGTCGAAAATAAATACAAGCGTTCAAAATCTATTTGGGTTTTAAATTATATGTTTGATGTAGAAATCATATATTCATGTCCATGACCAACACATTACCAGTCGATTTAAAAAAAAAACGCATAAAAACACTTCCGTTAAGGAACAATTACAGGGTATATATACGTATCTTGGATTAATTTTTGTTTAAACAAAATCTAAGTAATGTTCAAAAACTTATTTCCCTCGGTTACAACACAGTCCCGTAGGAAGTTCTTTTGTTGTTGTTGTTGTGTTATTGCTCTTAACTGTCTCAACCAGTATGTAGAAACTTTTAACAGTTTATTTAACTGTTTAACAGTTGAATACACGTAACCAGTTGTGCAGCAAATCTAATTGTTAGTTTGGTAAACCTCACGTGGTGGACACGATAAATGAGGTTAAACTGTTTTAAAGACAGTATGCTATGAAAACACTAAAATCTTCCGAATGGGCATTAGTTTACCAGCTACAACAGTGACACCTGCTGATTGATTCGTGAGTGATTACCAATAAATGCGTGACTCATCACCAGACAGCTGAGTGAAGAAAAACCAGATTTAGTCTTGTTTGGTAGCGGTTCGACGAATGACGTGGCTTTTGTGAGAAAACTAATAAGCGTTCTTGGCATTACATTTATTCCTCTGGGTCGTAGTTCTGTCTCACGCACATTAACTGCTTTAACTCAAAATGAAACTAACTTCCTATAAAACCTGATACCAGAGTTTATTGCCTATAAACACATTTATATTGTTGTCATTCTTTTCTAGAGATTATTTTGCTGGTAGAAATGTTTACAATGCGTGCCTCATAAAGGCGATATACGAATGTACATTTATCTATCTATTGTATGTTAAATAACTCGGAACTCTGTTTTTATTTAAAGTTGTTGATGATTTATGGTGCGACATCCATTTCCACATAGATCTACATAGGCCGATGCGTTAAAGTTGCCTTTTTACTCAAATAGAAGTTGAAATGGTCGATTTGTTTATAATTTGGCAGATTATCAAATTAGACTTTCAAATAATTTAATTTCAAGTTACGTAAATGTTTATATATGCCAAATGGCCTGCGATAACAATTTTAGAGAAATTATCAGAATTATCATTCAATTTAAAAGCATAAACTATTTGCTCTTTTTGAGGAGTCTAAATTTAGAAAAATTAGAAACAACACTAGAATAAAGCAAAACTGGTTATTTTAGTGTTGTTAAGATCAGTCGTTTCTTTCAGTGTATTTAAGGAGTGGTGATATAAACAAATATATTGTTCACTGTGTATATCATAGCAAGTTGATCTACATTTGATATTAAAACCTTGTATCTCGTCCGCTCCCCCAGTGGCTCAGCGGTATATCTGTGGACTTACACGCTAAAATCCGGGTTTCGATACCCGTGGTGGGCAGAGCACAGATAGTCCATTGTGTAGCTTTGTGCTTAATTCAAAAAACAACAAAAAAAAACATGTATCTCGTCTAATCTTTTTCTATAGCTGTACACGTAAAGAAACACATTTTACCTATTACAGTTTAAGTATTCTACAGCAGTTTTGTTACAGTTTAAGCATTCTACGGCAGTTTTGTTACAGTTTAAGCATTCTACAGCAGTTTTGTTACAGTTTAAGCATTCTACAGCAGTTTTGTTACAGTTTAAGCATTCTACAGCAGTTTTGTTACAGTTTAAGCATTCTACAGCAGTTTTTTAAGCAGTCTAGAAAGTATAAACTGTATGCACAGTCAGTTGCCTGTTACAGGTATTTATTATAACATGAAGATGCAATATGATAAACGTTTCTGTAGAAAGAAATTTGGATTCTCCTGTATTTCCTGAAAGATGGATATCAAACTGGCATCTTTGGGTCTTAATGTTATTTTCACATCTTGAAAATGACTGTCGTAATAAAATGTGATATTAAATCATTAATAGTTATAAAATAAAGGTTATAGTTTATATATACAGTTTATAACTTTTTTATACATATAGATATAGATAATTTATGTTGGTCTACTTTCCGTATTGCTTTATAAAGTAATAAAATACTAATTGTCATCTTAAATAAATGTAAAATGCATATACTGATAACAGAATAGCAGACTCTCGGAAAAAGTGCAAAATAGTGTTTGAAATAAGCTTGATTGTTTCTTTTATTAAATTAAGGAATGATACGTGATTTTCTATACTAAGGCACCACTGTACAGTGTTGGCGCAATTATAAAGCAGTGATTTTTAAATCAATAATTAGACTATAAAATCCTTAGTCACCTTATAATCGCGGCCGACCATAGGCTCCCTTCCTTTTATCACACACAGGCCTATTAGATTCCTGGATCTTCGCATAACATTCATCTACATTTGCGCTTGTGCCGGATGTTCGCTCAAGGTAGTTGCTAATTCTTTAAAGTAATCTACTTGCAGGCTGTTTAGTTGTAGTATTGATTTTGCTGATATAAGAAAAGAACATTTAACACAATTTTTTTCTTTCCCATAGTTTCTCAAAATGAGGGTCGCTCTATATTCGAGATCGTCCTACAATCGGGTCAATACGTTAATATTTTAGTCCATCTGATAGAGAAACGGTGTGCGCCCCCATATTAAAACAGCAAATCTTTAAGAACTATATGTAACCAAAAAATAAATTTCTGTCTACTTCGTTCAATTACTAATGTTAAAGTACCAGCATGTTCATGTATTTAGCCTGTTAGTTAAAAACAAAAAGATTTTCTTTTTTAACATCCGGAGTTCCCCGCTAGTGCAGCGGTATGTCTCCGCATTTACAACGCTAAAATCAGGATTCGATTCCCCTCGTTGGACTCAGAAGATAGTATAATGTGGCTTTGCTCTAAGAAAACACACACACACACACAGTAGATCTTGAGATACAACAATATTAAGTAACTTTATTTTGTGCTTTGTTTGTTTTTCTTGTCTAGGCAAAAGACATGATTCATATACTCATAGAAAATAAACTTACCATTAAATACACAGGTTATCTTAAATATGACACTTTTTATAGTGCCTACAGTGTTACTACTAAACTTTAAATATTCAATGAATATATTCATTTTGGCATGGATAAAGAAGACAAAATATTCATGGATTTGCAGTAAAATTATGTAATGTTATTCTTAGTAAAGTACATGATTTATGATTGACCTTTACTCATCTGACGCATTTGTTTCACATTTAAAGCTGTTTCAGTGTTGGTGTGCTTGTTTTGGTACAGTGTATTGGTTACACAAGTGCAGTACATGGTATAATATACACTACTAACAGTACAAAGACAACATGCATCAATTCGGTCAGGATACTACTTCATAGTGTTGTCACTGGTTGTAGAATTCATTATTTGTTTTCACTCTGAAGCCACTGCCTGCACTGATGGAGAACTAAACATTACCTGCCTTCCATATTGCATTATATCCACCTTTACTCAGAGGTTTTATTATTGCTTTCAATCACAGTTAAAAATCATTTAAAAACTTGTTTCTTTTTAACAATTTCAATTTCTTAATGGAAGGAGCATCACACTTCGTGTGAATCAAAGAACACATGAAAACTTATGGAGGACTCTGAACATTACCTGCCTTCTATATCACATTATATTCAACTGTAATCAGAACTCTGTGTTGTTGTTTTCGATCACAGTTAAAAATGTTGTAGAAGTTATTTTTTACAGTTTTAATTTTCTGATAGAAGAAGTATCTCAGTCAGAGTAAATTACACCAAAAGCAAATGACAAGTTATTCCAAAATCTAAGTGATTAGAAATATATGGACTTAATCTATGTTGACAAGTGTTAGTATGACACTGAATGGAAGATTCAGTTTGTTAAACTATCTATGAGATTTTAGTGTATGTTGTCATGTTGATATTCTTGTAGTCTGTCATTATTTGTATGAAAGGAACTTCTACAAATTGATGAAATCCTGAGCACAAATTTTCATAAACAATTATTGTAAATTTAACTTCAAATTTAAATGTGTGTGTCTGTTTTTCTTATAGCAAAGCCACATTGGACTATCTGCTGAACCCATCAAGGGGAATCGAACCTATGATTTTAGCGGTTTAAATTCGTAGACTTACCGCTGCACTAGCTGGGTTCAAAATTTAAATGAATTAAAATCGTGCAAGGGAAAAATTGTTTGAATGCAGTATCATGAAATAAACATTATTTAAAATATTCTAGCAATGTTAAAACGGTAGCCATTTTGAAATAAGCAAATTAAAGGTTTCCCCGCGAAATCTAGCTTAGGACATCCAGGAGATTCTAAAACCATCACATGTGTTGTATCTCACTTATAAATTTAAGGCTAAAACCACATAAAAATTATTTCAATAACGTTAAGGTTAATGAAAGATTTTATAGTTGGAAAACTTTTCTTCCAGGACCTCTGGCGAGCTCCCGCCTTAAACACACAGTTATTTAGACCCTTTAACATTGAATAAATGTGAAAAGACTCCTAATAAGAAAATTTGCATGTGACTAATCATTACTTCTAGTATACTTACAAATAAACACAGAGTTTCTTCGAAATGATTCATCGTGCTTTCTTCCCCTGCTTATATCATCTTCAAAAACTGTGACCGCTCACTGCGGGCAGTGATGTCGTAAGATACACTTGTGAGTCAACGTACGTGGGAAGTGGGGGCACAGAAGGTACTGTCACACCTCCAGTCGTTGAGAGCCTAATACGTAGATTACACGGAAACTTCAAAGTTTTGTGTCGTTTGGCATCTACAACTCGCAAATCTTTCTGGCGTTCACTCTTTTGACGAGCTATATCACCAGCTATGTGATTCCGAATCGTTAATGTGAAGGGAACTTCTATTTCTTAGCCTTGTTAAGACTGGTGGGGCCTGCCAGCAGAAGATTTATAGCTTCGAAAATCTCTTAGCTTACGAACTTTATCCATGCTATTAATCTTGAGAATTTTCACTATACTGTAATTATTTGGACAGCTGTAAATCAAAATAATTATGACCTTTAGGCTATTTTCTCCAGTCGATCTTTAATAAATCTTATTAAAGTGAACGACTATGTCATGCGTCAAACTGCAGCTGTTTTATCGATTTCTAAGGTTAAAAATGGGTAACAGATGGGGTAGTGGGACAGAGTTTTACTAATATGTAATCCTAATTCCCTTGTAATCTATGGAAAGTATGCTTAGTTTTCTTAATAATAAGGCGTCCTTCTCTTTTATTCAGTTTTATTGAAATAACTGCATACAATACTTAAATTTCAGACAAACTTCACTAACCCTAAAAATGTCGAGCCAATGGCTTATAAAACAGCTAAAAATTGATATAGTTTAAAGCACTTAGAAAATGATAAGTAAGAAGCTGGAGATTTGAACTCATAAAAAACTACACGTTTTGATTATCTCATTCTAAAGTTTAACACTTGCGTAAGTTACGTGTATTCGGCTTCAGAGTTTTTCAAGATACATTTTTACAAAGATAATTTGTTGTATGACACACCTGTCGAATAGAGCACGTGCAGGTGGTTTTTCATCTACTGTATGAAGTATGTATGTCGTTTTAGTTTCTTCTACACTAGAAACAACTAGTTGAAGTTGCACATGTTAGACGTATTTCGTCTCGCATTTTACGAACTGAACATAAGTGTATGAAAACGCAAATGCTGTCAGAATGTGTGTTGATTTCTCACGTATTACGTATGATATAATAGTCTAATAACAGTGAATTCGTTTGATATTACATTCACTAGATACGTTTCAAGTACTTAGTTAAATCACCTCTATCGTATTTGCCTTTATTTCATTTTCCATTCTTCACTGATTAGTAAGGGCAGTTTTCGAGACTCACAATACTACAGTCCAGGGTTCGATCCCCCCACTTGTCATGGTTCAGATTGACCGTTCTGAGTATTTGCGCTAAAAGAACAAAACTTCTACTAAATATATCACATTTATTTGTCGGTTGTATAATACTCCAGTTAACTCTGTTAACCTAAGGATGAACTAGAAGATGTAACGTTGTACTATACTTTGTTTCAACTGTAGTTTTAGTACCCAAACAAGCCGTCTTGTGGATACATTTTTACTTCAAGTAGGTTTCTCGTCATCATGGAACACTCTAGTGACTTATAAATCAAGCCTTATGTCTGAATAACAGGAATTAAAGTCAAAGGGTAAATTTTCTAGCATCATCTCTTGCTCCAAAAGCACACCTGCCACACATGGCCAGGTCTTTATTAATATTATTATTTACAGAATCACATCAACCACGTAAGCGCCTGTAAAGTCTACAGGGTGTCTGAAAGGTTTGGAACCATAGACACTTCAACGAATTTTACAGAATGTTTTCCACATGCTGTTCTTGTAATTCGAAACAAAGACTAACTTGACCTTCTTATCCTTTGTTAACCAATCACGTATCTGTAGCTAAAAATAGCCACAAGTCATTTATGGCTGCAGATTTTTTGGATACTGTACATCTGGATGTGTACTCAATTAAAAGCGATATGTCGCTTGCATATAGCCCGTGTGATGCAGTTATCAGCGATCGAAACGAGTGTGTACCATGCTTTCATGGTTCCAGCTTACAGTATCACTATCCTTCTGCAACACTAACTGAAGCGAGTCATTAAATGTTAAGTTTTGTTTTGTTTATTCGTTTTTGAATTTCGCGCAAAGCTATCTGCGCTAGCCGTTCCTAATTTAGCAGTGTAAGATTAGAGGGAAGGCAGCTAGTCATCACCACCCACCGATAGTCAACTCTTGGGCTACTCTTTGTTTGTTTTTTTGAAATTTCGCACAAAGCAACTCGCGGGCTATCTGTGCTAGCCGTCCCTAATTTAGCAGTGTAAGACTAGAGGGAAGGCAGCTAGTCATCACCACCCACCGCCAACTCTTGGGCTACTCTTTTACCAACGAATAGTGGGATTGACCGTCACATTATAACGCCCACACGGCTGGGAGGGCGAGCATGTTTAGCGCGACTCGGGCACGAACCCGCGACCCTCATATTACGAAGGGCACGGGGCTACTCTTTTACCAACGAATAGTGGTATTGGCTGGAACATTGTAACGTCCCCACAGCTGAAAGGGGAAGCATATTTGGTGCGACCGGGATTCGAATCCACCACCCTCGGATTACGAATAAAACGCCTTAACCCACTTGGCCATGCCGGGCCTAAATGTTAAGTAAATAAAATAAAATAATTCCAAATGTCCAAATTGTAAAAAGAAACCCAGATCAGATTGGTTTCTACTGAATTCAACATAACAGCTGTAAGCCAGTGGCGGTTTCAACGTTAATTACTCTGCTCAACCATTTTAAAATGACCGTAAAGCATAAGAAAGTCTGGTACAATTTTATAATATTACTGGACGTAAAATGTTTGGATACTTTGGTAAAATAGAAACGAAACTGCTGAAAATAAATAAACATAATTAATGTGAAATTACACAGGAAATTTCAGAATGTAAAACTGAAGTGAACAATTTCAAATCATCAGAAGATTTTTGTTCAAATAAAGTTGATGAAATTGTGAAATGATGTAATAAATAATGATGAAAATCAAGGAAAACTGGAAACAAAATCAGGAACGTGTATTACAACAAGAACATGCAACTGGAAATTAACATTTTAAAGAACAAGTAACTGACCTTTAATAGTATTCAAAAATATGAATGAGGAAATTTAAGTAGAATTATTGTTTGTTTTTTAATTTCTCCTAAATCGACACGAGGGCTATCTGCGCTAGCCGTCCTTAATTTAGCAGTGAAATAGTAGAGATAAGATAGTTAGTCATCATTACTCTCCGCCACCTCTGGGGCTACTGTTTTACCAACAAATAGTGTGATCAACCGTTACTTCATAACTTCCCGAGGTCTGAAAAGCCGAACATGTTTGATACAACGAGGATTCGAACCCGCGACCCTTCGTTTACGAATCAAGCGCCTTAACCACATGGCTAGGCCGGACCTCAATTGACACTTGATGTACAGATAAATTACTAAATAATTAAATAAATTATTCAGGAAGTTACAAAGGCGAGAAAGAAACTAGGTCAACCGTGATGTAGTTTCTTAACAAATAATTCAGAAACAAACAGTTCCATTAAAGGAACGAAGAAAATATTTAAAATGACTGAAATTAATACGAATTATAACGAATATTTATTTATAGAGAACAATTCATACACGTTTATTTAATATAAAAAAGGTAGAAAATCTAGTAAGAAAATCAGAAAAGGTAGACAAAAATTAAAAGTAATTAATATTTATAAATATCAGTCATACAACAATAAACTGTTTTTAAAGTAATGTTAAGTGGAAATTAATAATAATCATAATGGACCAAAAATTAAAGATTTATAGACTACAGAATTATATAAAAAGTATAGTTAAAGATAGTCGCCCCCCCAGTGGCTCAGCGGTATATCTGCGGACTTACAACGGTAAAAAACGGGTTTCGATACCCGTGGTGGGCAGAGCACAGATAGCCCATTGTGTAGCTTTGTGCTTAATTAAAAAAACAAATAAAAATATAGAGATAGTAATAAATATGAAAATATTGTAGAATTTGTTTGGTTTGAATGTCGCGCAAGCTACACGAGGGCTATCTGCGCTAGCCATTTCTAGTTTAGCAACTGAGGAAACAACAAGAACAAAAACTGTGGTTTATTTACATTGTTATTAAGTAACACTATTTAACTGAGGAAACAACAAGAACAAAAACTGTGGTTTATTTACATTGTTATTAAGTAACACTATTTAACTGAGGAAACAACAAGAACAAAAACTGTGGTTTATTTACATTGTTATTAAGTAACACTATTTAACTGAGGAAACAACAAGAACAAAACTGTGGTTTATTTACATTGTTATTAAGTAACACTATTTAACTGAGGAAACAACAAGAACAAAACTGTGGTTTATTTACATTGTTATTAAGTAACACTATTTAACTGAGGAAACAACAAGAACAAAAACTGCGGTTTATTTACATTGTTATTAAGTAACACTATTTAACTGAGGAAACAACAAGAACAAAACTGTGGTTTATTTACATTGTTATTAAGTAACACTATTTAACTGAGGAAACAACAAGAACAAAAACTGCGGTTTATTTACTTTGTTACAAAGTAACACTATTCAATTGAGGACACAACAAGAACAAAAACTGCGGTTTATTTACATTTTTACTAGGTAACACCATTCAACTGAGGAAACAACAAGAACAAAACTGTGTTTTATTTACATTGTTACAAAGTAACACTATTCAACTGAGGACACAACAAGAACAAAACTATGGTTTATTTACATTGTTACTAAGTAACACTATTCAACTGAGGAAAAAAACAAACACTATGGTTTATTTACATTGTTACTAAGTGTTATGTAAATGTGTAAATATTTTGTAAACGACAGCGTGTCGTGTTGTGTTTGGATTTTCATTTCTATTTATTATATAAGCTAAAAACTTACATTGACGAACAAAAAGCTTCCAAAATTCATGATGCTGCTGTCTTGGCAGACGAGTATGTTTTGACTCACAAAGATTTTTCGTACGAGAGCAAAACAAATCACACAGCGAAGAAACCCAATGACTCATTCAAGCATTATGCAAATGTCAACAAAGACAGAAAAGAGCAAACTTCTGATTCTCAAACAAAGACTTCATCTTATTCTCAAAGCTCGTCATCTACCAAAAACGTGTCATTCTCATCCAAAACATGTGCTTATTGTAAGAAACCTGGCCATCTGATTTCTGAGTGCTATAAGATAAAAAACAAGCCATCACCCCATAGTTTCATTTCGCCCTCGTTGGATACATCATTGGTTCCCAATGATTTTGACCCTGTCTAGTCCACTGTGGATTCTAAGCCCAATATTATTGATGTACCTGAAAATCTTGTTGAGGACAAATTTAAGCCTTTCATGACTGAAGGTTTTGTTTCTTTTGTTGGCGATTCACGTCTACAACCAATTAAAATCCTGCGGGATACTGGAGCTTTTCAGAGTTTGATTTTGGAAAGTGTACTTCCGTTTTCTGAAAAGTCATCCGTTGGGGCCAGTGTGCTCATTTCTGGTGTAGAAGGTGGCGTCGTTTCTATTCCTCTTCATAGATTAGATTTACATTTCAGGCCCAGTGACTGTGGGTATTAAAGCTTCATTGCCTGTTGAAGGTGTGTCTATGTTTTTGGGGAATGATTTGGCTGGTAGTAAGGTGGTACCAGAGGTTCGTGTTGTTGAAGCACCTGTTATTAGCCCCAGTACAGAGCAACTCGTTGAAGAGTTTCCTGATGTTTTTCCCGCCTGTGCTGTTACTCGTTCTCAGGAGTCCAAAGAGGATTTCTCTTTATCTGACACATTCATGTCTCACATCGATGAGATTTCTGACTCAACTTTAAGTTCTACTGATGACTCTAAGACATTTTCGACTCTCTTCATCGAAACAAACTTATTGAGGAACAGGACAATGATCCTGAAACTCGTTCTCTTCTACAACTGGCTGTTGATGAAAATGAAATAGGAACTGTCCCTATTCGTTACTACCAGAAGTCAGGTGTGCTAATGAGAAAATACAGACCTCCTGACGTTGCTGCTGATGAAGAGTGGAATGTTATTCATCAAATCGTCATTCCAAAATGCTATCGGAATGATATTCTTAGTCTTGCTCATGACCATGTATTGTCGGGACACTTAGGTGTAAGAAAGACCCTAGATCGTATCCGACGACATTTCTATTGGCCAAAGATGCGCCAAGATGTTGTTGACTATTGTAAGACATGCCATTCTTGCCAAATGACTGGAAAACCAAATCAGGGGATTCCCAAAGCACCGCTGCAGCCTATTCCTGCCTTTGAAGAACCGTTCCCAAGGATCATTATCGACTGTGTTGGCCCGATGCCAAAAAGCAAAGCAGGAAATGAATACCTCTTGACGATCATGTGTGCTTATACACGTTTCCCTGAAGCAATCCCTTTGAGGAAAATCACTCCTCCAAACATTGTCAAGGCATTTATTAAATTCTTAACCATGTTCGGGATTCCAAAAGCTGTGCAATCAGATCAAGGCTTAAATTTTATGTACAAGCTATTTCAACAAGCCATGCATGAATTAAACATCCATCAAGTTTCATCCAGTGCATACCATCCTGAGTCACAAGATATTTTTGATCGTTTCCACCAATTTACTGCCACGAACACTCAAAGGACTGGGATGAGGGTTTTCCCTTGTCTTTGTTTGCAGTTCGTGAGGGTATTAAAGAATCCACTGGATTTAACCCTTTTAAGTTGATTTAAAAGAACAAATAAACAACAAAAAAGTTTCCACAAGTTCAAACTTTTTTTTTTACTTTTAAGGGGGAGAGTGTTATGTAAATGTGTAAATATTTTGTAAACGACAGCGTGTCGTGTTGTGTTTGGATTTTCATTTCTATTTATTATATTTTCATATTTATATTATTGTTTCGAAGTTTAAACTAATAAAATATGTTGTTATTCATTTAAGGTAACATTTAGAATTTTCTTGAATTAAGTAGACCAATCATATGTTTGTAAATGAAGTTCTGGCGACTTCGTGTCTAGACGTTTAGTGTCGTGCAAGAACGGACATGCGCGGATTGCTCTGGAGATCTGTAGAAATTTCGCGGTTATTCGAGGGGTCTAGGCCTACAATATATAAACAGACGAAGATGCGAGAGAAAAGAGATTCAGACATCAGTTTTTATTCGAAGAAAAGAGGAAAAGGAGAGTCAGACATTAGTTTTATTTCAAAAGAAGAGAGTCAGTTATTTGAGAAAGATTAACTATTTGCTGTGATTATTCAACTTGGATTTGTGACTGAAGTTAGATCTACGGAAGCTGTGATTTTATTTCGTCAATCTCTACGATTCATCTGAATTACTGCTTGTGCTGAGAGTCGGCGAATTTATTGAACTGTGAACTGTTTCTGAACTTCTTCATTTAAGCTTCGGAATTTCTTCGAGGGACCAAATTCACACCCTAGACTGGAATTTGAGACTTTCATTTTAGATCATTATATTAGATACAGGCCAGTACCATTTTGTATTGTGATTAATTTTGAAGTTTGAAACTAGTATTATTTTGTTTTGTAATTAATTTCGAATGTTGTAACTTAATATCTGTCACTGTTATTATATAATTTATGTTATATCTGTTACATACATATAATAGTTTAGTGTAATAAATTATACAAGCTGTTATCTGCGTTTTTCTGTTGCGTTTAGTCTACGAAGAACATAAAACATAAAAAATACATAACACTAAGTGACACTATTCAACTGAGGACACAACAAGAAGAAAACTGTGGTTTATTTACATTGTTAATAAGAAGTAAAAACATTCATTTACAGGTCTGAAGTATTTTTATGTGTAAAAACTAAGTAAATATCTGGTCTTCCCATAAATAATTTCGTTTCTTTTGAGATAGGATAAGTTTAAATGCATATTTACAGACTAACTGAAGCTGTTTTCAAAGTCATATGAGTTATATGGGATAACTTGATAGCATTAAGTCTGAGCCAGTTCGTTTCTTTACTAGTTTTTTGTTTTATTTATTTCAGAAGTCCCATTATCGTGGATGTGTCAGGGAAGCACATGAGGTACAATGTTTTACGAATTCAGAAAAGGGAAAAGTGCTACTGAAGCTATGCGAAGCATTCAATAGGTGGACAGCAATGACATTCTGAATGTGAGGAAGTGTCAAGGATGGTTCAATAAGTATAGAACTGATGACTGCAGTTTGACAGATGTATGTCACACTGGGCGCCATGTTGAGTTTGATAATGACTTACCTCCAGCAATACTTGAAGCGAGTTGTGCTGTAACTGTTGAAGAATTAGTTCAGAAACACAGTTTATCTCCTTCCAATGTCCGTCGACATTTATAAAAACTTGGTAGAGTTTCAAAGTTGGAAAAATGGGCCCTACACGAGTTGTCTGAGAGAAAGGGTAGACATCTGCACATCTCTTCACTCTCGTGAATTTGAAGCTTTGCTTTCGAACAACCTAAAGACTGGATGGAGATAGGAAATAGAAACTCTATTAAAATATTAATCATTGCCGACAGTGGGTTAGTGCAGGTCAACCAGCCACACCACAGACAAAAGGAAACCTGCACCCTATGAAAGGCTTTGCTTAGTATTTGGTGGGATGAAGGTTGTGTAATACACTTTGAGTTGTTACAACCAAACCAACAATCACTGATGAGAGGTACTGCCAGCAACTGGATTGACTAAACATTGTGCCAAAACAAAAACAAGACTCGCTTTAGTGAATCGGAAAGCGGTTGTTTCCCACCAGGATAACACATGTCCTCACATCGCCAGGATCACTTCCAGAAAAACTGAAGAGCTTGACTGGAAAAACTTCCCCATACCCTTTGTTATTCTGATTTTGTTCTTTCAAATTACCATCTTTTCAGAAACTTGCAACATAACCTGAATGAAAAAAAAACAGTTTACTTCTATGGATGAGTTATAAATAGCTTTTGCATCTTTATTGTCTCAAAATCACCTGATTTTCATAAGTGTGGCATTGGAAATATTTTGAGACTGTTATTAAAAGTGATATAAAATATATAATTCATTAAAGTTGTTATTTGAAATCTTAGTGTTACATTACGTATAGGATGACCTGATAATAACAATTGCTATATAAAATAGCTTAACAATAACATAATGGTTTAAATAATAAATTTAATTCTTTGGATACGGATCGGGTAAAAATGTTGTTGTTGTTTTGAATTAAGCACAAAGCTACACAATGGGCTATCTGTGCTCTGCCCACCACGGGTATCGAAACCCGGATTTTAGCGTGTAAGTCCGCAGACAAACCGCTGAGCCACTGGGGGCGGGTAAAAATATACTAAGCACAAGTTCCACATTATTTTAGACAGTGGCTATTAAAGAACATGTATATTAGTGTGGGTCGATAATGTACATTGGGGTCAAAGCCTATATTAAAATATACCTCATTGGTATAGGGGTAATAAGGCCCTAGGGGGACGGGAGAGCCACTTTAAGCAGAACTATTCATTCCAAAGTAATCGTATTTTGTAAAAGGTTTAAAATTTTAAAGTAAGTACAAAGCTACACAATAGGCTATCTGTGCTTGCTCTGTCCACCACGGGTATCGAAATCCGGTTATTAGCATGTAAGTCCGCAGACATACCGCTGAGCCACTGGGGGGCATTTTATAAGACATCAATGAACTTGAACTGTATTTCTTGTGAGACATATTAAGTGTTTATAATTTTACTTGTTTGAAACAAACGAAATGAAATTCCACAAAATAGACTTTTTTTTTAACAGTAAATTACTCAGAAAGCTTATCTTAACTCGAAATTGTTGAAAAACAGAAATTTGAAGTTGTATTTTGAATATTGAAATTTGTGCCCATCCCCTAGTGTGTTTCATGTATGGGGTCGTGTAAACATAGTTATATGCAATTCACTCTAAAAACAGAATGCCATAATTAAATACATTCAAGAGTGGTCGCTTTACTGGAGGGGACTTTCTTACACTTCTTTCTTCTAAATATTTATAAACAAATAGATAATACTTTACATAACGCTTAAGTTCCTAATTTGTTCTCTTGTATCTTATTGATGATTTAATTAAATATGTTCGAAAACTGCATTCTGAGATTGGTTTGTTTTGAATTTCGCGCAATGCTACCCGAGGGCTATCTGCTAACCCTTGGGCTACTCTTTTACCAACGAATAATGGGATTGAGCGTATATTATAACGTCCCCACGGCTGAAAGAGCAAGAATGTTTGGTGTGACGCGAATTTGAACCCGCGACCTTCGGACTATGAGTCGAGTACCTTAACCACCTGGCCATGTTCTAATATAGAAATACGTTTTAAACTCTATATAGAACGTTCTGTGTTGCGAAAGGATCACAACCTCAATCATTCGAACAAAAATATACTTATGTTTAGGAAGTAATGGATATCTTGAAGGTTGAGTAACATAACTGTTTATCGGATAAAATAAAGTTATGAAGTTTAACTTGTTTATTATCGCTTAAAGCTATTTTTAATCAGAATCGTAAATAGCTTTTTGTTTTAATGTACTAACAGAAAAAAAATACAGTTTTTAATTTTTTGTGGATTAGAGATAGATGTGGAATGAAAACAGGATCTATGATGCATACATAGATTTATCTTGAAATGTATGTAACTACCTATAACGAACAGTTAGATTTATCTTGAAATGTATGTAACTACCTGTAACGAACAGTTAGATTTATCTTGAAATGTATGTAACTACCTGTAACGAACAGCTAGATTTATCTTAAAATGCATGCAACTACCTATAAGGAACAATTAGATTTATCTTGAAATGTATGTAACTACCTATAACAAACAGTTAGATTTATCTTGAAATGTATGTAACTACCTGTAACGAACAGCTAGATTTATCTTAAAATGTATGTAACTACCTATAACAAACAGTTAGATTTATCTTGAAATGTATGTAATTACCCATAACGAACAGTATTATAAACAACTACAGTGGAGCGTTGTTGTTGTACTGCTCTCTGAATAGGACTAATGAACAACAGAAGATTTGGAGTAGGACTAGTAAACAACAGAATATTAAGAATATGGTTAATTAATAATAGAAGATTTGGAGTATCACTAGTGAACAACAGAATATTAGGAGTATGGTTAATGAACAATAGAAGATTTGGAGTAGGACTAGTGAACAATAGAACATTAGGAGTATGGTTAATGAATAATAGAAGATTTGGAGTAGGACCAGTGAAGAATAGAACATTAGGAGTATGGTTAATAAAGAATAGAAGATTTGGAGTAGGGCTAATCAACAAAAGAACATTAGGAGTGTGGTTAATGAAGAATAAAATATTTGGAGTAGGACGAGTGAACAACAGAATATTAGGAATATGGTTAATGAACAATAGAAAATTTGGAGTAGGACGAGTGAACAACAAAATATTAGGAATATGGTTAATGAACAATAGAAGATTTGGAGTAGGACGAGTGAACAACAGAACATTAGGAGAATGGTTAATGAACAATAAAAGATTTGGAGCAGCACTAGTGAACAAAGGAATATTAGGAGTATGGTTAATGAATAATAGAAGATTTGGAGTAGCACTAGTGAAGAATAGAACATTAGGAGTATGGTTAATAAAGAATAGAAGATTTGGAGTAGGGCTAATCAACAAAAGAACATTAGGAGTGTGGTTAATGAAGAATAAAAGATTTGGAGTAGGACGAATGAACAACAGAATATTAGAAATATGGTTAATGAACAACAGAATATTAGGAGTATGGTTAATGAAAAATAGAAGATTTGGAGTAGGACTAGTGAACAATAGATCATTAGGAGTATGGTTAATAAAGAATAGAAGATTTGGAGTTGGACTAATCAACAAAAAACATTAGGAGTGTGGTTAATGAAGAATAAAAGATTTGGAGTAGGACGAGTGAACAACAGAATATTAGGAATATGGTTAATGAACAATAGAAAATTTGGAGTAGGACGAGTAAACAACAAAATATTAGGAATATGGTTAATGAGCAATAGAAGATTTGGAGTAGGACGAGTGAACAACAGAACATTAGGAGAATGGTTAATGAACAATAAAAGATTTGGAGTAGCACTAGTGAACAAAGGAATATTAGGAGTATGGTTAATGAATAATAGAAGATTTGGAGTAGGACTAGTGAACAATAGAACATTAGGAGTATGGTTAATGAACAACAGAAGATTTGGAGTAGCACTAGTGAACAACAGAATATTAGGAGTATGGTTAATGAAAAATAGAAGATTTGGAGTAGGACTAGTGAACAATAGAACATTAGGAGTATGGTTAATGAACAATAAAAGATTTGGAGTAGGACGAGTGAACAACAGAACATTAGGAGTATGGTTAATGAACAATAGAAGATTTGGAGTAGCACTAGTGAACAACAGAATATTAGGAGTATGGTTAATGAATAATAGAAAATTTGGAGTAGGACTAATCAACAAAAGAACATTAGGAGTGTGGTTAATGAAGAATAAAAGATTTGGAGTAGGACGAGTGAACAACAGAATATTAGGAATATGGTTAATGAACAATAGAAGATTTAGAGTAGGACTAATCAACAAAAGAACAATAGGGGTATGGTTAATGAATAATAAAAGATTTGGAGTGGCACTAGTGAACAAAGGAATATTAGGAGTATGGTTAATGAATAATAGAAGATTTGGAGTAGCACTAGTGAACAACGGAATATTAGGAGTATAGTTAATGAATAATAGAAGATTTGAAGTAGGACTAGTAAACAATTGAAAATTTGGAGTAGGATGAGTGAACAACAGGACATTTGGAGCAGGACCAGTGAACAACAGAACATTAGGAATATGGTTGATGAACAATACAAGGTTTGAGTAGGACTAGTGAACAACAGAACAGAACATTAGGAGTATGGTTAATGAATAATAGAAGATTTGTAGTAGGACTAATTAACAAAAGAACACGTATATTTAATGGAATTATCTTCTACAAATATATATTACATTATAATTGTTACGTTTGACCGCTATTGTCTTCAAGAGTGGCAGAAGCCAAGATTCGATCCTGGATCATCTTCATAGGACTGTTATACACTGGTCACGGAAACCATCAGATTCAACCCTTCTCAAAATTGTCCCGATGATCAGCAAGCTTTAACTAATATATGAAATTATTGTTAACTTGTGCTTAATAAGAAAAAAGTATTTGCAATTAGGTGAGCGTATAGACACGTAACCATAGCAACGAATTTTAGTGTAAAATTTGTCACTTGTCTTCAAAGACAGGTATTTTTATGAGATGGATTGTTAATACCACCGTGTCAAAACACAATCATTTTACTTCATACGTTTTGGATTCTTCAGAATTTCTGCCTCTGTGACACTGAGAGAGCCGATCACACGTCAAGGGTAAAGAAACATGACAAGGATAGAGAGAATAATTAATCTGTCAATGTTCAGCTGACATGAACATTAAAGAGAAATGTAAGAAACATGTTGTGTCTTAAGGTTTAATGATATTAGTAGCCCCATAATACTTGTGTTGTACGAAAGAACACGTAAATATACGATTGCTTTGAGTGAAATGAACAAGTTCATGAAATAATATAAATAATATTTACTTCTTATGATACAAACCGAATGTCACGACAGCTAGGATTCGTTTGCAAGGTATTATTTTATAAGTCGTAATAAAATAGGGCCGGGCATGGCCTAGCGCGTTAAGGCGTGCGCTTCGTACTCTGAGGGTCGCGGATTCGCGCCAAACATGCTCGCCCTCCCAGCCGTGGGGGCGTTCTAATGTGTCGGTCAATCCCACTATTCGTTGGTAAAAGAGTAGCCCAAGAGTTGGCGGTGGGTGGTGATGACTAGCTGCCTTCCCTCTAGTCTTACACTGCTAAATTAGGGACGGCTAGCACAGATAGCCCTCGAGTAGCTTTGTGTGAAGTTCCATAAAACAAAACAAAACAAACAAACGTAATAAAATATATCAAGCCACGTTTTTAAGGGAGATTCACCGTTCTGCGAAGTTACATATTTAATAAAAAGAAAAGAGGTAATTAAGGTTAAATGTAATTTAAATTTACAGTTTACAAATGAAACTTCCCAGCCAGCTAAGTTTAACTCGCCCTGCCCTGCCCGGGTGCGCCACAATGATCTGCTTTCAATTGTAGGCTATTAATCAAGAACACGACTGCGGAGAAGAACACTTGAAGTGCGTCACTCAACTTGTGAAGCTCAATAGCTTACGTTGCCATTTGTTGCTGGAAGCGCCGATTTTATGTGGTTGAACTACAAAAATAAGTGGATTCTGAAATTTACAAGACGACTGGCACAACTCAAGTGTCCTGATTTGAAAACCTATAAGTAAAGAACCGATTGCTATCAGCATAAGAGGGAACTTCCGGTCGCAATAATGGTGATTGTTCTATACAAAAAAAATTAAAAAAAATTAAAATTGTGAACGGGACAATCCAGAAGTCTGTGTGTTTGTAGTTAAGCACACAGCTACACACACAATAGACTGTCTGTGCTGTACCAAGGCTGTCTTTATACTAAAGGCTGTGTACTGTGACGGAAGCAAGTTTATGACCACGATCCAGAGGTGATAAAGTATTGAGATGGCCGTGTTGAAGTGGCTACTTTGAATAGAACTCCCGTTTTCATTTTTCATATCGTGACAGTTGAATTTGAAAAATGTTAAAGATGTCAGTAGTTCATTTGAATGTGTTAACAAACTCTGTTGTAAAAGGGATATTAACAGCTGAGTAATGCTTTCAAATGTTTGTTTCATTTTGTAACGGTGGATATTTTGGCTGTCCAGAGATAACAGTTTTAATAAAATTTTATTTTTTTATTCATTTGTTTTTTATTAAGCACAAATCTACACAAAGGGCTATCTGCGCTCTGCCCACCACGAGTATCGAAACATAGTTTCTCGTACTTGTTGGAGCCTACCTCTCATGGATGTTGGAGCCTACCTAAAGTGTAATAATTAGACATGGATGTTGGAGCCTACCTAAAGTGTGATGATTAGACATGGATGTTGGGGCCCATCCTGAAGTGTGATAATTAGACATGGATGTTGGGGCCCATTCTGAAGTGTGATAATTAGACATGAATGTTGGGGCCCATCCTAAAGTGTGATAATTAGACATGAATGTTGGGGCCCATCCTAAAGTGTGATGATTAGACATGAATGTTGGGGCCTATTCTAAAGTGTGATAATTAGACATGAATGTTGGGGCCCATCCTAAAGTGTGATGATTAGACATGGATGTTGGGGCCCATCATAAAGTGTGATAATTAGACATGGATGTTGGAGCCCATCCTAAAGTGTGATAGTTAGACATGAATGTTGGGGCCTATCCTAAAGTGTGATAATTAGACATGGATGTTGGGGCCCATCCTAAAGTGTGATAATTAGACATGGATGTTGGGGCCCATCATAAAGTGTGATAATTAGACATGGATGTTGGAGCCCATCCTAAAGTGTGATAGTTAGACATGAATGTTGGGGCCTATCCTAAAGTGTGATAATTAGACATGGATGTTGGGGCCCATTCTAAAGTGTGATAATTAGACATGGATGTTGGGGCCCATCATAAAGTGTGATAATTAGACATGGATGTTGGAGCCCATCCTAAAGTGTGATAGTTAGACATGAATGTTGGGGCCTGTTATCTGTATGTATAAATATTTTGTAAACGACAACATGTCGTATTGTGTTTGAATTTTCATTTGTATTATTCATTTTTCCATATTGATATTATTGTTTCGAAGTTTAAACTAAAATATGTTATTTATTTAGGGTAACGTTTTAGAACTTTCTCGAATTAGGTAGATCAAATATATGACTATAAATGGAAATGTTTGGCCTAGCATCTAGACGTAGAGTCTCGTGCAAAAACATACATGCGCAGATTACTCTGTCGAATTTCCGGTGAATGTTCGAGAAAAATATTTCTAATAATATATATAAACAGACGGAGATAAGAGGCGCGGAGTCAGTCATTAGTTTTATTCGAAGAACAAGTGAGGGATTCAGTCATCAGTTTTTATTTAAAAAAAAAAGAGAGAGTTAGTTATTTGAGAAAGATTAAGTGTTTGCTGTGAATATTCAACTTGGTTTTGTGATTGAAGTTAGATCTACGGAAGCTGTGATTTTATTCCGTCAATCTCTACGATACATCTGAATTACTGCTTGTGCTGAGAGACGGCGAATTTATTGAACTGTGAACTATTTCGGAATTACTTCGTGGGACCAAATTCACACCCTAGACAGGAATTTGAGACTTTAATTTTAGATCATTACATTAGATACAGGCCAGTACCGTTTTGTGTTGTGATTAATTTTGAAGTTTAAAACTAATATTTTGTTTTGTAATTAACTTCGAATATTGTAACTTAATATCTGTCACTGTTATCATATAATTTATATTATATCTGTTATATTTGTTAGTAGTTTAGTGTAATAAATTATACAAGCTGTTATCTGTGTTTTTCTGTTGCGTTTAATCCACGAAGAATATAAAACATTTAAAAAATCCGTAACAGAAAATTGGGGGCTCGTCCGGGATATCGAACAAACTTTAATTTTATTATAAAATAAGATTTATATTCTATACAGATAGACAGCTTGTATATTCAAAATGGCATTCCAACTTGAAGATTTTATAAACGAATTTAATCAGAATCCCTCTTTTGAATTAATCAGTGAATTAAAAAAATCTGAATTGCTTGATGTTGGTAAACATTTTAATTTAGAAGTTAAGCAAGCAATGAAGAAAACAGATATTAAACAAATTATTGTTGAACATTTGGTCAGCCAAAAAGTTTTACCTCAAAAGGTTGTACAACAATTGCCTGCCCCTCATTTTGACCCAGATTTTGAATTAAAAAAAATGGAAATAGAAATGAAATTTCGTTTAGAAATTGAAAGCAAACGCCTTGATGCCGAAATACAAATGGAACGCATTAAAGCGGATAAAGAAATCAGTATGAGAAAGGCACAGACAGAAGAAAAGGTTGTCCAAATGCGGTTGGATATTTTTGATGCTTCCAAACAAATTCGTTTAGTACCTCCATTCAATGAAAAAGCTGTAGACAAATATTTTCAGCAATTTGAAAAATTGGCCCTTAGGCTAAAATGGCCTACCGAATATTGGACAGTATTACTTCAGAGTGTTCTCAAGGGTAAAGCCCAGGAAGTATTTTCCAAACTCACAGCCGAGCAAAGTTATGATTACGAGCACGTCAAAAAATGCATTTTGAATGCTTATGAATTGGTACCTGAGGCATATAGACAAAAATTTCGTGGTTACAAAAAGTTTGACAGCCAAACTTATGTCGAATTTGCTCGTGAAAAAGAAACTCTATTCGACAGGTGGTGTGATTCCAAAGAAATTAAAGATGATTATACAAAACTCAGAGAACTAATGTTAGTCGAAGAATTTAAAAGATGTATTCCCGTAGAGCTAAAAACGTATATTGATGAACAAAAAGCTTCCAAAATTCATGATGCTGCTGTCTTGGCAGACGAGTATGCTTTGACTCACAAAGATTTCTCATACAAAAGCAAAACATCTCACACAACAAAGAAACCCAATGACTCATTCAAATATTATGCAAATATCGTCAGAGACAAAAAAGAGCAAACTTCTAATTCTCAAACGAAGACTCCATCTTATTCTCAAAGCTCGTCATCTACCCAAAACGTGTCATTCTCATCCAAAACATGTGCTTATTGTAGGAAACCTGGCCATCTGATTTCTGAGTGCTATAAGCTCAAAAACAAGCCATCACCCAATAGTTTCATTTCGCCCTTGTTTGATATATCATTGGTTCCCAATGATTTTGACCCTGTTCAGTCCACTGTGGATTCCAAGTCCAATGTTATTGATGTACCTGAAGATATTGTTGAGAACAAATTTAAGCCTTTCATTACTGAAGGTTTTGTTTCTTTTGTTGGCGATTCACGTCTACAACCAATTAAAATCCTGCGGGATACTGGAGCTTTTCAGAGTTTGATTTTGGAAAGTGTACTTCCGTTTTCTGAAAAGTCATCCGTTGGGGCCAGTGTGCTCATTTCTGGTGTAGAAGGTGGCGTCGTTTCTATTCCTCTTCATAGATTAGATTTACATTCGGACTTAGTTTCAGGCCCAGTGACTGTGGGTATTAAAGCTTCATTGCCTGTTGAAGGTGTGTCTATGCTTTTGGGGAATGATTTGGCTGGTAGTAAGGTGGTACCAGAGGTTCGTGTTGTTGAAGCACCTGTTATTAGCCCCAGTACAGAGCAACTCGTTGAAGAGTTTTCTGATGTTTTTCCCGCCTGTGCTGTTACTCGTTCTCAGACACGTTCTCAGGAATCCAAAGAGGATTTCTCTTTATCTGATACGTTCATATCTCACATCGATGAGATTTCTGACTCAACTTTAATTTCTACTGATGACTCTAAGACCTTTTTCGACTCTCTTCATCGAAACAAACTTGTTGAGGAACAGGACAATGATCCTGAAACTCGTTCTCTTCTACAACTGGCTGTTGATGAAAACGAAATAGGAACTGTCCCTATTTGTTACTACAAGAAGTCAGGTGTTTTAATGAGAAAATACAGACCTCCTGACGTTGCCGCTGATGAAGAGTGGAATGTTATTCACCAAATCGTCATTCCAAAATACTATCGGAATGATATTCTCAGTCTTGCTCATGACCATGTATTGTCGGGATACTTAGGTGTAAGAAAGACCTTAGATCGTATCCGACGACATTTCTATTGGCCAAAGATGCGCCAAGATGTTGTTAGCTTTTGTAAGGCATGTCATTCTTGCCAAATCACTGGAAAACCAAATCAAGGGATTCCCAAAGCACCACTGCAGCCTATTCCTGCCTTTGAAGAACCATTCTCAAGAGTCATTATCGACTGTGTTAGCCCAATATCAAAAAGCAAAGCAGGAAATGAATACCTCTTGACGATCATGTTTGCTTCTACACGTTTCCCTGAGGCAATCCCTTTGAGAAAAATCACTTCTCCCAACATCGTCAAGGCTCTTGTCAAATCCTTTACCATGTTCGGAATTCCAAAAGTTGTGCAATCAGATCAAGACACAAATTTTATATCCAAGCTACTTGAACAAGCCATACATGAATTAAGGGTCCATCAAATTTCATCCAGTGCCTACCATCCTGAGTCACAAGGTGTTCTTGATCGTTTCCACCAAATTACTGCCACAAACACTCAAAGAACTGGGTTGAGGGTGTTCCCTTGTTACTGCTTGAAGTTCGCGAGGTTATTTCAGAATCTACTGGATTTAACCCTCTTAAGTTGGTTTAAAAAGACAAATAAGCAAAAAAAAAAAAAGTTTTCACAAGTTCAAACTTTTTTTTTTACTTTTAAGGGGGAGAGTGTTATCTGTATGTATAAATATTTTGTAAACGACAACATGTCGTATTGTGTTTGAATTTTCATTTGTATTATTCATTTTTCCATATTGATATTATTGTTTCGAAGTTTAAACTAAAATATGTTATTTATTTAGGGTAACGTTTTAGAACTTTCTCGAATTAGGTAGATCAAATATATGACTATAAATGGAAATGTTTGGCCTAGCATCTAGACGTAGAGTCTCGTGCAAAAACATACATGCGCAGATTACTCTGTCGAATTTCCGGTGAATGTTCGAGAAAAATATTTCTAATAATATATATAAACAGACGGAGATAAGAGGCGCGGAGTCAGTCATTAGTTTTATTCGAAGAACAAGTGAGGGATTCAGTCATCAGTTTTTATTTAAAAAAAAAAGAGAGAGTTAGTTATTTGAGAAAGATTAAGTGTTTGCTGTGAATATTCAACTTGGTTTTGTGATTGAAGTTAGATCTACGGAAGCTGTGATTTTATTCCGTCAATCTCTACGATACATCTGAATTACTGCTTGTGCTGAGAGACGGCGAATTTATTGAACTGTGAACTATTTCGGAATTACTTCGTGGGACCAAATTCACACCCTAGACAGGAATTTGAGACTTTAATTTTAGATCATTACATTAGATACAGGCCAGTACCGTTTTGTGTTGTGATTAATTTTGAAGTTTAAAACTAATATTTTGTTTTGTAATTAACTTCGAATATTGTAACTTAATATCTGTCACTGTTATCATATAATTTATATTATATCTGTTATATTTGTTAGTAGTTTAGTGTAATAAATTATACAAGCTGTTATCTGTGTTTTTCTGTTGCGTTTAATCCACGAAGAATATAAAACATTTAAAAAATCCGTAACAGGGCCTATCCTGAAGTGTGATAAATAGACATGGATGTTGGGGCCCATCCTAAAGTGTGATAATCAGACAAAATTTGTTTGTATAATTGATAATTTAAATCATACATTATTATATATTCATCACTAAACTCAGTGGAAAAGTCGTGCCAGCTGTAAGTTTACGTATAGAATGTAGAGAAATTCGTTATAGTGAAAGCGAAAAGAATAAATGTGGTTAAGAAACAGAAACGTGTAACATTTATTCAAAAACAAATTCATTAATTGACTAATAGTCAGCCTAGATAATCTCATGAAATGATAATTTCGGACACATTGTATTTTTTAACCCAGCCTCTTACAGATGTAATGAATTTACTGTTATATATTTATTTTAACATCTGCGTTTATTTCAGTTTAATGCATATAATGTATAGTATTGTATGTACATTGCGAAAATCCCACCTGTTCTCTAAATTTGTAGAAAATTATCGAGTGTAAGAATAAGCAATGTATGATGTGTATAGGTAAAACACTAGTGATTGCTAGCTGAAGCATTGAGAATTTCGCCTCATGATTATAAAAGTTTGCCATCGCAACACGCGGAAAAAAAGTTTAACCTATTCAGTGCCGTATACGAGATAACTCGTCCAAGCCGA
Organism: Carcinoscorpius rotundicauda; assembly: GCA_011833715.1. NCBI lineage: Eukaryota > Metazoa > Arthropoda > Merostomata > Xiphosura > Limulidae > Carcinoscorpius > Carcinoscorpius rotundicauda. The sequence goes on along the minus strand of CM022391.1, from coordinate 175,685,371 downwards.
TCGGTAGCAGAGTGTCACGGACGAGTTAATTCGTTCTCAATAATACCTAACTTTAACGCTAGATGTCTGCACCATACACTCATTTGACATACTTATAAATTGTTTCACTTCCGATCCGAAATGGCGTTACGAAAAACCTGGCTGAAATACTTGGCAGTCAACAGGTTAATATTGTTGGGTCGCTACAATCAGTATACTATAAACATCGGAAGCTATAACTGTGATAAACACTTATTAATAGGAAAACTACATATACTTGACTTGAAACGTTTATGGGTTTTAAACATCGCGAACCGTTCAACTTCACAGAATTAACTTCTGTTATTAATATTTCTAGAAGGGCATTAGATATCTACCTTCCACTTTGAAAAGTAAGCTTCTAACCCTCGTTAGGCCAAACAAGAATAGAGCTAATTAACATTCCCGTCAAATGAAGTATATCAACATAAAATTAATTCGCTCATCACGAACTTAAACCGCCGATAAAATATTAAGCTCCAGACCAGATAGAAAACTGAATATTGTTTGTAAGTTTGTAAAATTTGGTGGTTTCTGTTATTTTCCTGAGCGCTTGTATTGCTTTTCCTGTGTGTATTAAAATATATCTGTGTTAAGGAAGAACATTGCGTGTATCCATCTTGTTGTCAAATATAAATTTGATACATACTGACATTGATTAACTTGTAGATTCAAATACTTACTTATTTTAAATCGTAATATGTAATATAATAAATTGGAGAATCGTATGAGATCAATTATAATACGTAACACAGATTAACTAGAAACAACAGAGCGTCGACTTGACTTTATTCGGTACATCTGAATAACACGACATTGAATTTAGGTGCATGCGAGTCAGGGTTAAATTTTCCATATTAAGTATCTTGTAGAAAATAACTGCTTAGTACAGAGGAAATAAATCTTAATGTGTCGCTTCATGACTTACATGTTAAGAAAAATGTTCGCTGTAAAGGTCATAAGGTTAAGGATATCGCTATAAAGGTCATAAGGTTAAGGATATCTCACGTATTGCTGGTGATAATGTAATAAGAATTCAGGTTTTCTTGTTAGTTTCAATTAGTGGAGATGTAGCTGTTCGTGTCTCAGTACGAATTCTAGCCATCTACACAGCTAAATTTGAAAGTTTTCTCTACATCACGAGGTTTCTTATTGTGTATTGGTTTTGATTTCAATAGCAGAATTAATCTTAACATGTTTGAATTTTCATGTGGCGAAGAAATTAAATTCAGTGTTAAAAATTGCGATTGTGAAGTAGTTATTGTTATTTGATTCTGTTTACCTATTAAAATATATTCGAAATGGCTGGTTGAACCAACCAAAATCTACAAGTTAGTCATTTATATTACCTATGGCTGATAACGTGAATACATTAACTAGTTTGTTTTACTTGAAAGAGATTGACTCTAAGGAAATAAATGATTCTTTGAAGCTAGAATTCACTTTATATATATATATATGTATAAAGCACCTTACCTAACAACATTAAAGTGTACTTTGTACAGTAAGACTGTTTGATGAAAACGATACGTTATATTAAGGACTTTTAAGAATGAGTTTGAGATGGTGAAATATATCAGTTAACGTGAAGCAAATATCTTCGACACATCACATTCTTTTTACTAATGAGGACAATACCACATTCTTTGAAACTTGGGAAAAGTTAATAGCGACCTCTGCTTTCACTTGTACTGCTAACAACGCATTTCCATGAATTGAAAAGGTTTTTGCAGTTAAACACTCCTACGAAAAGTGGGGCCTAATAGGCCCCAGAGCAACTTGAAAGGTTATTAATATTAGGCTAATAATTTTGTATTTAAATGAAATTGCCATTAAAATATCAAGGGAGAGGGTCAGTTAATGGCAATTAACTTTCAAGTTGTTCTGGGGCCTATTAGGCCCCACTTTTCGTGGGGGTGTTAAAGAAATCATTGCTAGCACTTGTGAAGCTATCTAATTACTTGTTGAATCATATGAAAGCTGCATATGTGCTGTAACGAACCAAACAAAACGCCGCTACAACCAGGCTCGAATAAAGAACGAAATTACTAACGTGTAACAAGAACAGAAATCCATAATAAAACTTTCAAAGAACTAGTGTAGAAGATTTATTAATTTCAAATAAAAATAAATAAGTAAATAAACAAACAACGCAACATAAATATAAATATGAATGTCATTAGTTTCAATAAATAAATGAATAAGGAGAAATAAACAGAAGAAGAACAAATAATTTTGAAACACACTTTTCAAAAGAGAAGTGCAAATAAAGTACAGATGGCATTGATGGGTGCGAACTCTGCATCCCTAAAGGTTGAAAACACTGTTATTTCACGTACTTTACGTCGAAGTTTAAGTGCCATAATAAATGTGTTAATATGATGTATAATACTTGATGTGAACTGAACGAAAGATGGAAGTGTTTTAAACGTAAACCAAATCGACGTTATTTCATGTTCTGATGTGGTGAAAACAACTTTTGCAATTTTGACGAATTGGACCACGAAATAACAGGTGAGAATCAGTTAAGTGGTTTGGCTGACAACGTGGGCTTGTTGACCGATGAGAACAGTAGTTTCTTGGATGTTATAGAGGAGTTTATCAAGCAAATAAAAAACAAATTAGATCTTCTAGTGAAGGGAAAGTTTAGTTTAAAAAAATGAACTTAATTCGTGTCGTAATGAGACACGGGAATATAGGCAGGAATTATTTGTTTTTTAATTTCGAATTTTGCACAAAGCTTCTCGAGGGCTATCTGCGCTAGCCGTCCCTAAGTTAGCAGTGTAAGACTAGAGGGAAGGCAGCTAGTCATCACCACCCGCCGCCAACTAGTAGACAAATTGATGGCATTAAATTGTTGTATACAAATGTACTACTTCTATTACTTACAGTTTGGGCACATATAAAACCAATTATAATTGAAATCACTCAGAAAATATACAAAATTATTCAAATTAATATTAACAATGAACGAAATCAGTGTATCTTTGAATTCACTACTATCTTCCAGGGGCCCGGCATGGCCAGGTGGGTTAAGGCGTTGGACTCGTAATTTGAGGGTCGCAAGGTCAAATCCAAACATCCACGCCCCTTTTAGCCGTGTGGGCGTTATAATGTGACGGTCAATCCCACTTTTCGTTGGTAAAAGAGTAGCTCAAGAGTTGGCGGTGGGTGGTTGGCTCTCGAGTAGCTTTGCGCAAAATTTAAAAAACAACCACAAAAACACCTATAATTGTATTTACCAATAACCTAGTAGAGTTTGTTGGGACTACAGCATTAACACGCAATAATATTTTTACAAATTGTTGCATTGCTTGTTTTGTTTTTTGGTTTTATGAATTTCGCGCAAAGCTACACGAGGGCTATCTGCGCTAGTTGTCCCTAATTTAGCTGTGTAAGACTAGAGGAAAGGCAGCTAGTCATTACCAACCACCACCAACTCTTGGGCTACTTTTTTATTAACGAATATTGAGAATGACTGTCACATTATATCGTCCTCACATCTGAAAGGATGAACATGTTTGGAGTGACGAGATTCGAACGCGCGACCCTCAGATTGTGAGTCGAGTAGCCCTCAGGCCATGCCGGGCTCTTTGTGACGTAAAATAAAGAGAAAACGAAAACTTTATTGTCGCTATAAACAAACAGATAACTTTTGTAATAGAAATAAATACTTAGAACTTAAGATGCTTTTTCAAAATTCAATATCCGACCACAAAGCCAAATATTTTGATAGATACTTTGAAAGAGAGGAATTTCGTGACATATGGCACACTGTCAACAAAGAACTAGTTAGGACTAAGGAAACCAAAGGAAACATCTTATTAATTAGTAATGCTCCCCGCTAGTGCAGCGGTAAGTCTACTGATTTACAACTCTAAAACCAGGGGCTCAGTACCCCTCATTGGGTTCAGCAGATAGCCCGATGATGTTCTTCTAAAAGAACACACACACACCAATTAGTAATAATACAGATTATCTTGTTACGGATCCTAAATGTACTGCCAATAGTTTGAATGATTATTTAACTATACAAGGTGTCATTCTGACCAACGTTAAGAGTCAAGATAAATCAGTAGTCAATCCGTGATGACGAGAAACTCACTTGAAGTAAAAAACGTACATCAGGACGGTTGTTATGTTAACATTTTTACTGATAAAGCAGAGAACAACGTTTGGACCTTTATAGGTTATCTTCAGGTTAACAAAGAGGTACAAGAGCTCGTTCCGTTTACCTTGTACCTATAACTGCCATTAAAATCCGTACAGCAATTAATGACCTTTCAAATTTTTGTTCATCTGGTTGGGATGACGTACCATCTTCGCTGGTCAAACGTACTAGGAAACCAATAACTTCCCAAAATACTTTTAAGTTACCAGAATCACACCCATCTACAAGGATGGTATTCTTCATTCTATAATTATTGTTGTGTGTTTTTTTTGTATTTAAATGATATTGTTTTAAGTGGATGACAGCTTGGTTTCAAATCAACAGAAAAGCGACTATTGATAGTTACAACAACGACTATCAAGACTTATGAAAACAATAAATCTCTTTTGGTTTGTATCTTAGACTTCGCAAAGGTATGCGATAGCGTTAATCATATAGTTTTACGTTTTAAATGTAATAATTATGGTGCACGAGGTAAATTGTATGACGTCTCGAAATTTTATTTAAAATATAGGTGATACTTTACTTAAGTTACCATTAAGTTAATGGTATGAACTCCGCCTTCCGCAAAAGTCATTGTGGAGTTTCTCAAGGCTCAATAATCGTCCCTCTGTTATTTATTACTTAACTTAACGATTCAACATTTGTTCGTTACAAATATAGTTGCTATCTTTATGCCGACAATACGACTTTTGTTAAAGACGCAGATTTTTTCGTCAAGTGTTACAAAATAGTGAATGATTAATTACTTTCCATTATTAATTGGTTTATGGAACATTGTTTAGTTTTAAGTATCCGTAAGTTATAATACCTGATTATTTCAATTGAACTGACTGATGCTAATTTGAAACTGGATGGTAATGTTTTATCCAAGATTGATCCTTTTAATATTATTGGAGTCATTATTCAGAACAACCCAAAATGGGATAAACAAGTAGAAATAAATAACTTCCAAAAACTTTCTAGATTAGTAAATATTGCGGGATTTTTTTGCGGCTGCATGTGTGTGTACATATAGGATTTTATGTACTTAAAAATGATGACATGATGTTTTACATCGCAGATTATCTTAGATAATCCCACCCCAAAAATGAGTTTGAAATCCCTAATTGTATTCCCCATTATTTTTAAAATCCAATAAACTTCACTGAGTGATATATGCAGTTATCTGACATAAATATAGACGTTTGTACTGAGAAAGTAATTAGGTTTTTGCTGTACACAACATTGATCTAAGCAACATCTTCATCACCAAGTGGTCTTGAAATGTAGTATTGTCAACATATAAAGCTAAGTCTGAAATCGACAACAGCAACAATGGATATAATTTGCTGATACGTTATCGGAGTTTTATGTCATGTAAACAATGGGTATTAGAAATAAACTGATATAGTCATGCGCATTTGTAATGTAACTAGGATTTTCAAGACGATCGAAACAATACGTAGCACGTGATTGCTACGAAACCTTATCATAATAACCTGAGGAAAAAAATAAAAATAATTGAAAATATTTTTATAAAACGTTTACGGATAGTAACGTGGAAGCAAGACCTTATAACTCTGTCCAGTTAGGAAGGTCGTTAGAGGTGTGGCGCTAAGTGAGAGGCATTCACTAGTGGACTGTGGGAACAACCAGAACCCTTTTATAAGGAATCTTTGGAATTTCCTCTTTCCTTCCACTTCCAACACATTTATATCAACATTTTACCTAATTGGCTGCTTAGAACCAATGATGCGATTGAAAACTTGCATGCAAGACGTTGTGACTTATATTTTAAGAAGACATCGCCCATTCCAATTATAGTGATTATTCCTTTAAAAATTATAGCAACAACCAAAGGTGTTATTAAATACGTTAATTAAGGCATTTTTGAAATGAATATTTCGACCTAAACTTCACTCTCGGATTACGAGTCGCACGCTTTAACCCACCTGGCCATGCCGGGGGCCCACTGTGATGAAAATGCCTGTTGTAGAAACACGAGTGTAGAGGAAGATTTTTCGAAACGTCGCCCTCTATACTTGTGTTTATATGAGAAGGCAGCTGCTGTCCGTTCAACCAAGTTTAATCAAATCAAATCTATTCATCTATGTATTGTTACCATAACTCAAATAACTTCATGTTCACTATCAAAAGATTATCACAGCATGTTCTTTCTCAAAACATTAAATCAATACGATGACCTCATAACCATTTGGTTTCATAATAGTGACAGTACTTTAATGTAACAACTTCTTATGGTTGAATATTGTGTCAGTGGAACAGATAATTCTGTTCATATTATTAATACATGTATCCCCCTCTCCAGCGGGTCTGCAGTAAGTTTACGGAATTACAATGCTAAAAATCAAGAGTTAGTTTCTCATGATAGACAAAGTGAACCTAGTCTATTATGTAACTATGCGTTGAAGAAAAATAATCCCGTTTTATTACGGTACGAAACCTTTTAGATTTCGTTTTCTTTTTTGAAATCTATAAAATCACCGCCCTTGTAAAAATAAATATCGCTTCTTAAAACAAAATAAATACTTTCACAAGAAACACTTCTAAAACCTTCATATAAACTTATGGCAAACATCCAAAGCAAGACATTTCTGAATAGCTTAAATATTCGTGTAAGAAATTTCAGGAACTTCCGTTTTAGTGTCTGTAACAAACACGTGTTCTTTAGGCACGATGTTTGAATATGCCTTCATATTTTAAACACGCTATATCTGGGCTTTATAGTAATGAAATGTGATCACACGCACCAGTCACAGATGTCTGTGCATAAATCTAAATATGGTTCAAGTTACAAATTAAATATGTGATTTGAAACAATAGATAATCGGTGTAACGCTTTGCTATTGTTTTGTTTTTTGAATTTCGCGCAAAGCTACTCAAGGGCTATCTGCGCTAGCCGTCCCTAATTTAGTGGTGTAGGACTAGAGGGAAGGAAGATAATCATCACCACCCACCGCTAACTCTTGGGCTACTCTTTTACTCTTGAGATTGACCGTCACATTATAACGCCCCCACGGCTGAAAGGGAGAGCATGTTCGGTGCGACCGGGATTCGAAATCGCGATCTTCGGATTACGTGCCGAGTGCCTTAACCACTAGGACAGACTGGGCCGCGTCACGGTGTGTTAACACTGCATGAAAGAGCACTTAAGAGCTTGCGCAAATGTGCCTCTTGAATTTGTGATAAAAAGAGGCTTCAGTAAGCCTTCAATAAAGAGAATTATAATCTGATATTTTCTTGAGAAATGTGAGCTTCGATATTACATCCTAGAAATGGCAGTTTGTGAATTCTATTAGTACTGAAAAACGGAATTAGCCAAACCAGTTGTTACAGATTTACAGCGCTAAAATCCGGGTCTTATTTACTCACGATTAGTCCATTGTCCATTGTATCGCTTTGCGCTAAAATAAACCAATCGAACTAATGCGTTAAAACAAACAAACTAATAGAGTTAATGCGCTAAAACAAACAAACAAATCAATCGAGCTAACTGAGTTATTAAATATTATTTTTCAACCTTTTTTTTTTCTGGTGAAATGCCTGGGTTTACTGGCCAGTACGCATAGTGACCAGTATAGCTGTCAAACTCAGGTCCAGTAGTCAAAACTACATTCAGTGTGAGTAAAGCTGAAAGACTGAGTTTATTGGTCATGTGGTCAGCTCACTGAGCTGACAAGCCTGGGTCGTCTAAGTTCTGGTCAGTATGTTCGGTGACCACAATCGTTTTCAAACGTTAAAGTATCAATTTTTATTATCCACAGTTCATTGTGTGACGAGGCAAATATCATAAAAAGATATTTTTTAAACATACTTATCAGCGACCATTTTGTTTTACCAGTGAACTTCCGTTTAACACTCAGTAAAAGTTTATACAGCTAGAAAATCAAATAGGATTTTACTACACAGTAAAATATAGTTTATTTGTTTGTTTATAAATTTTGCGAGAGTTATCTACCCTAATTTAGCAGTGTAAGACAAGAGGGAACGCAGCTAGTCATCACTACTCACTGCTAACTCTTGGGCTACTGTTTTACCAACGAATAGTGGGATTGACCGTAATCATATAGCGTCATCACAGCTGAAAGGGCAAGCATGTTTAGTGCGACAGGGATTCGAACTTGGGACCATAATATTACAAGCCGAGCACCCTAACCACCGTGTCATGACGGGCCCGTAAAATAAAGTAATCCATCTTACCAAATTCACGTTTATTAACATGACATGGTAACTGTGCACTTAATGCACTGTCTTATAGAATTCTTGAGCATAATAAACTAAGAATTAATCGGGCAACTATAAACCAGCTCGAGTTAGCTTTGACTTATCTTTAACACATATAGATACAACACACCACATGGATAAACAAACAGTGCTTACAACCACCATATGAGGAAAACAAATTAGCAGTTGTTCTTCCTTAACCAGTGATATCAGAATAACATGTTTAAATGGTCTACAGATGTCGCTGATTGAGGTTTTGCCACTGTTCACAGCGTTGCTTTAAAACCCTCGTTTTATTTGTACTGCAAGAGAATAATGCTGAAGTAAATATATTTCACCTATTGAATTAGCCCAGGTAAACGGTGAAATTCATTTTAAAATATTTGTGATATATAAGGATTAGAAACGAACAAGGTCTGTGAGAGGTTCGTGGGTTACTGAAGGGGTAATAATAAAAGATGAGTTACGTTTTTGAAACTGTTTGCTTAGAACTAGATAGTTTTGAAAGTTTATTTAATTGGTTTCAGGGTAAGGATAAGAACTAAGATGCGTTTTTGAGAAAAAAAAATTTAAAACAGCCAATCAAGAGCTATCTTTACTTGAACAACAACAACAATGAGGAATTAGATGGCACATTTATTGTTACTGACGGAAATTTTGAGATATACTTTTGGTTTTCATAATACCGAAAGTTATTATCTCAGAAGTGTATTTACAAATGTAAATATGTCACATGATTTGAGCTTCTAGAATAAGCGTAGTATAAAACCAACGCACTAAATTAAAAAACTCAGAGAGATAAAGAGCTGGTAAAAAAGGAACTGATAATTTCTTTTCACAAGTGGTTAAAAGATCTAAGCCTAATGAAAAGATTCATTAATGATGTGATTTGTGCTTCTTGCTTAAAGCTGTTTCATTAAATTAAATATAATTATTTTTCATGTCTTCACTGAAGTTACTCATTGCCGGGACCTCCAAATTTAGAAGTATGAAAGACTAATATATATTTAAAGCGTCATCTAGTGGTGATTACCAACAAATTGATGACAACGTTCCATTATAATAGATTCTATATTGATATAAATACAGTTGAAAAACAACATTCTTGTTAAATTTCTTTATACACACAGAGGTATGTATATACACATACAAAGTTATAACACCAATATTGTCAATTATTAGCAAATGTTCTTGAAACGAAGTCATAACAAACATTATTAATGAGACATATAGAATTATTTCAACCTAATATATTACATGATATTGTATATAACCGGTTTGGTAACCTTATTACCTATCACAAAACAATACGAATTTAAACAAATTTCTTTTTATATAAATCTTCAAGAATTTCTTGTCCTTTCTCCAAGAATTGTATAAATGTTTGAGTTCGCATGTAGTAAAAGAAACAGTACATCACCTTTCACTCATCTAGTGACTTAAAACCAGCAAGATCAAATAAATACTATAAATTAGTTTATTCAGGATATTATACATCATATGAACTTCAAAAGAATCACTCTGACCTAATAGGGCCTGGCATGACCAAGCGCGTAAGGCGTGGGACTCGTAATCCGAGGGTCGTGGGTTCACGCTAAACATCCTCGCCCTCCCAGCCGCGGGGGTGTATAATGTATAATGTTGCGGTCAATCCCACTATTCGTTGGTAAGAGAGTAGCCCAAGAGTTGGCGGTGGGTGGTGATGACTAGCTGCCTTCCCTCTAGTCTTACACTGCTAAATTAGGGACGGCTAGCACAGATAGCCCTCGAGTAGCTTTCTGCGAAATTCCAAAGCAAACAAACTGATTAAATATTTTTACTTCAAAAATTACTGATGAATGAAATAGGTTCGGGTTACAGTATTTTCCAAACTTTAGGGGAAAATCGACCAAAATATTATCATAAGTACAAGAGTCACAGTAAAAAAAAAAAAAATCCCGTCATACTAAACGTAATCCTAGAACTTATATGCAAACTCGAATTACTTAAAATAGAGTAAGCGTTTTATGGTTCGACATGGCGACGTGCTTTGGGCGATCGACTTATCATCTGAGTGTCGTAGATTTGATTCCCCGTCACACCAAACAAGCTCGCTTTTTTTTAACCGTGGGGGCGTTATAATTTTACGGCCAATCCCACTATTCGTTGGTAAAAAAGTAGCTCAAGAGTTGGTGGTGGCTCGTGATGACCAGTTGCCTTTCCTCTCGCCTTACACTGTTAAATTAGGGACGGCTAGCGCAGATAGTCCTCATGTAGCTTTTGAGTAAAATTCAAACCAAAACCAAACAGTTAAGCGTCTTAAACGACAGGTGTTTGAACCTATATTAAAATAATACAGACGTTGGCATTTGTGGCTCAGAAACATTATCTCTAAATGTAGTTTCTATTCTATAAAATGAACATGAAGCAGGCTTTGATTCGTGGCTGAACTCGCATTTTATACCCTGATAAAATCCCATTTTATATATTATAATTATAACAATACTAGATTGCTCAAAAGATCTCAACTGATGTGGAACTGTTTAACAATTCAACTGATTCTCTTGTGCTCAGAGGTTTCATTATTTGGGATTACGGCCGAAACTATCGCTAAAAGGTAATGTGTTCTAATATGCTGATGTGATGAGTTTATTGCATTGAATTTTTTGCATGTTCCACAGTAATTCCTGTGCGCTAAATCGGAAAATATTATCAATTTTAATCTATCACACACAGATTTTCACAAAATGCTATATGTGCTTTTACCTAAGCCAATTATTTTCGTTCAAATCAGGTCACATTTTGTTAGGCTTAAAATATCGACAACCACTGGATATAGATTTCGTCAGACCGATCGTGACCAAACATGCTCGTCCTTTTAGCCGTGGAGACGTTATATGTGACGGTCAATCCCACTTGTTACGTATTTTTTAATGTTTTATGTTCTTCGTAGACTAAACGCAACAGAAAAACGCAGATAACAGCTTGTATAATTTATTACACTAAACTATTAACAAATATAACAGATATAACATAAATTATATGATAACAGTGACAGATATTAAGTTACAACATTCGAAATTAATTACAAAACAAAATAATACTAGTTTCAAACTTCAAAATTAATCACAATACAAAACGGTACTGGCCTGTATCTAATATAATGATCTAAAATGAAAGTCTCAAATTCCAGTCTAGGGTGTGAATTTGGTCCCACGAAGAAATTCCGAAGCTTAAATGAAGAAGTGCAGAAACGGTTCACAGTTCAATAAATTCGCCGACTCTCAGCACAAGCAGTAATTCAGATGAATTGTAGAGATTGACGAAATAAAATAACAGCTTCCGTAGATCTAACTTCAGTCACAAATCCAAGTTGAATAATCACAGCAAACACTTAATCTTTCTCAAATAGCTGACTCTCTTCTTTTGAAATAAAACTGATGTCTGAATCTCACTCCTGTCTCTCGCATCTTCGTCTGTTTATATATTGTAGGCCTAAACTCCGCGAAAGACCGCAAAAATTTTACAGGTCTCCAGAGCAATCCACGCATGTCCGTTCTTGCACGAGACTACACGTCTAGACACGTAGTCACCAGCACTTCATTTACAAACATATGATTGGTCTACTTAATTCAAGAAAATTCTAAATGTTACCCTGAATGAATAACAAAATATTAGTTTAAACTTCGAAATAATAATATAAATATGGAAAAATGAATAATAGAAATGAAAATTTAAACACAACACGACATGTTGTCGTTTACAAAATATTTACACATATACATAACACCACTGTTCGTTGGTTAAAGAGTAGCCCAAGAGTTGGGGGTAGGTGGTGATGACTAGCTGCCTTCCCTCTGGTCCTACACTGCTAAATTAGGGACGGTTGGCGCAGATAGCCCTCGAGTAGCTTTGCGCGAAATTCAAAATAACAAATAACTAACAAACAGCCAATCGTGAGGCGAGAGTCTTATTGATTTTTCTAGAATTCGTGAGAAATACACCTCTAGTATGTTATTTGTTTGTATAAATGACTCAAAACAGATTATGTGCTATTTATAGTCAATATGATTTGTAAAAAAATCCATACGTGATAGAAGAAAAAAAAAGATAATTTTGAAACCTACGTAGTTGAATTACAGGAAAGATCTATTAAAAAGAAAGCAACTTTCATGAAGTTGAAATTCGCAAACCTGTGTACTGTTTGTTTTTTACAATTTCGCGCAAAGCTACACGAAAGCTATCTGCGCTAGTCGCCCCTAATTTAGCAGCTTAAGACTGGAGGTAAAGCAGCTACAGAGCTTTGTCTTACTGGTAACGTTTATGATATATTTCTTCAGTTTTTATTCACAATTGGGCTTAAAATCTGCAGTGAGATATGTATTTATTTATTGTCAGCCAAATAAAACAATATTATTCTCGGCCACTGATAATCCTTGTGTTGTAACGCTTCAAATTGGGCTTCAATCCCTGCAGGGTCACAGAGCAGATGGTAAATTGTGAAGCTTTGAGTTTAACAAATAAACAACTTATTTAGTACAATGAAGTTAAATAACTAATAACGTATTTTTGTGGTCCACTCGTTAATGTTTTTAGCGTGTTTTATAACGTTCTGTTTAGGAATTTCTGAATATCATTACAAACTGCTCTTAAAAAAAAAAACTTGAATTCTTTCATTCACCTCTCAGAGAAAAAAACTTACGAGACTCCTCGCTTGTAAAATCACTTTCGCTTATTGTTTCCTAGTTATATGTGTCAGCTGTGAAAAAGAAAATAACCAACAATATTAGCATGTGACACATTCGCGAGTTTATTTGGAACACAACTGGTCTAGACTGAAATATCCAACTAAATACGGACAAACCTCTTGCGGATATCCTGTTTGACTAGCACATTTCTTTTTATACCAACATCCGTTTTCCCAAATTAAACAGTTTTTAAGTCACGAACGTCATCATTGGTAGCATTTCTTTGGCAGCCTATAAGACCCAGATATCAGAAGCCACTTGTTCCATATTCACTCAATAAGTTAGAACTCTCAGTCGTATTACCTGTATGTTAAGTTTCATTTAGTATTAAAATCATTTTATTATTACTTTTATTAAAGCTGGAAGCCTCTTTTAACGGCATGACACACAAAGTACTTTCATTACTAAAATGTATTTGAAGTTATACTTTTCACATTCCACTAGTAATGTATTTGTGAGTAAATCTGCCCTAACTGACTGTCAGCGTGATATTCTCATTATTAAGTGATTAAAAGGTACTCTTGAAACCAGTATTTGACAACACTTTATATATATATATATATACCTATACTCTCCAACTTCATAAGATGTGAAACGCTGGTTTTCTATTGCAGTGTTTCCCAGAGTTGGAAGAAAATGGGCCGAATAAAAAAAATAGTTAATTAGTTTTACTTAGAAATAAATCGATTAAAAATCGTGTTGGTTCTCTATAGCTGTAAGGACTAGTTCACGGTGTTTGGTAATGAAAAATATTTGTAACGTTTTCTTGAAAATAACACAGTTTATGCGGTAAACATTTTCTATGAAACTTTTCTCTCTTTAGAGAGTGAATAGTGTGTGTGTTTCTCTTCGTTGATTAAGAACCACAAGATTTCTTGTTTCATTCTTGCGAACTTAACTAGGTGTTACCAGGCTTCGATCTTTTCTGTGACGACTTTGGGGTGAGAGCACAAAAGTTCGTTGGAACACCGCTAGGGGGTTAAACAGTGTATGACAAGAATGGAGTTTGGATGCTAAAACTCTCACCTTGTCCCGTAGGAGTCACAAGGTTTAGAAAGAACCATACTTGTGACGGATTACCTCTAACGGCACTTCAGTCTAAACTTGCGTGTTTCAGTTTACTCGTGCCTGAATAATGTTGACATGCGCAAGGATCACTTGTAAACACGAACGGTTTCAAGTTACGACTAATCTACATTTCCTGTCGTGAACGTTAGCGAAGAAAATTTTGCTTGTAACAACATAAGTTAAGTAGTTTGTTTACCTAGAACTATTTCCAATTTAGTTCTCGATTAATTAATAAATATTTTTTATTGTTTGAACATTAATCTTTAAATTTTATCCCAATAATTTATTTTTACATTTAAGGAAACATAGAAAAGCTTTATTTGTTTGTTCGTAGTTAAGCAAGCACAGAGCTACACAGCAGGCCAGCTGTGCTCTGCCCATCACGGGTGTCGAAACCCAGTTTCCAGAATTGTAAGCTCGCAGACGTATCGTTGTGGCTTCGAAGGGGGGGGCATAGCAGAGTCAAACATTATCTCTGTTGTCAATTTATCTAAAATAGCTCGTAATGCCATAATGCACGAAGTACACGAACCACATAATTACACGTTTCTTCTACAGATTGTTTGTTTATTACTATTACAATGAACGAAGAGCATATATATTCTAGTCGTTTAATCGGCAATGGCATATATACACGTCAGGGCAAATTCAGTTTATCAAGGGCAAAAACTTGCCATATTCCTCAGTCTTTATTGATAATATATTTTCTAAACACACATAAACGTGCAACCATCTAATTGGATTCACAAAACAATTTGCGAAGAATATAGTACTGTCTACACCAAAAATTCTCAAACCTGGAGTCGCGAGTTTAGCGGCAAAAGAAGAAAAATAAATGAATGGGTCAGTTGAAATACATTGTAGAACAAAGGGTCCACGCAAACCAAAGGTCAACGTCAACAGGATATTTTCGCCAATTGTTTTGATTGTTGTTAAGCACAAGGTTGCATAACGGGCGACTTGCGCTGTGCCCACCAACACGTATCGAAACCTGATTTTTAGCGTCGTGAATCTATTGACTTACCGCAGAGCCACTGTGAGCTTTTTCTAAGTAAAATCGCGAAATTGTATAAAATTTAACATTTCTTAAAACACTAAAACGATAAAGCAAAAACGTTTTATAGCACGTATTGGTGAAGCTTAGAAAATTAGAAAAGCCACATCGGACTATCTGCTGAGCCCACCGAGGGGAATCGAAGCCCTGATTTTAGCGTTGTAAATCCGGAGATATACCGCTGTACTAGTGGGGGGCTTAATGTCGTAAGCCCTCAAGTATATGTAATAACATTGCACGAAAATGAATATTCCACACCAGTCAAACTATTTCTGTACGTTTTCCTAAGACTCACTGTGTTTGTATATAGAGGTGTACTTTCAGAAAAATAATAGGATTACAAAAATTAAAGTGCATTAAAATTTAAGTTCTTTTATTACCACCAGATGGCTTAGCAATAAATTTGAAGTCTCATAACGCTAAAATTCAGGTTTCTATTGCCGAAGCAGGCAAAGCACGGATTGCGCTTGGAAACAGTAGCAGCAACAACAAGGGCATAAATATAACAATAGATTGTAATCACATTTCAAAATATTGACTTCAGTTGTAGTAAAATTCACGCATCTCAGTGGCACAACGCAACAGTGGCGGCTAATATATAACAGAATAAACACTCTCAAAATTCGGAGTGCGTTTTTGTAGCTACGAGACGCGTGCCTGAAGTGATACCTATCTATATATAAAATAATACACGTTCTAATGCTTGTATGTTATATACGTGTTTTATAAATAATACACGTTCTGATGCTTGTATGTTATATACGTGTTTTATAAATAATACACGTTCTGATGCTTGTATGTTATATACGTGTTTTATAAATAATACACGTTCTGATGCTTGTATGTTATATACGTGTTTTATAAATAATACACGTTCTGATGCTTGTATGTTATATACGTGTTTTATTCAATAACTCAGTATTAATTTCGTATACACTTACACTGAGAATGAAAAGTAAGCACATCATCACAGTCGTTTGGCAGTAACTAGGGTATCAATAACTAGGGTGTCAGTAACTAGGGTATCAATAACTAGGGTGTCAGTAACTAGGGTATCAGTAACTAGGGTGTAATTAACTAGGGTATCAATAACTAGGGTGTCAGTAACTAGGGTATCAATAACTAGGGTGTCAGTAACTAGGGTATCAGTAACTAGGGTGTAATTAACTAGGGTATCAATAACTAGGGTGTCAGTAACTAGGGTATCAATAACTAGGGTGTCAGTAACTAGGGTATCAGTAACTAGGGTATCAATAACTAGGGTGTCAGTAACTAGGGTGTAATTAACTTGGGTATCAGTAACTAGGGTGTGAGTAACTTGGGTATCAGTAACTAGGGTATCAATAACTAGGGTGTCAGTAACTAGGGTATCAATAACTAGGGTGTCAGTAACTAGGGTATCAATAACTAGGGTGTCAGTAACTAGGGTATCAATAACTAGGGTATCAATAACTAGGGTGTCAGTAACTAGGGTGTAATTAACTTGGGTATCAGTAACTAGGGTGTGAGTAACTTGGGTATCAGTAACTAGGGTGTAATTAACTAGGGTATCAATAACTAGGGTGTCAGTAACTAGGGTATCAGTAACTAGGGTATCAATAACTAGGGTGTCAGTAACTAGGGTGTAATTAACTTGGGTATCAGTAACTAGGGTGTGAGTAACTTGGGTATCAGTAACTAGGGTATCAATAACTAGGGTGTCAGTAACTAGGGTATCAATAACTAGGGTGTCAGTAACTAGGGTATCAATAACTAGGGTGTCAGTAACTAGGGTATCAATAACTAGGGTGTCAGTAACTAGGGTATCAGTAACTAGGGTGTAATTAACTAGGGTATCAATAACTAGGGTGTAATTAACTTGGGTATCAGTAACTAGGGTATCAATAACTAGGGTGTCAGTAACTAGGGTGTAATTAACTTGGGTATCAGTAACTAGGGTGTGAGTAACTTGGGTATCAGTAACTAGGGTATCAATAACTAGGGTGTCAGTAACTAGGGTATCAATAACTAGGGTGTCAGTAACTAGGGTATCAATAACTAGGGTGTCAGTAACTAGGGTATCAATAACTAGGGTATCAATAACTAGGGTGTCAGTAACTAGGGTGTAATTAACTTGGGTATCAGTAACTAGGGTGTGAGTAACTTGGGTATCAGTAACTAGGGTGTAATTAACTTGGGTATCAGTAACTAGGGTATCAATAACTAGGGTGTGAGTAACTAGGGTATCAGTAACTAGGGTGTAATTAACTTGGGTATCAGTAACTAGGGTGTGAGTAACTTGGGTATAAGTAACTAGGGTGTAATTAACTTGGGTATCAGTAACTAGGGTGTGAGTAACTTGGGTATCAGTAACTAGGGTGTGAGTAACTTGGGTATAAGTAACTAGGGTGTAATTAACTTGGGTATCAGTAACTAGGGTGTGAGTAACTTGGGTATCAGTAACTAAAGTGTCAGTAACTTGGGTATCAGTAACTAGGGCGTGAGTAACTTGGGTGTCAATAACTAGGGTGTCAGTAACTTGGGTATCAGTAACTAGGGTGTAAGTAACTAAAGTGTCAGTAACTTGGGTATCAGTAACTAGGGCGTGAGTAACTTGGGTGTCAATAACTAGGGTATCAGTAACTAGAGTGTCAATCACTTGGGTATCAGTAACTAGGGTGTTAGTATTTAGGGTGTCAGTAACTTGGGTATCAGTGCCCCAATATTGAAGTGGAAAATTATCAGTGAATTAAGTGGAAGCTACAATTAAATAAAAAAATAATCTAAACGTATTAACAGAAATTACTTCAGCGTTTTGTATAAGACCGAAGTGTGTATTCAACTACCCTCTTTTATGATAGTGTACTTAATATGGTCACATTGTTCTTGTGTAGGTCTTTAGAATGGCACGTGGTGTTTTAAAATTATAAACCTTCTGATTACATTTCTACAGAAATTTTCCCGTTTTCTTTTGAGTGTAAATGTAGTGTAGAAACGGCTAAGCACGTGTTATGATGTAATGTGTGTGTTTGTTTTTCTTATAGCAAAGTCACAAAGGGCTATCTGCTCAGCCCACCGAGAGGAATCGAACCCCTAATTTTAGCATTGTAAATCTGGAAACATACCGCTGTACTAGCGGGGGGCGTGAGGTAATGTGAATATGAAGGTAGGATTGAAAAACGAAAGGAAGTCCCCCCCTTCAGTTGCTCAGATGTATATTCTGGGGACTTATATCGCTAGAAACTGGGCTTAGATACTCGTGCTTGGAAGAGCACAGATAGCCTATTGTATAATTTGAGCTTAACTACAAATAAACAAGCAACAAAAATTTGGGGCGTGTGTTCACAAAACCAGTTTTGCAATAACATTACGCTAAATAGTAAATTTATTAGTGTCACTTCCCTCTTACTAAACAGTTCTCTCATACACACTTTTGAGATCGTTTTTCACAGACTTAAAAGCTAACCACAAAAGCATTACGCGAGGGTTAATAGGATGAGAACATTAAATAACAAAGAAGAGACTTTGAGGCCACAGCAGGAAACACTAAAGTGTATCAAAGCACCCGAGCTGTATTTTCTGCGCGTGTCTCGTGGCAGGGTCAATAGGTCTAGAGTAAAGAGTGCACCACTGCCCTTCACTTCTAAATACAAAGACGCCGAGAATTACCAGGAGAATAAACTGCTATGTAGTATAACATAAGAGTTTTCGAAGTTTGCTGAGCAATGAAGTCGTTTTTTATTCGTTGTTTCAAAATGGGCATTTTTTAAACCAAGGAAAATATATAAACATAAACAACTTTAGTGTTAAGTAATTATATAGAACTGGGCCCTGTTCTATAGAGAGAGTTTTCCTTTAAAAATAATTATTGTTTAGAAGTGAAAGTTTTTAAATAAAGAGGTACGTATTTACCGGTGCACAATACGATACTTTTTTTTATTTTTAAAACAATGCTTTATACATAGATTCAAAAATAGTGTTCCGTTAAGAACTTTCCAGTTAATAGCATATTTATCCAAAATCAGATTGTTCGTTTTACTTTTTGTTTGCCTTTTTTGAGTGAATGTATTGACGTCACGCCACCTAGTGTGTTAAAATAACATGTTAGTAATTGTATCATTTATTTCTATTCTTCGTAACTAGAAGTTATTTAATTCACATGCTAGTTACAATTAATCAAGACAGTCTTTATTTCAAATGTTTTACTCTTATCTACCACACTAAAATATTGCAAATAGTTTGTCAACAATATTATATGAACAAAGTTAATTTCTGTAACGTACACTAATTTTACAAACAAGTATTTCCAGCAGGTCACTATATCTCTCGTGAGGTTTAGTATTTTTGTAATATAACAGTTTAATAAAAACTTTATAAAGTTGTTTATACCATATTTGTGACTTAAGTTATGCCACACTGAATATCTGTAATGTTTGAAAAGCATAACAAACCACACTTGTTGTTGTTTTGATTACTCCAGAGCTCAGGTTAACACCGTTTAAAAATAACTTTTAAGTATTTCTTCACAGAAATAACATCATAGACTTCTTTGACAATAGAGGTCGTCTTATACACCGAACCTCAAAGAAATACACTTAATTTGGTCAAAAATCCAGGGCCGCCCTATGCACTGTAAAATACACCAAACTTGTAAAATTATGACATACTTCATGGCTTAAAACCAAAAACATTCCAAATAGTACTAAACGAATTTCTTATGTACCCGCTTAAATATAGTTCCAAAGAGGCGTGGCATATGAATTCTTGAAATTGTTGTTCTCGATGCAGTGTTCTTCGAATCTGCCGAAGTGTGAAATCCCCGTAGAACTGCAGATAAGATTCACCACTACACCCTTTTCACTCTGGATACTTCCAAGTACTGCATTATGTGCACAGTATTCTTAAAGTACTGGGAAATGTGCACAATCTAGTGCTTTTACATTATATGTACACAGCGGCTTTCCTTCACTCATTATAGAGCTATTAAAGAGGTTTTGAAAAACAGTGAGAGAGCAGAACTCCAGGTGTATCGAAAACACAGAAATATTTTTCTATAAATTATTATTATTATTATTATTTTTACATTCGGTGCGAAAATAAAAATAGGAAAAATTCAATCAAAATTGTATATTTTATATTTGGTTTACAATTTAATGGATTGGTTTGAAATCTGATATGTGAAGTAAGGATCTAATATAGCAGATCCATTGAAAATATGCGATAGTCTGGATTACCGAGCAACAGAAAATAGTGGAAACCCGTTGAACGATAATTACTGTTAATTACATACAGTTTGTTTTGGCCTCACGACACCACGTGTCTTGATATTATCCATTGTACACATTTGGTAATATGGAATAGCACGTGGTACTAATCATCTTAAAATTGCTCATTCTAAAAACATTGTGCTACACCGACTTACAGGCACATCAAAATTAACTGTTATCAGCATTTTTGTGACATAATATCGACCAATAAGAAGTGTTACAAATCACCAAGATTCAATGCGTGTCAAACGCCACAAAATGAGTAAACAAAAAAAAACCCGATTACATCAACTAAAGTATTAGGAATTATTTTTAATGTACGCAAAACCAAAAAGTGATGTGTAATTGTTTTTCCTCAGGACACAAGAAATGTGCTTTTATAAACGTTGAAGTAGCTTTGTGTGAATTTCGCTACACACCGGCTATCTGTCCATAATTGGGCTCGTTTTTTTCTATCAACGAATAACAGGATTAACCGTCACATTATAACGCCCCCCTGCGGTTGAAAGGGCGAGCATATATGATGTGACAGATGCTCGAACCCATGATTTTCAGATTACGAGTCGAGTTCCTTAACTACTTAGCTCTGCCGGACCGAACGTTCAAGCATACCCTGTATATATTATATATATATACTTGTATAAGTATAGAGAAAAGAGCCCCTAACATCGACCGAAGCTAATACTGCAATCAACGATGTTTGATAGACGCTGTACTTAGGTAATTCGGCACTGGTAGACTGACATCTGAAAAGTTTTTCTTCCGCTGATGTTTCATCAGTATATTTTAGGGACATTATTCAAGTGGATAATGAAGACAAAGATAATGATAAGAGAATGATTTTGAAATCTTTGTTTTAGTGGGTGTGGCATGGTTTAGAATGAAACAAAAAGATCACCACGAAACATAAATAAGTGATGCGTGTAAATCTTTATATTCGACAAAAACTAAGGATGCTCTAAGTGTTTTAATTCACTCCACTGTTTTAAGTAATGAATACACGTAGTTAAAACGTATCCAGAAATACAGACAATCACGAGGCCTGAGAATTTACTCCAACGTTATGTATTAATTTTTACTTAATGACAGTTTTGCATACTGTTGGCTGTTGAACGGGAGATATCTGGTTGTCTTTAACGTCACCATGTGGTAAGAAGAAAAATGCCCAACTTTTTATTGGTTAATGAAAGTTGATGGATCCATGATACAAACCGTGTCGGATTATGGTCTTAAAACTTTAAAATTAAACTTTAACACAACCTTTGAAGGTTCAAGGGAAACGTCTGATGTATATTTCCACATGTGTGTATATCCAGCAACTTTCGGAAAACCTCGATTCGTTTCAAAGTAAAACAACGCCGCCTGGAAAGAAATAATAAAAATATATTATAATTATTTATCAGTTATGCTAAATTCTGAGTTTTTTCATGGAATAAAATACATACATTATAACTTAGCGCATAAGAAAAGCCAGGAAAGATAACACAGGAGAAAATTAATGTCACAGTGAAACCAGTCATGGTCATGGCGGGATGACTGACCACAATAATTATGTGTAAAGATTAATGGATATAACTGAAAACTATATAGTATCCATAAGAAGGAGTAACATTTAGAAACTATATAGCATCCACAAACCGAAATAACATATAGAAACTATATAGTATCCACAAACCGAAATAACATATAGAAACTATATAGTATCCATGAACAGAAATAACATATAGAAACTATATAGTATCTATAAACAGAAATAACATATAGAAACTACATAGTATCCATGAACAGAAATAACATATAGAAACTATATAGTATCTATAAACAGAAATAACATATAGAAACTATGTAATATCCATGAACAGAAATAACATCTAGAAACTATATAGTATCTATAAACAGAAATAACATATAGAAACTATGTAATATCCATGAACAGAAATAACATCTAGAAACTATATAGTATCCATGAACAGAAATAACATCTAGAAACTATATAGTATCTATAAACAGAAATAACATATAGAAACTACATAGTATCCATGAACAGAAATAACATATAGAAACTATATAGTATCTATAAACAGAAATAACATATAGAAACTACAAGTATCCATGAACAGAAATAACATATAGAAACTATATAGTATCTATAAACAGAAATAACATATAGAAACTATGTAATATCCATAAACAGAAATAACATATAAAAACTATGTAATATCCATTAACAGAAATAATATCTAGAGATTATATAGTATTCATAAATAAAAGCAACGTTCAAAATATAAATTAATATCCAGAAAAAGGAGTAATGTCCAAGAATTATATAGTCTGGAGAACAAGCAACAAGCTTTGAGATTTCTTGTTCGGCAACCATTTTTTCATATCAGGTATGAAAGGTGTAACAAACTAATTGTGTTTGTTTGTATTTTGGAATTTCACACAAAGCTACTCGAGGGCTATCTGTGCTAGCCGTCCCTAATTTAGCAGTGTAAGACTAGAGGTAAGGGAGCTCGTCATCACCACCAACCGCAAACTCTTGGGTTACTCTTTTACCAACGAATATTGGGATTGACTGTCACTTATAACGTCTAACCGCATCTAATGTTCGCTCGAAACCCCTTATTTGGACGGTTCCTTTCTGAGTGACTTTATTTCACAACCTATCTTATAGCACAACCACATCTTATGGTGACGGGATACGAACAACAAATCCTACGTAATAGAAACGAATTATAACTTTTGTTGCAGCTTGTTTAGCGATAAAGAAGTTTGTATGTTTGTTTTTTGAATTTCGCACAAAGCTACTCGAGGGCTATCTGTGCTAGCCGTCCCTATTTTAACAGTGTAAGTCTAAAGGGAAGGCAGCTAGTCACCACCACCCACCGCCAACTCTTGAGATACTCTTTTACCAACGACTAGTGAGATTGACCGTCACATTATAACGCCCCCACGGATTAAAAGGCGATCACATTTGGCGCGACGGGGATGCGAACCCGCGACCATCGAATAACGAGTCGCTCGTCTTAACACGCTTGGCCGTGCCGAGCCCGATTAAAAGGTAATAGAAACCCAACAAAATACACACATTTCTTATAGTTAATAAGTATTATGCTGAATCTTAAGCTCTTTGTTTCTCTACGAAAGTTGCAACAAATATTTTGAAACTATTTCTCGTAGAATTTTAATAAATTCACGTAACAACAACAACAACTAGAATTCGCAACAAATAGTTAAAAAAAACATGTTTAAATATTAATTAAGATCTGAAAAAACAAAACAAAAATAGTTGTGGCTTCTTTAGGAGTTTTCTTCTTTCTTACTGACGTAACATTATCCACACTCGGTAAGTCTGTTAAACTTCTGAAACTCACTCATTACTTCATGTGCGGCGTCCCATTACTTAAACAAGTAGTTCTTGAAATGTTTGTTTTGTTTCCAGTGTCATTGTGGCAGGAAAAACTTGACGAATGAGTTTTTTACACGTAATATAAATCACACTGCCGGTGCTAGTTAATGCTAATAAAATTTACCATCTGTCAGAACTTTTATATAATGCTTCGCTTCATAGCATCATCCGACTTAGCCCTGTAATGACACTTAATTATGGGTCTGTGGCTCCCAGTTACAGCCAACCGCAGTCCTCGGTGTAACACTATAAGACAATTATGGAAACTACACACATAACAGAAATGACTTTTATGACGATTACTGTTCAATATCAAAGGTCTACGCGTTGATATAAGAACATAGCTAAAGCAAATTTATAAAATGGTCGCCTGTTTTAACCACTTATACAATTATACAATAGCGTGTTGTCTGTCAGTTAGTTAGTAAACACTAAAATGAGGTAATAAGGGAGGAAAGTTCAATGTTGCAATTTTGCCTTCGTGACGTCAGTAACACGTGTGAATGTCGTCAATTACGAGAAAAATTATACATTCTGAACGCGATATCACAGCATCATTTAATAACTTGAAAATAAAAAAAAATATCTCTTTATCTTACTTTTGACATCATTTGCTCTTCACAGACTTATAGTTTCGAAAGAACGTTAGGTTCTAGTTAGTAAGTATAGTTATGGTGAGAGTAGTTTAGTTAGTAAGTATAGTTATGGTGAGAGTAGTTTAGTTAGTAAGTATAGTTATGGTGAGAGTAGTTTAGTTAGTAAGTATAGTTATGGTGAGATTAGTTTAGCTAGTAAGTATATAGTAAGTATTGTTATGGTGAGAGTAGTTTAGTTAGTAAGTATAGTTATGGTGAGAGTAGTTTAGTTAGTAAGTATAGTTATGGTGAGAGTAGTTTAGTTAGTAAGTATAGTTATGGTGAGAGTAGTTTAGTTAGTAAGTATTGTTATGGTGAGAGTAGTTTAGTTAGTAAGTATAGTTATGGTGAGAGTAGTTTAGTTAGTAAGTATAGTTATGGTGAGAGTAGTTTAGTTAGTAAGTATAGTTATGGTGAGAGTAGTTTAGTTAGTAAGTATAGTTATGGTGAGAGTAGTTTAGTTAGTAAGTATAGTTATAGTGAGAGTAGTTGGTTAGTAAGTATAGTTATGGTGAGAGTAGTTTAGTTAGTAAGTATAGTTATGGTGAGAGTAGTTTAGTTAACTAACTAACTACTCTCACCATAACTATACTTACTAACTAAACTACTCTCACCATAACTATACTTACTAACTAACTACTCTCACCATAACTATACTTACTACTACAACTACTCTCACCATAACTATACTTACTACTAACTACTCTCAACATAACTATACTTACTAACTAAACTACTCACCATAACTATACTTACTAACTAAACTACTCTCACCTACTAATAATACTTACTATATACTTACTAGCTAAACTATCTCACCATAACTATCTTACTAACTAAACTACACTCACCATAACTATACTTACTACTAAACTACTCTCACCATAACTATACTTACTAACTAAACTACTCTTACCATAACTATACTTACTAACTAAACTACTCTCACCATAACTATACTTACTAACTAAACTACTCACCATAACTATACTTACTAACTAAACTACTCTCACCATAACTATACTTACTAACTAAACTACTCTCACCATAACTATACTTACTAACTAAACTACTCTCACCATAACTATACTTACTAACTAAACTACTCTCACCATAACTATACTTACTAACCAACTACTCTCACTATAACTATACTTACTAACTAAACTACTCTCACCATAACTATACTTACTAACTAAACTACTCTCACTATAACTATACTTACTAACTAAACTACTCTCACCATAACAATACTTACTAACTAAACTACTCTCACCATAACTATACTTACTAACTAAACTACTCTCACCATAACAATACTTACTAACTAAACTACTCTCACCATAACTATACTTACTAACTAAACTACTCTCACCATAACTATACTTACTAACTAAACTACTCTCACCATAACTATACTTACTAACTAAACTACTCTCACCATAACTATACTTACTAACTAAACTACTCTCACCATAACTATACTTACTAACTAAACTACTCTCTCACCATAACACTTACTACTAAACTACTCTCACCATAACTATACTTACTAACTAAACTACTCTCACCATAACTATACTTACTAACTAAACTACTCTCACCATAACTACTTACTAACTAAACTACTCTCACCATAACTATACTTACTAACTAAACTACTCTCACCATAACTATACTTACTAACTAACTACTCTCACCATAACTATACTTACTAACTAAACTACTCTCACCATAACTATACTTACTAACTAAACTACTCTCACCATAACTATACTTACTAACTAAACTACTCTCACCATAACTATACTTACTAACTAAACTATTCTCACCATAACTATACTTACTAACTAAACTACTCTCACCATAACTATACTTACTAACTAAACTATTCTCACCATAACTATACTTACTAATTAGACTACTCTCACCATAACTATACTTACTAACTAAACTACTCTCACCATAACTATACTTACTAACTAAACTACTCTCACCATAACAATACTTACTATATACTTACTAGCTAAACTAATCTCACCATAACTATACTTACTAACTAAACTACTCTCACCATAACTATACTTACTAACTAAACTACTCTCAACATAACTATACTTACTAACTGAACTACACTCACCATAACTATACTTACTAACCAAACTACTCTCACCATAACTATACTTACTAACTAAACTACTCTCAACATAACTATACTTACTAACTAAACTACACTCACCATAACTATTTTACTAACTAAACTACTCTCACCATAACAATACTTACTATATACTTACTAGCTAAACTAATCTCACCATAACTATACTTACTAACTAAACTACACTCACCATAACTATACTTACTAACTAAACTACTCTCACCATAACTATACTTACTAACTAAACTACTCTTACCATAACTATACTTACTAACTAAACTACTCTCACCATAACTATACTTACTAACTAAACTACTCTCACCATAACTATACTTACTAACTAAACTACTCTCACCATAACTATACTTACTAACTAAACTACTCTCACCATAACTATACTTACTAACTAAACTACTCTCACCATAACTATACTTACTAACTAAACTAATCTCACCATAACTATACATACTAACCAACTACTCTCACTATAACTATACTTACTAACTAAACTACTCTCACCATAACTATACTTACTAACTAAACTACTCTCACTATAACTATACTTACTAACTAAACTACTCTCACCATAACAATACTTACTAACTAAACTACTCTCACCATAACTATACTTACTAACTAAACTACTCTCACTCTCACCATAACAATACTTACTAACTAAACTACTCTCACCATAACTATACTTACTAACTAAACTACTCTCACCATAACTATACTTACTAACTAAACTACTCTCCACCATAACTATACTTACTAACTAACTACTCTCACTATAACTATACTTACTAACTAAACTACTCTCACCATAACTATACTTACTAACTAAACTACTCTCCACCATAACTATACTTACTAACTAAACTACTCTCACCATAACATACTTACTAACTAAACTACTCTCACCATAACTATACTTACTAACTAAACTACTCTCACCATAACTATACTTACTAACTAAACTACTCTCACCATAACTATACTTACTAACTAAACTACTCTCACTCATAACTACTACATAACTACTTACTAACTAAACTACTCTCACCAT